>CM060969.1:32485329-33685329 GCA_030765045.1 Tenodera sinensis | reverse complement strand
AAGATATTTTTATGACAAATTAAATATATATTTTCAATTTTCTGGCTATAGCCTACTAAGTCCTGTTTACTCTGGATGACTTTTGAATAACTCGTGAACTGTAAGAGATAGACAAAACCTTACTATACAAAAAATGTAGAAATGTAGATATCGCTAAAGCACACAATTTATGTACTAATAAATATTTTTTGTAGAGTGAACCATTTCAGAGATTCCTTGTTATTTGTATATGTTTTGGAAAAAATACTGTCAAATGGAACATCGCTATTCATTTTATTATTTGTTAGGCATGCAAACAGAATGGAATTTGAAAGCTTCAAAAGATTTGACTATTGTTCAAAGCCAGATATTCTTTGTTATTTGTATAAGTTTTGGAAAATGTATACCTACTCCTGTCAAATGGAACATCGTCATTCATTTTTTTATGTTTAAGCGTGCAAAGAGAACAGGATCTCAAAGATCTTTCAAACATTTGACTATCGCTCAAAGCCTACTGTATTCTCGTATTCCCCTTGCAACTCCAAGGAAATGAGCAGTAAAATAAATTTGTACAAATGTTTATCTCAACTAACATGAACAAGTTATAGCAATAAGAGTTTGTAAGAATGGTTAGTACAAGATTAGAGAAAGTCATGAGAGTGCAACACATCAGATTTTTTTAAAAAAGCAACGCAATGGACCTGCATGTGTAAAACTGTACAAAGGTATATAAGAATATTGTATTTTTAATTTTGTCCTCCTTAAAAAAAAAAAAGTTAATTTGGCTTGTTTCACTTCTTTTGCAGTAAGTGCATACACCTCATTTTGTTACCGCTGACTGTACATAACATGGATAAGCAATTCTTGAGTGTGAAGCAATTTCAGTTTTGGTATTGCATGGATTAAGTTCCACCTCTCATTTTCCTATCTGATCTAGTGAATAATATTTCCTTACTCTGTTCTCCATGGCTAATTAATAGCAAGTAGAACTGGAAGACATAACTGCTGTTCAACAATAAACATAGGCATTGAAAATTGTTATCTTTATTTATTGATTGTAGCTTCTAAATTACATTTTGCTGGGACCTACAAAAATTTACATATAAATATGAATTATTTAGAACAGGGTTATGTATAAAGCAGGTTTGACTGGAGTAACAAATGAATTATGATTTAATAACAGGCATAAGATTTTAATCATTTTCAGATATAAAATTAAGGGGCAGAAGCATATAAAACAAAAAGGGTGTAAAATATTGCTTGATAAAATGGGAAAGAAATCCAGTGAACAAAAATTAGCAGATAAGCCCAATTGACCTTTAGGAGTAAACTTAAGTCTGTTGCAGTACTATCATCATTAGCGATATCACTCTCCAATTCAACACTTAGGGACTTTCATTTTTATGTTGTAGCAAACCTTATCCCCATAAAATCCAAGGGCTGGCAGTAGCAACACCCATTTGACTGTGATACTCTGCAAAACATGGATCTCTACACAGAGACACCTCGCACTCCCAGCACTTGAAGCGAGTCTGGCGACGCAAGCCCTTTGCAGTAGTTCGTCGATTAAGTCTGCAGAGAAGGCACAGTTTACCATGAGACAGAGCCTTTGTGAGGTGGTGCACTTCCACCTTACCTGTGACAAGAAGTGCCAACTTAACATCCCATTCCCAACTCTTCAAAGATCTGAGAACTATATTTAACATCAATACAGAAGTACAATAAAATATTTTGTACAAGAAATTTCAAATGAACAACTTATTCATGCAATTGCTCAATATTTTGACAACAGCGAGATATGTATTTGGCACTGTTTTTGTGTGTGTGTGTGTGTGTGTGTGTCTGTATGCACATTTTCTTTTCTTTTTTTAAATGTATAACAATGCAGATGAAACAATGTTCCACATACACTCTTGGTATACGAACGAAGCCTTCAAACCAATAATATTTTGGACAAATGTTACATGCTTTCACGTTTGATGCAATTTTTATTTAGTCTAAAGTTAGTGCCTGTTAAGAGCCTGTAGAGGTTCAGTACTCTTACAGAATTAGTCAATGGTTCAGCACACAAGATCAAAAGATATCCATTGTTGAAATGATAATGAATATGACACACATACAACAATACTTAACTGATACGGATGTTGGCAGTCTAGAAGGAAAATAAGAACATAAAACTCAAAAATATTAGCCCCAAACTAACATAAATAATGAAAATGGATGTAACAGTAATTGACTTGGATATCAACTTGAAAGCCACAGACTAATAGACAATATACACTATTCAGTTACAACAAAGGACAAGAGGTGATGGACAAATGAAAATAAAAGCTACAAACTGCAATTGCCGCTGTCGTTGCTCCTCTTCGAAATATATGCATGAAGGGTCAATTTTAGAGATTAACAAAAAATATTAAGTGTCTTAAGCATTCAGTTGCTATTTTTGTCTATATCCATTACAGCAATTTACAACTGCTATTAAACACAAGGATTTTGATACCGCTTATAGTCCACTTCCCAATTAAATGTAAGGGCTTCCTATCCAGACAAAAATACCAGAGGTTAAAAATGTTGCTTCTGACAAGACACCCATGGGTTTTAAATTGTGATCTCATTCTGAATCATTATGGTATCTGATAAAATGGCTGTTATATGTTATCTTCCGCAATTGGATGAAACAATTTTGCCTAAATTTGCCTCATACAGGTGTATGAGAGGCTAAATTCTCTAAGATTAAACACACAATTCCATAAACCTTTAGAACTTATTAGAATGAGTAGAGATATAATGAACTGATCATGACGTTCAAGGTTCTAGATACAGCCTAATAATAAAAAACCATTTTCTCCTTCCTTTTTTCTTTTTCGTGAGAATAACTATGAGAGGATAGTTTTACATGAATGAGTAAAAATTATGATTACTTATTAGGATTAACAACAGGAAACTCGGGACTTCAGTTTTATTTTAAACGTGAAATAAAAGTGTGTGTAACTGCTGAGAGAGTAGAACAATGCTAAGTATAAAGATATTTACTTTCCTTGATACTCTATGAATTTTTGCTATTTCATTCTCTGATGATGTGGGACAAGTATCCTCTGTGCAGTTGATCAAATTTAAGACAGTAGTCTCTATCTCAAGCTGTCTTTTTCTTCCGATGTGCACCTGGCTGGGCAACATTATTTATAATTAGATGTATCATATACTATTTTTAATATTTAGTGTGAATCATAAGTACACACCCATGTATCTAAAAATAAATTATTTTATTTATTTGCTTACTGAGTTTCTCTATCCTACTAATTAATGGAACAAACTATTAGTTTTTTCACTTCAATGAGACAGTTCAAGGTCACTCCTTTCACACACTCATTGGCCTCTCCCACTCCTATGCCTTTCCCCCTCCCCTCTTCCAGTGCAACAATTCTTCTCCTGTAGTTAGTGCAATACCTTGTGTACATCGAGTTTAATTTGGTTTTGTGTTTATGAGTTTGCTCATACATAATGTTGAACTTGAGTGACAATCCAAAGACATTCTGTAAAAAGTGTATAACTTTTAGGTCTGGAAAATGCAAAAGGTTTGTGATTTTTCTTTTAGAGATACACAAAAAAATAACTGCAGAAGCTAGTCAAGTCTCTTTTGAACAGTGCAGTGCATATGTGAGGAAGCCCATAAAAGTGTCTCTGAAGATGCAAATGCCCCAAGGCCATGCTTTTTCTCTCCAAGAAAAAATATGACACGTCCAAAACCTGTTACAGAAACAGATTATTTTCAGAAAAATACAAACTGATGTTCAGTACAGGAGTTCTATGATTGCGGTGAGTATCCCCACACTTAAAACTTAAAGCTGTTTTAAATGACAAAATAGACTGTACACGGTGCATAGGTAATCTTTTTTACGCAAAATTTTGAGAAGACTTGGTTTTAGATATACAAAAATAAATGACAGTCAATTTTTGACAGAGAGAAAAAATATTGTTGCAGCAAGGGTGGCATTTAGGAAAAATGCATTAGTTAAGGAAGAGGTCCCTTGTCCTATTATTTACATTGATAAAATTCTCTTTTAAAATAGGTACACTTATTTTAATGATTATACATGATCCTAGATATCTAAACATAATCAAACATGAGAAATTAAGTGCATTGAAGTATTATAATACACGGATTGTTCTACGAAGCCGACAATGATTTTTATTGTTGGTAGGTAGCTCATTTATAGCTGCATATAAGCTGTTCTATGTGTTTGCATAGCAGAGTGGGGATAAGGGATGTGATCTTGAGTCACCTGATGGAAGTGAATACAGTATATTGGCGCAGATAATTAATACCTACAGATACAGTTGCAGATTGAAGTACTAGAACAGAGAGATGTTTAACCTCTTCAGCGATATGCACGTGAAATCAAATCACATCCATTTAAAATGACGGATAAGCACTATGGGCGTGTATACATGTCCTGTGCGTTTGTGCATTTAACTCTTATTTGTCCCTTATATAACTCAACTTATTTTAATTTTTCCTTTATGAAACATTTAAGTAAAGCCTATACACTTTACTGGCTTACCTTAATATGTTCATTCTGCAGTGATATGCCTCAAAACAAGGATAAACACACAAGGGCATTTCTCCACATTTGCAAATTCCCTTCTTGCGGCACACGAAACACTTTCAAGATGGGCGGGACTTCTTTGCTTTTGGCGGTATTCTTTTAGGATGTTTTCCTTGAAGTCTGAGGGGTGCAGGGGTTCTGGATTTTCTACCCCCAACGTGGTATTGTTCAATTGGGCTGCGAGCTATAATGGTAGTTGGAGGTCCAGGTAGGTCATTGTCTTGTGTGGGTTTAGAGCTCTCCAAATTACCAAACAATTGTATATGGTTATATCCAGTTGGTGCAAAAATACCTTTTTATACCACTTCTCACTTCAGCTACAAGCAAGAAAGTATATGTATGTATTTCAAGAAAGAAACAAACAGAGCTTGCTATCCATGTTACGAAACACGCGTAAGCAAAAGTTGCAAACGTGCTTTATTTTGATGACTCATAGACCACGCATACATTAGTGCTTTATTTCACGTTATGCCTTGTTTTGCTGATGCAAGGGACAATGGGTCGACTACTGTTTGTTTCAGAGAACTTATATTAGATGCGTTCGACAGAGTAAAGTTAACTTTTCACCACAGTGAAACAAAATAGTGCCATTTCAACTATTTGTACATGCAACTCAACTTTGCTGATGACGTACATGTATACTGCATATAACTAGTTTTATACCAGTCTTTGTTTCATCGGCGGCGCCGTGGCCGAGCGGTTAGCGCGCTCGCCTACCACCTAGGCGGCCCGGGTTCGATCCCAGGGACCCGCATGTGGTATTCGTGGTGGACGAAGCGGCGTCAGGGCGGGTTTTCTCCGGGTACTCCGGTTTCCCCCGCCATCTCATTCCACCGGTGCTCCATCTTCATGTATCATCAGTGTCATCGCCTGCGGTGCCGTAGTAGTAAAAGCGGGCGTTAAACACTACAACAACAACAAACTACAACAACTTTGTTTCATTAAAATAACTTAATATTTACACAAAATACAGCTGTGTATATACCAAGCACTTTTAGCACATTTAACAATTTAAATGCTATTGCTCTCTTCAATATCAGTGAAAAATATTGGAGAGCAAGAGATTGTCAGAAATCCAGCATTAGCTAACAACAACAACAACATTTAAATGCCCTGCGCTGGAAATTGGGTAACAGTTCTAGGCTTGCAGACGTTTTAAATGGCCATGCCTCAAGAGGTTAAACTGTCTTGTTTATATTAAGTGTATCTGATTGACTGAACTATGAGGGGAATCTCAAACGTAAGTTACACTATTTTTTTAAATAATAAGAAAATGGTTAAATATTTTAAAAAGCATATATTTTTAAAGCTACATTCAGTAACTACTTTTCTACATAATCTCCTTGATTATGAATACATTTTGGGTCCATGAAAACAGTTCTTTTAATTCAGTGTCAAACCACTCTCCCGCCAAACTGGCTAGCCATTCTTTTACTTTTTGTTTAAACTCGTCATTCACAAAGTGCCTTCCCCCAACATGTTGCTGCAGCTGTGGAAAAGTATGGTAATCACTTGGTACAGGGTCAGGTGAGTAAGGTGGATGACTGGAAACTTCCCATTGAAACTGCTCAAATAGGACTTGAGTTTCACGACCAGCATGTGCAGGAGCGTTATTGTGGAACAGAAAAACTGTTTTACTCAACTTTCCCCTCCTTTTGTTTTGAATTGCACTTCGAGCAGCTGCCATCATGGTCCCATGGGACAAGTAAACAATCAGCAGTACTCACATCGAATCCCAAAATATTGTTGCCATGACCTTGCCAGCCGATGCAACAACTTTTGCCTTTTTTGGTATTGGCTCGTCCTTTCATTTTCACACCTTCAGGGAGTGACTGATGCCAATGAGAAACCAATGGTCTCAACATGATGTCTTTACTGTTCCTACTGTATAGTTCATGATGAATTTCTGCCACATATTAATTTTTTTTCGTCAAAAAACATATTAGAGCACGAACTTCGCAATCAGCAGTAGGAGTGCATGGAGTCTCCTTTGTTACTGCCATTTTAATTAGAAATGGTAATGCCAAGCATCTAGCAATTTTACAGTCCTCCCACTAGACCCAGTCCAAGGTTCCCTGCAACTCCCAGACTTTCCAGAAAACCGCGCAAATTTAAAAAAATAGTATAACTTACTTTTGATACACCCCTCGTACATTCTTCTCTTCCTAACTCAACTCAACTATCTAGAGCGCATGGTAAAGCTTGCTTTCCATAAGATGTGACAGATGACCACTTGCTGTTAGGACAGAAATGCTGGAATAACCCTTTTCTGTTACCCAGTGAAGTTGCTGTTTGGTGCCAGCCAAGAGTTGGTCATTCACTAAGCATTCTTTTCTCCATTAAGAGCAGTGGCCTCTTACTGGCAGTAGCAACTACAATCCAGCCATAGGTAAAGAAGCGAGTTCACCCTACAGGTTCAAATTGTAGCTCTATATTGATTAAAACATTGATGTAGACATTGCTAGCAGTAGTCTTTAGTAGTACTATAAGAAATTCCATTGGTGCCAAATCAACATTTATTCAGAAGTCGAAGTAATGAAATACACATAACATATTTACTGCAAAGTTGGAGGTTCATTGTATAACCTCTCAGAAGATTCTGAATGAAAATTCAGATCTTCCAGAAAGGTCTCATCTTTGAGTAAGGCTAGTCAGATGAAGTGATTGCAGTTTGCTAAGTAATATGTAAGTAAAAGTACTAAATTCTGGGAAAATCCTAAGTTCACATCAGGACTTCTTTGTTTATGAAT
Source organism: Tenodera sinensis (assembly GCA_030765045.1). NCBI lineage: Eukaryota > Metazoa > Arthropoda > Insecta > Mantodea > Mantidae > Tenodera > Tenodera sinensis. Next base: position 33,677,993 of record CM060969.1, on the reverse strand, counting down.
AGTATACATTACCACCCGTATTTTAAACATCTTAGTAAAATCTGCAAATTGCAATCGTATTGAACACATGCAAGAAAATGCTTTTTTTTTTCAAATACAAGTAAGTTATTTTTATTTGTAAGCATTCACGAAAAATAATGTTTTCTTTTATTACAGAACTACCAATCACCATATTAAATAAAATTCTTTCTCACTGTGTCATTCATTCAGTTTCTTACTTATAAAATTACGCAAATATGCCAGTGAAATCATCCTGCTACTTACATCTGTGACTATTATTCTTGTACAAAAATGAGAGGAAATGTAATTTACAGATTAATAAAACATATCCACTGAGCTTAGTCGTTTTCTAATTTAAGCACAAAAGTTGAGTTAAAGCAGTACTGTCCAACTTAATGTGCTGGCGCACATTCCACACATGTCTAAGAAGACACGGGCATCATCACAACCACCGTTAGGGCAAGTACCCTTCTTTTCAGAGGAGAAAGAGAAAGCACTGGTTAGGGAAGCAATGCATACAACTTTAGGCGTACAAAAGCATACTTCATGGGTGTGTACTAGTAAGATATTCAGAAGAAAATAGTTTTGTCTAGAAATTTTAACTAATATTGGAAATCGTCAAGGGTAAAAATTTCCTTATGAAGGGTGGCAGAAAAATACATCACAGGAGCCATGACACCCGCGGGACAGCGCTAAGTTAAAGGATCAACCTTCAGGTTATAAACAAATAACCTCTTTTTTAACTTCTAATATCTCTTAGAAATCAAAGCAATTATGCATATGCTTAAAAAAATTACCATAACCTAAATAATATGACTAAAGCATGATTACAAATATAATACACTTTTCAATAAACTATAATAAAATATAGATACAAAAAGTTAAGGTTCAAAATGAATCAACTTTTTGAGATGTATGCATTAAGGCAAACCAGATAGGAAAATAAAACCTAAGTACACATCTATTATTGCTATATATATTTTCTTCTCTATTTCTCTCAAACTATGTACAATGTGGACAGAATAGGTGAGCGGCTCAAGTATTATCAACTTTCACATGTGTCAAGTCTTGATTGTTTGCTTCAATTTTCCATGTAAATACTCCTATATATGTATGCTAAAGAGGAATTCAAAAGTTATAGGATGACATTTCAAATGAATATGCAAATATGACAATGCTTTTGGAAAAGCAAGCAAACAACCTTTAAGTTTACAGAATGGCAAGGAAATCTGTTTCAGAAAAACAAGCAGAAAGGTTGAGTAGTTTGCATATGTCACAATCTAAAATTGCCATTCTTTTTTGCTTGTTTTTGTTTTTAAATGCATATCATAATATACAGTGACTGCCAAAACTTTCCTGACAGGCATGATCTGTACGTGTAATCTCCCTCTTATTAAAGAAAAAGCAGGTGATAATTCAAAATTGCTAAACTCTGAATTCTATGCACTTCTAGGTACTCTAGTAATGTAATTGCGATTTGTAGATAATTTGACGCAGTAGTAATACCTGTTACTTGCTATGAGATGCAAAGATTTGCTGTTCAATATTTTTTGGATTGGAAAGGTTGACGAACTCAAATCACTCTTTGCAATTGTTATTTGTGGTGTTGGGAGGTCCCAGTCAGTGCCTTTCTCACTTTCTCATGCACAAAGTGCAGACAAACTTTAGGAGTGAAATGGGACACCAAGGAAAGAATAACACACTTGAGCAAAGACAATTAGTGATATTTTATCATGAAAAAGGAAAAATGTGTCAACAAATTGAAGACTTGTTAAATATGAAGAAAAGCACTTAACGACATCTGCAAATACAAAGTTGAAGATAAAATTGAGGATTTGCTCCAGAGTGGTCATCCAAGGGCCCTTACTAGAAGAGAAGAGAGGGCAGTAATAAGGAAGTCAACAAAAATTTCCATGTTTCTGCAACTGTTATTTCTGCTGAGGTTGAAAGCAAGTTCGGAAAGATCAGTCCAAGTACAATACAGAGGGTATTACCTAGACAATTGTCACAGGCGAACTGCAAGAAGAAATAAGAGAATAATGAAGCTATCAATGAGAATAAGTTGGAGTCAACTCGAAACTTGTTAGCACCAAACTACTTGGAATATTCTCAAGTAAGAACAAATTAGAAACTAAAAACTTCACTTATCTTAGTAATGTTGTAGGTTATTTTTGTGGTTGAAAAAATAACCTACAACATTTCTAAGATAAGTGAAGCTTTTAGTTTCTAATTTGTTTTTACTTTAGATGCAAGAAGAAAGCCTATATCAGCAAAGTAAATAGGATAAGGAGGCATGACTTGCTAAGGAGCATATTAGCAAAGACATGGACAGGTGGAAGAAGGTAATTTTCTCCCACAAATTGAAATTCAATGTTTTTGGCTCAGATGGGTGCATCATGGTTTGGAGACAGCCCAATAGTTTGAAAAAAGGATTATGCAGGCAATAACAAAACATGGAAAAGGACATGTCACGGTATGGAGCTGCATGGCAACTCAAGGAGGTGAATTAAGGAAATGGAAGCAATTAACAGTGAAGCAACAAGATTCTAAAGTAAGAACAAATTAGAAACTAAAAACATAGACCAACGCCGCCAGTATCTTCAGATTTTAAAAAATAACCTGAAGAAAAGTGCAGGAAGTATGGGTATAAGAGACAGCTTTAAATTTGATTAGGACGACGGCCCCAAACACATGGACAATAATGCACGGCTAAAGTTGTACAATTGTCCTGAAGTTGTGAATCCTCTGCCACAGAGTCCAAACATTAATCCTTTAAAGAATCTGTGGGATACGCTGGAACATTAATATGTGGAAACATCCAGGAAACACTAAAGCTGATGTGAAGGAAAGACTGCAAGAGGAATGGCAAAAATTGTCCCATAGTACCATAACCAATCTTGTGGAGAGCATGCAGACGGCTAACCTAAGTACTTCAAATTATTTATATTCTATTCCATTAATATTCCATTCTTTCTATTTTTATTTTAGTTATATTTTTTGTCTGAATATTAATTAACAGGCAATTTTGTATTATTGTAACTAAACTGTATCATGAAATGAAATGCATATTTATGTTTGATAACTACAAGAGTAACTTTGCAGTCTGGAGTAACCAAAATAAAGTTATATATTTTTGTTACAATTCTTTTTATCTTAAATATACAGCAGTTATACCTGTCTGAAACATTTTGACTGTTACTGTACCTAACCTTTAAATGCATACTCTCTCTTCTGCTGCAACTCCTCTCTCAAACTGATTTCTTCTTGCCCCCAAAATTCTAAATACACCACCAATGAAGTCTGCTAAGCAGACATCCTCTATTATTACATTTGTATAGGTTGCGCGTTTGTTCTTGACGAATGACCTTCAACAGAAATCCAGTGAGTAGGCCTACCCTTAATAAACAGGTCAGCAAATGTTTATGCTACGATAACAGACACCCCTGTTTTCCTCTGTCGCGTTTGTGTTTACAGTCGACCGCAAAAGTTTTGTGCGGTACGGATGTGTGCATGCAACGAAAATAACAGCAATTCAGACGAGGGAGAAATGTCAGGAATAGAAGAAATGCAATAAAGTTAAGTGGAAACAGTTATAGAGGTATAGTGTATAATACGTGTGGCTGATATTACTGGAAGTGCGATAAATTGATTTGTAGTGCTGTAGGGGAAAGTGTCCTAAAATGACATAGTCTGGTAAAATGACATACCTCGTGTTTTTTGTCACTGCCGCAAGAAGCAGCACCATACTGTACAGGATATTCATCTTCTGTTGGCGACACTGTTACACCAGAAATGGCGAGGTTGTTTGTTTAGGCGTTTATGTGTTATGCGAAGAATCTGTACACATCGAGGTTTAGAAGTTGATGTTAGTTTTTGTGGGTCATATTACGTCTGGATAGTGTTATTTATAATCTTTCTTATACAGAAGGTGAGTTAATACTTCCTTTGCAAACATTTTAAGCACGTTTTTGGGTATGCACGTCCACGTGTTTATGAGTAGTGTTCTTTTACTCGGAATGCTGTAGTTGCGGGTAAAATGACATACCATAAATGGAGGTAAAATGACATACCTATGTCATTTTACCCACAACGAAGTTTATGCTTCCTGTCTTTCCATTCCTTTCTGTTTATGCTAATATAACATTAGTTCATCATTCTATTGTTATTGTCTTTATTTTTTATTTATTTCAGTAATAATGGTTGGAAATTATAAGAGAACCAGTAGTCGCCAGTCATGGGATTCAGAAGCCTATTGATGCTGTTAATAACAAGGAATACGCTAATCCTACCAATGAGAACAAGGTTGTTCTGTTGGTGGATGGCCACTCGAGCCACAAATTGGATGCACTGCTTTATGCCAAAGAAAACAATTTCATGTTTTCATTACCACCACATTGCACACACCATCTTCAACCATTGGATGTGACATTCTTTGGTCCCCTTAAAACATATTATAATCAAGAAGTTTCTAATTGGTTGAGAAATCATCCTGGAAGAGTTGTGGGTCAGTTTCAGGTGGCCGGCTTATTTGCAGCAGCATATGGAAGAGCTGCCTCTGTCCAAAATGCAACTAGCGGTTTTGCAAAAACCAGAATCTGGCCATTCAAACCCGATATCTTCCCAAATCACCTTTTCTGTCCATCGGCTATAACTGAGAGATGCAGTTTCACTTTCTGAAACGCAACAACTCAAGGAAACCAACAAGCAGAAAACTGTCCTCTTGGAGCTGTGACTCAGGTTTCATCCTGTACATCACAGTTTGCATCTGCAACATCTTCTGCATCAGGATCTTCATTTATTAGGCCAGTTGACATATCTCCACTTCCTTCTGGACCTCAGATCAGGCCTCTTTCTAACAAACGAAAACAGGAGGGTTCACAAATTCTGACCAGCAGTCCATATGTTTCAGAGGTAAAAGCCAAAGTCATCAAAAAAAGAATGTTGGAATGCAGACGTGCAGCTCAACAGGCTAAGAAGAAACTTTGTTTCGACGGGCATACTGGAGATGAAGATAGGGATTTTTCTAATGATGATGATGTTCCTTGTCTATATTGCAATGACTTATTTAGTCACTCTAAATCAAAAGAGACATGGCTAAGGTGTGTTGTGTGCTCATTGTGGGCTCATAGTGAATGTGCTGGGGTTTCACGACGGACAAAGATATTTATTTACATGTGATGTTTGCAAATGAAAACTGCATATTTGTAGAATAAACAAGGGTATGTCATTTTGCCCAACGGCTCTCGTGCAATTACATTGTGTAAGCTTTGTAATAATACATTGTAATAATGATATAACGTAGACTATAGTTTTGTTTCATGAATCACTGTGTAGTTAATAGTTTTTAATGTTATCTTACAAAAAATAAACATTATAATACAACAAATGAACCCACAGGACAATTTTTCCCTTATGGTATGTCATTTTAGGACACTTTCCCCTACTACTTCAGCTCAGAAGCATGTGCGTCATCTCACTGTAGACTGTACCTCCGCTCTCTTTTGATGCTAACGTTCCCGCAAAAACTGAGCAGTGACTCGCATCCAACCTTTCATATAAAATTTTCATTCGTCAAGAAGTAACGCGCGACCTGTAGAAGGCTGTGTTGAACAACCATGTATCACCTTGCCTAGTATGGCCTCAGCATGTGGTTGTTACCACTCATGGCAAGGCCTAATCCAATCTTTGGGCAGTACATCCCATCACCACCACTGTTAAATTTGTGTGTGAGAAAAACAAACTCTGCTTCCTAAGTATGTGCAATTGCTTTTTTGCCGGTAAAGGTGGAGAAAACAAACAGAAGCTTCTTTTACAGTATTTGTACTAATCATGCAAAGGTAGACAATGGTCCATATAAACAATTTGCTAAGTCTGCCATACTAATTTGTCCTTGGTTGTTGATCAAACTTAAAAATTTAATTTGTGATAAACGCAAAGCTTAGTAACCGTTCATTGAACAACACTCATATAATAGCTGCATATTATCACATTATTCTGTCAAATTAGAGTGCACAGCAGTGCAATTAAATGTTAATAACACATTCAATTTGTTTTATAATCATTCAGGCAGCCATGTTTGTTAGTCAAACAGGCTCACTTCCAACGTTCCTGATGATGGAGCCAAACCTTATCTCCACACTTCATGCACTCCAGCAGTGGGAACACCCATCTGTACATGATAGTTAACAAAACAAGGTTGTCTACACAGGGGAACCTCACATTCCCAGCACTTGAAGCTCGTCTGTCTATATGAACCCTTTGCTGTCGTTTGGTGTGTCAATCTGCAGTGAAGACACAGTTTGCCATGTACACGCGCTTTAGCCAGATGGTGTATCTTCTCGTCACCTGTGACAAGAAGCTTCAATTAGCCTGCGTCACCATTTTATACTGCCAACTTGTGAAAAGTTTAATCAGTTCAAAAATAAGAACACTAGTCGTGAAGTGATTGATAAAAGCAGTTAAACATTATGAATGCATATGCAACACATTTTTTACACCATTAGCAGCACAAATCATAGCCAGTCAAGCTCATCCATTTATGAAAAGGAATATGCGAACATAAAGAGTTGTTTTCCTGTCTTCTTGTAGGCAATGACTTGAGCAATGAGAAAATGTTAAAGTAACAACATAAGAAGTTAATCAGTCAAGCACAGGCCACATACAAGATCAATGTTGTGTAACTTAAAAGGATAACCTTAATTTATGTTCTGCTTTGTGGTACAACTTGACCAAACAATCAAGTATTTTGTGAACTGTACATAACACTGAGAATGTTTAGTGCTCTTACATTCTCAAAATGATACTTTCAATTGACACATGGCCATTTCCCATTCAATGGACACTTTACCACCATGATACAGTGATGAGTGTATCATTTTTGTGATGACACTGACTGTATACAGTGGTTCTATTACATGGCTTTGAAGAAATAAAAAGCATCAACAAACACATGTCCTCAAAGTCAGCACACATTGTCCAATGACTGTGTAGTTGTTATGAATGCAATGCATCTTGCATTATATAACAATGGCTTTGAAATTACCTTTGGTCAGTTAAGGGAGGTTCCTTTTCAATTTTGATATATTTAGAAAATATTTATTGGCCAATAATTTAACACAATGTGGATTGCCATATAAGTAGCTACTCCCTTTTTTAGTTAATGACTGGGTAAACCAGTAAAGTCTCTAAGTTTCAGGCAGTAGCAAGGACAACATACAATCAGTTAACTACTCTCGTCTTCAAGAAGAGAAGATGGAATTCGACAGAGCCAGTGTAATCAGGTACATAGTTATCTTAATGACATGTATGATGTCGCTGCAACAAACAATTTCCATGCATTCAGGATTGGACTTCTAATTTTGTTAATAAAGTCGTTTCGTGTTTTCTGCATGCCAAAATGTACAACAAAAAGGAATAGAGGTAAAATTTTTGCTTAAAAGGGATGGTGGGTGGCTCCAATGACCTTAATGAGGCAACATTATGTTCTTAAACCATTACCTATTCACTCAGGATAACTTTGCACCTACCCAAAATTCACTAAAATATGCTGGCAGCTCTGACAGTGGAGTGGCGTAAACAATATGATTAGTGAGTTGCATAAACAAAGAGCGAATAGAGAAAGCTCTTCATTTTCTCGCATTGGGTACGGTCACTTGTCAAAATTAGAGACATGCATCAGTGCTAAAAATATTGATAAAGTGTTTTGCGACAAAAGGATTTTCAGCACATATGCACAATCTTAAACAAAATGCACTCAGATCCAAAATAACCTCTTTGTCAGACAAAGATACTGCAATCAAGAACAGAATAGAAATACAATTCCCGGCATAAAACTATTAATTCCATACACACATCAATCAACAATAATGCATACAGCAATAGTTTTTATTTACTTGTATCCGAGGATGTCATAATATGAAAAAAAATTAAGAGGAAACCACGCAATGAAAGCAATAATGGCAGCTATTCACTGTTTATATATCCGAGATTTGACCTATAGTGATACTCGATTGATTAGCATTGTAGATCGGTCTTGCAACTCATTTCAGAGGCACATGAACACTTTACACTAACAAAACCTTTAAGTGCATTCTTGCCACCCAGCATAAGAGGAATATAAGAACTAATTAAGTCATTAAAGAATGCACCCAAAATTTACACATGCACTTGTCCAGTTGAATCATCACCATCAATTTCATTAGTGACACTACCAAAGGTATAACAGTCTCATCAATGTGTTCCTGCTAAAATGTTATCTCTTATTATGCTCTTTCCAGGTCCCTGGACATTTCATTAATCATCAAAACTTTCACTAACCAAAGTGTATCCTGCAGCAAGGATTTCCATAATAAACTTTTTTTGCTTATATTTTCTTACCTAGAAATTTATGGTTAAGTAACCAATAAGTTGAGATAGATTTTAACACACAACTGCACTAGCTGGTATTTTACCCAAAGCATGTTTCAAAGGGAAGATTCAGGTAGTAAAGTTGTGTATTTAAATCCATCTCTCTCTTAGCCACTAGAGCAGCAATGCCCACGAATGGCTCCAGTAAGAAGCAGACATTTGTTAGATGTGAAAACACTAAACAGGTTTACTCCGAGACCCTTTTCTCAAAATTCGTCTACATGCATTTTGTCCAGGGAACCAGCAAATTCATTTATCTTACAAAGAAAGCCATCCTAAATGAAAGCAGGCTAAAGTGGTTTTTATATCTAGGCCAAGGATTTCCGTCTTATTAGCTTGACGACCTTCATGTTGAAGGCTCTGGAAAGCTTGGTACATACATTCAAAAGATGGAATGTTGGTTAATAGATCCATATACTCCCATCGATATGCCTACTAGTCAGGTAAATCCACAGAATCAACACTTCACCAGCTAGTCATCAAACTGGAGTGAGGTGAACCGGTCAAGGCAGTTTACCTAAACATTTAGGGTGCCTTTGATACTTTTTCAGGCCCTTCTTGATGGTACCTAGAGAGCATAGAAATTAGCCCAGTGGTAGGCAGCAGGCTGTTGTGAGCCCGGTGGTCATCAGTACCCCGAGACTGCCTTTAAGGGGAGTTTTGTCACCTACCTTTGTCACTCTTACCAATATATTCCTATGACAATTTTTTAAAGAGTTATGATTTATAATTGTCTATTTTGGTAGATTGTCATTATTTTTGTACAACAAACTTCTTGATTTAGAAGTATATCTGCCTTCTAAGAAATAAATATGTTGTTTTCTAGTGCCTTGCATCTGGCAATGAAGCCATTAGCATTCTGCTTTCCAATACTTTTGAACTGTAGTTTCTTCTGATCTTAATGCTTCACAGGTCTTCAAGTGGTCTTCGTTCATTTCTGCTGGATTGTTACACAGGACACATATTGGTGAAGCTGAGATACCTATTCATTATCTTTAGTACTCATATTCATGTATGTGGCTTTCATGTAACTGTTTTCTTAACAGGCACCAGTTTTACGTGGCAGCTACATCACCCGACTTAAATCCCCATTTTGCAAGGGGGACCACACCTATCGTTGGTCAACGGGTCCATCGGACCTAGCCGGGAGGACTAAATAGGTGGTATTTAGATCCACCGACCTTCCCCTCATGTGCCTCGGAGGGATGCTGTTGTGCTATGATAGGCCAGCACATATGTAAATGACATTTCCTCCATTTTAGATGAAACAGTTATATCACTGTGATTCGGTCCCCAGAGCCTCATCTGTTAAAAGCAGGGTGCACCACGGGCAGGATGAGGATGGGAATTGGGTAGGAGAGGCTATAGGAGGCGCATCACTACCCCTTACTACCCCAGAAATAAATATAAAACGTCACAAAATGCTGCCGGTACTCCAGATATTGAAGTTTTCTTTTTTCAGTCCACAGTCAGCATATTGTGTTAACATTGCAAAGACAACACTTGAATTTCATGTTCATCACCATGAATACTTTGATTCTGAAACTTTCATGTGCAAGAACGAAGACCGAAGTGGTTAACAAAGTGCTTGCACCCCATTCCGTTGATGTCACAATATGTCCAGAAGAAATATCTAGTTTTGGGGTTAGAACCAATAGCAGTAATCATGGTTCCCAGAAAGTCTTTCCTATTTTAATACAATATTCAGACCTTAAAGCTGGCAATATGCAAAGATAGTCAATTGAAACTACCCCAAATAAAGTGCTGAGGTAATATCATCTAATGTTTGAGATACTTTAGTAGGGCTAGGAATAAAAAAGAAATGTGTAGGATTTGGTGGCATAAAATGACCAGGGAGTGAAAATATTTTCATCAAACCTAAAGTCATATATTAATGAAAACTTAGTTGGGAGTGGGTTGTCCAGAACACATGCTCAACAATGCCATTCAACATATGTTGCATAGTATAAGTATAGATTTAGAGTGTATTGTTTCCAGGCTGTACAATTACTTTTCTATTATATACAGTAACAACTGAGGAACTCGAACATTATTGTGAATTTGCAGAAATTAGTTTTAGTCACAGAAAAACCAGGTAGTTATGTGTTCCCTGCATTTGACAGAATTGAAATGCACAAGGCTTTAATCTTACTTTTTATCTATATTCAATGCTCCTGAAGTTCTAGAGATGTTTTTTGAAAACAGTTTGACTAAGGCTTGTAAACATTAATAGATGTCTGTTTCATCAAGGGATAAAACAGCCTGAAAGTGAACAAACACCCATTGTTGAGATGACTGCAGTATTAATCACTGCGTTTCCATGGGGATTTGAAATCAATGAGTCAAATCCCATTCTCAATGTGATCCACGTTTCCATGTTGAATGCAATCCAAAATGATATCAATTTGGATATGCAAGGCTCAAGCATAAATAATTCAAGCTACTATGTTGATTACTTGGTTTATGTTGGCAAATCTGTAAAAAATGGTTTTTTTTGAATATTTTCAGTAGGTTTTGAGGTTAGTGAATGTTTTTGAGAAAAATATATTGAGATTATAGAAACCATAGAAGTGGCTTTGTTGTTGTTTTATTTCACCACTTTCGCTAAGAAAACAAAATGACAAGCATGCAGCATGTTGTGAGTAAAGTAGAATTTGGCATCTTTGGCAGATTCAAATCAATTTGAATCCTGTGTTTCCATGTAACAAAATTTTGGCCCAATACTACTTTTAAGAGAATTGTATCCAAGGATTCAGTTCGATCTGAATCCGCATTTCCATACAGTATTCAATCTGGAATGAGAACTCAATCAATTTCAATTCCCTATAGAAACATAGTGAATATTATACTCTCTTATGAATAGATTGAAGAGTTATTTAATATTACTAAAGACGAAGAGGGGGAGGGGGGGAGACCATTGAGGGGAAAAGGGCTTGAGAAAAAAAGCTGACAATTTTGAGCAGAAGGCTATTTCAGTGCATGGCAAACATTTGGACTATTTACATAAATGGTGTGTGTCATTTTCAGAACTCTTGGTTTAACTTATAGGATAAAGTATGCATGGATGATGTACAAAAGCATGTAGAGTTGGAATAGTGAATGTTAAGAATGTGATGAGGCATGTAATGTGAACCCTGTTTTTGCAGCAGCATATCTTGGAACTTGAAAAATTGTTCCTGCAATAAGTGGGTTAGATGTTTTAAAGGTAGCAAGCATGAGAACTGCCAATCTGAACTGCTACAACTAGTTCAGCATTCTTTGCTATTCCTGCACACAATGCTAACACTGAAAGAGTACTTTCGCTAATAAGAGCACAGTGAACAGATGAACAAAACAAATTATCTATTGTTTCAGTCAAAGGTATTGTTTTAGTAAAGTATATGTTTTAGTAAAGTATAATTTAAAAACTTAAAGAAATTCCATAAAATTGATTATATTTCAGACAAGCTAGATGTATTGCACTAGATCAGTTCTTCAGAGAAGTACGAGTGACTTGATTATCACATTTAATATTTCATGTTTCACAGGTTTAGAAAAATATATAAATAATTGAGATTCTAAGGCTCTCTAGTGTATAATGTTTGTGGGTATACATAAATAGCATTTAAATTATAACTTTACGTAATTTTTGTACTGACCGATAATGTCCTACATTTTTGTCAAATGCACCACATTTTCATAAAATAATATGGTAGCTCTATCCCTTATGTTCATTTACTTATTGCACCCTTCCTTGGTTGTATTAGCTTAACTCCAAGTTACTTGGAGAGAGTTACTAAGAAATATACCACCCATCGTAGGATGCCAATGGCAAAGTCTGCTGAATAGCATTATAATTTTTGAACTTAATGTATATTATTTGGTGCATATATCAATATAAGGCATGAAAGATTGTGCCTGTGTGTTCACATGCTAATGTCATGAACTAATGTGCGCATTCTATTAATGGTATGATCTATACTTGAAAAAGAAAAAAAAAAAAAAAAGGAAAAGAAATAGTTACAAAGTGGCAAAATGGAACGCACTGATATAAACAGGATTATGAATCTTCCAAACAAGAGCTTTGGAAGATAAGTAGTCTTTCTCCTCTCTCTCCACCTAGATCAGACACAGCAGAATGCCTTTAGTTACTCAAGTCAAGAGGATTATTAAATATGTATACCACCAACCAAAATAAAATATAGATGGAAATCAGGCTGACTGCCAGAAGAAAGAATAATCAAAACCACCTTTTCACCTTGATCTTCTGTCATATTATACACAAAAAGGACAACTGCCCTTTACCATTACATGACTCCTCAGTTGTACACATTTGTAACTAATGGCCTCAGGGTAATGACCTTCATCCTCTGAAACTAACCTATATGCAACAAACTATGAACTACATAATATTCTAAAAAGGTTTAAGATGTATTTGAAACAAAACTACTTTTGCACCCTTTTCAGAATTTCAAAATCAAAAATAATAAATGCTAAATTATAGAAAGAGACTGAACAAATGTGCACAGTGAATTGCCATTTTCTCCCACATACCTTCAGAATGAACAAATTTGTTACTTAACTTCCACTATAGTAAATATTTAATACCTTTGCTGCAATACAAAATTTGCTAAGCATGTCTATGTAAACTATCTTCTGTTACAATTCACAAAGCATACCAAAGGCACTATTCCACTCCATGCACTATTCGCATATGTCTTCTCATGTTCCCTTTGCGGCTCAGCACACAGCTACATATGTTACACTTGGAGGTCCCCTGATGAATAGCCATGTGGTCATAACAAGAGTTCTGACGACGGAAACATTTTCCACATATGTTGCAAGCATACATTCCAAGGCCGGTACCATCATCCACCTTTGTTGTACGACTACCAGTAAACGGGGGCCAATTATGCATTTCTCCAACAGCTAAAAATAACAAAATGTGTTTTGTATCTCTCTGCAACTTAAACATGGAAATCAGAATATCAATTTAAGCTTTACTATGCTTTTGATCCCAATATTCATAGCATTGCTAACAGTGTATCTTCCATAAAAAACATGCTAATTTCTGGTTTATTCTCTAAGTTTTAAAATCTTTAATTCCTACAAACTCATTTTTCTGATCTTGATCATGTTAACAACCCGACATTTCATTAATTAGACAGAAGAAATTGGGAAAATTTCAAACTATCTTTGGATACCAGATAATATAGTTATCTAAGCTATTTTATGTAACTCCAGTAGAGTAAAAGTGTATGATAACATTAAGACTTAGTCATGTTCCAAACTCAGAATGTGATCACATGGTTTACAATTCAGAATTGTAAAAATACAAGTGTTACTGTTTCAAACACTTTTACATTTTAGTGCTACAGGAGCCTATTTGGCTATGTATCATATTCAACCCCTATATTAAATACTAATTTACATTGTGTTTTGTAGTAAAGAACTCATGTTGCCAGAGAAACAGCACCTCATATCTGTAACACCATGAATTTGGCGAAGATGGCGCTTCATGTTGCTCTTCTGTCCCAGCACCTGATGGCAGATGAGGCACTGTGTTGAACCTTCATGTGTAGCCATGTGGTTGTAACGAGAATTGCGATGTTTGAACGTCTTGCCACATATCTTACAGGCATACATCTCTTCTGTTTGTGGGATGCATGATAGAATGTCGAAAACATGCCCTGGACATAAAGCACATTCACATACACAATTACTTTGCTATTTTTTGTACAGTAGTCTTAACTTTTACCTTTTTGTTTTTTAAATGCTGGTGCACAATTCAATGCAATTTATAACAAAAAAAAATTACTATCCAAGAATAATCTCTCTTGCTTCCAAGATACACATTTCAATAAGTGTCACTTCCAACACAATACAACATATGAAGCTGCTCATGCATTACTTATATGCTAATTATAACTACTTGTGTTTCACAACCTTGAATAACCACAAAGCTGATAGTCCAAAAGCCTGTGACTGCCAGACGTTCCTTATTTTATAAAATCTGCAAGTTTCTCAGCACACACCCCCAACACAGGTAGGAATGATGGAACTACTATAAATTTTGAATCGTCGTGGCTTTGGAAGGTAACAAGTAGCATCCTAAAATTGTCTAAGTATAAAGCCCAATTTCTTCTTCGAAATAGTATTAGAAATCTTGTCATCCATTGCCAGACACAATTAGTATTGTGGCAACCTCTCGCCAGACACCCTTAAACTTTATTAAATTGTAACTGTACTTTCGTTACAGTATAAAAGTTGATTTTTATAAATATTCCTTGGGTGGCTATTAGAAGATGTTTCCTTAATATCCAGACAGTTTTAACATCTGGTGAGACAAACTCATCTCAAACACAAATTGAAACATCTCTCATGATAGTTAATTAAAACTAGATCACATTTATTTTACTAACTGCAGAAACAAATACTAAAACGTATACTGTAGCACAATAACCATACCGAGTAAACTAAGAATGCGCAGCAAAAAATCGCAAAGGACCTAACTCACTAGCATCAGCGTAAATGTACATTGCCTTCCACTCACACCTACAGCTACCTTTGAGTTTGTGGCCAGATGTTAGAACTGTCAAGACTATTAAGGAAAGATTTTCTAATAGTCACCCAAGGAACATACATAAAGTTCAGCATTTATTGTAAGCGCAGTTACAATTTAATGAAGTTTAAGGACATCTGGTGAAGGGTTGCCACGATACGAAGTGTCTGGCAATGGAGGACATGATTTCTAATACTATCCTGAAGAAAATATAAGAAAATTGGGCATTATACTTTGAAGACTTTAGGTTGCTTTACTTATACACAGTTACTACCTGTTACTTCGCAAAGGCACAATGATCTAAAACTCATAGTAGCCCCATTGTTCCTACCTGTGTTGGGGCATGTGGTGAGAAACTTTCAATTTTTATAAAATAAGGAAGGTCTGGCAGTAACAGGTTCTTGGACTATAAGATTTGTATTAATGAATGACACTACAATGTTAAGATATATCCACAACTGTAGAATAAGCCAAGGACTGCTCTACATATCCAATTCAATGAGATGCTCTGATGTAACTTAACACAAAAATTGGCACATTCTTATTGATGTCATGTGTTATGTTAATTTCAAATGGAAGTTTTACTTCTAATGAATCAAAATGTGAGTTAGCTGTTTTTGAAACATTAGCTCAAAACAATGTTACTTTTATTTTTGAGCCAATGCGATATCTAGTTTTTATTTTTTCCACTGGAATAACAGTTGCAAAGTAAATGGTCTTGCCATAGAGAGCACCCAGTTTTAACATTCTGAAGTCATGGAGCATCTGGCAAAATGTATTACCTTTTGAAATTGTCATGGTATCACTTCTAAACATGGGGAGGTTAGAGGAATGACTTGTTAAATCCTGTAAATTAAATGCTCACAGACACATATCAAGTTTCCTGGCTTCAACATACAACATGAGAAGTGTTTTAGGCTCAAGATACCATTAGTGATAAAATCTCTACAACTACAAAATCCTCAGTTCTGTTTTATCAGGGGTTTTGTTATAGAAATCGAAATGTGAGACTTTGTTTATGTACACAACTGCTATGGTTCTCAGCATCCCATTCTAACTGCATGAAAGAGCACATAATTTTGCTTAAGAAACCTCTCTATCAGGCTTTTTCTCCCCTGCCCCCTCACCATAAATTTACTAAACAGGACCACTGCCACTACATTACTTCCCTTCTGAAGGAAGCCATGCTAAGGATTTTTATGCCCGAAAAAAACCAACATCCTCCAGAGCGGGGGCTAGCACATTATCTCTAGACCACAGATGATGGCTGTTTTGGTATAGTGGACAAAATGGTTAATTTTCATGAGTAGACGTGATTTAGTCAAAAAAAAATTACATATGCCATATTACATCTTGATACTATTAATTACTTTGCATAGTTTTGTATGGATATTTCTGAAGACTTTATTGTGACTGCATTACATTAGTATGAATACCAGTGGCATAAATAATGGCCCTGCAGACCCCATGGTGCAGAGGGGCCCCCAGACTGAAATTTATAATTTTCTTAAAAACTATATTTTATATTTAATTCAATCATAAAAAATTGCTAGAAGAAGAGCTGGAACAGATGCAGTTCATTGATGACATACTGATAACAGAAGTGTACCATGTAAGCATTTTCTATCCTTTATTGCTTAAAACTGTGTAAGAAGTTTACCTTCAAGAGTGCATATTCTCAAAAGCATTCACAATCATACAGGGAAATTCATTAAAACATGGTATTTTATTTAATATGGCTGTTATAAAAGCGAACAAACTACATAGTAAGTACCTAAGCAAAAATGCAGTCGATTGACCAATAAATTTGAATCAATAAGCGAACAAACTACATAGTAAGTACCTAAGCAAAAATGCAGTCGATTGACCGATAAATTTGAATCAATATGCGTGAGAGGTAGAATTGGAACTGAAAAATTCAATGCCACACTGGGATCTGAACCGGGTGCTCTAACCATTAAGCTAGTGTCATTCTGGCAGGTTGTCACAGTAGCTTAATGGCTAGAGCACCCGTCTGATTAGCAGAGGGCCTGTGGTTCAGATCCCAGCTGTGGCATTACATTTTTAGTTCCAATTCTACCTCTCAAACACTGCCCACACACAGCTTGTGCATTTAAAAACACCAACAGTAAGTTTGTTGGCATAAATAAATAATAATGAATCAATGTGTGTTCTAACCAGTTGTTCAGTATTATTGCTTCTGAACAATATCTGAGGCACCTCAAATAGAAGTTTGCTCGAGATACCCAGCATATTGACAGGTAACAATTTTGTTCCATCTATATGCATTATGCGTTTAGCGAGTATATTGTTTATTTAGGAAAAATAACCATTAGTGTTAGTAATCAGGGAGTGTTATTTTAACACTTATTCTATAACAGTAAATATGCAATATTTTAATCTCAATTTTTAAGCTTTATTAGTAACTATGGTCCCCAAAATTTATGTTCAGGGGGGCCCCCAAAACCTTAGCTATGCCACTGATGAATACCAAATTTCATTAAAATTGGATGAATACTTTTGGAGCTATAAATTATTATTTTTTTTAAAGTATTGCATATTCAAAATGTGCACACACCTCAAAAGTTGAGAAAATGGGTTAGTATGTTTTTTAGTTAGAGCTTTGGGCCATAAATAAAAATTCAATGTCTGATTATTTCAATAAATTTGATGGGTAAATTTATTATAATTCTTTTAATATGTTCAAAATATTGTCTAAAATTAATATTTTTTAAAGTGAAATCTTTTTTTCCCAAAAATTATTTAGTGATGTTAGCACATATTTTGGGACATAGAATATTACAGTGGATACTTCAACTCATTTTGGGAAATTTTACTTGTGCTTAAACAAAAATTGAGACACCTAAAACATTTGAAATGTGTAAAACTGTAAAACCAAAATTTTGAGAAAAATACTGATTTATAAAATGTTGTGCTGGAAAACACTGAATTATATTCTTTAGATATCAAAACCCTCCTGATTTACAGTCCTGTGTGCTTCTACTTTTGTATCTTTCTGTACTTTTGTGCCTTTTGATTCACCTTTCCTGTTTGTAGCAATATGTGTCCTGCTTTCGTGGAGTCAAGTTGTATCCCATTTCTCACCGATATCTGAAGCAGTTGCTGAAAATCTCTAATCCCTTACCACAGATCTCAACTCCTGAGAAGTTGAACAGCCCATTTTAAAAGCAGAAAATACATTTAGTGAAAATGTGAAAAAACCAGAGTAATTTCTAGGAGCATGCAGGGAGGTGTAGCTGACTAATTTTAAAGGGCTAAAATAACACATGCATGGGGCTCTTTATGGTTGTAGCAACCGAATGGAGGGGGAGGAGGGAGCAACTGCAAAGTTTCACTCTTTGTGGATGCCCATTTAAAGAATCCTTTGCAACAAAAACAATTTTTGAACTTTTGACCAATTTTGCTCAAAAATTCACTCTCAGTGTCCCTTAAATATTTTCCCTTTAGATCCTCACCATTGTTTAAAAATTAGTACTTTGAGATGAATAGTGTGCGTAGTACTGAATTGCTTGGGAGAGTACAAATGGTCCCACTGCATTGTTATTTCCATTTACTCATTCTTAGTAACTGGAGATGTTGAAAATACCATATCCAGAAAACTGTAAAGAGTAAATTGTTGATTATTGCAAGTCTGAGAAAAGTAGCCAGGGCCAGCTACTCTAGATATATTGAACTTAGCACTAAACAAATATCATTCTTAGTGCAGGTAGAAGAGAAAGCATTTCACTCATTCAGAAACTTCTAGCAGTCAAATAAATAAAAAAACAAAAGCCCACTCAATCTTCATTTTCATAACAGAATTACATTTTAATTGTTCCAGTAGTTTTCACTTTGGATTTTCAGTTACATTTTTGGGGAATTGTAACAGTTTTTAAATTTTGTGTGCAGTATTTTAAAAATACAAGTCATTAGCATTTGAGAGGGGCATAAATTTCGGTCATGAAAACTTAGGTAATTACAAGCAAAAAACATTCATAATTCACAACTTTACAATCTATTCCTCTGTTAATTTAAACATTTGACATTTTCAGGTAAATTAAAAAGTTTCATTCTTTAAATGATTACAAGTTAAATTTTGAAATACTCTTCATAAAGAACTTGAAAATTGCCAGAACATGAGAACTACACATCCCACCACTGAATGGTGTGCTTCTATACTATGGAAGCAAGAAGAAAAGGTGTTGTTGTTGTTTTCTAGTGCCTTGCATCTGGCAATGAAGCCATTAGCATTCGTGCTTTCCAATACTTTTGAACTGTAGTTTCTTCTGATCTTAATGCTTCACAGGTCTTCAAACAAGACAAGAAGAAAAGTGTAGAGTAGGCATGGCCAACAAAACAACCTGGTTCTACTTTTATGGTTTGTCCAGATCGTGATGACACTCCACATGCACAAGATAGGAAAAATGTGGTAGGGAACAAGTGAGTGGTATCAGAACTCAGGCAGTCACGCACAATTGTAAACAATTATTGTGTAATTAACAGTCAGAGCGAGCGGTACACTAATTCCTACCTCTCATATTATGCACATGGGCACGTCTCTTCTACTGCACATCTATGCTTCAGGAGTGGGGGAGTGTCACGACTAACTGGACAAACTGTATAACCTGTAAGTCATCTATGCCATAAATAGCTCTATTAAAATGTCACATAAATTTTTATTTTTGTTTTAAAAGTCTCTAATGGTGGAGTTTCCCTAACTTTCTCGATCACTTGATCACTGGTCAAGTAAATGATAATACTGGAGACCAAGATTTGGGGTCATCTGGCTGCATAGTAATGCACCACATGGAACCTATACATGACCAGGTAGCAGTGTATATTTAGATAATTGGTACAGCTCCCCCAAATTATACATGGCCTTATACAAAAGGAAAACAACTGCAATTGGAAGAGTACGTTCAAATCGTATTGGTTTGACAAAGAATGTGAATACAAAGACTGTGAGGAGAGGAGAAATGCAGGTGCATCAGCTCCCACCCTTGACCTACATTACTTGGCAAGATAGGAGGGTGGTTTCAGCATTGTCCAACTGCAGCCCTAAAATTTTGATGATTGACACTGGAAAAATATGTCAATTTTCAAGCCTCATGTTATTCAGGAATACAATATGCATATGGGTGGTGTGGGTCTAGTAGATCAGGCATTGCAATCATATCCCTCTTTACGAAAAATAGTTAAATGGTATAAAAAGGTATTTTTGCACCAGCTGGATATCACCATACATAATTGCTTAGTAATTTGGAGAACTCTAAACCCACGCAAGACGATGACTTACCTGGACTTCCGCATATCAATACCTCGTAGCCTAATTGAGTGCTATAACATTCGGAGGCCTCTTCATACAAGGAGTAAGAAATCTACAACACCTGCATCCCTCAGACTTGAAAGGAAAACACTTTCCTAAAAGGATACCACCAACAACAAAAAGTCGCATCCATTTTGAAGGTGTCTGGTGTGCCACAAAAAAGGAGTTCGTAAAGAGACCAACATGATATACTGTGAATGTGGAGATGTGCCCTTATGTGTCATCCATGTTTTGAGATGTACCATTCAAAAAGGAACCTTTAGTTTATTCTAGAATTTATTTAAACTTATTATAAAAGACAAAAATTAAAATAATTAGGGTTAAATAAGCATTAAATGCATGCATGCACAAGACGTGATATGACATCCATATCGGTTCTCCTGCATTCTAAAACTGACATCATATGACGTCCATATCTGCAAAGAGGTCAAGGGCAATCAATTTCGTGGTCATCAGTGCCCTTAAAAAACAGTTCATAGTAATAGTCAGATATAACCTTACAAAAAAAAAAAATTACTACTAAAAAGGAAAAAATATAAATATAGGAAACAGTGCCAAAAGTCAAAATTAAAATAAAGTTATAAATATGTCAAAAGAGTATCTAAAATTTCAGATCCTCAATTTCACGTCAAACTGCGCTAAAAACTTAAAAACTCTGGCATTGTTTTGTCATCTGCTAAGACCTCTGCAAGTCTGACAGACAGCTGCAGAGAATCTTGCAGGTGCACTAGAGAGGAACACTTTGGGAGCACGTGATGGACTGACAAAAGGTTGTCACACAGCAGACAGAGGGGCAGGGTCCCTTTTAAATAGGTAACCATGTGAAAAATTGCAGTGGCCAATTCACAACCGAGCCAAGCTAACCTCCTCACAGCAAGATATGTGACAGGAGGTTACCCAGTTTATCAGAAGTTCTTTCACTTTTCTAAGCTTATTACCGTGGAAAGCTGATCATTTTTCATGCCAGCACGACAGCACCGCTCTCCGCACATAATATTGGATTCTGTAGCTGCTGTCTTTAGGCCAAATCTGCCATTATATTCCCAGGCAAACCTACATGACCAGGAATCCATGCACACACCACGCTAATGCCAGAAGCGTGTAAAACATGGAGGGCATCCTGGATACGTTGTACAACTCACCAAGGCTTTGAAGTGCACTAAGGGAGTCACTCAAAATCAGGCAGTCATCCAATTTGCAATGGCACACATATGAAACAGCTCGGTAAATTGCATACAGCATTGCATTAAAAATGGAAGTGCTATTAGGAAAACCGAATGTATATGGTTCGGTTCCATAAACATAAGCACATCCAACACCGCTGGTGCTCTTGGATCCATTGGTGTAAATAAAAAGTCGGTCAGTGTAGCCTGACAAAAATTCTAAAAAACATGCCAATCAGCAAGCTCATACGATTAAAACATTGCAAAATGCTGACCATGAGCAACTGACATGATCATTCTTTCAAAATAAACAGCTCAGTTCTAGTTATTATTTATTTATGCCAACAAAGTTACTGTTGGTGTTTTTAAACACACAAGCCGTGTGTGGGCCAAGTTTGAGAGGTAGAACTGGGACTTAAAAATTCAATACCACAACTGGGATTTGAACCACAGACCTACATCTCAAAACTTTGCCCACACACGGCTTGTGTGTTTAAAAACACCAACAGTAAGTTTGTTGGCATAAATAAATAATAATTACCATCTGAAGGTTATTTAATCCTGGGATATAAAGTACTTAAAATAGTAAGTCACCATTGGGGTAATTTGTCTCTGATGTGAGACTGCCTTTGTGTTTTACCAGGAGAAATATGAACTGGTTTGAGAATTTAGTGCCATTCTGGCAGTTTGTCACAATAGCTCAGTGGTAGATCAGCCGCCCGGTAAGCGGAAGGTCTGTGGTTCAAATCCCAGTTGTGGCACTGAATTTTTAAGTTCCAGTTCTACCTCTCAAGCTCAGTTCTGTTTTATTTATTTGCATATTGTTCCAGCGCAGAAAAATGGAACATAGATATCAAGGGAATGGGATCCATCCATTATGAATGACTTGATTTCTTCAGCAGGAAGATCCATCTTCGCATAAATGAAAATCACATAGAAAAAGCTTCCCAACTGCTTCAGAATCCGGAGTCTAAAGGTAATAAGCTAATATCGCTCCAGCCTTACATCCACACTTAATGTAAACACAAACCGTCAACAACTAACCCATGATATGCCGAAACCAAAGCACACCACAAAACATAATACATTAAATATAGGCATTATCTGTGACTTTTGAAAATGTATGATAACTGTGGTAAAGACTGCTTGAATGCAGCACCTAAAACTCTGAAGTAAACATTGTTCTGTTGCATCATAAACACATGGCATTTGCTTGTGTTAGTCGCAGCTAATACTAACTCCAGGTTATAGCATAGGAGGTCGAGAAGGCTGTACTGCATCCCACCAATGACGCCTGTAGTGGACAGAGGTGGGGGATGCAACAGCTGGGCGGCAAGCCTTGGCCCTTCATGGGCTGTTGTGCTAGGGGTTTAGTTTATAGCATAGGGATACAAGCTGTGGATCCAAAGTTGGATGGAGAATAAGAAATTCTACCTCTCAAACATTGCCCACATTCGGCTTGTATGTTTAAAAACACCAACAGTAACTTTGTTGGCATAAATAAATAATTCCACATGTAATGTTTATTTTTTGTATAATAACTTCAAATTTCTGAATTTTGTCAGAATTCTGTCAGGTGCATCCGACCAAACCTGTGATGTAACAAAATTAGGGAATTCACCGAGACCTGCCTGGCTAATGACCCGCTATTTCACAACATACAAAATATAGATATCTGATATTTTTACAGCATGTTTATACATTCTTTCTGAGCGTAATACTTTGTTTTGATGATACAAATTTAATTAAATTAAAAATAAATATTTTCTTAATGAACCTCTAAGATTTAAAAAAAGGATTGACATTTTATTTTTATTAAAACACAAAAAAAAAAAATGTCTTATCTGAATATGATGTAAATTTTATGCACATAGGCCTAGTATTATCTGCACTAATATAGCATTAGTGAGATACAGGTTGACAGCATCCCTTAATAAGAAAGGGTATCCTAACAGAAGAACTGAGGGTGATGGAAAAAACGGATGAGAGATTTGAAATCAGCATAGCCAGCTTACCATAAATCAGGCACTTTCAAGTCAGTTCCTCAAAATGTTTAAAAATTTGTAGAGCCACGTGATCATTATAGATAATCTGTCATTTATTTTCAAAGCATTTGCATTGGCGGCCTGAAGATGAAGGGGTCTTCAAAATTGCTAGGGAGCAAGTGGCAAATCATATCGGATGGTGAATGAATGACAGGTGAAATGATGCTTAAATGAGTCCAGGATCCATAGAGCTTAAAGTTACCCAACATTCGTCTTCTCAAGATAAGGGAAAACCCTGGAAAAAAACATTATAGGAGTAACTCACCCTAACCGAGATTTGAACTGCCCAAATTCCTCTACTTACTATACATAGCAAAGAAAGCAAAAATCTGAAGTTGCAAGGTAGAACTGGAACTTAAAAATTCAATGCCACAACTGGGATTTGAACCACAGACCTTCCGCTTACCGGGCGGCTGCTCTAACCACTTGAGCTATTGTGACAACTGCCAGAATGGCACTAAATTCTCAAACCAGTTTGTATTTCTCCTGGTAAACGACAAAGGCAGTCTCACATCAGAGACAAATTACCCCAATGGTGACTTACTATTGTAAGTACTTCATATCCCAGGATTAAATAACCTTCAGATGGTAATTATTATTTATTTATGCCAACAAACTTACTGTTGGTGTTTTTAAACACACAAGCCGTGTGTGGAATTTTTAAGTTCCAGTTCTACCTCTCAAACTTTGCCCACACACGGCTTGTGTGTTTAAAAACACCAACAGTAAGTTTGTTGGCATAAATAAATAATAATTACCATCTGAAGTTACATTTACACGATTTCTTTATTCCTCTTCCACAAACTATTCTTACATAAGCTTTCTTCTATCTTCTTTATGCTAAGTGAGAACTTTCATTACATTTTTTTTGTTTTAAGTACAAGAATGATACAGTATGCTAAAGTCAGTCAAAATTTTCAAAAATAAAATCACACTGCAAGGCTTTGAAATTTAATCCATGACCATGAGGAAAAAATGAAGTGACTCACATATAGTATTTTAATCAAAATCATTTATGAGCCATTTTTAGAGAAAGTAAAAAGTAATGAAAAATTGGTCATGTCAAGGGCAGTTTGGGTTGGGAGATCTGTCACACTCGCATGCCACATACACTTTTTTCTGAAATGCTTATTTTGGATTCAAGGGAACACAAAACATGTCCTAGTGAAATGTTATTTTCAAAATTTTGGGTTGTATGTAATATTTCCTAGATGCATAGTGGAAAGTTACGCCATAACGAGCATTTTAAATGTCAAAAAATCTCTAAAATATCTGGAAAAAAATCTCAAGTTGAAATACATGTTTTTTTTATAAAACAAGCTATTTCTTACTTTAAAAAATAATTTTCAAACAAACAAATATGGGCCAATCTTTGCCACAGAACTTTAAAAAATCACTGGACCTAGAAGTGAGAAATATCCAGGAGGAAAGCTGCAAATTATTGTCGTGTAACTCTCAATTTTACTTGGATAACAAACATGTTTACATAGAAACAAACTAAGAGCCAGATTCTTCATTATGCTTAAAAGCAAAAATTAATTTCTGATAACTGATTTTTCAGTTACTGGTCAACTTAACTTCAATACAGCCACAATCTAAATCTCTTCCTCAGCAATGCTCATCACTGATTGATGCAGATTTGTTTTTAACAATTTCTATGTACTGCAATATATTTTTGTGGCATGCAAAAATAATGGTAATTCAAGGGGTTGACCTCTTCCTTAGTCTACCACAAATATATAATTTTTCTTTTTTATCCTCTTCTTTTTAAGAAACCTACAATGCTGTGTAAAAGATACGGGAGCAGTTAAGTCACCCATGTTTCAAAATAGATGGTTTAAATAAGGCAAGTTGGTGTTACCATCATGTACTATCATCTGTTACATGTTGCCAAAACAAATTTGGTACCGATCCATACGTTAGGTTCAATTTGGCAGGCATTTCAGTTGGTTGTTTAGCATGTTTTTGCTAAAATGGTAAAAACAGTATGATTTAGTAATCCATTTTTTACTTCTGGAAGAGAAAACTTAAGCAAAATTGGATGCTGTTTATGGGGACCTCTTGTCATCAAAGATAAGTCTGATATAAAGAGGTAGAACTGGAACTTAAAAATTCAATGCCACAACTGGGATTTGAACCACAGACCTTCCGCTTGCCGGGCGGACGCTCTAACCACTGAGCTATTGTGACAAACTGCCAGAATGGCATTAAATTCTCAAGTTAGTTCGTATTTCTCCTGGTAAACCACAAAGGCAGTCTCACATCAGAGACAATTACCCCAATGGTGACTTACTATTGCAAGTACTTTATATCCCAGGATTAAATAACCTTCACATGGTAATTTAATCTTTGGTAGCCAACCAAAAGTCAAAACAATGGGTTGCTTCCAGTGAATCTACTCCAAGGAAGGCAAAGATAGTCCCATCAGCTGGAAAAGTGATGGGGACAATTTTTTGGGATGCATCATTGAATTTTTGGAAAAGGGAAAACGATTAATAGTCAATACAAGAAGACTCAGCTCCATTTGGCAAAGAAAAAAGGGTGTTTCACCACAACATTCACCCAGTTGTTGCCACCAAATTGCATGAATTACATTACGAATTGCTGCTGCACCCTTCCCCCCACTCCATGCCATATTTGCCTGACCTGGTTCCGTGCAATTGCTTCTTGTTCTCAAACATGAAGAAGTAACTCACAGGAACAAAATTAAGTTCAAATGAGATTGGCACAGAGACGTAGTTTGCAACTTAAGTCTCTTGATTCCTAATACAGAAATTTATCTCTTAGGCATAAATCATGCTCCTGATTCCCATGAATGGCTAACAGGGATACATTGGTAATGGAAAAGTTTAACTTCAAAATTACCAGCTCAGAATGATTAGTTCTAAACAAAGTTGACTTTGTGAACCCTGCTATTTACACAATTAAAATTAATGACAAGCTATAAAAAATTACCTTTGTGCACATATTTATTTCATATTGCAAAATAGTTTTAATAAAATCTGGAATACATTTTTTCTTGTTTTCTTGAAGTGGCAAAAATGTAAACAGGTTATGAACTGAACAGTTTTAAATGTCGGACTGCAAGTTAAATCGCAAGCATTTAATCGGTTTATAATTGGCAGCACATCCTAGTTAGGAACTCATTTTCTCTACCATGTAAGTACCAGAAGTATGATAGGCAAGACCATGTTTCAACTAAAAATTCAATGTTGAGGTTTCACCCGAAGAGGCTCCCTGAACCCAAAAAGAAGCATTCTTAGAAAAAGATTTTTGTGTGTGCATGCATGTCTGTGTGAGAACAGCATAACATAAAAAAGAGAAGTTGGTTAAAAACCGAACTTAGTACAAGTAGTTAAGCTGTCTTCCAAGGAAACAAGAAAATGTTCAAGAAAATCCCCCATGCCAAACTACCCTTTATATGGAAAAATGTTCCTTTTGATTTTCTTAAAAATGGCTCTTCACGATTATGATTAAAATATGTGATATTTTTGTGACAAATGTCTTGAATTTCCTGGGAAGAGCTTCTGAAGTCCTCTTCATTCTAACAGCCTCTGAAGTCCTCTTCATTCTGGATAGCTTTTGCCTAACTGGATAAGACAGACACAATCTTACTACACCTAACCTGGTTCTAAATTTGCAGGTTCAAAACTTGTGTAGGGCAATATGGATTTTTTTTCAGGTATAAATGATGTAATGACACTGATGAAGTTATTCTACACCAATTTTTATTACTATGGACACCATATTGTTTATCTGTCTGTTTCAGTTTTCAAGTAGCTATTTGTAGTAGCCTTATCTCTAACCTGGTTCTCAAAGTCGTAGGTTCAAACCTTGTGAAGGGCAATAGATTTTTTTTTTCAGAAATAAAAATCCTTAGCATGGTTTCCTTCAGAAGGGAAGCAAAGTTGATGGTCCCAAGTCGCAGATTTACAGCACATAAAAGTGCCTGAAACCTGATAAAGAGCTTCTGAGCAGAATTAAGCAGCCTTTCATGCCCAATATAAAACTGGATGCTGAGAACCATAGCATTTATAATTAAAAACTCAAGCTTTTGTTTCCAACAGTAGTGAGTAACCATGAGGAGCACCATAATTTAAGCACTCATTTATAGTTCTATTTGTATGTGTTTTGGTTCTGCTATCATGTATAGCATAAAATGGCATCAATGAAATTGCACCAATTAAAATTATCATTGCTGAATATATATCAAAACAAACTCTGCATTAAAACTCCATCGATCATAGTAACTACACCAGAATCAAGCACCATTTAACACAACTCTAGTAGTGAGTTTTGAAATGCCATTTTGACTTCCATGTAGTACATGTTGGATGCAAATTAATTAACTTGGGGATAAGAAAGAAAAGGCATTTGGGAGTTGATGTATTTTGTGTGTACAAGTAGACAGTGTGGGGATCCAGATCAAGTCAACTTCTAATATTTTTGAGCTGAACCACAACTTCCTAGCTTGGAATGTACGTTTATGAACCGATAAGCAGAGATTTGAAGCTTTATAGGCTGTCTATTTAAGGCAAGCTGATATGTTCCACTTACAAGTTGAACGTAAAAAAGACCCAACAGAAGTGAATTCTCCAAAATAAACCTCAAAATTTACTTTACATACTATAAACTTCACAGAAAACTCATGACTGACACAGGTAGCTGAAACTGTAAAGGAATAAACTCATGAATAGAAGGTCCAAGTTCAACCAATATTTTCTGGATTTACTTAGTCCTCGTAACTGGCAAATAAAGCTGAGGTAAATTTTGGTCTGAAATGTTTCCTTCGCAAACAAATTATTCTTCCTCTCCAAATTATAATTTCACTTATTTCATACATCAATGTCCTCAGCCTTAAGTGTCAAATGAGAAGAATGCTTCCAAATGAAGAATGAGGTTAAAGTTTGCTTTCAACATATACATGCCTAGCTTAACCAGAGTTTGTATTCCAGATGAAATGCAAAATATTTCATGCAACTATTGACAAAGCAATAGCAAATAAACCACCAATACAGAGTGTCTCAAAAAACTGCACTTACACTTTGAATGACTATAAAATATTTATGAACTTAAAGACAAGTTTAAAGGCAGGGTCGCTCCAGGAGAAAGGCTCTCTAGGAGTAGCCAAACGGCACAGCCACTGCGTCGGGAAGAGCACAACAGCGTTGCTGCCACGAAATGGCAATGGCCCAGCACAGCTGCCTGCTAGCCCTGCCTCCCTCTCAGAAGTGGGCCAACTGACAAACCACTTTGGGCGTGGTAATCACCGGAGTCCACAGGGATCTGCAGGCATGTAATATGCTTGCAGCAGTAGTGCCTTCAGTGATGAGGGCCACCTACATTCATTCTGCCTGGGGGCCGACACCACTTGTCAGTGTGGAGCTAGCAAGCCACGCCTACCTGGAAGCTGCCTTGGTGTTGAGCCTGCCCTTATTAGGGCAGAGGCTTCATATCGAGGTCAGCAAACAGGACTGTCTAGCTCCATGTCACCAATGCTGTGCCTATGGGCATTCCGAGGAAAGCTTCATGCCTTACTTCAGTTTGCAAGCAGTATCACCTCTGCAGACACTGCCACATTGGCCAAGCATTCTGTCCCCTGCATCCTCACAGGAAGGCATCACCTGCACTGCCGCTGCCAGGTGAGCCTTCACAGCCCACACAACCATGCACACCAGCACGTCACCGCTTCAACAAATCCGTCAACTGGCGCAATAAACAGGTTGCCATTCAGGACCTCCATGTGGAGCTTCTGAACATCGGTGCCTATTTAGCTGCCTCGGAATAGATCACTGTATCCATCGCTGCTAGGTGCGCTCACCGCAGACAACCTCCAACAGGAGAGCACCACCACAAAGCTGTCAGCACACATTGACAGCATCACCACCTGCCTGCAGGCACGAGGAGTCCAGTCGGCACCATCATCACCTGCCTGCAGGCCCAGGGAGC
Organism: Tenodera sinensis; assembly: GCA_030765045.1. Taxonomy (NCBI): domain Eukaryota; kingdom Metazoa; phylum Arthropoda; class Insecta; order Mantodea; family Mantidae; genus Tenodera; species Tenodera sinensis. The sequence goes on along the minus strand of CM060969.1, from coordinate 33,648,563 downwards.
CCAGTCGACACCATCATCACCAATACCACAACCACAACAACAGAAGAACAAGCTTCCTCCACAGCACCAGCACTTCCTTGATGATTGCTGTGCTCTAAATGGACAAGGAAGACACAAGCCCTAATTTCCTTTACCTTTCCTCACCTATCATTGCCTTCAAACACTCTAGTTCTGCAGTCAGGGAATTTTGTCATGGCTACAGCCTAGAACTTAACCTTTCACCCACTCCTATAGCAAAGTAATATACTTATATGCAGACCAATACGGGAGCTATCTGGGACCACACAAACCTTACACAAACATATCCTCTCTAAAATTCCATGAAATTCCCCATCTGGTGGAGGATTTTTAGTGGAGTAGTGTCATAGTGGCAAAGCCCACACTCCCTACTGTGCCTTCCAACACATTGGGAGTCCATAAACACATTTTTCAACTTAAAAAAAGAAAAAAAGAAAAACAAAAAAAAAAAAGTACTGACCTTTTTGTTTTTCAGATGTAACTAATGTAGAAAAAAAGGAAGAAAAGAAAAAAAAGTGCTGACCTTTTGTTTTTCAGACGTAACTAATGTAACAGCATGGCAAGAAATCAACTCAGCTTTGAAGAAAGAAACTTTGGGCTTAAATGTTATTGGAGAGCTGAAATGCCACGGAAGTGCAAAGACAGCTCAGAAGGAAGTTTGATAAATTGAAACCAATGCACGGACCATTGTTTGCAACAGAGATAAATTTGAAGCAGATGGAACTGTTCACATTGTCAACAAGAAATGTTCTGGACGGCAACAGACATCCACCTGCCCTGAAAGAGAAGAGCTGGTGCAGCAAACCTAATTAGACTCCCACAGAAATCTCTACAACAAATGGCTTGGGAGACATACGTCTCGAAAGATGGCGTCCATCACATCATGACGCATCTGCACTGGAAATTTTACATTCCAACACTAATCTATGCTGTCAATGAAGATGATTCAGATCGGAGAACTCAATTCTGTGAGTGGTACCTGGCAAAATGTACAGAAGATGCAGAATTTACACACAAAATTCTCTGGAGCGATAAGGCCACCTTTAAATTAAATGGCTAAATTAATTGCCATAATTGTACCTATTGGGATCCTGTACATCATGTTACAGCTGAACACCATTTAAACTTACCAGGTGCGGTGTGAGACATCAGCATTGGGCATCATATGGCCATTTTTTTAACAGAACTGACAATGGTGACAGATACTGAACTTTGCTGCAGGAATCCACTGGTCCACACATTGAAGAGATGTTTGGTGATGGCAACAAGATTTTTACTTTCAGCAAGATAGAGCACCTTCTCACTACCATCAAAATTTAAGCGCTCACCTCAATACAGCTTATCCAAACATATGGATTGGAGGAAGGGGTTGCGTTGAATGATCTGTACATTCCCCAGACCTCATGAACTTTTATGGGCACCTCAAGGGTAGTTTATTGCATAAAACCACAAACAATTGATGCTTTGAAATTGGAAATCTAAAGACTTCTGCAACATTTGCAAATCCATTGGTTTACGTTATCAGCTTTATCTGAACAATGATAGTCATCAATTTGAACATTGGTGAACATGATTCTTTAATTACATTTTCTCCTGTAATTTAAACCTGTATCTATATTTATAAATATTTTATACTCATTTAAAGCTTAACACATATTTTGAGACAAAAAGGTATACACTCCCACAGTACAATCTTAACATTTCTTTAAGCCAGACTTACTCTCTCAGTTATAATACTGTTTATATTTGTTACTGTATTTGTATCTGTACTGTATTCTTTATTGTGGAATCTGAGTTGAAGTACAGCTGTTTGGCATTCAGTGTCCTAGCTAGTTCAGCAGTCTGGAAGAGACATCCTGCAGGTGAGCATTAACGTAAATGTGTCAAAAGACAAGGATTTCTCAGTTGTGAAAATGTCTAGGTTTAATGCTTCAAAATCTTTAATATTTATTTACATGACTTTTTTAAAAATCTTAATTTTCATACTTATTTTCTTTAAATGTTTTGCATCCAAGTAAATAACTATTGTAAATCATTGGTCAGCAAGAACGCAATATACAAAATCTATGAGGACATTGACAAGGACAGGAAATTAAAAGGAGCAGGAAAAAAATGAATTTAGATTTTCTTGAGAAAGGATATTATTTTAGGGAAAATCAAGTATTTCTTTATTTAAAATATATGTATAATGAAAGCTCTGTACATGTTGAAGTTTGACTTAACAAAGAATTAGAAGCATTCTTGCACTAACTTGCACTTATTAAAAAGTAATCACAGTAGCCAAAAGTTCTGTCCTGCATCCATACCAACAGGTTCAGACTGCCTCTTACTTTTATTCTATAGCATGCTTGTTAATTTGCTCTCATTAGTTTTCATCCAATACTCAATGCCAGACACCTTAAAACATGAACTTAATTGCTAAAAGGAACTTGACATTAAGGCAAATATTCACCCAAAAAATTCTTTTTCTAAAATTTTGAATTTTTTAAAGTCTGATATCACAAAATGGTCTACACTTTGGAGGTTACAAAAAGCAGTAATCTGTGAAAAACCTCATGAAACGAGTTTATTTTAGTATTTTATATCAGCAATTTACTAACAGATTAAAATGTTTTCTTCTTCTTACTTCAGATTTGAAATGTTCCACTTTTGTATTCTACACCTCACAATAACTTATGCTTAACATTAAGGTACAGACTTCATACAACATTAAGCAATCCACAAAAAAGGCAAAGTGAATCTGCACATTTTGTTACTGGAAGCCTCAAACTAAGTCTGCAGTTATTTAAAGATATATTTATGTCAATAGTTTGTTACCATTGACATTGAAGAATTTATAATGCTAAAAAATTAGTTAATCCCAAATATTTAAGGTTTACGTAACTGCTGCGGAATAAACGATCAGTGCAAAAATGTTTTATGTTTTGTTTCTATATGTACTAAAATGTTCTTAAAAAAGAAATCGTTTTTGTTCCAATTATTCTTACCAAAAATAGCTAACTTTTGGTTGTGCAAAATCATTTATTTTAACATGTAATTTATCAGCAAAATTTAAAACAAAAAACCTGACGTATTACACTCAAATGATTTTCTTTTCAACTCTTCAAGTTTTACTTACAAAAGACACTTACTCAATTTGCTTCATATTGAGATAAAACACTGCAGATTTGTTTAATTAAATATTTGTTGTATGAACAAGCGGGAAAAAGTAAGCTTAAGTTATAGTGAAATCATCCTTGAAAGCCAGTAAAAGTCCCTTCTCCTTGCATGACTGCAGGAGAAAACAAATAGCAATGTTATTAAACAAGTATGAAGTATGAGAGGTAGAATTGGAACTTAAAAATTCAATGCCACAACTGGGATTTGAACCACAGACCTTCCGCTTACAGGGCGGCTGCTCTACCACTGAGCTATTGTGACAAACTGCCAGAATGGCATTAAATTCTCAAACCAGTTCGTATTTCTCCTGGTAAACTACAAAGGCAGTCTCACATCAGAGACAAATTACCCCAATGGTGACTTACTATTGTAAGTACTTTATGTCCCAGGATTAAATAACCTTCAGATGGTAACTATTATTTATTTATGCCAACAAACTTACTGTTGGTGTTTTTAAACACACAAGCCGTGTGTGGGCAAAGTTTGAGAGGTAGAACTGGAACTTATTCAATGCCACAACTGCGATTTGATTACCATCTGAAGGTTATTTAATCCTGGGACATAAAGTACTTACAATAGTAAGTCACCATTGGGGTAATTTGTCTCTGATGTGAGACTGCCTTTGTGGTTTACCAGGAGAAATACGAACTGGTTTGAGAATTTAATGCCATTCTGGCAGTTTGTCACAATAGCTCAGTGGTAGAGCAGCCGCCCGGTAAGCGGAAGGTCTGTGGTTCAAATCCCAGTTGTGGCATTGAATTTTTAAGTTCCAGTTCTACCTCTCAAACTTTGCCCACACACGGCTTGTGTGTTTAAAAACACCAACAGTAAGATTGTTGGCATAAATAAATAATAAGTATGAAGTATTAACAATTCCAACCCATAACAAAAAATTTCTCAATAATGGTTAATGCCTCTCCCTCCCCCTACCCAAAAGGACAAATTGTGTTTGAACAAGATTTACATTTTTTGTGCAGACAGTTTCTGTATAGAACTTCACATACTATTTTAGAAAAGATATATATTTTACTTTTCACATACATATTTTAAACATTGGGTATTTTCATCAAAACGATTACGAGGCATTACATTTTTCCACATAAAGGGTAGTTCTGGATTTGAATTTTCTTAAAATCTTCATGTTACATCCTAGAAAGACGAACATAAATTCCAAATTTATTTTTTGACCATTAGTGGGTTATGCTGTTTGCAAGCATGCACAGCTTCTTGTAAGTATACCCCCCCCCCCCTCAGGAGTCTAAAAAACGTGTCTTGGTATCAAATTTTTGGGTAGAAGATACTTCCTCTCCTTACTAAGTATATAACATGTGGTGTTAAAGATACTTGTTTGCACATAGAAGAAACTTAAGTAATCAGAAAAACATTATCGGAGAAGTGCGCTAACTTCAAATTTATAACTGCAAAAAAACACTTAAAATTAAAATCAGATAGGGATATAAAGTAGTTTGGTAGTTTTTTTTAAAGCAAGGTAAACAGAAAATGGAAGCAAACAATCCATCTACGAAGAATAAGTAGCTTCTATGAAAATAGTAAATATTTTATACACAATGACCCCAACAACAGGGCAACTGCAGTGTAATTTTTTTTCTTACAATGTGACTACATACCTTATTAACAAAGCTAGTGTATAATACAGCTACCTAAATTGCTGATTCCACAAGTCATTAGTTAGCAAATAAGCTTGATGGGGATTGAAAATCAGATTAAAGTTTCACAGGCAATTAGAAGATTGAATAATACACCTGTCATCTCACTTTCATCTGAAGATCAATATTTGTCAGTGCCTTTCTCTTACATGCTAGAAGTATATTTAGATAAACCATTATATTAAACTCTTTGGAAGCTGTCTGCCTCATAACATTTAATTTAACCTCTCAGAAAGGAAGCTCAGACTTTGGATTAACTAGTGCAGCAGTTAATGAGTATTAAAAGTAATGCCCCACTTCTGATATCATTAACAGGAAGATCTCCATCCTAGGTGTCATGATACATGTGACTAGGTGTGGTATCAAACTAGCCCAATTTTATACCTGTTAAGTCAGTGTTAAAAGCTACTGTGGAAGTTATCCATTCACAACCAAAATGAATCATATATGTGAACAATACAAATGTCAAACAATGCTATCTTATGTAATCAATCACATTAATTTCTAAAGTTAAATGAGAAATATCCTACTCTAATATCAATAAGTAAATAGAAACTAAATGAAAAATGTTTGTGAAATCCTAAGAATTTCAAGAGGTGTTCAAGATGCTCTCAGGCTTCGAGCCAGGTGTAGTGATGAAAAGACATCGACGTTTCGGGAGTGTACATCTTCAGGATGAATGATTAGCAAGAGTGAAGGGACCAGTATATGTACTGTCAGCCAGTACGTACCAAGTGGAAAACACCCAGTCTAGTGTGGAGGTGGTTCACCGCTCCGTTGGAATCTGTGTTTTCTGAGTCGGTCGATATCCAACACACTAGACTGGGTGTTTTCCACTCGGTATGTACTGGCTGACAGTACATTTACTGGTCCCTTCACTCTTGCTAGTCATTCATCCTGAAGATGGGAGAGATCTACACTCCTGAAACGTCGATGTCTTTTCATCACTACACCTGGCTCGAAGCCCAAGAGCATCTTGAATATGTTCGTCGCCAGGAAAGCTTCAAATCATATTTTAAGAGGTGGTAAACTCTTGCACAAATGGTGTTCTATGGTGGCATACAATACTGATGTAATTACTTCTACTGAAATGAATGCACTCATATTTGATCCCATTCTAATTTTCAATGTAATATGAAAAATTTTGAAACCAAAGCAATGCCCTTTTGTTTGTGATGAGAAATGTTTGAAACTAAATATTTTTCTTTAAATGCCATTTTCATTTTTTTTTTTTTTTTAATTTCTCAATATTATCAGATATAAATTTCTATTACAAATACAATTTCCTTACGGGCTTTTCTTAAACAATACTGTATAAAATAGTGAAAGCATGTTATTAAATATTTGTCAAAACACTTGTTGCTAAAGATTCATTTTAAGTGGTACAAGCTTTCTTAAATGTCAAGTAAAAGCATTTTAGCGAAGATTTTAATACTTATATTATTTACGGAATCAATGAAAATTAAGTGTAAACTTGTACACATTAATTTTAAAAATTTTCTTACAAATAAAGATTTAAAAAATTGAGTTTTTCCACTACACTCGCATACTGAGGGTAATTTTAAGTAATACAGATTTGCCTTAAAACTGTGATAAAATAACAATACTGCTATGCACATCTATAAATTTACTACATGGATAATGCTGGATTTAATTAAAGTTGTATGCAATTCATGTTTGCCACTCATAAAAAAATTCACTTGTGCCCCAATTTTAAAAACTACACATTTGATATCTATGTATATATTATGATTACCTTTCATTTATATCCTTTATATTTTACAAGCAAGTTACACATTTAATAACTTGAAGCATTTGAAGCACAGTAGAGCCTCGATTATCCGAGGTAAGGAGGACCAGCAGTACTGCAGATAACACAGACTCTTGTCAAAAATCAAGAAATAAATACAAGGTAAACTTTTGAAATGAATGAAAACCTGGTCAAAGATGTGTAAAAAAGCATCTACTGTATTATCACATGAAAAAATAACATACATACATATAAGACCCTCCCCCCCTGCCACCATCCCACCCCTGCATTCCTTTCTGTGCAGTTTCTATTTTTACACTACATACATTGCACAGCACACTTAACACAGGACTTGTTAACCCAGAACTCAGTCTGAGCTCAGATAACCACAGCTCTATTGTATTAAGCAAATGTTTTAGTGTTCAGACTGACACTTTATTTCACACACTGGCACATTACAGCCACTCAAGCCCAATATGTGAGTCATTTTTCATTGTTTTTCTGATGAGTACTGTTTTTTTTTTTTTTTTTTTTATGTTCCATTTATATGCCACCTTTAACACCAAAGATCATATCGGCAGCTTTTAACCTCAAGAGCAATGGTGTTCACTTGCTTAATGGTAGTTTCTAACTTTGGATTTACATTTTTTCTTTTTTTACATGAAATTCATGCACACCTTCATACTCCAATTTATACTTCCAGACTCTGTCACCCTCCTGGCCAGAATCAAACCCAGGATCCCTTGCACAGTACGCAGGTGTTCCACCGATTGAGCTACGGGACCAGCCTCATCAGTACTGTTATACCTACTTAGCAAATTAATTATTTGGCATCCACTGAGGCTTGTGTGACTGAAATTTTCAATGTATAATATTGGGTGGAATCTGCAATATTTCCACTAATTTAACCAATTCTAGTGACAAAAAATTAGTTCTGTATTTACCGTGACTTTGGAATGCACAACTAAAGAATAATTTGAAAACAAGGGTAATAAAGTTGTGACACCACTGATTTTCATCACTATTGATGAATGCATTGTCTTTATGAAGCATCTCGTTTTTCGCACCCAGCTTTTCAGTCCTTGGATTTACACAGCTAGCAACCATAAACTTTCTGGCCAACAATCATTTTTCTGCCAAACGATAATGCCTTATTACTATTATTACATGTCCATATGTAGTATGAACTACTGAAAGCAGTGGTGCAACAAGGAGCCATGCTGAGATTGGTACGCAACCAGCAGAAAGTAATAACACATCCTAGCAGACCACTGTACCTTACTGCATCTTTTATTGTAATAAACTACATAAACTTGTGGAAGTGCAACACAGGATAAAAGGAGTGGCAGTTAAGTGCACAAGAACATACTGTAGATATTAACAGTAGGGACCATCTTCATGGCATTAAGAGGTCAAGAGTTCAAATCTTTGTTGGGATGAGTTACTTGTGAACATGTTTTTCACAAACATTCCCTCATCCTCAAAGAAGTGTGCTTATTCTGTTCCACAGAGCCATATTTAAGACAATTAGTGCACTAAGCAGGTTTTGCACCATTAATGCAATTTTCATGTTTTTCTTATGATGTATTTCTTACGCCGTATATAAATATTATATGCAAAAGAATACCTAGCAGCAGTGTATTTTGCTTGTGTTTAATTCTAACAGATTTCCCAGCTGCTCCGCAAGCTTTGTGTTAGATGCAGATGTTCTTCCAAACATCCCCTCCTTTAGCTGTATTGCCCCAAACCCTCTTGCCTTTTCTCAGTGCACCTTACATGTTGAAAAATAAATTTATTTTTAAATATTCATCCTACCAAAATGTTGGTAATAAAACTTGGTAGACAAATCTTTACAAACTTTATTTATATTGCAATTTCTTAAAAAGTTAAGTGTCATGCCTTTTTATTGGGTGTTCACTAAAACCCCCTTTTTGAGGAAAGCAATTACAAGTGAGATACCATTTAGTCTATGTGGGATCTACACCTCTTGTTCTTTAAATTCCATTCTGGCTTCCTCAAAGCCTGTTATATATACTAGTGTCAATTCCATTAAAAATTGAGATTTACCTTATTTTTCTTTACTGTTTTATTTATGTATAAATAGCTTCTCACCATTTAGCCCCTCTCTGCTTGGCAGATGCACCTGGAGGCAAGTAATGCTTTGGGGTTCAAAATCTGGTTGGTTGCCTAACTTGCCAAATGTGAAGGCCCAGAAGCTTCCTAGCACCTCTGCTCATAAGACAGAATAGATTCTTTGTTCCACTTCATAACATTTTATGGATTGTAATACTTGCCTAAATCTTATATAACATGAAAATTTTTACACTAAATAGATGGATTGCAAGACCGGCTCACACTACATTCATTTGAAGGTGGATAGGTAGGAGGGGGATGACGTGTTTTCCACATTACTGAAGAATCCGTTAAACTCAAAATAATTTACTACATCCATTTCCCCCAACCCTTTCTTTCATTTTTACAAGTTACATCTACCTGAAATAAAAAATTGCAGTCGTCACTGGCACACTTTTCCCTCAAAATGCACCATTACACATGTAAATTACGTTATTTTTCTTACCAATTTACATTATACAGTAAAATTGCCCAACTTTCAATATCTAAATTTGTAAAACCCACTTAATTGTGAGCATTTGAACGTGTGATGATCACACCAAATTTCACAAATTTGCAGGCTTTAATTATGCCATGAGAAAACTAATCTACATCACAAAGGTGATCAAGATGCATACTCTTGAAATGTCAGTTTTTCACCTAGAATCCACCTACCTCTCTCTTGATGCCCAAGATAAGAGTATTAATTACATAGCCAGGAAAGTTATCGATTGCTCTTGAACATTGTTTCTCAATCAGAGATTTATTTTTGGATTTAGAAATTATATTGTCATCCCAATAACTTATTACTTATGTTTGTGGAGGTTTTGTTATCCTCTTTTATTTATTTATTTGTGCCAGAGCTATAAACACATCCTGTTTTTACTTATACTCATCTTTCAGAGAATAAAGTACCTTAATGGATAAGAACCAATAAAGATGTTCTCATACTTAATCCTTGATTTATTTCTGAGAGTAAGTTATACAAGAATCCATTAGATTGATATCTACCTGTCCATTTATAATTTTAATGTATGCAATCTGCTAATTGCCTTAGACCTGCTTTTACAATCCTATAATACCTCATTTATCTGTTTGAATAAATAAACTTGACAATCCAAAAGAACAAACTACCATGATTAAAATGGCAGATGTTTCATATATGGGAAAATTTCCTACATGTGAATCTTTTATTTCATGGTGTTAATCATTAATGCTGATTAGACAAAGAAGTGAATGTTACAACAAACAACTGCAGAATAATAATGGTTTGGCAAATGGGAATGTTATCTGAAAGTAGCAGAGAAAAAAATACCAGAGTAACTGATATGCCTAGCAGATCCAATAACACCGTTGTTGCATTTTGAAGAAGTCTCAATAAACATGACTCAAATACTCTAAAGTAAGAACATATTAGAAACTAAAAACTTCACTTATCTTAGTAATGCTGTTATTTGCTGACCCTGGGTTTCAAGCTGTGTCCAGCTCATTCTCATTGGCTTTGAGAATGAGCTGGACACAGCTTAAAACCCAGGGTCAGCAAATAACAGCATTACTAAGATAAGTGAAGTTCATGTTTGAGAATACTTCACTGTCAATAGTGCTTCTATTTTTAATATTCATTTTAATATTCATAAGTGAAGTTTTTAGTTTCTAATTTGTTCTTACTTTAGAATCTTGTTGCTTCACTGTTAATAGCTTCAATTTTTCCTTATATGACTCAAATAGTTATATGTTCTAGAAAAGCCCTTTTGCATCAGAAGAGCTCAATAGCATAATTAGCACTGATTGGCCAGAAAATTTCTAGTGAGCATTGCCCTTTATCCGAACTTGGTAACAGGATAGTCTCAAGGTCTTGCATTTTATATGTAAATACGGTAATACGATAGACTCTCTACAATCAACATTACTTTTAAAAACTGGTAATAAAAATACCTGAATAAAAATAAAAGCTAGAAGAGCTGTTACTGTGGAAATGTACAACTGGACCTAACCAAATGTAAATTGTGTCTGTTATGCACACTATTTCAACCTCATGGGTCCAGCAATTTGGTCAAAAACATTACAGAATTTCCCATGAAGTTTCCTTAGCTTTATATCAATTAAAATCATATCTAACTCTAAATAAGGTTTCAGCAGCAGTTTTAGTTCTCTCATGCAAGATGCTGGATGCATCACTAGTATTAAATTTATCCAAAATCATTGGAATATGAAAATTCCAACAACCTTCAACATTAAAAAGCCACCAGATACAATGGGTTCTTTGCGTAGTGCTCACCTTACTATCAACCTTTTTTATTTATGTGCCATCTTTAACATCAAAGGTCATATCAGCAGCTTTTAACCTCTTGGAGCAATTGCTTAAAGCAATGGTGATCACTCATTTAATGGTGGTTTCAAACTTTAAGCTTCTATTACTTTGGATTAATTTTTACATTTAATTCACACTCATTTACACTCCCATTCATACTTCCAGACTCTATGGAGGGTGAGAATCCCAGTGGAAGAAAAATTTCCAACCTCCCAGCTGGGAATTGAACCTGGGATCCCTTGCAAAGCAGAGTGGTGCTCTAACAAGCTACAGGGGCAGCTTTAGAAATTTTTTCAACTGTTCTGTTTCACCTTCAACTTCATGTCACATTACATGTCAATCCAATATGTAGGATAACAGCATATGTAGTAAATCAGTAACTGAAATGGTTTGCAGAGGAATACCTAGAAGAACTGTGAAAGTTCCTGTATGAAACTCATTCCATTACAAAGGGAAAAGTGTGTATTAAGTAATTTCACTTGTACTTGTGCCAGCATTATTGGTTAACATAAGCTCACGTACTCATTGTTAACAAGTTGCATTAACCTTACTGCATATTCTTTTTTTCCTCTGACATAGCATTGTACAAATAATCTTTCTCCAGTGTGAAGCTGAAAAATCATAGTTCAAAATACTTGCTATACTGAGTAAATGGAGAAGTGGTTTGTCCTTTATTTCCCCACATTTTAGCACCCAACTTGATCTAAACATATCACTATCAAGCCTGTAATATGCAGAAAACCAATGCATACAACATATATTGCTTGAAATGTGTGCAAATATATTTAAGTATTTAATCAAACTAGAGTTCAAAACTTTTGAATAATTTGAAATAGCAAATATTAATGCAGAAACTAATAAAGGAGATAGTAGCTTCCAGTTAATTCTATGTGGAGTAGTTCACCCCTATGTTGACCAATCAGTAGAATGATAAACATGGCTGCTTCTACAAGTCCTATTAGCTTGGCAAGTGACAACATAAAGTGAAGCATTATAAAGATATGCCATTAAAACTGACAAGAAACAAATTGTGTTAGATGTTTTCAACAAACTAATGCAACAACATTGTTAAATGCAGATAATACCCGTTTCTAATAGGAGCATTGCATATGCACATAAGGAACTATAGGAAAAGAGTTTTGTGAACAGGGAAAAAAAGAAACAGATGTAAGCTGGGACTGGAAAAGGCAGATAACTTTTCAATTTACCATTCATAGAAAAGCAGTTTTCTTTAATAACAAAAGCTTGTTATTAAAACTTAAATTCTGTAATAATGATCCTACATTGTCTTCAAAGTGGTCCACCTTTGTTCAATTATTGCTAGAAATTGGATTATGGTTTACAAAGAGAAAATGTGTTCATCAACAGAGAGAATATTGTGATAAAGACCCAGATTTTACAACTCTTCCTGATAATAGTGCAGCTAAGATTAGTGTTTTATTTAAATTATCCTGTAATTTCAAGTCAGCTTATATTTTAGTGATTATCAATCCAATAGTACACAATTCTCTTGCATTATGAACACAAGTAATGAGTCCACATGGGAAAAGTTTCATGGAGCTGAGATGAATATGGGGCTAACACAGAAGGATACAAAATGTATCGTTTAAATCAAGTTGGGTTCTAAGGCTAAATCAATTATAGACATTATTTCATGTTTGAGCACAACTTCAAGTTGTTTGCCCAACAAATCAGAATTGCTTTAAGAACTTAGTTTAAAAAAAACAAAAATTGATGACTTTTCCATGTCCATTTTCAAATGTGTATGTTTAAACTTAGAATGTTCTGTTGTACTCTGCAATTAATACCTAAACTATGAATTCCAAAACCTAGTGCCTCCGTTCCTGATAAGTTAAGACTGTTGAAGTTAATCAGCCATGTTTGCAATGCTTACAGCAATCTTGAGTGTTAAGCCTGGTTCACAACCCCAGTAACAGTAACAACCAGAATGAGGAAGCTGAAATACATGTATTCAAATGGGAGTGTTCATAATTGATGGGAAGCTTTCTCAAGTCCTGGGAGTGGGAGAGAAAACTTGACCAACTTTAAACTTTCCAGCACTTGTCACCAGGCAAGGCATATTATGACTCATATTGTGCCTAACTACTAACTTTTCGCTGTAGAAATTATTCAAGGCAGTTGAGCTGTTAAGAGTTTTGTGTTGCAAGCTAGAAAAATTATCATTGATCAATTAGAAACAAAGGAATTCACAATATACAATATCAACTTCCACCTATCGATAAAATATGCACTCCCATTCTCGTTACTGGGCTGTTGTGAACCAAAATGTTGAGTACTGTGTTGCTTCTGTTCTCACTTCCATTCTGGGTACAGTTACCAAGTAGTTGTGAACCAGCCTTTACTGAGAGTAATCACGACATGATGTTGTGACGTCTGCGTAGGTGGTGCCGTAACTCATACTTGCGATTCATCATCAAGCCACACACATGACACCGAGTTTCACCCATGTGGAACTTCATGTGTTGAGTCAGGGAGCCTGGATGCTTGAAAACTTTCGAACAGAGTTCACAAGCATGCATCCTTGGAAGACCTCCTGCATCAGCAAGTGGATCTGGAGAGCTGTTCCAACCTGTGTAAATATAACAATTACTTGCACTGCGCTAGGAGCAGCAGAGTTGAAAACAACTCTCACCATGTCTACCAACATGATTAATTGGCAACATGCAGATGGTTCATGCTGCTTTGCTGGATTTTGGGAAATTGGAATTAAGGAGGGTGCAATAATCAGAAACGGGAAAGAAAATTAAAATTTTAGTAAGTGTACATAATATGGATGTTCTCTGCATTCTTGTTGATAGCTTTATTATCTTTTCTTTCATACATTTTTAGAATTATAGAACCATTTAATTACAGAAGCTACAAGAGGCCACCCCAATCAAATGGATGCAGCACTTAAAACCACATTCTAAGGTAAGCATTCTAAGGGGTTTATATTTTGTTATACATATACACATGTTGGTGATTAACACCTCATTAATGATGAATGGTGTAATTTTTTTGCTCAACTGAAATTACCCCAGGAAATTAACCCCAAATTTCCAACAGTCATGTCACAAATTGCATCTCCAAACCGCTCTTCCCCCCACTCTCCCTAATTTAAGTATAACTATATGAACATTTTAGAAGAAGTGCATATGAACATTTTAGAAGAAGTGCATAATATGACTACTGATAATAGCTCATAAGTTGTTTCACGTTCACAAATGTCGAGATGAAAATCAGTTTAAAAGTATTGAAAAGTAAGCCATTTTTATTTTTGTTTCAAAATATTCAAAGCATTTAGTTTATTAGAAGGGAACAATTAATATGCAATTTGTTACTAATTATACAAAACATCCTTTTAGAATTTTGAGCAAATGTATTCTTACAAATGAATACAAAGATTTATTTTCAGTACAATCAAAATGTGACCCTCAAATGTAACTACACCAACTTAAATAAAAGAAACTATTCAACTTTAATTATAGCAGTAACTAGCTGTTAGAAAAGTTTAATTCATTACTCATTTGGCAAATTTTAATGTTAGTGGTTATGACTAGCAGTCTCTCCCAGAATGCTCATTATAAATATATAACTCTTCAGAACTTATGGCAGGGCTACACTTGCCGAGTAGTAGGAGGCAGGGAGATTACTGAAATGTTGCCTATTTAAAGAAGCATACTAGATCACTGTAGCAAGGTGTGTTTCTTCTTTCTTTATGCAGTTAAAAATTGTGTTTAGAATTTCTCAGATAAAGTAATAACATAACCATTGTCTTAAGTTGACTGTCCAAACCCCATGTTTGTATTGTTTGGCTTAAGAGATACTAGTTGATCTTGAACTTAAGAAATCCTAATCATAACTTTAATTATTAATTTATACTTTAATTTATTAATATCTCATTCAACCAGTATTATTATATGGACCAGAATATATGTATTTTATGTACGTATGTAGGCATTTTATGTAACCTGATATATCCAACAACATGTATATGTTCTAAAAGGATGAATAAACCTGTCAAGACCATTTTCAGTTGACATGTTTCAGAATCTTTTTCAGTACTGAATAGCCACAAATAGCTAAACTGCATATGACTGAGCTGGGCATGCACTGTGCAGAATTCATAGCACAGCATGAGTAAATCACATGACAACAGTGGCAACATTACGTATAATTTTGAACAACTATGTTTTCCATGTGCACTCTTATTCAAGACTGTTTATGAAGGCATAAAATATGATTTTCAACCAAAGTAAGTTTAAACTGATCAAGAAACACTGCAGGAGGGAGAAGCTTGCTGAAATGGAAGGTCTCCAAGAAATTTCCATGTCAGGAACATGCAATGAAGCTAAATTTTCAAAAACAAGTTTTATGTCAAACTACTGTAAACTAATTATTTTGTTACATATGCTTTTAAGCAAGCATTAAGGTATTGCAGAGGTATTTTTTAGAGGTGGCGTGTGCGAGTGACATCACGCAAAGCGATGGTGGGGGTAAGTTTCCACCAGCAGCCTGCTGGCTAGTGGGTTAGAAGTCGAAGAGATACTAACCAGACACCCCTTTTATCTTGCAATAGACAAGTGGACTAGACCATGATGCAACATTATGTCACACGCCACCTCTAAAAAATACCTCTGTACTGTCTTTAGAAAGCAAGTTTCTTTTATTTGTTTGTATGTCTCACATAGCACTTAACTATGCAAGGTGAAGTGTGACGCGAGCAGCTATTTTCATTCTGACCTGTTTTGTTCGTTTCTTCGGTAGCATTCTGGGTAATCCCATGTTCATAGATGTTTTCACTCCCTATATATACATACATACACACACACACACACACAGTACACATAGTGTCACTTTACCACCACATATTTCCTGTACCCTATGCTAAGAGATCTTATGTCACTAATGCTTGGCATACAATGTGAGATTAAGAAAAGTTCTAAATTAACCTCATTCTCACAAATGATGCCAGGTAATTAGTGGTAGACATATTCTCAAACAGGCTTCTTAGAGGTTACCTTACTGCATGGAGGTAACAAGAAATGAGAAAAATTGCTTGATGCTTTCATGCACCAAGGTAAGGGGCCCCAACGACGTAGTCGTCGACGGGCCCTTAAAACCCCAGCCATTCACTGCACCAAAAAACCTGTTTCAGAATACCACTAATTATCTGGCATTTGATGCCATATGTGAGAAGAGATTAAAGATGCTTGGTTCTTGAACTCACTAATTCAACAGCAGATATGATTTGTTGTATGCACCCTGTTATTCACTCACTGTAGGCGTTAGCCAAATTGTTACTTCTTATAGGATAGGACAAACATTGAAACCCCATTTTGCTGAAAATGGCAGTGCCAGATGGTCAGATGCAAATTTCCACTTCTACCTTCAAGTCTGTATGTGCAATGAAGATGAATGTTCAGCAAGCATAACTTCCTGGGAGAAAACCATTAAGCTTGACAATAAGTAATAATTTATTGTGCAAGTTCTGAAATTTATGTATTCTTTGTGGTATAAATATAAAATCTACGGTGAAGCACAAAATTCTTTACACTGCCTAGGTCCACAAAATGATGAAAATATTGATAAATGATGTATCATTGATATTTAGTATCGTTACTATTGTTTCATTTGAACATGTTCGAGTTGAACACCAAACATTGTGATTGTCAATACAATAACCCCTACTGCAACAGCCCTTCGTGGGCCAAGGCCACCTAACTCCTGTTCCCCAACCTACCCACTAGAAATCAAGAGTGGGGTGCAGAACCGGAGGGAGGGAGATGGTCAGTGCCCTACCAGTTCCCACACCGTACCAGTAATCAAACCTGGGTCCCCGTTTGGTAAGCAACAGCACTGCCACCACTAAGCAGACAACCAAGGATGCAGAGTGAAGCTAAATTGCCTTAAATTTTAACTGTTTGGTTTTACCATAGGAGTTATGCTAAAAACAGATACTAGAGTTTTGGGCCATATGCTAAAGTTTTACTAGAAATTTCCATTCACTGAGATGGGCTCTGGAGTTGCATTGTGAAATCTTGATTTCAAGCTGCGTCCGAAACAATTACTTCCTGTGCCATACACCTACAGTAGCTGGAGCAAATCTTGTATTTGATCCAAAAAATTCAATAACAAGATTTCTTTCATATATATATATATATATATATATATATATATATATATATATATATATATATATATATATATATAACAGCAAATTCAAGTACAAATGTCTGATATTAAGTCTTCCAAGAATGCAATGAAAAGATCCACCAACTATTCCTTAAATAGAAAACTTGTTGAGGACCTACTTGATTGAAAAATAGCAGCCTCAGGTTGAGAAGACCGCATAACTGGATGCGCTATGTTTATGGAACTGAACCAGATATATTTGGTTATCATAATTGCACTTCCATTTATAATGCAGAGCTGTAATACACACAGCCATTTTGTATCACTAATTGGGTGACAGCCTAATTTTGAGCAATTCTCTTGGTGCACTTCAGAGCCTTCGTGAGCTATACAACTACCATTCTATTGTGCAGCGTATTCAGGATGCCCTTAGCATTTTACATGCTTCTGGTGTAAACGTGGTGTGCATGTATTCCTGGTTATGTAATTTGCTGGGGAATGAAATGGCAGATTTAGAAGCAGAGGTGGCAATCACAGAATATAGCATTACCATCTCTCATATTACATGAGAAGACTAGGTTTGAAGTGTGGAGAGCGATGCTGTTGTGCTGCTGTAATAAGCTTACAGCAGTGAAGGAAATGAACTGGGCAACTTCCTCTCACATAACTTGTCATGAGATTAATTTGCCTTGGTTACACACTGGCCACTGCAATTTTAGCATGATTACCATTTCTTAGGGGACCCTACTCCTCTTTGTTAACTATGGAACAAAACTTTTTGTCGGTCCATCAGTGCTGCTAGCGTTTCTGTATTGCACATACGAGACCTTCTGCAACTGCCCATCTGACTTGTAGAGGTCCTGGCATACAATAAATTAGCGATTGAGAGTTCTAAAGTTTTGAACGATGGTAAACATGAACCCAAATATTTAGAACTTTAGGTACCGAAATTTTATTCTTTTTAACCTTTTTGTAACTTCAAATTTATGTTTGAATCATTTTCTCAAAAATGACTGATTCAGATAATTTGAGATGAGAAATTAAATATTTCACAGATATCTTTAGATAACGGTTGCTCTGTGCAAATAGAGGAAAATGCTTACTTGCCTTGACTCTGAGGGATTCTATGAACATAATACAAGGGAGTGACAACTCAACGTAACTTACATACATTAGTGCTGTGTTCACTCTCAAGAATTTCCCTTAACTATGAAAGAAACACTGCAAGTGACACAGATTAATAAATACTATTACTTCCACTTTCATAGGATGCCACTATTGTGTGTTAGGAGATTACCTTGGATCCATCTTTTGAACTCTTTCCTTGGTTAATTCTTTGAGCTGAGCCATTGACCTCCCTCTCTTTGCAGCTATTTATTGCAATACCTCTTCCCATGTCGTCCTTGGTTTACCAACTGGTCACTGTGCTTGTTTTGTCTACATAAATTGACAGGGTTTCTAATCTTCTTCCATTCTTATTACATGCCCGTACCATGAATCAATTCTTTTACTTATAGGAAGTAATCGTAACTCGTCTCTTATTCATTTCAAATCTATCTCAGCTTGTTTTGCCTACTATTCGTCTTAAGACACTTCATTTGAACTGAATTTATTTTACCAATATTCTTATTTATTGTACAGCTCTCATTCCCATATAATAGGTTCCAGTAATGGATTTTGGTCCGTTATCAACTTCCCTTTTGTCAAATATTGTGTCTGTTCAGCGAGTAATATGCATTTGAGGCCTTTTGTACTCTTATTCTCATTTTTCCTTAACTTTTACCAGTCTGATTTACAATAGTTCCAAGATACTCATGGTCTTCTACTTGTGCTAGATTCTGCCCATAGCATTCAATATTGATCTGTTCTATTTGAGTTTGTTCTGGCCACCATGATTGTTGTGAAGATTTATAAACATTTCTGACCTTTCTATGACAGCTTGTTGGAGCTTCTGTTCAGAATCTGCAAATTAAGATCATGTCATCAGCATATAACAATGCCTGACAAAATGCCGGCCTGAGTTTTCTCATTCCCACTTTATTTGTTCTCATCTTACATGGCCTAAGAATTTCATCCATAAATATAATGAATAATAGTGGACTTGATCTGTCTCCTTGCTCGACACCTTTCCCTAAATAAAAAGTGAGGAGAGCTTACCATTAAGTCTATCTCTGCCTTAATGACAAAAAAATTTGTGCATGATGCACAATTGGAGGACAGTTTCAGGGCCAATTTTTTTCGAGTCCACAGTTGACTCCCACACATACGTGAAAACAATTTTGCCTTCTGTTTTTTAGAGAAATTATCAGGCAAGGAGTTTAATTTTGCCTTTTTTTCCAACAAGGCTATATAACAGCTCACACTAATAATCTCTCAATTTGAACAATTGAAAGTTTCAGGACGGAGTTAGTAGAGAATAGTGACCCCCTTGATCGCTGACCTAACACACTATTTCCTTCACTGGGGTAACTTAAAATATAAAGCGTACAAGACAAATCCACACACCATGGAAGAATTCCATACCTTCCTATGATAGCAACACAGCGAGTACCAAGGACATGACAGGCAAAAAAAAAACACTGCATAGCCGGTTCCAACTTTTTAGTTCTCGCTGTATCTGCATCTTCCCATTGGCATTTGATTTCAAATGTTACTATACCAGCAATGCTTTGTCCAACAGCTTCAGTTTTGATGTGCTCAATTCAATGTGTGCAGGCCATTTTAGTAACATGGTCCAAACAGGCTTACATTCCCCCCCCCCCCCCCCCTCTCTCTTAGAAATGACTGATAAACTTTCTTTTTCCTATGGCAGTTACAGTACCTAATCTTAACATTCAAATAGGATCAAGCGTTTCATGTTCATCTTTTTTTCCCCAATATTAACATTATGCCATAAATGGGAATTAAGCAAGCAGCGCATTAATATCACCATTAATTTCTGTTAATATTAATAGTTCAACACACGTTCAAAGTAAACTGCAGTAACAAAACCTGAAATCTGCCTACCAGGATATATAATTTACACCGTGTGAACAGCACAAACACTCAATTCATAGCTCTAGTATGAATAGAAAGCTTAAACCTAAATTATGAGAGCAGCATCGTTAAGTTTTAGAATGCCATATTTCTAAAAATGAATATTTGAAGCTACTTTGAAATGTCTTGAGTTGAAGCCTATGTAGCTCGTTTGATAACTTGTTATTTAAAGATTTTGTGTTCATCCAAAAATGAATTTCACTAGAACATTTCCAAATTTATGATTTTAAGATCATTAATGCTTAAATAATAAGATCGGCTTAGAAATACATTTGACCAAGAAACTCCATTTAAGGCATTAATTTTATAATTGGTACAGTGAATTCAAAAGATATTGGTTTTTCACTTAGTAACAAATTTTGTGAAGGATGCCCAAGAACCAATGAAAACATTGCCAGGCATGTATCTAGTAACTGGAACCAGTTCATATCTCCGATAGACCTCTACTTTTCAAACTTTATTTGCATATACATGTTTTCTTTCTCCCCCACCCCTCCCCCCGTTTTCTTTTCCTGTTTGTCCCTCCCTTAAATAGGGCTTACAAGCCAGTGCCTAGGGTCAGACGCCTGTCGGGGAGCAAAGGAACCCATGGACTGGACGGAGTGAAGACCTGGAAGTGGGTAGTCAGCCAAGCACCAGGTATGATAGTGAGGAAGAGGTTGATATGAAATGCAGGCAAAATAAATTATTGGAAAGGTGACAATGGAACAATTAGTGGAATGAGTGACGGGAAACCTGAGAACCTGGAGAAAACCTGCCCTGACACCACTTCGTATACCACATGCAGGTCCCTGGGATCGAACCAGGATTACTTATGTGGTAGGCGAACACTCACCTGTGGCACCACCTTGCATTTACATTTAAGGCTCATTATGTGGCATTTGTATGTTTTCCATGGACAAGTTACATTTTAATAAACACAAATTAATCCTGTTTGTTTTCAAAATAAATGTCATAGTGGATATTCTCTAGTGAAAAACTTGCTCAAATACCAGACTTAATAGGGGACGTGTAAACTTTCTGTGGCTATTGATTGACCTTGTTCTTCAGCTATTATTGGTACAGTCATGATTTGTGTGCACACATTTTTTGGCACCAAGTCCTGCATTATTAATTAGCAATTGGCTTCTTTTATGCAGGGTGCATACATAAGTGACTAAGATCTCTCCTTACACAAGTGAATGTTGCCTATTCTTTGCCTTAGGCTGTAAGATCATTAAAAACCCTAAACTAAAAGCCACATGGATGTGTTTAACCAATTAGTCAACCTGGTATGGCTCAAAAATATTTGTCTACTCTTGAGCAGGACACTACTTCTAAGAGAGGCACACAGCAATCCCTAGATTGTTGTATGTTCAAATTTCATGATTTGAACATACAGTCTTTGCTTGATGAACTGCTTAGCAGCATGATACAAATGATCACAGTTACCTTGTCTTGCATCTGCAGAAGAAAATGTCAACTGAATAGAGTTATAGTCACAGACAAGGTGACATTTTCTTCTACAAAGAATAAAATCAACTATGCCACAGAGGAAAAACATGATGCAAAATACATGGCATACATGGATTACCAGTCTTCTGTGTGTGTTTGTTGCAACTCTCACAGGATGGTCTAGGTGTGTTGTGGCAGCTTGAAGGCACATCACATATCCAGTGGTATGACATCCTAAACTCCATCATGAATCCTTCTGCGAGGATAATATCCTCTTCATGCAAGTCAGCAGGCTTAAAAACAGTTCTCGCAAATGCAAGATTTCACTGACTGGCTGGCCTTCTTGACCAAAAACTCGAATCTCACAGAAAATGCACAGGCAAATGTGAAAAAGCTGATATTTTGCATTTGCATAACTTTGCCTACTTTTGTACAAACCATTCAACAAATACTTTTCTTCTATCTACTATACGTTAAATCAAGATCAAGCCATTTGTAAAAATGGCTTTAATACATATATCCTTGTAGGTACAGAGGGAATAGAATTAGGCTTAAGTGACAGTCAAATCTTATAAGATTATAAGAACTGTTCATTATGTGATGGCTTTGAAATTCTGTTCTCTAACCAGGAGGGAAAAAATGAATTGAATTCCCATTTGAGAAAAGTATAATTATCAGAAAATTCAAACCAATAGCAAGCAATACCTCAGAAATGGTTAGCTTGACAAAAAAATTTGACAAATTGTGTTTTAAGAAAATCTACATTTTATAAGTAGTGTGGTCCTCCAGACATTCTGGGGGTTGTGAGAGAGCGATGTGACTGCCAAAACACAAAAATATGGTGCTCTCTAAAAACCGGTTACTATTGCTGCTATTGCTCTCTTCAATATCATCAGTGAAAAATATTGGAGAGCAAGAGGATTAAGGACTTCATTGTCAGAAATCCAGCATTAGCTAACATTTTTTAAGTAGTAAGATTTTTGACAATCTTTTATAGTTTGACAGTTATGCACAAGTACTCAGAATGAAGACCACACTATTCCCAGAAGATTCAAGATTACATTTCATTAGCCATGAGAATATCTAATGTACAGTAATTTAAACAAAATGCTATTTTTGAGAAAATCTAAATTTTTTAAACATTTTCTGTGCAAAGGGTAGCTTGGGTTGGAAGGATTTTTTAAAACTGTATCCTTGGAATATGTTGAACTTAAATTACCAAGTTCGAAGGTTGGCGTTTAATTGACCTTCCGTTTATTTTATGTGTGCATATATGTATAAAGTTTTCTGAGAATTATTATTTATTTATGCCAACAAACTTACTGTTGGTGTTTTTAAACACACAGCCGTGTGTGGGCAAAGTTTAAGAGGTAGAACTGGAACTTAAAAATTCAATGCCACAACTGGGATTTGAACCACAGACCTTCCGCTTGCCGGGCGGACGCTCTAACCACGAACTGGCTTGAGAATTTAATGCCATTCTGGCAGTTTGTCACAATAGCTCAGTGGTTAGAGCATCTGCCCGGCAAGCAGAAGGTCTGTGGTTCAAATCCCAGTTGTGGCACTGAATTTTTAAGTTCCAGTTCTACCTCTTAAATTTTCTGAGAATGTTTTCTAATCATTCTGCATGATCTTTGCATAACTGGTAAACTGTAAATGATGGACAAAAACTTATTACACAAAAAATGTGTAACTCGAAGCACACAATTTGTCTATTTTGGTGGAAATAACATTTTCAAGATATTTCTTGTTATTGATGTGAATTTTCAAACACTTTTCTCAAATAGAAAGTCATTCGTTGTTTTACCTCCTGACTGCAAAGAGAATGGAATGTTAAATCACATGCTGACCAGCTCTTAAAGATCACTAACCCTACTGTATTCTATTCACATTGGAACTATAAGAAATACCTACTCTTAATAAAACCATTTCTACAAAGATTTATCTCATTTAATATAAAGATAGATATTTCTGTTTTAAAAAATAGTTTGTATAAGATTTAAGTACAAAAGTGCATGCATCAGAAGTTCTTTTACACTTAACTCAATGATGGATAAAGTCCTGAACCTCACAGTGGTAAGAAATAAAGCACAAAACAAGGTTATTCCCTTTTACTCTATAACTCATTTTAAAAAAAATTGCAAACATGTGGACTTAACATTTCCTGCATCAAAGACCTAAATTTAGAACCAACTCCAATATATGTTCTTGATCCTTCTACCTTGAGCTTATTCATAGCATAAATTTCATTTGGAATACAGAATGAATATTCAGCCCTGTGGGCTGTAGTCTAGTAGAAAATCTTCCAGACATTTCGTTCAAAGCTGCGTCGAACATCAGTGGTGTAGCCGTAGTGCTCTGCGAACTGATATGGAGCCATATGGTTTCACAGGTTTTATACGCTTAGCATGTGTGGGCATATGACGGTTGGTTTTTTGTTTATTGGTTTGCCTACTGCGTGGGCTGGTTTAAAGTGGGGGCTGCTTCCATTGTTGTCGAAGGGCTGACATTTATTGTAGCTGAAGCTATAGATGACATATGATTTTGAATTTGTCTCCAGTCAGGATTTTTGCATGCTTTGTATAATGCGAATGTCAAGATTTAAGCGCTTTGTTTCTTCCATCCTATCTAAGTTATAATTATGTTTGAAAATCTATGGCTTCACGACTTAACCGGGCGTAATAATGAACTGTGGAAGGCAGGATAGTTGTGTCTGTATATGTTCCCCCGGTGCTAGTAGTCAGTCTGGGTGGCTCGGTTAGACGCTGGCCTACTGATCCCAAGGTCGCGGGTTCAAATCCGGCCCAGACCGATGGTTTTTAAGTGTGTTTAAAAACGACAGCTCCAGGTCAGTAGATTTACTGGCATGTAAAAGAACTCCCGCGGGACAAAATTCCGGCACACCGGCGACGCTGATGTGATCCTGGCAATTGACAGCGTCGTTAAACAAGAAAATATTTTAATTTTTTAATTTCCGGCGCTAGTAATGCGTGTTGCGCAACAGCACACTTTTCTGTTTGTCCCAAACGGTATCTCGTGTTCTGTAATGCATGTGTTTACCGTACACTGTGTGGTCCCTATACAGATATAGCCACATGAGCATGGAATTCTGTTAACACCCGCAGAAGAGAGTGGTTCTTTTGGATCTTTCGCTGAATGTAGCATGTTCAGTATTTGTTGTGTGGGTTTGTAAATGCCATGGATGTCATGTTTTTTAAGAACTTTCCCAATGCGATCAGTAATACCTGGAATAAACTCTTTCTTCCACTAGGCCATGCCCCACCAGCCTGAATATTCATTCTGTATTTTATGACACTAACCGTGAAGGCTTACGCAATTTGATCAATTTCATATGGTCTTAGTTTAAATTATTTCTGGTAAGTCTATTTTAAAAAAAAGAATTTTATTTTCTTATGAAGCTTTAATGGCAGTTTCCACCATTCTTAAACTCATGGCTAACTCTACTACAAAAGAAGTACACAAACCAAAGCTGAGTAGATGCAAAAGACAATAAAAATATCAAGAGAAAGTTTTAAGCTTCCAAGAAATGGATCATAAACTTGGCATAGCCAGTTCCAAATGTTTTCTGAGGCCAAGAGGGTGCAGGGGTAAGAGATGAATTTTCCTATGACTCAATTATGACTGGCTGAGCAGCGGCTTTAACAGAGTTATTTACTTTTGCATTTGTTTGTCTGATGTGTGGTGTATGGGGAGCAAACAAGAACCTGAATATTTCATTGTTCTATCCAAATTGAAGAAATCAGTATATTTTCTGCACATATTTAAACACACATTGCTTTTTATAGTAGCCTTAATGGCATTTCTTTATTATTATTATTATTATTATTATTATTATTATTATTATTATTATTATTATTATTATTATTATTACTATTATATTTTTATTTTAATAATTTTACCCTTTACATGGAAAATGCTTCAAAAATTTTGATTTTAATCAAACTAACCTCCCGATGAGCTAGAGAACAAACTCTAAATATAGCTCAGAACTGAATGACAAGGAATATAAATTCATTTCAAGAGAAAACTCAGCCCAAGCTACCAATGGAAAAATTTTTGTTTGCAAATTTTGATTACACTAATTTCATGGTAACGTAGACTAGCTTTAAACATAGCTCAGAACTGGATGAAAATGCAAAATTAACCTGCTTTCAAGTAAATCCCCCTACCCAAACTACCCTTTAGTTGTCTCCTTAGAGCAGTGGTACCACTGCTGCTTACTAAGTGGGGGACCCAGGTTCAATTTCCCGGTCCGGTGTGCACTCAACCTCGTTAGGTCCCTGAGGGGCCACTTGATTGAAAATGGTGGCCCTTGGTGGAGAACACCACATAACTGGCCAGGAGGGACCAGGGTGCTGATGTCCCACATCCAGTACTGCACTCAACTCATGACACCTGTGGTGGGCAGAGGTGAGAGACGCAGCAGTTGGGTGGCAGGTCTTGGTTCAGATGGGCTGTTGTGCCAGTGTTATGAAACTACCCTTTACATGGAAACATTTTTAACTAAGTTCACCATGAGCTAGAACTGGATAAGAATACAATATGTAACTCACTTTTACTAAGATTCTTCCACCCCAAACTTACCTTCAAATGGAAACATTTTGGTACAATTTGATTTTCTTGGAAATGGCTCATATTGATTAAAATATAGCATATGTTTAAGATATTTTTATGACAAATGTGAAGTGTATATGTATTTTGAATTCTCTGGCAATAGCCTATGTAGTCCTTGGAAATTTAAACCTTAGCTCTGGAACTGGATGAAAAACAGACAATATTTTTTAGTTGTAATTATTGGAATAAAAAGTTAAAATGATTTTAATATACCACGTTTTTAAAACAGACTAAAAAAATAAAACAATTTCTCCTTGCCCCATACAACTTCTTAACTCCATACAGATTGCCCTGTAAATCTGTGATTGTGAATTTTCAGGACAGTGTAAGGGGTTCGGTATCTGTATGGGACTTGAAGAAAACATGTTATACCTTTTAGACCGTTAAAAACCTGGTACATTAAAATTACACGTGATTACTTTCCTCCAACCAAGTCTTACGAGAAATCTTAGAATGATAATTTTCTTTAGATTTTAAACACCTTACATCCTTCACCCTTTAGATAGATATGAACTGGCACGACCACCTGGCTTAACTTACTGATAAGCCATCCTGCCTAATAGATACATGGCACAGAAAACATTTGGAGCCAGCTGTACATTAAATGGCTATATATCATAGTCACTCTGGTGCATATTGAATGGTGGAAAATGATAGCCAATTGTAAGTTCCCAAATCGTATATACTTCTGCCCTAGCACAGATATTTTATTGTAAATATTTAGTTCCAATACACACGAAGTACTTTAAGATATGCATATCCCTGTCGGCATGTGTCAAATGTCTTACAATTAGTCCCTATTCCTGCATTGTAATATTCATGAGATGACCTAGTCAAATTCAAACTTCCTCAACACTGACACATTTCCCCATTGTTGCGAACAGATATGCAATATTGTAGTGTATTGCATAGTTTTGCTACAGATTAAGTTGTGCAGAATTTTTCAGATATTTACCTTTGCTCTGTCCCTCCAATGCAAGAGGACATAAGATTTAGGAGGATCAGTTGTTACCTTTTGTCATTTAGATGGACATTGACAGTGAATGAAATGAGTGGAATGAAGTTCTACAGAGACTAGGATACACTGACTTCTGTCTTTCAATAAGGGATACCCTTAAAAAGCTTTATCCAGGATACACACCTTAAAGAAGATTCAAGCTCTACATCTTCAGTTTAGAAAGCTAACAAGACACCATCCCTTGAATAATTGCCTGACCAAAGAATACAACGAACAAGTAGTAAGTTTTTGCCCCTCTACCACAATGAGACACAAATGTAAGTATCAAAGATATTTTAACTCTGTTACAGCTACATACAGCCTGCACCCATGAAAAATGTTTATGCTCTGCCTTACTTAACAGAGATATATCTGTGAATTTGGACTTCAGCTCTGAAGCAAATAATTTTAAGTTGGATTTAATCTAACATTCTATAGCGTTACTTTGTCCATTTGTGAACCAGTATACACAAGAGAACTAAAGTTTTAAAAAATAAAGCATTTTAAGAAAACAGATCACTAAATTTCCAATTTAGACAAAACTAGTACAAAATTAAGGATTCTTTGGCCAGTCTTCCATTAGTTTGACTTAATGCAATGGAAATGTCCAACAAATTTTAGTTGGTTCAAATCCAGAGCATTTCTAACTTACTAATTTAAGCCACTGACATTAACATGCTGAAATGCTATAGATATGAACTTACTAAAAATGCTACACCATGCATGCTCAGAACTGCTAAGTTTTCACAGAAAAGCAAAGGTGAAGAGCCGTTCACTTTGTGTACCAAGACTTCAGAGCTTCTGCAATATGCACTCTTATGACAAAAAAGCACTTGCACTTAATTTTTTTTCCTCATAATGTAAAGTCTCTGAACATGCAGTATGATTAAAGTTATAGAACAAAAATGCTCAAATACATAAGATCCTCATTTAAAACTAAGTGGAACTAGAAGGAATCCACTTTAACAAAAATCTGAAAACTTTTAAACGAATATAAACTGCTAATCTAAACAAACATTTTGCCATTAAAATTCAATACTGTACTCAATTTTGTCATATAGCATGTCTTTTGTTTAAAATGGGCTGTGTTTGAGAAGTAAAAAGGTAAAGCAAGCTAAGATCAATCGGGATAAACCATTCATTCAGATTAATGAGAGCTGGACAAACAAGATTCTTTGTGCACTCAATTTGAGAAACCGGGTTGACCTTTTTGTTTTCCTAGCCCATTTAAACACAATGGACATTATTGTGCATGTTTTACCTTTACACACACTTGAACAAGACCTGAATTTTTTATATTAGCTATATACTAGTATGTTTCACTCGTCATTGATAAGTGGCTGCTAAGGTAGCTCACAATAAAGAGTGAATGGAAACTGGAATGGAATTAGGTTTGTCTTGGAATCAACATTGTTTTTCACTAAGTCATTATCAGGAAAATATAGATATGTCACATAATTGCTGCATTACGTCTAACAATCTTTGGAGTTTGTATCTAATGACCAAAATAATTTCAGATTCCTCAAAAATAATTTCAGACTCCTCAAAAAATATTACTCTAATACTTTTTTAATAAACAGCCTATATTAAAGTTGGTACTCTGCTGTTTCAGTTTTTTTGTTTCATTTTTCAAAGTTTACTCTGAGAGACAGCTCTAGAAACTAAACTTAAGGTCAAATCACCTGCATATGACCTCCAGCACTTCCATGGCTGTAGCAAATAACAGGCGTGAAGTATTGCGTAGTCAGAACTAGCTTTGTCTCACTTAGTAATTACTAGATTAATTATCAGGTATTAATGTTTATTACATGCTTACAACTTACGTCAGATATAAACAGAAAGATTGTGCAATCATGTACAAAAAAAAAAGTGTGTAACTTTAGCTTCAGTCGTTCGGTATTTATACACAATTATATTTACATGTTTTATCAGAACTGAAGCAAAACTTGAGCTGTTAGCAGAGATGTGAATAACCTTTGGAATAACTGTACCATTATGTCTCCCCTTTTCTCCGAATACACCTCAAATTACTCTGAACAGGGGACAGAACAGGTAGATAATGTGCAGTTCTATAAATTTATAAGCTTGTAACATGTCGAAGTAAAGTAATTGTGTTAGTGATAGAAGAGGTAAAAAAAATAGTGTTTTATGTAGTCAAGCACAAGCTTTTTATATGATGTAAGAGTTTTTTAAAAGGAATTTAAGTGATGATGAAAGGTTCAAACTTGAGTTTAATAAGTGCCATGAGAGTGGAATAAATCAAACCATTTCTATTGCCATTCATTTAGTTTAACTGATTAGCCAAATTTTACGTTTTGGTCTACAGTTCCACTCAATAGCTCTCTGTAAAAAGCACATGATATGGCTACGTTGTAGCGCACCCCTATTGGCAACTGCCATATGCAGGAGATTTGATGCTGATAATAGTCCCTCATACGTGTTCCTGGGCTTCCTATTAATTGTGAACACTTACACTATAATTATTATTTATTTATGCCAACAAACTTACTGTTGGTGTTTTTAAACACACAAGCCGTGTGTGGGCAAAGTTTAAGAGGTAGAACTGGAACTTAAAAATTCAATGCCACAACTGGGATTTGAACCACAGACCTTCCGCTTGACGGGCGGACGCTCTAACCACTGAGCTATTGTGACAAACTGCCAGAATGGCATTAAATTCTCAAGCCAGTTCGTATTTCTCCTGGTAAACCACAAAGGCAGTCTCGCATCAGAAACAATTACCCCAATGGTGACTTACTATTGTACTTTATATCCCAGGATTAAATAACCTTCACGTGGTAATTATTATTTATTTATGCCAACAAACTTACTGTTGGTGTTTTTAAACACACAAGCCGTGTGTGGGCAAAGTTTAAGAGGTAGAACTGGAACTTAAAAATTCAATGCCACAACTGGGATTTGAACCACAGACCTTCCGCTTGCTGGGCGGATGCTCTAACCACTAAGCTATTGTGACAAACTGCCAGAATGGCATTAAATTCTCAAGCCAGTTCGTATTTCTCCTGGTAAACCACAAAGGCAGTCTCACATCAGAAACAATTACCCCAATGGTGACTTACTATTGTAAGTACTTTATATCCCAGGATTAAATAACCTTCACGTGGTTCAAATCCCAGTTGTGGCATTGAATTTTTAAGTTTCAGTTCTACCTCTTAAACTTTGCCCACACACGGCTTGTGTGTTTAAAAACACCAACAGTAAGTTTGTTGGCATAAATAAATAATTACCATTCTGAAGGTTATTTAATCCTGGGATATAAAAGTACTTACAATAGTAAGTCACCATTGGGGTAATTTGTCTCTGATGTGAGACTGCCCTTGTGGTTTACCAGGAGAAATACGAACTGGTTTGAGAATTTAATGTCATTCTGGCAGTTTGTCACAATAGCTCAGTGGTTAGAGCGTCCGCCCGGTAAGCGGAAGGTCTGTGGTTCAAATCCCAGTTGTGGCATTGAATTTTTAAGTTCCAGTTCTACCTCTCAAACTTTGACCACACACGGCCTGTGTGTTTAAAAACACCAACAGTAAGTTTGTTGGCATAAATAAATAACAAGTGTAAGTGCTTATCTGTGCAAAATGGTGTCAATTTTGTCAATGACTAGAAATATGGCTAATGTATTGGAGAGGAAGATCACAAAAATCTTATCCATTTTCTTCTTGAACAATTACTGCAAAATTAAATAGGAAACACTGGCATCAACTTCAAGAAAGAAAACCATAAACCCTTAATTTTCCTTTATTCTTACTTTCATTAAGACACTAAACTGGTTTTCTGTTTCCAATAACTCTTTAGTGGTTGTAATATTTCAAGCAGCTGTGACCCTCTGGACCTTATTATTCTTTAATCACTGTTCCATATTTACCTAAACCATGACTAGCACCAACACTAAATATGGTTTTATTACTTCCACTTCACAGTTGTACAGAATAGAATATACTTTGTTTCATGAATAACTGGCATACAATCATAGAAAATCCCTTTTGTAGATTATCATTTCAATATTAATATGAAGTGTTAAACTTGTTGATTGTAGACTGGAGTGTCGTATGTCTAAGAAACTATTTTGTGGATTTTAATTAACCGAAAGGTAAACAAGCTAATTCATTCACTGCTCAAGTCCTCATGAATGACCAGTTCTGTGACATCACCAATCGAACATCCAGGCCTGTAGTATAATGATGGCCTCGGCTGTGTCAAACCATGAACCTTGTACAAATGTTGCTTTAGGGCATAAGAACGATTTAGCACTTTGTGACAAACATGGCATTCAGTCTCGCCACTGTGCATCTTCATATGGAGGTCTACAGATTTCCAATGGTGCATCAGCTTGCCACACACTTTGCAGGAGAAACATCGGTTGCCTTCTCCCCACTCTGCTGCATTTCTCCTTACTGCCAACATACAAATCACGTTGGCACTTTGTCCCAACCTACATCATACTGTTGCAGGTAGGATCTGCTGCAGGGTTCCATTTCTTGTTGCTATTAGGCTCTGAATGATTAGCTTCATTTAAAATAAAGCTTAAAAATGAAGGTTATGATGACTAATTTAAATTTTAAGTTTAAAGTCACTTAAAATTAATTATGATTAGAAGCAAAACAAACATTTTACAAAATAAGAACAAATTAGAAACTAAAAACTTCACTTATCTTAGTATGTTGATATCCTTTTTCTATTTTACTGACCCAGGGGTTTCAAGCTATATCCAGCTGGATATAGCTTGAAACCCCTGGGTCAGTAAAATAGAAAAAGGATATCAACATACTAAGATAAGTGAAGTTTTTAGTTTCTAATTTGTTCTTATTTTAGAATCTTGTTGCTTCACTGTTAATAGCTTCAATTTTTACTTAATTTAAACATTTTACATTTTGTGCTCACTAGGAGACAAAGCCCAATGTTTATTGAGAGGAGATATTAACATTATTCCCATAGATCCTAATTCAAATTACTTAGGTACATGTGGGATGAAAAATAAACATGTAGTACAAAATGCAGGGTCCTTCATGTGAACTGATTACATGCATTTTCTCCTTGCACAAGATCAATTTTTCCTAGTCATCTACCAACCAAATGACATCCTGGAAGTGTTACATTATCCTTTCTTGTGCAGCACATCTTATAAAGGCACTTTTATTTTGGATAGTATTATTGTGCTGCTCAAATGGTTACCCTCGAGGCTTCAAAGGGTGCAATAAGATTGCTAGCATTCAGTGTCGCAGAAAGTAATGTCACGTTTTTTCCAAGTAAACATACACGTTAGAAGCATGGACATTTACTTCGAGTATCAATGAATGAGAATAGTCAGAGAGAAAACAGCAAAGACGTTGCAACGCTGTAGTTTACTCCATGCAGAGTGAACATCTCATTTGTGATTTCTATGCACTCAATGGCTGAAGTGACACACTCATGGGCGCAATGTAAAATGTTGGCTACTTCAAA
This sequence comes from Tenodera sinensis, assembly GCA_030765045.1. Taxonomy (NCBI): domain Eukaryota; kingdom Metazoa; phylum Arthropoda; class Insecta; order Mantodea; family Mantidae; genus Tenodera; species Tenodera sinensis. The sequence continues at coordinate 33,615,849 of CM060969.1, read as the reverse complement.
GAATAATAAGTGCGTTATCTGAGAGGTTTCTAACAAAGATAACACACAGGTTAACCTTTTGGACAGCACAATTAAACCCTGTTGCCATGTTAGATCTTACTATTTCGATTAATTTCTTAAGAAGAATTTATAACAGCCCAGAAATATTTTTATAGATACATTTACATTGTATATTTACGATTAAATGCTAATGACAAGCTCTGAAACTGAGCTAAACCAGTGAACTTAACAGTAGTGTAAATCTTGGAGGGTATGTCAAATCTTCATGTACTAAACTAATAAATCTGAATCCCACAAATAGGTCCTTTGAGATCAGACAAAATATAAAGTTGCTACTATGGTCTACGTTGCAACAAAGCAATGCATTCATATAACCACAAATAAATCAGGCTAACTGGGGCACAAGTTTTCTACCTTCACACTTCTCTTATTTCATTTAATGGTTTGGTAATCAAGTTTGATTTTTTTCTCCATCATATGTAGTATTCTTAAGGTCATACTTAAAAAACCCTCAAATTAACTCTGCTTGTGTACTGCACTAATTTGTAAAATGTCACTCTTGATTATTTAAGGAAAACTACGATGTTTTATTAGAACAGTTTTGCTCTAAAATGTATTGAGCTGTTTATAGGATATTTTCATTAAAAACATCTTCATAGACTTGGGAGGGTGGAATAAAGTATCAAACAACATGGGTATTGTGGATTTAAAGCCTCCTCAACTGCTAACATACAGCTTAACATCCTTGGATTACTTTTTATGGGAATACGTAAAACAGAAAGAAAGGTTTAAAGCACCTACAACCAAAGATAATGAAATTAATACATGAAGCTTGTCACTCTATTAGCCCATGTATGTTGTCAACAGAGAAAACATTTCCAAAAATATTGTCAAATATTTATATGTTTCTATTAATTTATAGGTCTTCAAAGAAAATTTCCCTAACAGCTCAAATTCATTTCAGAAAAATTAATGAGAGTGCTTAGTTTATTGTGGGGAACCAGAATTACAAAAAAATTACCATTGTTTCATTTAAAATTCTGAGGTTGGGCACGTGGGCCCCATGAAAATATTTTCCATATCACAATTTGGAAGGCCCCTTGATCCTTTAAGATTTGGAATTCTTGGCATTTGGTTTTTTCTGCTGATTTAAGAGATTCACCTGGAAACTTTATATGCATAACCAGTATATGATGTCTCAAGGATATAGTGGAATGCACAAGGGAAAATATTCGCAAACATAGCACAAGAACAAAACAACTATTCTAGGCACACACTAAGAGGCTCACTAGGTACCAAATGTATCGAAAGCAGTGCAAAAGATTTATACAATCATTTACCTCAGTGGATTATGAAAATATATTCAGAGGTGGAGAAAATTAAGGCAATAAAGACTTACCTGATAAACAAGGGTTTCAACTTAACTGCAGAATATAAAGTAGTAAATCGTAAATAGTTTGTATACTATAAAATATCATGTAACTCATAGTATTAATGCATTTAGAATGTGTACATGCAATCTTATCCTTTATACTGAGGAAACATTATTAACTTTTTCACAAATAGTGAATAAATCTGAATCTAAATCAAGTTTTACACATGTACATGTATGTAGTTCTGCTTTTTTCTGCTTCAAGAGCTTTTACATTTGACGGCTTCGAAGCAAACTAACAAATAGTGAAATAAATTTAATACTTAATTTAGTGACAGTTCATTCTTTGAGTTAGTTGAATCAGAAGTGAATACCTATGATGAGTACTCAGATTTGTAGGTGCTACCTGCTGTTACCAATGCCGGCACTTAGTTTGATAAGTATATTTACATCCAGGTAAATGTTTCAAACTTTATCACACAAAGTAAACCTAAGAGTGAATCTGAAGAGTGAAATACCAATGTTTATACACAGTTTTCCGTACAATGACTGTTTTCACACTAGCATCTTAGTGATATTAGCATGTACTTTGCAATTTTAGAGAGGTTTTAAACTTTGCTAAATTTGGTCCAAATTAATTCCATACGCAAAGGTCAATGGGCAGTAGAAATCTAACAATAAGGGAGAAACTCTTACATAATGACATACTGGACAGCAAAAAAACTTACAAACCGGCTTTGTGGGTTTTGCCTTTCTACATCCATGGCACTTGCCGTCTCATAGAAAGGTTCATATGAAACCATACTTTGTTTTTTACCTACCAACTTAATGAAAGGAGATGCTGAAAGTGGTCTCTGTCATTGTCCACACATTTTTAGCCCCTCTTTGGGAAACTGTCCACTCACCGTAGTTTATGTCTAGAAATACTGGCAAATTTTCTGGCAGATATTTTTAATTCTCCCAGGATATGTTGGTTTCTCTAGTACCCTATGTTTTAAGTTACCCTAGCAATAGAAATTGCTTATTGGAGCTCTCAGACACCTCCCCTAATGGTGCACCATGCACAATTTGTTTTGTCATGAAATGGTTCTTCATGAACATTGGGTTCCAAGTTATAGGGCCAACTTTTTTCAAGTCAACGGTTGACACCCATACAATGTGAATACAATTTTGCCTACTTCTTTTAGAGGATTAACAGATAGGGAATGCAATTTCGCCTTTTTTTAACAGGACTCTGGAATATCTCATACAGCCAAATCTTTCGATGAGAACAATTGGAAGTGTATTTCAGGACAGAATTATTAGTAGAGATTTGTGGCCCGCTTGATCCCCTGACCTAACCTGCGGTATCTAACTCTGGGGTAACTTAAAACTGCACAAGAAAAATCCACACACCCTGCAAGAATTAAAATATCTGCCAGGAAACTGCCAGTGTTACGTGAACTATGGCAAGTGATAAGTTTCCTAAAGAGGTGCCAAAAATGCATATGGGCGACAATGGCCAGTTTCAGCACCTCCTTCAATAAAATTGCTAAGTAAAGCCTTTAAAAGTGGTTTTAAAAATGATGTACGGTTTCAATTGTGCTTTTCTATGATCACGAGAGCCGAGGATGCTGACAGGCAAAATCTATACAGCCTGTTTTAAGTTTTTTGTTCTCAAATTATAAAAAGACAAGTTAGTGAATTTTGAGGTGCCAGCAAAATCAGCACAGCTAATGGATGCAAGTCAGTAACTTTAAAATTTCTTTAAGGCAATGATGAAGTTCAGTGAAAAATAAGTAAGAAATGTTCAACACTTTACTATGCGTTGGAACATAAAATATTTTAAACTTAAAGGGAGGGGAGGGGGGTGTAAGCTTATCACAATGTTAATTTTACCAAGTTTTAATCCCATTTTCTTGGGAACTACTGCTATTTAAGCACAAGTGAGTGAGTGTATCGAGTTTAAGGGCCCATTGACAACTTGGAAATTAGGGACCCACTTTGCACAATGGGTTCCTTTCCCATTCAGTAACTTTATGGGAACTTAGTTCATTAATCAGTAGATTTCTAATCTTTCTTCCTTTAAACCAATGTTTTTCTCTGCATTTTAATTTAAAAAAGTCCTAGCTACTGCTACCATCTACTTAGATGGTTAAATGGTCAACAAAAAATAAATTACTAAATAAACATAAAGGTTTCAATATTCTAGGTTTAGTAGTTCCTGAGAAATAGGGATCAACATTTAAAAACACTGGAAAATAATAAAAATGTTGTTAGCTAATGCTGGATTTCTGACAATGAAGTCATTAATCCTCTTGCTCTCCAATTTTTCATAAATATTGAAGAGACTTAGCAGTAAATATAACCGTTTTTTAGAGAGCACCATATTTTTATGTTTTGGCAGTCACATCGCTCTCTCACAACCCCCAGAATGTCTGGAGGACCACACCTGTCGTTTGTTTACGGGTCTCACCGACCTGACCGAGAGAATTTTCAAAATAAATTCACCGACCATATCCTCTGATTACCAATCAGAGGATGTATTGCATGCTATGACAGGTCAGCATGTTAGGGGTTAAGGTTTTATAGAGAAATTAGAGAAATGGAGAGGTTGGAAAAATAAAGACTCCCTAGCCCTAAGGAACCCTAATAGCAGAAAATTCAGGAATACATTTAATGAATATCAGAGCTGCAAAACGGTATAGTACAGGCATGTCAAACGTCACTCCGAGGGTGTGAAGAGAGGCGTCTACCCCTCCTTAACTGCAGTAGCACGCACTAGTAGAACCGGTTTTCGCTTTGTTTTTCCCGTTTTTCGATTGATCATCACGGAGGGAGGGAAAATAGGGGACAATTTTTCACGCCTGGAGAGTGCTGTTTACCCCTGGTATAGTATAATAAAAATGTAAGAGTAACTTTAGTATAATCCAGAACATTCTGGTTCAGCATCATCCTCATCTTCTCTGGTTCTTTCCTTACAATTCACATTAATAGCTAAGCACATAACCTAACACCACTGCCTAGAATCTGATGATAAAATGCAAATCTAGAGGCTGTTGCAGGAAAGTATTTTTCCCTGCAGCTTGCTGCTTCCGTCTATACCATATCCATTTTTAATAATTTCCAAGATGTATTACCTTAAGCACCACTGCAGATAAATATTGAATTCCTGCTAATCCTACCCTTTAACTTTTACCTTAACAGCAAGAGACTATATTTACCCCCACAGAATTTGCATTGCATAGAAATATTTTGCACTTTAGAAAATATAAATACATCAACCAGGGTGTTACACCAGTTAATTTATTACCTTTACACCTGCCTGTGTTTGTTTCACTACATCCATCTTTTACAACAATTTCTTCCTGAACTGCATAGATCAGGGCTAGCCTCCAGGCATCTTGAAAGCTGGAAGTTCCGCTAGCAACACACTGTAATTGTTTATACTAAGTTTATTTACGCCTTCTACAGACTTCCTTTTGCCCCTCCCTGGGCTCCCAGCTCACTTACTAAAGCATTTCGCTTAGTCATAAACTTTTCAACAGGTTTACTCACAAACTTACCATGTGGTAAACATGCTGAATTTTGACCTGGAAATGTGTTGCATTTGCACACATTTTCCTTTAATGCAACAACAAAAATGTTACAGGAGCTACTAAATTAAAATGTGAAGAACAAAATGTGAAGAAGGGAGTGTGGCACAAGCTACTTGGAGATTTTAATCAAGTTTAAATTCACACACATTTGGAATGTGCTAAATGCAAAATGGTTCTCATAAAAAGGATTTTCAACCCTATATTTTAGCAAAAAACTCAATTTCAATATCTTTCACCCAAACCAGCTTGCATGATTGGCCTAAGGCTTATTTGCTGTTTGCATCATGAGAAAAGTTGGTAAGCTTCATGCATTAAAAATATTCTATGATGTGTCAATCATTTTATTGACTCCTGAAAATGTTAACATTGTAAATTTATCTACTTACCTCCAGAATATCTGTAGTAAATACCATTCAACATTGCCAGCGCTGAAGTTGGATGTTATACACAACATAAATTCACTTGCATATTTCTGTGAAATTTTGTTGCGATGTTGGATGTTCAATGTAGTTCATAAAGATACTACCAGGAGAGCAAAAAGCCTCCAAATGTGCTGTGCAGTGTTTTGCCTGCCTGCATCCTTGGTGTTCGTTGCCACAAGCTGATAAAGGCATGGATGAAATCATTAACAATTTTTTAAAAGTACTTTTAAAGGTTTTACTGACCAACTTTGTGAAAGAAGATGCTGAAACTGGTAATCACCATCCATACATACATTTTTGGTACCTCTTTAGGAAAATATCCTTCACTAATTCAGGTTGAGAAATGTTGACAATTTCCTGGTGGATATTTTGTTTTAATTCTTCCAGGGTGTGTGGATTTTTCTTGTGCACTTTATGTTTTAAGTTACTCCAGAGATAGAAATTGCTTATTGGAGCTCTGAGAAACCCTCCTCTACTAATGGCACATCATACACTCAATTTTTCGCAATGAAGGGTTACTTCATGAACAATATTAGGGTCCGAGTTACAGAGTCAATTTTTTCGAATCTACAGTTGATGTCCACACATAAATGAATACAATTTTGCCCTCTTTTTTTGAGAATCAACAGACAGGGAACATCATTCTGCCCTTTGTCAATATGACACTGTAACAGCTCATACAGCCAATCTTTCAATGAGAACAATTAATGTTACATGACAGAATAATTAGTAGAGATTTGTGATCCCCGACCTAACACCCTGCAATATCTCTGGGGTAACTTTAAACTAAGTACAAAACAGAGGCACACATACTGGAAGAATTAAAATATCTGCCAGGAAATGCCAGCATTTCAAAATGTGAACTATGGCAAATGATTGGATAGTTTCCTAAAGAAGTGCCAAAATTGTATGGATGACCGTGACCAGTATAAGCCTTTTGCAAAGTTGGTAAGTAAAGCCTTTAAAAGTAATTTTGACATTCACCTTACATCACAAGCCTTTTGTGCCCAAAGATTGCATTTGACAATTTATCTGCATCACCTCTATACTTCTCTTTTGAGAAACTTTGTTGGCTCAGCCACCATTAAAACCTCCTTTTTCATAGACATACCTATGCCAGTTGACATTCAGTTCTACACTACATATCCTCCTCAGTCCTGTTACTTTTAAAGCTGAAAGCATTGGACTGCTTCAAGCAGAAAAGAACCTTATCAGTCCATGTCGATCTCCTTAAGATCAAATAGGCATATAGGTACATGCAAAGCACAAACATAACCTTAAATAATATATCCTATAGGAGACACAGACTGAGGAGGATGTATGCAGAACAAATACCCTCTAAATAATTACTCTCCGAAATCACATTTAATGACAGTTCCAAATAAATATAAAAGTTGAATTAATATACTCTTGGTAAATAAGGCTGGATTTATTTTGCCACACATTCAAATTCTGTAATAAAATAACCCTTGCAAATCTCATTTAACCTCTTCATATTTTACTTCAGTTGTTTCTAAGGGTAACAGTTAAGGTTTGGCCTTCAGGTAAAAATAGGCCTATCAGTCCTGAGTTCAGTACAGCTCAAGGTCAAACCTTACATATACATCCCTAGCACATTGAGAACTTTAGGACATGTTGCATACAACATGCAGGATCTGAAGTAGTTAATCCCTCTGACCAAAGATTGATACCCCCTGTTGGGACAGGATTTGACCTGTTTTGCAGTCCTAGCCTGCAATAACCAGTGTGTTGGTTATAAACCAAACACTCCTTGCTACTGTTATGCTTTGTATGTAAACCTATAGTTTCTGGAGGAGAACCATTAGAAGAGTACAAACATGACTTTTTAGCCACTATAAAAACAGATATTGTGAAATAAATCAAAATTAGCAAAGATGAATCTGAAATTGCTGTTGTTGATCCAAATTACGGACATTTCTTTGCTTACTGCATAACAACACTAATATTGAACTTCTACTCACAGTGGATATTTTTAATTTAAACCAACTTATCACTGCTCATCACTTCATATTATGTAGCTAGTAACAGCCAAACAGGATAATTTAAAAATTATTTTGTCATTCACTAATACTTCATTTACAGCTTTTAAACACAGCACATGCTTAGGCTGCCATTACTTTTACCATGAAATTATATGATAATGCAATTACTGTTGAAACATGTCCTCTGTTCAGAAGCTGTAACAAATATGTTACAAGGTTCAATTGCAATAAGAAATTCTAGTATCCAATGGAATAGTCTTAAGTTATTGGCATGATATAGTCCTACCAACATGCAGATGATGGTATGGCTCAGTGTAAAATTATATCCCATGGTAATTCTGCTTTTAACCACTTTCAACTACATAATATAAATAACAGCAGTAATTATTTTATATCACCTAATTTTATTAAATTAATTCAAATACTTTGTTTCTCACCTTACCTTTAATTTCCTTATGTCCTGGATTTTTCAGGGTAACTGCGAAGCCAGTAACTTGTTTTCTTCTCCTGTAGTACTTGTAAAATCTTCCATAAGCCTCAAATCTTCTGTAATTATGCACTTTCCTACTTCCATTACAGCCCACGAAAAATGAGACCAATATAATGCATTTACGGAACAATCTATACCAATTCTACCTAAACACGTTATTGGTCAACACTAAATGGGTTTAACGGTTAAAATCCCATGACGCACGCTAAGGCACAGAATTATATAACACTATTCCAATTCCCATCACAATGCGAATGCTCAACTTTGTATAACCTCATACATTTTAATTCTAATTCTCTTTAACGATGCAGATGTGTAAATTTTAACTGACTTCCAATTACAAACTGCCTTTTTTCTTGAATCTATAAACCTTAAAATATGAAATTCGATATGAATTCAACGCACTGAGTTTCATAAAAATGTGACGTATAAGCTCAACAAAATTAACACAAAGAGGAGTAACAAATTACAATTATCTATACCAACATTTAAAAGTTTAAATGTAAGGAAAAGCATAAATGTCAAACAGAGAAAGGTGCCTCTAATCTTACGCTCAGCACAAATGTTGCATTTTGAAAGTTGTATCTTTAGGTTAAAAACACACAAAATAACCATGAACAATATGTCACAATGAGATTTTAAGAGTAAATAAAAGGTCCTCACCTTGCAATTTTTTTTTCCTTTAGAGTTGATGTCCGATCACGTGTCAGGAAATTGTCTTCTTTGGCAGAACAAACTCTTGGATATCCAACCAATAACACTTCAGGTATCCATATTCCAGAATGTGACAAACACTTCATCTATATGGGTGTTTGCCACAGATGTAAATGCTACATTCATAAACCCAATAAAATCCGTAACGCTTATCATAAAAGCCTCATGTGATAAATTACCCATAAATGTTTTTTGTTACTGGTGAAAGAATAGCTAATGAAACTTTAAAATAGCTCCAGCTTTCCTTTTTCACAGCAACAGAAATGTATCAATCATTTATGAATTGGAATTTGTGACACAAATATCATTAAGACAATTTTACCTGGACAGTTTCAAACCTTATATTATCAGCATTTTCCAACTTCAGTTTGTAACTTTAGTACACACATAGAAGAGTCAAAGTCTCATTTTTATAATAGATGTACAGAAAACAGAATACCAAATATATTAAAAGACTCAAATGTAAGACTTCAAATGGAATGTATAATGGTGTAGGAAACTTCAAGCTGTAAAAATATCTTGAATCATTCGAAAAACTATAACCCGTCATATAAAAGAACCAACATGTAGCATAACTTATCAAACAAATTAAACAATTCCTTGAAAAATTTCACTTGGCAAAAGGAATAAGGACACAACATTTACATTCAACGAGAAAGCAATAGACACACAAAATTGTGGCACAATGCACCCAAACATGATGTCTTAACCTATGCTACTTGCTAGGCTTAAAAGCTATTAAATGGTATTTAAAAAAATACACACCTTAAAGAGAAGATGACTTCATTCCTTATCCAGCATCAGCAAAATTATTTTTCTTCACCCTGAGACTTCTCTCTTCACGCTGAATTCCAATAAAGCACGATTGATAAGAACCGACAGAAGCTTGCAAGCTAAATGTGTATTTTATCCTTGTTTTGTTTAATAATCCTTGCTAAACGCATCGCATTTTGCACATAACAAATGTCAACTTACTCAGCGTTTCGTACCCGAACATTGTATTTCTCAGCATTCACGCATCATAATCTAGTCGTATTTTGTATAGACAAATATCACCTTCCTCAGCATTTCATACCTGAACAATGCATTTCTTAGCAATCACCTATTAAAATTTAACCGTACTTTGTATTGAATAAATATCACTCTTCTCAACGTTTCATACAGAACATTGCATTTCTCAGCATTCACCGATTAAAATTGTATCACATGTGCCTTCTCTTCAAAATACATAGGCTTGTACAATAAAGAATAAAATTCATTTTAAGACTAAACAAAATGAGGAATAGGATACCAACCTTTTAAAGTCATTCTCTTCAATGTAGCAAATCTCTTCTATCTTCAAAGCTCATTGGTTTCTGAATCGTTGAGTGTCAAAATAACGCAATTTTAACACAACGATAAATGAAAGACCCGATTTTTAGATAATTCAACATCTTCAGGAAAACAAAATTCCTTAATACTTGGAAAAAAAACTGAATAGCAGCAAAGAATACTAATGCTTGGCATGTCAATAACATCCCTTACATAACTGAATAAATGATTCTGCACATTTGTGTTATCATTCAGAGCAAGTTTGATAGAAGTGCATCTTACAAGGCTACATACAAAATTTGTATAGTATAATTCTGAGCTGCACCAATATCTCTCAAACCTAGGGGATCTTAGGACTCTGAAATAGTTTCATACCAAGCATAATACAATTGTGAAGGATATTTCCAATCTACTTCATCCTCTCCTTATCTGATCATGCCCAAATGCTACATTGTTTTGATTAGATTAAAAATCCACAAAGCCTGTGCCTGTCACTACAGTATTCTCTTTTAAAAGACATGTCTAACCACATAAAACTTGAGGCAGTTTGAGAAGTATTGCAGTAAAGCTCAGAATATCGCAAAAGGACTTTCCCTGCAGCAAGACCACCACCTTTGCAATATTTAAAGCTGTTCACTCATTTACTATATGCTCCCTGTATCTTAAAAACTTTTCTTGTAATTCCACATAAAATTCACTATTTCTGTTCCAATGAGTGAACAACTTGTTTCAAATGTTAACCACAAATCAATATCAGTACATACAATAAAAATACATAGTTCAAAATGACAGCAAGCGTCATAAAGATCTTGCAACCTGTCTGCAGGAGCTGCTAGTACTTCTTGTTTGAAGCAAATTAAATTTTCATACCCACGGTTGCAAATTAAGATACATTTGTCTCATAAGAAAGGAGTTTTGCATGACACAGCAATTTCTTGAAGGTAGTTAACACCCCACTAAATACTGCCATGAATGTGCAGCCATAAAAAATCTGGCAAATGTAGCAAGGTTTGAAGCTAGGTTAATAAAGGCAGCCAGATTTGGTATGGACGTATACGCTAGGCCGAACACAATTAGTGCAAATCCTAGTAATGACCTGAATTTTTAGAACTTGTCTCCTTTGCAACCCATGTCCTAACACAGATTCTATTTAAGAAAGCAAATCTCTGGCAAGTATTAAAATTGTGGAATTTTGGTAGCAAACTGTGTACTGGCTTCCACTTGCTTTAAGATGGATAAATATTTGGTTTGGTTTACTTTCAACACAAAAGGAAAAAGGCTCAGGAAGTCTAGGCTTAATTAAGAATGTAAGATGGACTATTTCCTGTACAGTATTTTGAAACTCCAGAGAATATCAACTTGGTTTACTTCTATTTCTCATACTCAGCAAAGGAAACTTGGATACTCACAGGAAATGACGCTTGCTGTAATGCACTATTTCTGCATGACCATAGCATGTCACTTTGAGCTTACCTTTATGCAGAACAGACAGATGTGCTTTACTTACCTGCTTCTGTTTTGATGCAAACTGAAGGCAAGAACTTCTAAACCTGTGTGTAGGTTTAAATTTATTTCCATTGTTGTATTTATCATTTGAATATCCAACACCCACAGCTAATGTCTAAAAAGTATATCTTTTTCTACCCAAATGCATCCTGGATTTCTCATGTCCTAAACTACTTAAATGAAATCTTTCCTCTTTAGCTTCTTACATTTGAACTCCTAAAAAGAAATGTTTCCTGCTACCTGCAACTTAATTACTTTCTGCACCTTTATACTGCATTTTCATGATCCTTTCAAAGCTATCTCCTGTTACTGTCATTTATTACATAACACTATTAGTACTGCAACTGAATGTTCTGAAACTGATACACTTTCTATCCCTATAGTCTACTTCTGTACCTACAGCAAATCTCATTACATCCCTATTCTGATGTGGCTATAGCTTCTAGTGCTAGAAAAGATTGAAGTATCTTCACACGTCGCTGTCTATCCAATGTTAACACATCTGTCTGATCCACAAATCTATAGCATCCCTGCAGTTATTATAGAGCCCACCTGCAGTCCAATACATGTCAAATGAATAAAAGGAAATTACAAGTCGCAACTGCATTGACATGTTAAGATTATTTAAGCTATTTTTCATGTCAGATTAAAACCAATCCAAACATTTTCAACTAAAACTCTGATAGTCTGCAATCTACTTGTGCTTGCAGCTACAATATGACTGTTTGACTGCATTACAAAGTACAAGGTGCATTCATAATTTCAATAGGGTCAGAAATAAAATTTAAAAACTAAACCAGTAGTAACTATGATAAATATTTGTAACAAAACTTCACTTATTTTGCGGTATAACTATAAATTCTCCAGGACTAAATCAACAAATATGATAAATATTTAGAGATTAGGCATTACTTATCTTTTAACTAAGTTGTGAATACATTGGCATCGAAGCTGTGACTGAAAAATCACAAAACTGTGGTCTGCCTTATACTTACAACTTTTACATCAAAGATAAGGGAAGCCTAGTGTAAATATTTATTACATTTGATGATTTCTATTGCTTCAATGTTAATAGCTTCATTCTCTTCATTGATCTCCAGGAGTAGTTTCACACCCTTAGCATTCACTGAAAATTGTGAAACACTAGTCCTGGAGAATTTATAATTACATAATGTAACTGAAATTTTGTTACAAATATTTATTATAATTGTTGCACGACTAGAAATGTTTTTGCCATGAACATTTGATAGTAAGCAATTAAAGTTTATGCTAGTGTAAAATTTCTTTCCCCCTTTTTTTTTTTTTTTGAATGGTTGGCAATCATCTATTTTTCCTCACCTCCCCATATTAACTGGAAGTATGTCATCAATTCTCTTCATTGTATAGATGGATGTCATAATATCAACAGGGAAATGACATGCTATGGTCATGACTACTGCAAAATAAAAACAAAATTTACTTACCCTGCAAGGAATCCTGAGATTGCTGCTCTCCTGACGGTCCTGGCTTTGCTAAGATCTGACCTGAAAAGCGTTGCAATTTAGTACTTCCACTCAATAAGACACTTTACTATACATGCAAAAAAGAAGTAATGTGTTGCATCTCTCTACTTCATCTTCTCTACTCACTCTTGTACAAACTGTTCTTAATAACCCTTATTCTTCTATTTACTTCAAGTTAAGATATTTTTAGAAATAGTTCACAACATATTTCCTAAGGAGAATAAACTGGGGTTAAGTGACCTTTAAGTGCTGTCTCTATGCAATGGCTTTGAAATTATCTTCTTTTTGAATTGCCAAGGGATAAAAAAAGAAATCACTTCCTATTTGAGAAAGTATATGTATTTGAAAATTCAAAAAAATATCCAGGAATCTCTCACAAATGGTTAGCCCAAACAAAAAATTTATTTCACAAAAGCTGTATGCATTAACGAATATAGTAAAACTTGTCTATCTGAAAAATTCAATATCATAGCCACAATTTGAACCACGAATCTTCCACTTCAATGCAGCTACTCTAACCACTGAGCTATCATCGTCAACTTGCCAGTATGACATTAAATTCCCCAACCAATTCCTATTTAATACATTGGCAAGTTGGCCATGGTGTGGTCAGAGCAGCTACACGTGAAGCGGAAGATCTGTGGTTCAATTCTCAGCTATGTCATTAGATTCTACCTCTCAAACATTGCCCAAACTCAGCTTGTGTGTTTAAGAACACCAACAATAAGTTGGTTGGCATAAAAAAATAATTTATCTCTTATGGTTTACCAATTAGGCAAGAAGTCTTTCATAAATATGAGCACTTCAAAGGCTATTCTAGAAAATTCAAGAAAAGCATTTCATTAGTCAATAAATCTTGAACATTTGGTATTATACTCAAAACCATTTGAGGAATTTTTGAGAAAATAATTTTGATAAATATTCTGCACAAAGGGTAGTTTGGGTGGGTATTTTTCTTGCAAATCACCTTGCAACGTTGAAAGATGCTGAACATAAATACCAACATACTAACATTTTGCTTACGAGTTATGTTCTCAACAGACAAATGCACACACCTTTTCCTAAAAACGCTCTCTTTGGACTTGGGGAGTATCAAAATATGTATAGCCGGTGAAACCTCTGTATCAAATTTTTGGGTAGAAGCTAATACTTGCTCTCCTTACTGTGTACACAGAAGAGGGTAAAAATGCGTACAAAGTAATTGGTAATTTTTACTTTCTCAACTATGTATAGTAAGTAGGGGAGTTTTGTATTCCACCCAAAATTTTGATGTGGAAATTTCACCGGAAATCTATATTTTGAGGCCTCTGAACTTAAAAAAAGTATGTGAACACCATAATTAAAAAATGAAACGGTTAAAAACTAAAGTTAGTAGTTAAATTTTCTGGCTATAGCCCATGTAGTCCTGTTTACCCTTTATGACTTTGGCATAACATGAACTGTAAGAGATAAACCAAATCTTACTGCACAAAAATGTAGATCTCATTAAAACACAGTTTATGTACATATGCTCTTTTTTTTTTTTTTTTTTTTTTTTTTTTGTGGAGTTAGTCATTTCGGAGATATTCCTTGTTATTTGTGACAGTTTTACAGTACTTAAACTTTTCTCAAATGGAAGGTCGTTATGTATTTCTTCGCTGTGCAAAGAGAATGCGATTTCAAACCTTTAAAAACATTTGACTTTTGCTCAAAACCTACTGTATCTCCATATTCTCCTTGCACCTACAAGAAAATTAGCAATAAGGCAATTTCTGCAAATCAGGTAAGGTACTAAGGTAATTTGTATGTAAGATTTGAAGCTTTCATGGCGAACGTTATGGATCAATCCTGAAGATGGCCATGGAGTCTACAATGGCCGAAAGCTCGACCTTTATAAATCTAACACGGCTGATCACCCGTGAAGCCTTGATCAATAAGGTAATTTCTCGACCAACATGAAGATGGAAGAATAAGAGTTTGCAACGACGTTGAAATATCCAACCAAGCAAAATTAGATTATAAAGAATCGTGCAACAAAATGTATCTAGGCTGGGAACTTCCCTTATTACAAGTTTAACATTGTTTTGTGTTGTTTCAAAGAACAAGTGAAGTCGTAGTTTCGTTGTCAAAGATAAGAGACTTTGCTAAGAAAATTCAGAAATTTAGTTCTTATATAGAAGTTAGCTATTAGTATTTAAATTAAAAGAAGTTTAGAAGTTTAATTATAAGATAAAAGAAAAGCTGTGACAGAATAACAAAACAGAAAATGAAGTGAAAGAATAAGCCACTCTCAAAAATTGGTTGGATAACTCGAAGATGGAGGGAAAAGAAAAAAATTTGAAATATCCAAAAATATGAATTACAAGTAATGTCTAAAATTGACATTTTAGGCACCTACATCTATTAATATTTCTGGTTCACTGATTCTTTTGGGACTCTTTCCATTTTCACTTGAAGCACTGTTTAAAATTTTCTCCTTAATCTTCAGATAAATTGAAGTGTTTGGTGGTATCACATATTCCTTCGCGATTTCAGATTTCTTCAAAACCTTTTTGAGTTCTTGAATGACAATAGCTTTTTCCACAAAATTAGTGTCATGTATTGGACACCAGTTTACTAAGAGACTTAGTGGTATTGATTTGCAACACATTGAACAGTAGGAGGCTCAAGCGACAACTAAAGGCACACATGTTTTAAACAAGGGGATATGGGAGCAGGTGTAGAAGCTCAAAGCTGGCAGCTAAGAAAGCTATTCCGCCCCACCAAACAGCATTTCTACAAAACAAACATGACCTCTAGTAAAACATAAATGAAGTTATAATATTAAATTTCAGCATTTAGATTAATTTTTGACTGACATTTCTGAACAAAAAACTTTGAATTAAGGAAAATGATATTTGAATTACGTGCCCAACTTTTTTATTTTAATACAAAATTCAAGCAACCAAGAAAAACCCCAAAGTTAACAATTTCAAATAAGCGTTTGAATTATCCAAGTTCCACTGTATTTTACTGGTATACCTTATTATAGTGAAAGCACGAGTGTAATAAAATTATATACAGCCCCTCCCCTCTATGGTGTGTGGGCAGCATATTAACTTCATATTCAAGAGCTTGAGAGTTCAAATCTCAGTGAGTTACCCAATTGAGGTTTCTCCCCTTATCCTCAGAAGACAAGTGATGTTATAGTGATAAATGCTACAGAAGCATTTTAATCTGCCATCTAAGAGAATTTTGTGAAAATAAAAATATGGGCAACCTACAAATGTTGATAAATTAAGAATACAGTGAAAAAATGACAAAAAAATGAGTTATGGATCTCTTGCATAGGAATTGACATATGTAATAATAAAAAAATATAATTTGAATGAAAACTGGAGACTGCATGCTTAGGATTTGGGTGGTGGCTTTATCATGGCAAGTCAATTTTAGGATATTATCCCCAACTGTATATTGCTGTACTTTCATCAATACTGCATTAACTACTCTGTGTGACTAACACAGACCTGAGATCTGTCACATGACTTCTGGGAATGCCTCTGATAGCTGATACTGTATGATCAATGAAAGATAATATCATACAATGTATAATCAATGAAGGGTGACACCATGAGATTACCACAAAGACTACTAGAATACCATGCAAAACAGATACTTACTAATATCCGATGCTGAAAGACCTTCGGTAGGAGGTGGTAATGAAGAATCACCAGAGTTAGTACTGTAGATTTCTGAAGGCTCATGTTTTCCCCCTCCACCTCCACCTCCTGTTCCATCTGATGCTGCCAACAACTGCGACATAGCTGGTATTGACGATTCACCCCTAGACCCTCCCTGCACACCACCACCTTGGTTAGAGTCACTGTATGAGCAAGACGATGCATCTTGCTCTTGTTCCATATAGTCTGGCATTTCCAGTTTCAAATTAGGAACAACAGGGATTATCTCTATTGGATCAGGACTAGACTGTCTCACCGTCTTCCGCCTCTCACTTTCCTCCTTATCAGAGGTCTTTGCTGCACTAACACCACTACTCCACTTACGACGTTTACTGCTAGGAGGAGATTCAGATCTTTGTTCCACAGGAAAGAATGATAATGGTGATGCCACTTGTGCTGGGGTGCTTGTGATTGGTCCAGACTTTTGGTTGTTGCTGAGCTGCACCTCAGGCTCAGTAGGAAGAATAGGCGAGTCTGGCAGCTCCACCTGAAACAATATGCCTTACAGTTTGCCGCACAAATAATTTGATTTAAGCATTACATTAAAAATCTATACGCTTACAGAACCCCATTGAAAGCAAATGGCACTAGCTTCTTAGCAATAATTCCTGTCACCTGTGAGCAATTGCAACTACTACTAAAGTAAGAGATCTGGAAATTCAACCATATGGACAGATAGTCTCGTAGTATTAAAACACAAGTTCTGGGGACAGTCATAACTAGATTATAATTCAGAAACAATGAAAGGGGAGATGCTGGTAATTTTTATAGAATTACAAGTTGTATGAATAGTTTCCAGGACTCTACTGGATGTATACTAATATACGAGAACAACTTAAGCATCACACGTAGTAAAAGCATCACTTATGTACATAGGCTTGTTTACAGATCAAGTGCTGTTCTCAAATATTCGATCTCGAGATTTCACCGGAAATACATGTTTTGAGAGCCCCTGAATAAAAAAAAGCATTTTTAGAAAAAGGTCCGTGTGTGTATGTGTCTGTCAGCCTGTGGACAGCATAACTCAAAAGCGAAAAGTCGGTTAAAAACCAAATTTGGTATTTAAGTTTGTCTTTCAAGAATGCCACACCATGTGGCACATTCTCTGTGTGGATTACAAAGAATTTCAAGGACAACTTTAATTCTTTGATGTTCTTTGTAGAAACGAATGCATACCCATTACATTACAAATGTTTTTTCTCTCAATTCTGATTCAAACATGCTAACATCTATTATCGACTGCCACAGACTGATCAAAGGACTTCTGAGGTCACATTCAATGTACCTCTATTAGTGGTTTGATGAACTACAAGTTGGATCCTCCAACACAATGCCAAAATTCGTAATGCTCTCCTCAAATTGTTTTAATGAGCAATTCTATTGCTCTAAGAACACTTTCAGCACATAAATTTTCTTCTCTCTCATCTATGGAATGCAAATGTATGTATGTATGTATGTATGTATGTATGTATGTATGTATGTATGTATGTATGTATGTATGTATGTATGTATGTATGTATGTAAGCCTCCCTAACCAGAAGTGAAATTCCACTATGATTTGCCAGTTTCTTGATTAGGTTCCTGAAATACTCTTTCAGGCAATTGTCATGTTTGTTTTGTTTTTGCAAATTTAAATTTATTTGGATTCTTCACTATTTATATACAAATGATTTTTACTAATGATTTTTGATACGTTCTATAAGATTCCAACGAATCCTTAAAGCTGAATTTGATCTGCAGTGCTACTGTTATGGTATATTTTTAAAACATTTTTGACACAGACAATGTATCTTGGGAATGAAAACATAACTTTGATATACATGTATTTTTTCTCAGAAAAATATAGTTATCTATGTACAGTTTCTTGAATTTTTGGAAAATCTCAATTTTCTTCTAAACCAATTCTTCACTGAAATTATCAAATTCTGCTGCATGTACCACTTGATTGCAATTCTTTCTTATGTTACATTTTGATAGAACCCACAGGCTGAATCCAAGGTTTTGGTGAAGAATAGGCCATGGAAAAAATTAAAAGTTTCATAAGATAAATAACTGCACGTTTCCAGAAAAATATATATATATCTAACA
This sequence comes from Tenodera sinensis, assembly GCA_030765045.1. Taxonomy (NCBI): domain Eukaryota; kingdom Metazoa; phylum Arthropoda; class Insecta; order Mantodea; family Mantidae; genus Tenodera; species Tenodera sinensis. The sequence goes on along the minus strand of CM060969.1, from coordinate 33,597,165 downwards.
AATTCACACTCAGTTATAAGCTGCATGCCATTTTCAAAAAGCTTGCAAATAATACTGCATACCTGGCACAACAAAAAAACAAGTAACATTAAAGGACCTGTTAAATTCATAAAGCAAACCAAAAGTCTACAAGGAAAAAATCAAGACTTTTCCCACAGAGATTGTAAAGAATGTGAAGATAGTTACACTAGAAAAACAATGGCCATGTGGCTGAAAGATATGGAAGAATAAAGAAGCTTACAAGTCTGAGGTAGTACACTGCTTTTGAGAGAAGAACTAGAACAGGAAAAATTCAAATGCTAAGGTCTTCTGGTACAATGGAATTAACCACATTAAAGACTGTGGGAAATATGAATTCCGACATTCAACTGAGAGGAAAATTTAACTTCAAGTGACCAATCTACTAAAAGAGATGCCTTGAATGTTACCTCAGAGTTCTGATTAGTTGATGCTAAGATATGAGCAAGAGGTCATAAAATATGTTCCAGACAAGGACCGAGAACATGTGGGAACTTAGTTTTTATTCAACTCAAAATGACTTAATGTTCTTCATTGTATGAAAGCACAGTATAAACAAGATTAGCACCTATGGTATGATAAATATATCACGAAACTGCAGTTTACATTCATTTTCAAGACCGTGCAGAAAATACCAAGATAAATGAAGCTTATAGTCTCTAAAATATTTGTTGTTTTGCAGATTTGTATTGCTTCACTGTAAATAGCTTCAGCTTTTCATTGATTACAGTTATGTTTAGTTGATCCTTTCAAAGTGCTTACCTCTTTGGGCTGGTCATTGGCTGCATCTTTCCCATTACCCTCAGAAAGACCTTGAACAGCAAGTAACTCTGCTGTAGTTAGGAATGATGCCAGTTGATCTTGTACCACATTAACCTCTCCCTGGTACATGAAGTCTATCAGTGCTGCCAAATCCTCAAATTTGACATTTCGGAAAATTATCACAGGATGCTGACAAGGATTCTCCTGAAATAATACAAATTTCTTTCAGCAAAACTCCTACATAATGCAGCTATTTGTTTGACCTTTAATGGCATAAAGACATCACTTGTTGGAATTTAATAAATATTATTCAAAATGTTAATTTGTATTAAATTTTTCCGCAATATACAAATCTGAGCCATCATTATGTGTAGGGAGAAAATACACCTTCAATTGGAACTGAAACTACTCTGAAACATAACTGCTGGTCCACTAATGCAGTTTAATTTGCATTATTGCTATCATCAAATACTTAATAACCAGCTGCAAACTATAATTTCACTATAGACTATACTATAGAACAGAACAGTGGCAACTATGAAGTGAGACCTTGAATGACTCCTACTTTGCTAGAGGACAATGCCCACAGGAAACTTCCAGCCAATCAGATATATTGAATTCTTCCAAGATGTAGAAAATGCAATTGCAAAAGATGCCATTTTGGAACATATAATATTCACAACAAGAAAACTGATGGATTATGAATTTCTTTAATGTGAGTTACGTTGCTTATGCATAAATATTCATGGACCATTTTTTCCACCTCTAAATGGTATTGGATTTTCGAAAATGTTTTGATAGCAAGTAACTACAACACCTAATTTGATTTAAATTCAATGCTTAAAATTTCTGATATTAGTACACACAGTTCCCTTTTTACTTCATTGCAAAATGTTTTACTATAATTCAGAAGTGCACAAAGGGCAAGAATAGGAGTTAAAGAGAAGCATGTATCATCTCTAATAAAACTTCACAGTTTACTAAGCAATTAGAATATACTAGGTGGTTAAAAGTAAAGTGATCAGCACAATGCAACACAAACTGTAATGATAGTAGGAATCTGCAACCTTGGGGATAATGTAAGTAATGCACTGTAAATTATGCCAAAATATAATTATCCCAAAATCTTGCCACTAGGTAAACACATGATGCTCAAACTGTTAGAACATGGCATGGGTGAAGGTAAAAGGCAGATCTGAAGTATTTTGTTAAAATGTGTTGTACTCAACATGGCCTCCAATTCAGTAACACTGCATCACTAACACAGCATGGTCGACATGTTCACAGCATATTGTGAAGCACTGGGTATAGTATAAGCTAATCGAGAGACCAGTGTTGGGCAGTTGTAACGGTAAGCAGATAATCAGTGCGCTGGCCCAGCATCATCACTGGAAGTGCAGTTGCCAGATAACCAGAATATTCTGGAAGTTTCTCCATTTCAAACATCCCAGTACTGTGTGAAAATTTACAACAGCTATACAAGTGAGCATGACAATAAGTGCAACAAAAAGCAATGTTCTCCAGAAAATTTACGACTGGGGGGCATGTGTTGGGTGCCCTTACTCCAAAAACTTAGGAGATGACTTGTATTTAACTCAGCATGGGAACTACCGGGAAGGAGAGTATGTTGTACTGCTTATTTCATTATATCGCAAAGAAAGTTAAGTGATAGTAACAATTGGAACTGGTTCATATTAAAGTGACAGTGAAAACTAAGTGAAGTGACCGTTTAAAAACTGGACAAAGTCCCAATATCTGTCATGTCCAATCATGCACAAGAGTGACATTGTTGCATTTTTGCTTATGGTGGTTTATTTTCACCTAGTGGCAAGATTTGGAATAAAACAATTGTTGGCACAATTTCGAAGCCCATTGCTTAATTAGCGTATCTATAAGATTTCAGACTACTTCAATCATTTAAGTCTGTGCCATGTCATGAACACTGTCATAAATTATAACCACAGAGCACACAAAAAAAAAGCATAAAAAGACAAAATGGAATATTGAACAGTTAACTCTCGGTTTGGCGGAACTAAAGGGGCCAGGAGTTGTCCAGAAAATTGAAAGCCTGTTAAACCGCAAATGAATGAAAATGAAGCAAAAACAATTGAAACTGTTTTATTGGTACATACCATTTACTTTCCATTATTTACTCTTGGTTAGAAGTCATTCTCTACAAAGTTGTGGGTTTCAAAAAAGTGTCAATACCCATTTGATTCTCACTTGAATATTGCTTCTTTATGATAAAGGAGCGAAACTGTCTGAAATGTTCATAATAGGGCAGCACTTGTGGGTCTGAAGATCTTTCCACGTAAGAAATCACATCATTCATGTGGTCCCTTATCACAGATAATTTATAACCAATGCCAAATTTAGTCCGTTAAATCTGAAGTCCGTTGAACAAGGGTCCATTAAATCAAGATTTTACTGTATGTTTATTTTAAGTTTATAATGAAACTTCTACTTATAACTATTTGGTTGATGCACCTTCAGAAAATGGCATCATCTGTTAGTGGTACACACATTTGGAGAATCTTAAATGTAACAACGAAAAGCTAATGTTACGTTGACATAACTATCCACATTTTTATACGGCTTCTAAAACTATTTTTACAAAAGCTTATTCATGTATCCACTTCAATCATGATGTGATTGGTTGGAATTTCTAATGTGGGAATTACCATTGTTGCTGCACACTAAAAGTAACTGAAGTAACAATGTGAATGCTGCATTATGAAGGACAAAGTAAGGTTCACATACTTCAGAAAATGATCCATATAGCTCTAAGATAAGACAATCAAAATTTTTTCTTTCAGTGCTGTGTTGAAAACGAAAAATATTGAGAACACATTTCTTATTTCTTACACATCATTACACAGGATACGGGTCCCATAGCAGATGGTGATAACTTGTCTCACAATATGTTATGTTAAAATATAGTTTGCTCAGTCCAGAAGTGCTGTTTAGTGTGAGCTGAGCACTGTTTGTTCGATTTTCTTAATGATTCTTGTTAACTCTTAATTTTAAATGCACTTTCAAAGTATAAGTCGGCCCTCTATGAATGAGGTCAGTTGGAATAAGAACTTAACAATTGACTTTTTTGAAGCTTTGAAACAGTGAATGCAAGTTCTAATAAATGAATATTATGTCATCAAATTTTGCAACACATTTGCTTCACTTACACCGTAAATTAATAGGACATGTTTCGGAAGCTCTGGTTTCCAATACTTGCTTTAACTCAACTGGCGCCACCGGCATCATCTCCCCTCTGGTCCCCAGTAGATAGCATGATTAACTTGGTGTAGATGTCTGGAGGAGGGCTTTCAAAGTTCATAATTTTATGACTATGTTTTTGAATGAAAATAGCATGTGGCTCACTTCTTTTATAGTTGGCAGTTTGTGCCTGTTTCGTGGTGGGTTTTCCAAAAATCTGCTGCAACAGCTGATTTGTCTGCTTATATTTAATGTTCCAAATGTGTTCTTTGACAGGGATATTTATGCAATAGATCGCAATGGAGTATAAATCAGTAAGATCAAACAAAATATAAACATCCATAACAAAGGAAACATCCAGGACACTAAATATAAACAGACAAATCAGGTGTTGCAGCACACTTTTGGGAAACCCACCATTAAATACAACACAAACTCTAAACTATTGATAGAAGTGAAGCAGTCATTAGAACTCACCATATTGGAGAAAATTTTCACTCAAAAACATGTCATAGAATTATGAACTTTGAAATCCCACCTGCAAACATCTATACGTACATACATCTATACATCTACATCTATACCACCATCTATCAGGGACCAGAGGGAAGAAAATACCAATGCCACCAGTCAAGTTACAACAGCTGATGGAGGTTAGAGCTTCCAAAACATGTCCTGTTAATTTATAATGTAAGTGAAGCAAACATGTTCCAAAATTAAACTACATAATATTCGAGAGGTAGAACTGTAACTTAAAAATTCAATGCCACAGCTGGGATTTGAACCACAAACCCTCCGCTTACTAGGCAGGTGCTCTAACCAGTGAGTGAGTGAGTGTGTTGGGTTTAAGGGCCCGTCGACAACTTGGTCATTAGGCCCAGGTGCTCTAACCATTAAGTTTAAGTTCCAGTTCTACCTCTCAAACATTACCCACACACGGTTTGTGTGTTTAAACAACAGTAAGTTTGTTGGTATAAATAAATAATACATATTAATTTATTAGGAACTTAACAATTATGGAAGAAGTAAATGGGGCATTAGAAGTGGTGTCTGGTTAAGTATCCGCAGTTCTGAATTGCATTTACTAGTGAAGCTGAGGCCTACAATTGCATTCCTCTCTTTATTGTGCAACTATACATTCCTATTATTGCCTTGCCCCTTACCTCTGATCGCTATCATTACAGACATTATGCATTGTCAACAAAATAGTGGTGCCAATCCTCCAAGTACACTCAAATTGTAGCCGACTAGTAGCTACCCAAATTTAGAAGAGAAATACAAGTCACCGTTTTGTCAAGTTAACATTTTTGACAGTTTTGTTACTGAAGCTCATTCCTTAAAGCATAATACATCCATCTGCATAAAATATATAGAAGACCATATATTCACTGCTTATATCATAAAATGTGTTTCCCAAAACTTTATAAAATGGTACCTTGATTGTAATTCTCTACTACACTTCATCAGCTTCATTCACTATTCTCCCTTATATGAAAATAATGTGCAATTACACCTCAGTATTATCTACTAAATACAAAAGAAAATTATCTACCTTAAATAAATCCCTGAAGTATGTGCTGCAGGCAGACAGCAACATTTTATGAGCCCTTATTCTCTTTCCTTCACAGCTCAGCGTCACATCCACCAGGTCTTCTTCATTTCGGAGGGAGTCAAAGGCATTTGTAATGTGACGCAGGTAGTTATTCCACCTAAGAGAGAACTGTTGACTTGTGCCCATTTTCTTCACTTAACCTGAAATACAAAGAATTGACTTGCATTAGCCAACAGAACATTTTGCAATAACTTTTTTTTAAAAAAAAAAGCAATGTTAACATTCACATTACTTTCTACCCACTAGCTCTTTTACTTTCCCTACTGGTAAGTAGGGCAACTATTGTATTCCACCCAAAAATTTGATGTCGAGATTTCCCCAGAAATATATGTTTTGAGACACCCTGAATCCAAAAAAGGCCTTTTCAGAAAAAGGTCTGTGTCTGTTAGTCTGTGGTCAGCATAACTCAAAAACGGAAAGCCGGTTAAAACCAAAGTTGGTATTTAAGTTTGTCTTTCAAAGATGCGACACGAAGATTTTGAAGAAAATAACCCCACCCTAAACTACCCTTTACATGAAAAATTTTCCAAAAATGTTTATTTTCTTGAAAGCTTTAACAATTTTGCTTAAAATGACATGTTTAAGATATTTTGATGACAAATAAAATGTATATTTTGAATTTTCTGACTATAGCCTATGTAGTCCTGTTTACTCTGGATGACTTTTGAATAACTCATAAAGCGTAAGAGATAGACAAAATCTTTCTGTACAAAAAACGTAGATCTTGCTAAAATACACAATTTAGTCTAAATAAATTTTTTTTGTAGAGTAAACCATTTTGGAGATATTCCTTGTTATTTGCGTAACTTTTGGACAACTTATACTTCTGTCAAATGGAACATTGCTATTCATCTGTTTGTATGTTAACCGTGCAAAGAGAACGGAATTTGAAAGCTTCAGATGATTTGACTATCGCTCAAAGGCTGCTGTTTTCCCATATTCCCCTTGCAAGGAAATAAGCAATAAGATAATTTCTGGAAGTGTTTAACTCAACACGAAGATCTAGGAATATGAGATTGTAAGAATGGTTAGTACAAGAATAAAGTCATATGAGTGCAACACATCAGATTTTTCTTCATATCTCTTCAACAAATTATTCTTAATATAGCTTATTTTCATATCTTGCTTCATGTTATCAAAGAAGCATTTTTTTTTTACACATGCTATTGTTGCTAAATGGTGAAGTGTCCAGCTCTTCAAGATTTGGCTACTACTTTCACCTCTGTATTCCTCTATTCCCATTGTGCAGGGAACGGCAGAAAGACAGGCAATTTTACATGTTTCATCTTATAACTCAATGAACATAAAAATAGTGCTCATTCTGTTACTATGACAATTTCATTTAATAAAAATGGACCTGTGGACAGGTCAACTATTGTATGGCCAGTGGATCTCCAGCTCTGACATTTCTCAAGGCCTCGTGACGAAGTGTTGCCAATTCTTTAGCAGGAATGTCAAACAGGGTATTTGAAACATTTCATACATCTGCAGATTGCATCTGCTACTTTGTAAATTTACGTGAACAGTATGCATATAAATAATCACAGAATAGTAGAATATGGAGACAATTATACCGTTTACCCACCAGAAAAAACTTGCACAAACACCAAAGCAATTAAAACCATGTGGTACTTATAAAACGGAGTTGGCAACACAGTGCTACATTCGGAAGCCACACCTAGCAGTGAGACCGCTGATTGGTGCTAGCAGAAAGTTTTAACAACTGGTGCGTTACTTGCTTCCAGTATTGCCAAAAGTAACAGCTACTGCCCATAATAGATGTAAAGGTAACATACGAATAGAATTGTGGTGTAATGAAGATATTGCATGAAAGTAAAACCAAAACCTGTATTTCAATCTTCCTTTCATAGAAGTTTGAAAACAGTGTTGTTGTAATTAATTTAAAAGGTGAGTTAATAACACTGAACAACACTTACAACATATTTTTCCGGGACGCATTTCGAAGGTTAACTTTCCTCAATTATCAACCGGACAATAACTGGGTTTCCATGGTGTTTCATGGGACAGATGGTGATGCTTCTTCTGGTGTTTCTTCTGGTGGCGGTTCAATGAACTTACTGAAAATGTCCCTCTGAGGAATGTTAAAATTAAATACTCGGTTTCTATTTTTTAAAATAAAGATTTGTTCCCATGTGGACAGTTCTTGTTTTCCGGTTATGTGTTTGAGAAGTTTCGGTTCTAGCTTTATGTCATGATTTTTTGTCCAAAAGTGAAATGCAACCGCTGATTTTTCTAATTGTTTACTCTTAATGTTTCCAACGTGTTCCTTGGATCTAATTTCTAAATTTCTTTTGGTTTTTCCTATGTATATTTCATTACAATCACTGCATTCAATTTGGTATATGCCAGATTTTTTGTTAGGTGGAATAGCATCTTTGATGTTTGAAAGTATTAGGCTTTTTATTGAGTAATGGTTTACTGCTGCTAGCTCATTGTTGTATTCCTTGAACACCTTTTTAAATTTATCAAAGGCCCATGGATTTTTTGAATATCATTTTTGTTTTTGCTGCCGTGAGAGTTGTAGTTTCTTTTAATAATTTTTTCTTTTCTCTTTTCTGCTTGTTTTACGTTTTTATCTACTAATTCTTTGGGGAAGCCGTTTTTTTGTACTATTTCAATTATTTTGTAATATTCTGTTTTATATTCTGCTGAAAGAGGGATGTTCACCAATCTATGTGTTAAACTATTGAACATTGCTTGTTTGTGGCTTCTTGGATTGTATTTTTTTTTTAATTTATTTTTTTTAAATTAATGTCCTCCAACATTGTGTCATATTGGACGAATGAATGAAATGAAATGGGTGAAATGATGCTCAAATGAGCCCGAGGTCCATGGAGCTTTAAGTTATCCGACATTCGTCTTCTCAGCGTAGGGAAAACCTCGGAAAAAAACCTTACCCGGATAACTTACCCTAAGCGAGATTCGAACTCGCGACCTCTTGAACGTGAGGCAGACACGCTAACCATCACGCTACCGAGGCGGGCCTTGTAACTATTAGCTTTTATGTAGTTGTCTGTCTGCATTGGTTTTCTGTGAATACCGAAATTTATTCTATCCTTGTTTTGGATTAATTGTAGATCTAAAAATGGTAATTTATTATCTTTTTCTACTTCCACTGTGAAATTTATACTTTTGTCCTGTATGTTCAGAAGTTTTAATGCGTCACTGATGTGTCTTTTTGGAACTATTGCAAATATGTCATCCACATATCGCTGCCAGTTTGAACATCCACGGGAAACCTTGTGTGATCCTTATTTCCAATGAACTCATGTAAATATCTGCTAAGAATGGCAAGAGAGGGTTGCCCATTGCTAAACCTTAAGTTTGACAGAAATACTTTGTTTGGAACTGGAAGAAATTTTGTTCTGTGCATAATTCGGTGAGTTCTATGTATTCTGCCATTTCTGACGACATTCCAAGTGATTGGAGCCAATTGAAAGTTAACCTTCGAAGCGCGTCCCGGAAAAATATGTTGTAAGTGTTGTTCAATGTTATTAACTCACCTTTTAAATTAAACTGTATTTCAATGTTTTAAACTTCATAAATATATACTTTCATGGTTAAGATAATTTTGAGAATCCATTTTCCGAAACTCGCTACTATACGTTGCCAACATTAACCTTCCTCCTCCAACTCACAAAAGCTGTGAAACGTCAGGGCTGGAGACCCACTCGCTGTACAATAGCTTTTACAGTGAAGTGTTCATAAAAGTAGTAATTATGAAGTCGCTAGATGCCAGTTTTGTCATTTAAAATTAAAGATGTCATGAACTTGTCCCATTTGTTTATTCCATAAAAATACAGGCTAAGAACTTTGACGAAATTGGTTTGGCACTGAAAAAGAAGCCTACAACTAATAAAAGGACCAAGCATACACCAGAAAATGTTGCACTAAGAGTTACTGTAAGCAGAAGTCCAATGCACTTGGTGGTGAAGCATTCTGCCACAACAAATCTAATGGAAATGACTGTTGGAAGAATATTGCACACAGATCTTCATGTTCATACCTACAAGCTTCAGGTAGTACATTAATTAAAATATGATTTTCTCTAATGAATAACATTTTATGAAGAGATGTTAAATCACATTAAGATGAATTTATTGGCAAATTATGGATGCTTGAGGAATCATTTTTACTTTCTCTACTTGTAAGTAGGGGAAGTATTGTATTCCACCCAAAAATTCGAAGTCGAGATTTCACCGGAAATACGTTTTGAGGCCCCCTGAATCAAAAAAAAGCATTTTTAGAAAAAGGTCCGTCTGTGTGTCTGTCAGTCTGTGGACAGCACAGCTCAAAAACGAAAATTCGGTTAAAAACCAAAGTTGGTATTTAAGTTTAATGTCGTTCAAGGATGCGACACAAAGATTTTTAAGAAAATAGCCCCACCCTAAACTATCCTTTACATGGAAACTTTTCGAAAATTTTTATTTTCTTGAAAATGACTCTAACGATTTTGATTAAAATGTCATATGTTTGAGATATTTTTATGACAAATGAAATGTATATCTTGAATTTTCTGGCTACAGCCCCTGTAGTCGTATTTACTCTGGACGACTTTTGCATAACTGGTAAACCGTTAGAGATAGACCAAATTATACTATACAAAAAATGTAGATCTTGCTAAAATACACAATTTATGTCTCAATAAATTTTCTTGTAGGGTGAACCATTTCGGAGATATACCTTGTTATGTGTGTGAGTTTCGGAAAACTTGGAACTTTCGTGAAATGGGTCATCATTGTTCATTTTTCATATGTTAAGTGTGCAAAGACAAAATAAGCAATAAGATGATTTCCACAAATGTTCATCTTAACTGACACGAAGAAGAAATAGGAATAAGAGTTTGTAGGAATGGTTAGTGCAAGAGTAGAGAAAGTCATGTGAGTGCAACACATCAGATTTTTATGTCTGGTTTGCAAACAGAATTTTAGATATTTGTTTCAAAACAACCCTCTTCAATTACTTGAGAAACTATTACACAATTATAAAGTTAACTCTATGGTTCTTTTTTAAATTATTCAACTTATACTGCAATGGTATCAGCAGCCTTTTACTTTGGAACATGTTGACAGTATGCAGTGGTTTTTCTTTGGGTTTTTGAACAGTAGGTCACTTACACCCTCATTCATATTTCCAGACTCTGGGGGGACAGAGAATAATTTTGGGTAGAGAAAATGCCTTCCCCCAGCAGGGAATACAACCCAGGAATCTCTCACAAAGCAGCCAGGTGCTCTACCAAAAGTATAACTTGTGGCCAAATTTTGAAGTGTCAGAAAATGAACAATATTATATTCAAGAAATACATATCATTATGTTGGTCAAGAAACACATACTTAAGAAAAAAATGTTTCTTGAATAAACAATTTAACATCACCCAATCCTCTCTCAGGCCCTTTACTTCCAAGGAAATTCTGTCAGACGTTTACTTACGAAATAAGAGAAAACATTTATACAAATGTCTATCTTGATTAACATGAAGTAGTTGGAAGAATATAGTTGTAAGAGTAGTGCATACAAGAGTGAGTAGAGGTGACTGCAACACATCAGATTTTTTAAGATAACATTCTTAACCTCTTCAGCGATATGGGCATGAAATCACGTCCATTTAAAATGACAGATGAGCGATATGGGCGTGTATACACATCCTGTGCATTTAAGCATTTAACCCTTATTTATCCCTTATCTAACTCATTTTAATTTTCCCTTTATAAAACATTTTAGTAAGGTCTATATAATATTTATTTATGCCAACAAACTTACTGTTGGTGTTTTTAAACACACAAGCCGTGTGTGGGCAAAGTTGTGGCATTGAATTTATAAGTTCCAGTTCTACCTCTCAAAGGTCTATATACTTTACTGGCTTACCTTACTATGTTCGTTCTGCAGTGATTTACCTCAAAACAGGGATAAACACACAAAGGTACATCTCCACATTTGCGAATTCCCTTCTTGCGGCGCACAAAACACTTTCGAGATGGGCGGAACTTCTTTGCTGTTGGTGGTATCCTTTTAGGATGATGTTTTCCTTGAAGTCTGAGGGGTGCAGGGGTTTTGGATTTTCAACCCCCAACGTGGTATTGTTCTATTAGGCTGTGAGCTATTGATAGTCGGAAGTCAAGGTAAGTCATTGTCCTGTGTGGGTTTAGAGCTGTCCAAATTACCAAACAATTGTATATGGTTATATCCAGTTGGTGCAAAAATACCTTTTTATACCACTTCTCCCTTCAGCTACAAGCAGGAAAGTATATGTATGCATTTCAACAAAGAAAGAAACGGAGTCTACTAAGTTACGAAACTCCCATAAGCAAAAGTTGCAATGTTGCTCTACTCTGATGACTCAAGTGACCACGCATACAGTAGGGCTTTATTACACAGTATGCTGATACATAAGCCACACATACAATGGGTCAACTACTGTTTCTTTCAAAGAACTTATATTAGATGCGTTCGACAGAGCAAAGCTGACTTTTCAGCACAGTGAAACAAAATAGTGCCATTTCAACATTTTGTAAATACAACTCAACTTTGCTGATGACGTACATTTATACTGCATATAACAAGTTTTATAACAGTTTTTGTTTCATTAAAATAACTTAATATTTACACAAAATACGAAGCACTTTAAATGCCCTGAGCTGGATATTGGGTAGCAGTTCTCGAATCGCGGACGTTTTAAATGGTCATCGCTCAAGAGGTTAAATCAGTTAGGCCAAATGAGGTTAGGAGACTTCACCTCTAAGGATATGGAAAATTTGGAAAGAGAAGCCTTATCCAGGTAACTCACTGCAATCCAGGCACCACCTGAATGCGAGGCCGACATGTTTACCCAATACCAAAGAGATGTGCAGTTCTAATCACAAGCAGAATGCAAATATTATGCAATCCAGAAGGGACTAGTGAAAATTAAGTTGTTTGTCTTGGCAATATAACAATGTCGAAGGGATTGACAGTTAATAGTTGTTATAGCTGATAGTTGTGTGGGTGTTTCTGTTTTCAGCTTTTTGAGAGAAAAAATGATATCTGTAAATTTTAGGCTGCAATAGAGTTAAAACTTCAAAAAGTAGTAGAAATACAGTACACCTACAGTATTTACAATTCGGTATTTGTGGAGAGGAACTGAAGAGGAATTTTATTTATGTTTATGCAATAAATACAGCAATAACATGCCAGCAAAATGTAAAAACCTGGAGAGAAGTAGCAACAATCAAAATTGTTCAATAATATGAAACACTATCTTGGATAATGAATGAGATACATTTTTGAATTTTCAAAAGTTCCTAATTCTTTCTTTTATTTTTATGTCCTCTAATGTAGCATCATATTGGATGAATGAATGAAATTAGTGAAATGATGCTAAAATGAACCAAGTCCATAAAGCTTAGTTAGCTGACATTCATCTTCTCAGGATAACGGAAAACCCCAGAAAAATGGGTAGCTCACCCTAACCAAGATTCAAACTCGGGACTTCTTGGATGAGAGGTGCACATATACAAGCACCACACTACAGAGGTGAGCTCTTACTGTAAGTGCTGTACAGTTAAATAGTCAATTTGAAATCTACAACCTACAGAAAACAAAAGTTTGAAAATAGACATTACATCATTGTTAGCAATCTCCAAATACCTAGCAAACAAAAATGTATGTTGGATTATAGCCGGTATATTTCTATGAAAATTTATGTAAACTGCAATTCTACACTAGCAATATTTTAGGATTTTCATAGGATTTATGCAGGACCTTTAGATTACACTATCATAGCCAATACATTGTTAAAATTGATGTCGTTAAAACTGGTTTTCAAGGTCATCTTAGTGCAGTGGTAGCGCTGCTGCTTACCAAGTGGGACACCTGGGTTTGATTCCCAGAACCAGCATGGGGATTTTTCTCCTGCTGGGAGACCTGTTCCAGGATACACTCAGCCTTGTTACGTCCCTAAGGGCAAATTGAGAAATACTTGATGGAAAAGTAGCAACCCTGGTTGCACAGACCATATAGTCAACCAGGCGGGCTTGGGGCACTGACGACCATGCACCACCCTCCAGTACTGCACCCTACTCATGATGCCTGTTGTGGGTAGAGGTGGGAAACACAGCAACTGAGTGGCAGCCTAGGCTTGGAAAGGGCTGTTGTGCCTTGAGTTGTTATTATAACCAGTTTTTACTGTGTTTATCTTCAATGAGTGAAATATACACACAATCGTCTGCTATTTGGCTCAAAAATAAAACTGGATCTTTTGATACCATGAACTGAAACATTTTAAGCATATCAGGACCATGGGCATTTGGGTGGCATCCTGTAAGATATCTTTTGAAACTAAAACAATGCAGTAGCATTAAAAGGAAATTAAACCTTGGTGAATCTCAGGGATTTATTAAATCATCCACAGCAAAATGCAATGTTAAAATCCCCCACACAGAGGTACAGTTGCTAAAGGCAAACTACTATTTATTTTTGTTTTCTTTGGTAGTGTTTACTGCCTGCTTTTGCTGCAAACGGCACCACAGGTGGTAGACATTAATAATACATGAAATGAAATAATTGGGGAAGAAAGTTTTTGCCCATTAAGCAGACTAACTAAACCCCGGCACAACAGCCCACGAGGGGCCAAGGCCTAGCCCCCAGCTGCTGCGTCCCCCACCTCTGCCCACTACAGGCGTCATTGGTGAGGTGCAGTGCTGGAGGGTGGGACGTGGTCAGCACCCCGAGCCCTCCTGGCCAGTTATGCGGTCTTCTAGACCTGGGGCCGCTACTTCTCCATCAAGTAGCTCCTCAATTGGACCCCCGGGACCTAACAAGGCTGAGTGCACCCTGTGCCAGACCTCCCAGAGGGGATAAAATCCCCATGCTGGTACCGGGGATCGAACCCGGGTCCTCCGCGCCAGAGGCAAGTGCGCTACCAACTGCGCTACAGAGGCTGTCCCATTAAGCAGACAATGCAAAATTAAGAAATCTTTAGCCAGGCAGGATGATCCTGTAGATTTCAAATGCAGATCTCAAATGCTTTGTCCTGTACTTAGTCACAAAATGTCTTATGGCTCAGCATGTTCCCTACTACACGTGAATTTATAATTTGTATGCGACTCAATCAGCTCGCCAAGTGAAAGTATGATTTGCAGAAAGATTTCCAGGTGTAAGTTCCAGGCTGTGCAACAATCTATGAACTTTACAATAAATTTCAAACAGGAAGTGTTCAGGCTAAGAAATCTGAAAGATGGGGTATGGCTCTTCCGAAGAAACATTAAACATTGGCAATCATTTGGAGAATTCCCCCCCCAAAAAAAGAAATTGGTTAGGCATCTTTCACAACAGTAGGTATTTCCTATGCCTCTGTGCAAACAGTTACTAACTTGCTGAAGTTAAAACCATATAAAATTACTGTGGCACATGCTCTTCAACCAGGTCATCCTGTAATTAGGTGCACATTTTATGAGTGGACTCCCAATAGTGTATACAATAGCAAAATAGACGCACATTTAAAATTTTTCACGGATAAGGCTTGGTTCCAACTGCATGGATGTGTGTACACAAAGTAAATGTCACTGGAGCTCCGAGAAACCATGAAAAAATTGGTGTATGGTGCACAATTAGCGGAGAAAGTTATAATTTGTTGGAGAACAGATAGGAAACGTGATTTTGCCTTTTCTCAACAAGACCCTGAAACAGCTCAATACAGCCAATCTCTCAAGAATAATTCACAGCGTGTTTCAGGACAGAATATTTGGTAGAGATTTGTGGCCCCCTCAGTCTCTTGACCTAAGCCCCTGCAATTTCTATATCTGGGATAACTTAAAACAAAGTGTACAAGACAAACTTATACACCCTGGAAGAATTAAAACAAAATCTGTCAGCATTTCTCAATGTGAACTATTGCAAGTGACGGTTTCCTGAAGTGCCAAAATGTATGGATGATGGTAACCGTTTCAGCATCTCTTTTCATAAAGGTGGTAAGTAAAGCCTTTAAGAGCAGTTTTAAAAATGCTGTATGGTTTCATCTGCACCTTTCTATGACAGCGGGAGATGGCAACAATTGTGTAACATGCTGAAAGGCAAAACACCATGTAGCCTGTTCGGAGGTTTTTTGCTCTACCTGGATATATTGTGCACATCATGTTTGTTCGCTTCTTGGTTTGTAGACAGGCAAACAGAATTAAAGCATTTTGCAGAGTAGTCGTTAGATTAATGTTCCAGAGGCCAATTTCATTAAGTTACAAGTTGTAGTTAGCAACTGATGAAATCGCAACCATAGAGAAATTTTGTTTCACATAGAAGATGTTTAGTTGTTAAATTGCTATACTTTACTACAAGTCTCATTAAGATTTACATTTACATGTAATTAATGGAAATCTATGTGAATTCTAAGCAATTACAAATTGTTAATACAATAACACTTCAAATAAAATAAAGAATGTGAAAGGAACCCTATTTGGAACCTTCAGTGATACACTGACAAAAGACAAAACTAGAATGGCACAATATTCTTAGTGTAATTTTCTCCCTGGGGTTAATTCCACAAAACAAAGACTACCACAAAGACTACCTACTGTCTGTTCACCAGCTCATGGTCTCTGGAGACTGAAGAGGACAGGAGAGGCATTCCACGATAGTGTAACCCAAGTTTTGTAAACATCGTAGACAACATGTGTGCTTGGCTTTCATCGCCGGCGTCTATCCCGTAAAATGTTTCCAGGCTTCTTAGCTGTGGCCCAGTTGTTGCGTCAACACTGGACATTTCGCCTGCCATTCTGACAATTATCCTCAGAGAGTGACTACTAACTGGTTAAGTGGCACTCATTTCAGTTTGCCTTAAAGAAATTTGGACTGGTGCCATACATAGAGTCCAGCTTATGGCTACAGTTTACATATATTTACAATTATCTATATTTGCATTTGGTAGTCTTTTGGGTTGTGAAAAAACCCATATGGTGACCATTCTTAGGTCACTAAGAACAGTTTTATTTGATGTTACTCACTACTTAGTTCTTGGATTGTCTTTTTCTATCACTATGTTTATTTACATTTATATACACACACGCACTCACTCTTGGGCATACCAAAAATATATACCCCATGAGACACCACACACTGAGCACACCAAAAATATACATCCTAACACACAGGCGCGCACACGTGTACACACTATACTTTATTCACTTCACTATTTACACTATGTAGTTTTCCAGTGTTTAACTGTGGCCAGGTTGCAGCTCCTGTGAGCTTCACAAGGTAATATATTATGCAATATTTGAATCAGAGATTGCCTGTGTGCTGACAAGTTCGTTTGCACAATGCTATTTATGTGGTTATTTGCCTTGTATTTATGTATGTGTATCTGTGCATATGTTGCACTAACCTCACTCTTAATGAATATTTGTGTACAAAAATGTTGACAAAGAAAGAGTAGCCAACCAAAAAACTACATACTCAGGAAGCAAATAAAATTGTTTGTTGAGTACATATCCCAATTAAAGGATTATGCAGTCGATGGTATTGCTGAAGAATTTGGTTGCAAAACTGTTTGGTTCCCCCATTTCCCAGTGTAATCCAATTTAATTAATTTAGGCCAAAGTAAAGGGTTACGTTGTGAGATTTCACTGTGTCCACTGTAATAAAGCTACATCAATAAAACGCTGAAAAGGTAGTTACTGACACAAAGGGAGTAATAAGTGCAACATGGGAAAATGGAGTTTTAGAAGCAAGAATAGAAGTGTCATTTCTGCGGGTAATTCCAGAAACAACAGCAAGTACCTGTCCCCTTTTTAGTAAAATCTTGTTTTTTGGGAGAAGATACCTATTTAGATAAACTTGAAAACCAAAACGTGAACTAAAAGAATTTTTTTGTCACAATGGTTAAGAGTCATTTCTGAGATACAAGAGATATAGATACATATAAATATTTCATAAGCACCATCATTTCAGCCGTAAAACGTCTTACTGCTGAACACAGGCCTCCCCATAGATATCCATCTAGTTTGAGGTTTTCATTGAGGAATTGTTCCAATATGGAGTTCAGTTCTTTGGTGCTGCAGTTGACTCTTATCTACCAGGACTTTAACACATTGGCCAAGGTCCTTCATCTTTCCATGGCTTCGTTAACCCTGGCAGTCACACATTAGTACTCTCCGATAGCCCATCTTAATATCGGACATTCTAGTTTTCATCTTTTCCATTGCTTAGTTTACATTTTTCAGTTTGGCTTTCATATTTGTTTCCACCTGCCAAATTCTGGAGTTCATTTCATTTCCCAATATGTCCATCTTGGCTAACATTTATTGCATCAACTGTAGCATATCATGGTTTTTGTCGCACTCCAGACACCAATTGTGACAATTTTCCTTTTTTAACTACTTCTTGATGTATTACTGAAACACCAGAATGAACTAGGCAAAAGCACTGTTGAACTTTAACAATGCACATGTTATTCTCTATAGTTTATCAACTTCATATACACCAATGCCTAACTGGTGTTTTTCTCATTAGTTACAATATTGTATGTTGAAGTGAGTAAACTGCAAAACCAATTGACTGATCGCCATGAAAATTGGCACATGTGTTTTTTCATGGAGGGTTTTATACAACAGATTTTACCACGTAACGTATTATGTTCACATGGTTTTCTCTACTCCCTTTTCTTTTACGTAACTCTCTACACCCTCTTCTACAAACAATCCTTAAATTTTTCCCTAATTTTTAAATATAAGTGCAACGTATAACATTCACACAGGTTTTCTACTCATTGTTCTTTTACTAAACACAATCACATTTCTTTCACTACTCCCTCTTCGACGAACAATTTGTACAATTTTCTATATGATTGAAATGCATATTACATTCACACGTCTTTATCAACTAGCTTTTCTTCCTGTAGTATGTGTTATTGCTCAACAGTGCTTTTGCTTAGTGTCATTTCAGAGTTTTATTAAAAAATAAAGTAGTTAAAAGGTAAAGTTGTCAATAATTGGTGTAAGGAGTGTGAAAAAAACCATGATATGAAATAGTTGATGAAACAAACGTTAGCCAAGATGGACATAATGGATATGAAATGAATTCCGGAATGCGGCAGAGGAAACAAATATGAAAGCCAAATTGAGAAGTGTAGGCTTTGGAATGGAAAATATGGAAACAATTGGACAAAATAGAAACAAAAATGGAAGCAAAATTGAAAAATGTAAACTCCAGATCGGAAAAGATGAAGACGGAATGTACAATATGAAGATAGAACTGTCAGAGAATACTAATGAGTGACTGGCCGGGACTAAGGAAGCCATGGAAGAACTCGACAGAAAGGTGAAGGACCTTGGCCAAGATGTTAACGCCCTGGAAGATACTCGACCACTGCACCAAAGAACTGAACCCCACAATGGAACAAATGCTTGATGAAAACCTCAAAATAGATGGATATCTATGGGGGGGAGGCCTGCGTTCAGCAGTAGACTTTTACGGCTGAAATGATGTTACTTATGAAATATTTATATATATCTCTATATCTCTTGATCTTGGAAATGACTTAACAAATGAAATAAAAAATTTTATTTAGTTAATAAGCATCTTCTCCCAAAGAACAAGATTTCACAAAAAGCAAGAGGATGCAGGGGAATGCCGAGCGTAGCTTGGTCGCTCAGGTGCTATATATGCACACACACAGACACACACCAGAATTGCTCATTTAAATATATTACATAGATTAGATAATGCAAGTGATTGGAATATCAGCGGCATTTTCCCATAACAATATTTCACAGGTATGTCACTTCTGTTAACGTAAATCTTCACAGTGATTATACTTGCATGTTCTATCCTTTGCATGGAAGTTCACTATTTTACTAATGTCTTCGAATACAAATAAAAATTATACACGATCCATTCCAAATGCAAACCGTTTTCTTACACATAGTGCTAATGCACTCTCCACTTGGTTGCGATAAGCAGCAACCTCACCTTTGTTTCACAGTGAACTGTCAATCCCTTTCTTGTTTGGCACCGATAATAGTATCAATTTAGGCTGCACTCTCAAATTTTGTATGTTCTATTACATATTAATAGTTCTTCCATTTAAATATATTAAGCACATTTGCAAATCACGTATAAATTGGTTTCAATTGTTTATACGAAAAGAAAAAAATACAGAAATAATCATTTAGTAAGTTTATTTAGACATTTAAGCCTGCTGCAGCATGACTAATATTGATTTTATTAAAATTTAACACATCAAAACGCTGAAAGTAAAAAAATAGGAGGGTGTGTGCTCAAAGCACTTGACATGTTGCCCCATATAAGAACCACCCTAACATACAGAGATGGAGAGAGACAGAACGTTTATAAAGGCCATGTTTGTCTCGTGGTCCTCGGTTAGAGCTCGTATGGTAATGTGAATTTCTCACATGAAAAAGTTTTCAAGTTTGTCTCCTCTTTGAAAGCAGCAGGTAATTTTAATTATATGAAACAACGCAGTTCTCATGGTTAGTTGGTACACTTGATGCTAGATATACCGGGTGGAAGGGAGGTAATTACAGTAATTTAAACCAGTGATAGATCTCGGTATTTGGAACACATTTTGTATTGTATGTTTTTGTACCTGACCATTTCCTACATAGATATTTTGGTTTTGTCAAAAACAAGCAGGCAGCTCTGCAGATTGTGTGGGTGTCACTTTCCCTAGTCCAGTAAATAAACACAGTAATGGTGCTTCTTGAGAACACAAATACCCTGGCTTGTCCTTCCAAGTTTACTGCACCAGTGTAGGCCAATCACAAGTGTTAGCTCCCAAAACATTACACAAAAGCAAAAGTGCCAGACCTATTTACACCCATAAATTAGTTCAATTCCCTGACCAACCTCAATGCAATGTTGTTGATTTACTGCACATCCGAAAAAGCTGCTTGGAGTACTCCTCCACATCTTTTAAGTGATTATTTCGAAACCCTGTGTAATGTCCCATAATTACTACTTAAGCTATGTCAGAAGTTACTCTATGCATATCACAAGTAAACTGCTATCTTCTTACAGTCCTGCGGAATACACATCCAATGTGGATAAAAAACCATTTATATTTTTGGGATCGGCTGATCAAAGAACAAAATGCCATGAAGACTTTTTACTTTCTCTACTGGTAAGTAGGGGAAGTATTGTATTCCACCCAAAAATTTGATGTCGAGATTTCACCGGAAATATATGTTTTGAGGCCCCCTGAATCCAAAAAAAAGCATTTTTAGAAAAAGGTCCGTGTGTGTATCTGTCAGTCTGTGTGTCATTCTTGGACAACAGAACTCAAAACGAAAAGTCGGTTAAAAAACAAAGTTGGTATTTAAGTTTAATGTCGTTCAAGGATGCGACACGAAGATTTTGAAGAAAATAGCCCCACCCTAAACTACCCTTTACATGGAAAATTTTTCTAACATTTTGATTTTCTTGAAAATGGCTCAAACGATTTTTATTAAAATGCCATATGTTTGAGATATTTTTATGACAAATGAAATGTATATCTTGAATTTTCTGACTATAGCTCCTGTAGTCGTATTTACTCTGGACAACTTTTGCATAACTGGTAAACCGTTAAGAGATAAACCAAATCATACTGTACAAAAAATGTAGATCTTGGTAAAATACACAATTTATGTCTCAATAAATTTTCTTGTAGGGTGTACCATTTTGGAGATATTCCTTATGTGTGTGAGTTTCGGAAAACTTTAGCAAAATGCAACAACGTATTTCATTTTTTTATATGTTAATCGTGCAAAGAGAACGGAATCTCAAAGGTCAAAAAGATTTCACTGTCGCACAAAGCCTTCTGTAGTCTAATATCTCCCATGCATCTACAAGGACATAAGCAATAAGATAATTTGTACGAATGTTTATCTTAACATGGAGATATAGGAATAAGAGTTTGTTAGAATGGTTAGTACAAGAGCAGAGAAAGTCATGTGAGTGCAACACATCAGATTTTTTTGCTTGTAATGCTTCTATGAAGGGATCTAATAACTTCCCTTCCACCTTGAATATACAGAGGAGTAGTCAACAGCGAGAAATATGCTGTTAGTGGGGTGTGGCTGGATCCACTGTGTGCTCTATTTCACGTGGTACAGCACATGTGGAAGTTGACGGGGCAGGTAGAAGCACCCAATGTGATACCTGTTTTGGGACAATTGTGCTACTTTACTCACAAACCGTTGTAATATTCTCAGATGTAATATTTCTGGAGTATTGTTCAGCAAATATCTACTCTATACGAGTAAATGAAAATTTTACTTTGAACATCAATTTTCTCGAAATTACTTTTTTCAATATATAAGCCCTGTTTTCCGATAAACCATTGGAATCAGATCTCCGGGTGGGGACAAACACAGGCCTTATCAAAATACCATGAATGCATACAGCATGTCATGAAATGCAAAAGTAATGGCACAAATGCTAATGGCTTTATTGCCAAATGCATGGCATTGTTCAACCTCTGCAGTCAGCCCCTGGGCCTGATATTGTTATGCTTAACAAGAAGGTAGAGAAAGAGCACCTTAATTCTACAGTAAAAGAGGCTATTCTTCAAAAAGTAACTTACGAATACTAAAATATAACCAACCATTTCTGAAACTGATTTTAAAAAGGACATCTGCTACAACATTAAACAATCTCTGCCACATTCAGAACATTTGGTGCCATAAATAGTATGAACCTCCATTAAACACTAACCAGAGAACAGAAAAAACCTGACCTTATAAGGAATGAAATAAGGAGTTAGTGCTCCTCAAGCAAGAGTAACAAAGATTGCAATTGTTTGAAGGCAGGAAAAACAATTAAGTGTGAATAAAAAACTTTCAGTTGATCTGAATAGATTAACTGAGGAGCTATATTACTGAATCATTATCTTGGCACTCTTTAAACGTTACTCCATATTTTTAAGCGTCACTGCTTGTAGTTGCAAGAAACATTGACTGAGGTAAACCTAGAATGTGAACACTTACTATCCAAAATGCTATCCTGGTCCTTCAGCATGATAAAGAAATCCATCCGACAATCTGAAGGTGTACATATCCGTTCATGAATAAAAAATGGTGAAATGCACGTATAACAACTCCCCAGGCCAACACACACCAAGTAATGCTGGTAGCAGAACTATAAAGAACATATACTTTTAGCTCATGTAGTTTTTTATTTAATTAATCTATGGATGGCTTTGTATTGCTTGTATTTGCATGATTGTGTCTTTGATTTAGAGGTAGTTATTTTTGTGTTCACAACACAGTAGTGCATTAAACATATATGATATTTAACATTCAGAAGTGAAATAAGGAAAATTGAAGCTATTAACAGTGAAGCAACAAGATTCTAAAGTAAGAACAAATTAGAAACTAAAAACTTCACTTATCTTAGTAATGTTGCACGTTCTTTTTGCACAAACTGACCCAGGGTTTCAAGTTGTCTCCAACTCATTCTCAAAGCTGCTGAGAATGAGTTGGAGACAACTTGAAACCCTGGGTCAGTTTGTGCAAAAAGAACATGCAACATTACTAAAATAAGTGAAGTTTTTAGTTTCTAATTTGTTCTTACTTTAGAATTCGGAAGTGATTTTATCCAAAAGTGTTACTGCAGAACAAGATTTGCCAAGTGAATAGGTTTATGTGTTGTGGTAATCGTTGGACATCATGTTCATGCATTATTATCATTTGAAAGCATGTTACTTTAACCCTGTGATATTTGAGGTTAGAAATGTTAAGTAGGTCAGCAGTACCACTTTTTGGGGTTATGTCGTCTGCAGTTTAGTGTTGGCCATTTTGAATTTGTGGGAACTGCTGATAAGCTGTTCCCCTATAACTTACAAACTCTTATTCATCTATTTTCATGTTAGTCGAGATAAACATTTGCAGAAATGATCTTGTTGCTAATTTTCTTTCAGGTGTAAGGGAAATGTGGGAATACAGTATGCTTTGAGAGTTATATCTTTTAGAGCTTTAAAATTCCATTATCTTTGCATAGTCAACAGATAAGGTTAATAACAACCTCCTTTGAGAAAAGTTTAAGTACTGTTGAAACTCTCACAAATAACAAGAACTACCTCTGAAATGGTTCACTCCACAAAAAAATGTATTTAAACATAACTTGAGTATTTTAAGGAGATTTACATTTTTTTGCATAGTAAGATTTGGTCTATCTCTTATAGTTTACCATGGTTATCCTGCAGCATAGCGCCCTCGGCTTCTATATTGCACGGCCTAGCTATGCTATGCGTTACTGACATAGATGTTGCCAAGGACCATGAAAGGAGCAAGTGAATGTTGCCAACTACAGGCATTATGAATTGCCAAGGTCTATTTGCACCCAGGACATTCTTTTAAATTAACAGTTATTATTTCTTAATAGTCATTCCATGTCAAATCGCACAAAATTTGACCTTCATGTCTCCGATTTCATTAATATTAAATGTACGTGTTCTATGAATGAAAAAATGATACCCCTATTTTTTTGTTTGTCTGTAAATTAATTATTTTGGTAAATATAAAGCATTAAATTTTCGGATATTTCTCGCACACCGTTCTACATAAACATAAATATCTCTGGTATTATTTTTCAGATAAATATGACCTGTAGCTCATTTTGAACATTGAAATGTGTACTTTATTTATATGTTAAACAAAAAACAATTAGTTTGATACTTCCTATTTTTACAAGGTCATTAACATTATAAACACCATTAACAATACTTACTATACCTTAAAAATTTCCGGGAAAATTTGTAAAACGTAGCTTGATGATGCCATGTAATCCTAGAAAAAGTTTAGAATGGAATTCTAAATACATGCAGAGAAATTAAATAACTTACCAAGCCGTGCAGACTGGAGTCACGGCTAGAAGGTACACAAACCGCGTGCAGCTGATTGCGTCTCATATGTTGCACTTCCATCAAGGTCAAACTCTTAGCATAAACACTGAAATGGCTCATTTCACGTCAAATCGAACATTTTTGAAACTTGACATACTATTTTCTCCAATTTTATTAATCTTATCAATAGATGAGATTAAATAATCCGTATGTTTTCTTTTTGGTGTGACACGTTTATTTTGCGCTTTATTAATATTATTTTTACGGTATATTCGCATACTGTATTATATAAAAATCATTATACCGAATACTATTTGAAGTTTAGAATTTTCGTGGTTGCAGCAGTCTAAAGTAAAAAAAAATTGCGGTTTTGCATGCCATTGTTTTAGTTTCACTCAAAATATGAAATAGACCCCTTTTAGGGGGTAGTATTTTTAAAATATATTTTAATTACTAAACGCTGAATAAAATTCAGAAACCTTTTGTAAGGTCTAAACGTTTTCCGGACTTGGGGTACGGGGTTGCTAAAATTTCCCTTTCTTTGGCCAGCTGTTTGGATATTCGTATCATGTGAGTTGACACACCAAAATGTTTTATTTTATTGTACGATCAGTTGTCAAAAATGGTCAGTATTTGTATTTTAAGATTTTTGTCATCCGTTTCATGGAAAGAATCTATTAATTTTTGTATCATTTCACAATTATTTGAAGTTTCATATGAAGCAGAGTCTGTAGCATGAAATATTTTCTGCTTTCACAGGCATTGGCCTGTGGTATTTTCTGCAACTTCTCTCTAGGGTAGCGTTTTTGCGACTTTTTTCTTTTTTTCTTTTTTGGAAATTCTCCTACTGCAGCCAAACTGTTGTTCAGTTTATCTGTTACATCTGTTTGGACCATACTTACTGCGTCACTAGAGGATGAGGAGTTGTCACTATCATGTTCTTCTACCAAACTTTCACTAGCACTAGCCACACATAACTCGGTGGTGGTTTGTTCCTTTGGAAGTTTTGAAATTTTCATGCGGCAACTATCATAAAATTTAAAATCGTGAGATAAGTTTAAGTCTTCTAATTTAAGTTTAATCAGCATTGCTGACGTCACTGGTCTCAGCTTTTTATTACGAACTCTATGATTAACTAATTTGAATGGGTTAAAACAGAAGCCGTAACTCTGTTGCACCAAATCAGCCAAGATTATACACAAGCACAATCAACACCACAGCTCACACTAAAGGCCAACTAGCGATAAAAGTATATTATGCAAACAATAAACACCGGATGTACAATGACACCTTGCCCATGTGTTCACAGCACTTTCTTCAGTCGATCCAAGTGACTCACCACGCACACGTCATTAGTAAAGTATTTATATCACATCATATTCGAATCCCATTCTGAAACGAGCTTAGTTCAATGCACAATACTACTATAATTATAGTTTCTCAGTTTTTTAAAAGTAAGCGTTTAGAAATTAAAATATGTTTTAAACATACTACCCCCTAAAAGGGGTCTATTTTATATTTTGAGTGAAACTAAAACAATGGCATGCAAAACCGCAATTTTTTTTTACTTTAGACTGCTGCAACCACGAAAATTCTAAACTTCAAATAGTATTCGGTATAATGATTTTTATATAATACAGTATGCGAATATACCGTAAAAATAATATTAATAAAGCGCAAAATAAACGTGTCACACCAAAAAGAAAACATACGGATTATTTAATCTCATCTATTGATAAGATTAATAAAATTGAAGAAAATAGTATGTCAAGTTTCAAAAATGTTCGATTTGACGTGAAATGAGCCATTTCAGTGTTTATGCTAAGAGTTTGACCTTGATGGAAGTGCAACATATGAGACGCAATCAGCTGCACGCGGTTTGTGTACCTTCTAGCCGTGACTCCAGTCTGCACAGCTTGGTAAGTTATTTAATTTCTCTGCATGTATTTAGAATTCCATTCTAAACTTTTTCTAGGATTACATGGCATCATCAAGCTACGTTTTACAAATTTTCCCGGAAATTTTTAAGGTATAGTAAGTATTGTTAATGGTGTTTATAATGTTAATGGCCTTGTAAAAATAGGAAGTATCAAACTAATTGTTTTTTGTTTAACATATAAATAAAGTACACATTTCAATGTTCAAAATGAGCTACAGGTCATATTTATCTGAAAAATAATACCAGAGATATTTATGTTTATGTAGAACGGTGTGCGAGAAATATCCGAAAATTTAATGCTTTATATTTACCAAAATAATTAATTTACAGACAAACAAAAAAATAGGGGTATCATTTTTTCATTCATAGAACACGTACATTTAATATCAATGAAATCGGAGACATGAAGGTCAAATTTTGTGCGATTTGACATGGAATGACTCAATAGTGTGATGCAACAGAAGAATAATAAATAATTTCTTCAGTATTTGTGGTATCTGCAATTTCGTGTCTGTATTTTCAGTGCATTCATATCTGCTAGGTTGGCAACAGAAGCCCCACCCTCTCCCTCTGTAGCAGACAACAGTATTCAGAAAATCACATGAGGCCACTATGCTACATGATAATGGTTCACCAGTTATGCAAAATTCAAGAATAAACAGGCCTACATACGCTAGTCAGAAAATTCAAAATATATATTTCCATCATCCACCATAAAAATGTCTTAAACATATGGCATTTAAATCAAAATCGTTGTAGCCATTTTTGAGAAAATCAAAATTTTCCTTGTAAAGGGTAATTTAGGAGGAGTTTTCCTCAAAATCTTAGTGTCACATCCTTGAAAGCTATTGGTTTATAACAGACATTTCTGAGCTATGTTGTTCAGTCACACAGACTTTTCTCTAAAACTGTTTTTTTTTTTGGATTCAGGGGGGCTCAAAACATATTTCCGGTGAAATCTCAACAATTTTGAATCGAATACAATACCTCCCCATACAGACTATACATAGTAGAGAAAAAAGATACTCAATACCAAGTAAGTCAGCTGTTCCTTACTTTCCAGCTTTATGCAATCTGCATTTTATACTCTTAACATGAAAACATCAACCCCTATACTAGGTAATTATTATTTATTTATGCCAACAAACTTACTGTTGGTGTTTTTAAACACACAAGCCGTGTGTGGGCAAAGTTTAAGCGGAAGGTCTGTGGTTCAAATCCCAGTTGTGGCATTGAATTTTTAAGTTCCAGTTCTACCCCTATACTAGGTTTTACCCAAGTATTTAACATTGATATCTTCAACTGAATTAGTACTAATTAAATGTTTGAGCATCTGCTTTTAATATACTTGTAATTAAACTGTTGATGTTTGCACTAATGCAAGTGTACACTGGGACCAGCGAATATGCGTCAAACTTAATGTGTATCTCTCACTAGGCAGCTCAACTGGTATAAGCACATGATTTGTAAGTAATCCATCTGGTACACAGTGGTTCAAATCCCCTGCATGTACTAATTTTTTTGCCATGTAATATTCACAAATAGCATTGGCTGAACAATTACGTTAAAAACAGTTATTTTATTTTCATTTTTATTTTATAGTATGTTATTTTATTTCCATTTTATGGTATGGTTATATATTAGGATATCTCTCCAGGTATAGATGTTGAGCTGCTTGTGCACTGGCTCTTGTTTTTCTGTAGATCAAAAGCATATCAATGTACTCATCTGTCGAATACATCGCAAAGGACTGGTATAAAATATTGTGCGACAGCATACGCATGGAGAATGAAATGAACATCCACAAGAACACACTGCATCATGCCAGCACAATGCAGCAGTTATATCTATTCTATTACAAAATGCAGACAACCAAACATGATTTAAATTATGTCCTAAACCCTCAGGGACTTTAAAATTAGATTACTATGAATTCAGTTTCCAAGCTTTGATTAAAAAGATGTGCAGTGCCGAGATGTGTATCAATGTACTCATCTGTCGAATACAAAGCTTCTGCTGTGCACAATTCTTGTGTGTCAATGTCTGAACCTGGGAAGAAACATAGAAGGAAGCCACGAACACATTCTCTAAAGAAAAAAATATGGTAAGTTCGGTCAAGGTACAACGATTTACAGTCGAACTCATGAAATGGTGCATGCTTTAAGGGAATATTTTAAACTGGAATGAGAAAACAGTGAACCAATTATTGATGTGAATAGTGTTGGATAGAACAGCAGCTGCAGATTTAAGTAGAAGTACTGTTGCCAGAATAAAGAAAGAGGAAGAAGCTGAGAAATCAGAGTTTGAGTCTTCAAAAGTATTACTAGAAACCAAAGGAAAAACCTGACATTGTCATAAGACAATTACTGAACTTGATGCTTTCCAGGTTGATGCTATTCATGCCTTCATCTCACACAGCACAAGCAATGAAACCATCCAAAAACTTACTGGCACACTTTACACCATACTTTTGATTTTGAGAACACACGTGTCAGAAAAGCAACTGTCAGAATTTGCAAGTTACATTAATTCAACTCTAACCTAACAGACTAAATTTTGTTAAGTCCATTCAGATATACACACACTAACCTAAACATCCTAACCTTACACAGGCATAATTTTGGTAATATAGAAACCTGTCATCCCATTCACACACACACTAACCTGCACATCACAACCGCCTGACTCTGTAGCGCGGTGGAAGCGTGTCTGCATCACATCCAAGACATCATGAGTTTGAATCTTGCTTAGGGCAAGTTACCTGGGTAAGGTTTTTACCGAGGTTTTCCCTTATCCTGAGAAGACGAATGTTGGGAAACTTGAAGTTCTATGGACCTCAGGCTCATTTAAGCATCATTTATTCATTCACCATCCAATATGACACTACGTTGGAGGACGTTAAAGCAAAATGCACATCATAACCTAACACTAGCTAAATTTCGAAAGCATATAGACACACTAACCCAGCCATTGTAACCTGACTTAAGCTAAACTTCAATAACACAAGCTTGTCAGGTATTGAAGGTTGTTCTGCCATTGAAAGAAAAAAAGGGCAAGTCCTCAGAACACCATAGTACAGCGAGACCCAGAAACATGAGAACCACTTCACAATGGTTTTCCACTGCATAAACTTTAACACGATAAAACCAGCTGATGTACACAAGGTCACACAGTTGACTTGTTTTTCTCTGCTCTGTTAGTGCAGTATAGAGGTGACGATTTCATGTGGTTGAATTATTACAGCGTGCTTTATTATTTTGTCCTGTACTTAGTCACAAAGTGCTATATGACTCAGTATTTGTTTTCTACTGCACAGCGTGTATTTATGGTTTGTATGTGTTAACTCAGTCAACTCGCCATGTGAGTGTGATTTGCAGAAAGATTTACAGGTGATCTGCAATTTCTATCTCTGGGGAAACAAAATGTACACAACATACCTGCACACCCTGGAAGAATTAAAACAAAATATCCACCAAGAAATTGGCAGCATTTCTCAACGTGAACTATGGCGAGTGATGGATAATTTTCTAGAGGTGCCAAAAATGTATGAACGACAATGGCCAGTTTCAGCATCTCCATTAATAACATTGGTAAGTAAGCCTTTAAAAGTTGTTTTAAAAATTATGGTTTCATCAGCATTGTTCTATGACAGCGGCAGTCAGCGATAAGTGCAGAGGGCGCAGATAGAATACAGTGCAGCCGGTTTGGAGTTTTTTTTTTTAAATTAACGTTCTCCAACATTGTGTCATATCGGACGAATGAATGAAATGAAACAGGTGAAATGATGCTCAAATGAGCCAGAGGTTCATGGAGCTTTAAGTTAGCCGAAATTCGTCTTCTCACGGTAGGGAAAACCTTGAAAAAAAAACCTTACCCGGATAACTTACCCTAAGCGAGATTCGAACTTGCAACCTCTTGAACGTGTGGCAGACACACTAACCATCACACTACCGAGGCGGGGCTTTGGAGTCTTGTGAATCACCCATTAGAAAGGTAATCAAATCTTGATGAAGCTTCTGAGAGATTAAAGTTATGAATGTTTTATGAATATACATTAAAACATCATTATGCAGATCGGATTTGTAGATTTTTTTAAAAAATAAATTGTTCACATTAAATAATAAATTTAATTAAATCAAGAACATAACTATGCCAAATATTCATTCTTTATAAGGCGTAGGGTATTACAAGGCACGAGAGGGCTTGCCTAGAGATACTGTCCTGTCATAGTCGTGTAGCGTTTCCTAGTTCAGAACGCACAAGTGTGAGCAACATATTTTTCTTTTCCATGCGCCCAAAATTATTGGAAATTCAACATTCTAATATGCCTTGGTGTATGCAGCAAGAATTTTTGAGGCAGCCTGTACAAGGGCCACTTTCCTACGACGTATGATTCTCGAGTTATCGCTTTGATAATAAACAACTGACCCACATGTTTATGCTTTATGTATGCAATTTCCAATCTTGTCTGTGTGTTTATATTCATTTCCATTATGCAGTTACAGAACAAGACATTAAGAAGTGTCGTTAGGAACTGCATATATTTAGTTCATAAATTAACTGACCACAGATCACTGCAGTCGCGTGTGAATTCCTTAGTTCGGTTCATAACACAAATTGAGTGTTAGAGGCTTTGTGTAACTGTAACAATAAGCAAAAAATTCACATGTTTACATTGTGTTTAGTGAAACGTTAACCATGTCACTTTCAAAGCCTGGTACCAGTGGCGCAGGTACTAAGGGTAAGGTACTCTGCTGTCAGGCCAGAAATATTAATTTTGAAGTGTACAGTCTTTCTTAAGGCATTGGCATATGAGGAAGAGCATGTAAATAACTACGTTAATATTGAGTGTTACAGTTTATAATGTTATCATTATCCTTTGCTGGGTTAGTTTATGTTCTGACAATTTGTGACACGACAAATGTTACTTTCCTCATTCCCTCTGCATAACTTCCGCTCTCTGGCACATCACTTAGCTGCAGTGCAGCCACCATCTGCACACATTGGTTCAGCTCATGTGCCTTCTAAAACCTTACGCCATATAGTTTGATTCAATGTACAGTTCGTGCATATATTGTGGTAATACATTAGTGTAGAATGCTACCTGTTGATTGTCAAAGATTTAGTAGTGTGCCACACAGTATTCTCACCAGTTATAAATAGTGCCATAAGAAAGCGCTAACCCTGATCCCTAACCATCACTACACCTCCCTCAATCTTCTCAGTTTTTCTATTGTTTTCAAACAGCACATGTCATTAAGGTCCTGCATCATGGCATGATGCTCTAGCCTCTGGGGTGCAGATTTTAAGTCCCGAGTATAGGATCTCAGCATCGTGAGGAAATTGAGGAGCTTGTGATAGGTAAGCGGCCCTGGTCATGAAATCCAACTTTCCAGCTGGGTTGTCGAGATGCTGACCAGATCTCCTCCCCGTATCAGTTGGAGGATCGCCCACCTCTACCTTCGTATGTGGGCATGAGGCCAGCAGTCGGGTTGGCAGACCCTGGTTCGATATGGACTGTAGTGCCACAGGTTTAACATGCCATTAAGATTATAGTATGTGCTTCAACTGGCTTGTTTTTGTCTATCAGTGTTTGGAAGTGTAATTCAGTGTTCAAGTTCAAAATAACATCTAAGTGAACGAAGGTTGTGGTTTCAATGGATAAAAAGTTGGATGCTATTAATAGGAGAAATATTGAAGAAAATAGCCGCTGAATTTTATCGCCATGAACGGCGAGTCTGCTTATGGAAGTATTTAAAAGTTTTGTTTTGCGCGTTACCCATATAACCAGGATTATCCAGATGTTTGGTTTTCGGATTGTCTTTGGTCCCACTTAGTCTAGATAAATGAGGTTTTACTGTAGTGAAAAAAAAAAAAACCCCTAATTTTCTTAAAACTGCTTACATAGAGCAAACCTAACCTAATTTAACCTTGGTAAGCCACATGGAAGAACATATATTTACAGCACTAAATGAGCGATTACCCGAACTCTAAATACTTAACCCTTTGTGAGCGAAAACCCATATATGGGCGACCTGTCTGGACTCTGACAAGCGAAAACCCATATGTGAGTTTAGAGTCATAGAGCTATTGTGATCGGCTCCTGTCGCTCAAATAATTCATATATACTGCCAATAGATGGCAGGAAATGTTCTTTCAGATGTTTGTGGTCAGTTCACCACCGATTTTCCATATTTAATAATTTCTGTCGTAGTTTTCAGTAGTGTAGGAGTAAACAGTGCGGTGATTGCATCCAGTAAGTGAGAGTTTTTTTTCGTTTTTTGACAGAATGGCGGGAAAGAAAGGGTTGACGGAGCAAGAAATTGTAGAATTGTTGAACAAAAGTGATAGTGAGTTATCGAATTTTGTGCTCCGTGATGATGAGAATGATATATTCGAGAATTTATGTCTAACTGCAAGTGAGAGCAAGAGTGACATAAGTGATGCTGCAGACAGCTGTACTCCTAACTGGAAGATTTGAGTAATATTGACCCTGGCCCTACATCTAATATCACAGAGCATAATATCCAGCAGGGACCAATACTTCCTTCTCATTTTGATGAGAATATGCTTCCAGCAGAATTTTTCAGCCTATTTTTTACGACGAAATTATGGAAATAATTACTGAGGAGAGGTATTCAGGGAAACATAAAAAAAAAAAAACAGGCGACACCACCAACGAAAAAAAGCCAGGATTGCTTCTTGGAATCCCTCAGAAATTGGCGATATAAAAGCACTGAGAAAGTATTATCTAGATAGTATTGAGATAAGTCCCTATGAAAATCATATGCACATTTTAGATACCCTGCCCTAGCTAAGTGTAACTGCACATTTCTATCAAAACTTTTATAATTTGTTATCATTACTGTTATTATTACAAATGGAAGTATTAAATATCATAATGTGACAATTTAGTTCCTGAAGCACTGCTGGTTTATTTGTGAATACTTATGTACAAACTACGCTGTAGAAAATGGAGAAATGCTACTTATGCTGTTTTTGTAACATTTTTACGCAGATTAACGAAACTTCACTCCTGGAGGACAATTATGATCCAGTTCAACAAAAAGCAAGGTATACTATGTGTTTTAGTGCATTTGAGCATTTTTATATAGCTTTAACTGTATTTAATAGTTTCATACTTTAGCAAAATTGCCTTCCGCTCAGAGCCGTTAACACGTGCACTCGGGAAGGGCTAAGATATTGGGATAATATTAAGTACTTACTAAAATTCAATTTTCATCACAAATACTTATGTTAGGATTGTTGGGTACCTTGATAAATGACAAAGTTCATTATTGCTTTAAGATCATAATGCCTCCTGAAATTCTTAAAAATATGTGAATAACCTTTTTTTCGAACTAAGCTGGATAGCAGATAGCATCTGTAGCACACCAAAGTAAACACAGAAGGCCTTTAGGAGTGGCAAATGCAAGGTAGGGGAAGGTGGGGAAAGTGTTATTGCCAAGGTATCCGTTTCAGATGTTTCCCCGAACTCATATCAGATGCTTGTATTTTGAGTGCCAATGTTAGCAATAGCTCAACAAGAGGGAAGGGATGCGCAGGAGAGGTACACTCCCATGATGCCTTGGGTGAAGCATGTCCCCATCATTCCTTAAGTTTGTGCATTTTGCCTCAATCAAGTACAATTTACAGACACTTAGACAAATAACTAACATTACATGTCAATTATTGTTCCTAAAGGTGTCTTCTTAATATTTGTGCAATAAAACAATGCAATATGGCATTAAAAATGTGTGAAATTCCACTTGAAGGGTTTTGGTAAATATGCAATATTACCCGACTATTGCACCTTCACATGTGTTAGGCATTTTGAGAATGTGCGAAACAGGGCCAGCATACTACAAAATATTGGCAAAGAATGGCCCAAATTACTAATTTCTAAAGACTCCCATATTAGAATATAAAATGTCAAGCTTTACTTGGTAAAACTAAGTCACTCACATTGGACTTCAAAAACTTCTTGCAACACATTTTAAGTTGAGCCCCAATTTTGTTGACTAATCCACTTACTCTGCTACGTGACAAATTGCATATTACCTGATATCAACATTGGGCCTTGATAACAGGGAAAGAAAAAATAGCGAGAAAGCCAAATCCTAAGGCTAAACATCACAGTACCGGTTCCCTGGAATCAATGACCTTTACCTGAAATGTCTTCCATTTCCATTTCTAAATACAAATCAATATTGAAATCTAACAAAAAACAGAATCTGTGTACATTCTCTAATATACTAAGTCAATTATTTCACGTTATTTGCTTAGTAAATTGGCATTGACGTTGTTACAATGTTATGCTTTGACGTTTCCGCATAACGCCAACACCTAACAAACATAGCGTCCTTTATAGAACCGGGATATCACTAGAAATTACAGCATTAATGCATGCCAATTTCGAAAAACCACAACAGCGTTAAGCACTTATTAAAAGCATAGCAGTTCTTATAGTAAAATCACCCGATTCATCAAATGCGCATCAACCCTTTGTCTGCCATACTACAACCCAGCCGGCAACCACAAATCCGGGTATTGTGGTCTTACCTCTTGCGAAAAGAAAAGTATTGCATTGTAATTGAATATTCATCACCGAAATAAATCTTCGCTGTTCAATAAGCAACCAAAATGATATGCATCCTAGCAACTTTTATTTATACTTTGGGATATACATTACCGAGTTCGTGACAAGCACCTCTATAATGATCCACTTAACTTAGATAATGCAAGCTATGAAAAATCATTTAAATTGCATTAAATAGCACATCAGCTGTTAAAGTGTTACACAGACTATCCAGTATTACCACTTACTTGCTAGAGCCCAGAATTCATCCAAAACAACACTAGTCCACCTCTTTTATGCTCATATTCACCAGGTCACAAAATGGCGAGAGAACTTCCAGGAAAAACGGCGTTCAGGGACGATAAGCGTCGCGTCGGTATAGCAGGGCAGCCAAGCCAAACCACAAATACAACTGAATATTAAAACTTTAATGCGCATAGTTTCCTTACTGTAGCAATAAAATATGGACAGTAATTAAACGTTATAACGCCTTACATAAACACGGTAAACGCGAGAAATATGGACCATCTAAAAGACATAACTTTAATTGACATCCAAACTTCAATATGTTGGCTGCTGTGAAATCGTTGATTCGAATCAGAACCATCCTAAGCAACATTTTAATTATTTTTAATAATGCAATTATAATAAAATAATAGTTTTTAATATTACCTAATTTTAAAAACCTTAAATAATGTAAAATAATCCGCTAAATGTTCTAAAAGTCAATCGGATTACCAATTTAAAGTCAAACTGTTATGCCTTTGGGGGTTTGGGAATAATGATCTGTTTCAGGTCAATGTGTTGCTATGGCAACCGTATTTACATTCTAAACAGCATTAGTCCTAATAAAATTAACATTGAGGTCCACATATCTTAAGAAAATGTTAATTTAAGAAGGGATGCTTTTTTCTTGCCGTTAGCGTTAGACAAATAGACCGTTTCAATCGTGGAGCATCGTTTCAAAACTTTAAAGTTCACCATTACTAATTTTGCAGGAAACGATAAAAACAGGTTCCTTGAAAAATATGCAGTGATTTTAGAAATATGTGGCACGTAAATATTTGTGTAGACAATTATAGCTAAATCACATGAAATTTTAAATGTTTCCACTTATTTTAAGTTACTTTAAAATCAAGGGGCGGGTTTTCTCCGGGTCCTCCGGTTTCCCCCGCAATTCATTCCAATTGCTCCATTATCACCCTCCTAATCATCAATTTCGCCTGCATTTCATATCATCCTCTTCCTCACTGTCATACCTGGTGCTTGGCTTACCACTGCTTCCAGGTGTTCACTCTGTCCGGTCCAGAGGTCCCTCTGCTCCCCGACAGGCGTCTGACCCTAGACAATGGCTTGTAAGTCATAAGGGGCGGTAATCAGGGAAAGAAGAAGAATCCATTGAATACATTTTGAAACAGTATGTTGGAATTTAATTTATTTTGATTGGGTCACGAAAAATTTAATGGCCATTTGAATTCAATGAATCCATTTTGATCGTCAATGGGATTTAATTGACTTTTGGCAGTGATGTTCTCAGTCTACTAATACTAAGTAATCAGCTTGTAATTATGCTCAAGTTATACATAAAACACATATTGTAGTGAAGATGCAAATTATGAGATTTGTAATAAGAAAATAATAATAGAATATAAAATATTACATAAATGAGAACACTATGGGTATTGTCTCACAATCTTCCTAAACCACTTTCTTCATGGAGACAGTCACATCCTTCAGCATCCTGAGTAGTGTCATCAGGTGCAACATCAGCATTGAAAGCAAAAATGTAGAACTGTAAAGCGTCTATCCTTTGCCAGTTACCTTCAAATCTCATTTTGTAAGAATTTCTTTATCAGACTTCTTTTTATCAGTTACAGACAGTTGGGTTGACCAGACAGGTGGCTTACATTTTTCTTATTTCTCATTCAGAACCATGGATTAGAGCTTGCCTGGAGTATTGCATACGTAAGTCTTCTGCACTTTTAATTTGAAGTGCTGCGACTATAGTAACTGCATACGTCAGTTGCTGGTGGTCCGAAACCGATGTTGAAGTTTGTGTGGAACATGTTTTGAAATTTCCACCTCTTTAATTTCAGAAACACTGAATTATATGTTTTGAATAATATGGTGAAACTTCAATTAGTTGAAAAGTAAAGATGTTGGTTTTTATTTCAATTATTGTTTTGTTTAACCTCAAACCCTCTTCCTACTTCACCTTGATCTTCATTGACAGCAGCAAAACCTTCCATTTTAACACTCCGAGCACATACACACACTGTTACAACACAATGAATCAACAATCAATGTACAGACAAGTCCCACTGACAATACAGAAACAAATCTGTGCAGCATTAAGCCAGCTTACAAACATAAAATATTCACACTGGAATTTTACAGCTTTGAACTGATAAGTTTTGTGAAAAGAATACAATTTGCCCTGACACTCCAACATCAACAAGGAAAACAGGAAAGAATATGAAATGTGTTGGTTTTGGTCAGTACCTAGTACTATAAGACACACACTAAGAATAGGAAATTGTATCAACTAAATTTTAATTGTGAGGGGACTTAATATGTCTTGAAACCATACTCTTCAGTTGACAATAATCTAAATTAATATGCTTTTGGTTCACTAAGTTAAGCGGTTAGTATTGAATTGCCTTATATTTGGGTTGAAATCCCTCTGAAAACAATAAGTATACAACCTTAGCTTTGGGTTTTAGAGTGAAAACAATAGACACCGAATGTTTCAAAGGGAATGTAATTGAAACAAAGCTTTTTAACAATACCTACAAAGCAAGTTATGGGTTGTGCTTTTATTTTTGTATCTGAAAGGTATATTGTGATGAATTTTTTTGTGAAAATTACTTATTTGCAGTCCTGGAATTCCTCTTGAGTCAGTTATTTTTATGGTGGAGAGTAGCAGACAAAAAATGATTCCCTACAAGAATAGACTGTGATTAAATTAAATTATTTTGTCTACTAACAACACTATCAATTGCCAAGATCATATTAGCACTGTCTGCACTGGAATTTCATACAGTAGTTCGTTTATATACCAGTAAGTCTGTTGACATGGAGGTTTTTTTTTTTTTTTTTTTTTTTTTTTTTTTAAATTTTTATAAATAAAGGGCAGGGGAAGGGTGCTTGTTAGTTCTTTCCTACGGTGCAAGTGGTCAGGTTCCGCTAATGCACCCTGGTTAGTAAAGGTCGGATGCAGGCTGGCATGCGATGCATGCGAGCAGGAGAAGGAATGCTGTCCAGGGCAGCAGCCATGAGATAACTCCTGACTGATGCCGTGGGGAGTAGGAGAGGCCTCGAGGGTCTTGAGGAAGCAGTGAGAGTTGGTGGTGATGATTCGGTTAGGTGGGTTGGAGTGGTGTTGTGAGGAGGAGAGTAAAGGGGTTGCTTGGTGAGGGCGGGTTTGTTAGTACTTAGCGTTAGTTAATCTATTCATGCAGGGTTTACCAAATCGTGTCCGTGTACTTAGCCGGGTCGTCAGCGATGTGGACTTTGCCTTCGTGTCCTGGTGCTTGCCTGGGTCGTCATCGAGATGTTACTTCCGCCTTCGTTGTCCATGTCCATTGCGAGGTCAAATTCCTTACAGGTGGGGGGGCCCTCGTCCCCCCGGGCCGCCCTGACATGCAGGGACTTGGAGGGCTACCTGGTGGCATAGGACATAGTATTAGTGGGGAAGAGAGGAGGTGTAGTGTGTGGGATTGATGGGGGGGTGTGGCTGAGAAGGCGCCGCGTCAGTCTGGTACCAGTAAGTCAAGGTAGTCTTGTATGTCCTCGGGTGTGATTGTCTCCGTAAGGTTTCTATGAAAAAGTGAGAGTGGTCGTTTATGTTTGTATGGTGTGTTGTCGTATTGTCCTAACTGAGTGAGCAGTGGGTTATGGCAGTTAGGGGCCCGTTCGTACATGTCGTGCGCTAGTTTTTTGATGAATTGTTCTATTGTGTGTACCCTCAGTTCTTTATGTAGTGCGTCTGAGGGGGCTACTGGAGGGACTTTCGCGATGAGTCTCAGGACTTTGTTTTGGAACCGCTGGAGTCGTTTGATGTGGGAAGGGGCTGCATAGCCCCAAGCTGGAGATGCATAGGTGAGTATCGGCCTGAGGAGTGTTTTGTATAGGGTTAGTCCCATGTTCAGTTTCAGAGAACTGCTAAGGTTGATAAGTGGATATAGTCTGGTCAGTTGGGCGTGAGCTTTGCTTCTAATGGTCTCAATATGCTTCTTCCAGGTTAGTCCCTGGTCAAGGGTCACTCCTAGGTATGTGACAGTTGACTTCCAGCGGATGTTGTTGCCAAAGAGTTGTGGCGGGGGTAGAGTTCTCGCGGTGCGGCGGTGGTTGGTTCTCTTAGTAAAGAGGATGGCCTCACATTTGTGGGTATTGACCTTGATGCGCCACTTAGTGAGCCAGTCCTCGAGCATGGTCAGGGCCAGTTGCATCCGGTCTGTAAGGAGTCGGATTGGTCCGGATTGAGTCATGATGGTGGTGTCATCGGCGTAAATGAAGTAGCTTGCGGACATCGACTGGGGTATGTCATTTATATACAGGTTGAATAGAGTCGGCCCAAGAAGACTTCCTTGGGGGACTCCCGCGCGGATTTGCTTGGGGGTAGATAGGGTGTGGTTAACCCTGGTCTGGAAGGTTCGACCTGTGAGATAGTTGGCTGTGAGCTTAATGTAGGAGTCAGGAATATTATAATTATGCATTTTTCGGATAAGTCCGTCGTGCCAGACACGGTCAAAAGCTCGCTCGATGTCTAGTAAGACGGCTGCCGTGGATTTGCGGAAGTTAAACCCGTGGGTTATGTGTTCTGTGGCTCGGACTAGTTGTAAGGTAGTGGAGTGCCTGGCCCTGAAGCCGAATTGTTCCGGAATGAGTAGGTTGTGTTTGTGTATAAAAGAGTTAAGGCGTTTGAGGATGACTTTTTCGAGGAGTTTGCTAATTGTGTTCAGTAGGCTGATAGGGCGGTAGCTGCCGGGGAGTGAGAGGTCTTTGTGCTTCTTAGGGAAGTGTAGAACAATGGCTTTCTTCCAGCATGAGGGGTAGTACCCGGAGTCGAGAATGGCGTTGAACGTCCGGGTCATGGTGGTTATGATGCTGTCGGGGAGTTGCTTAAGAGCTCTGTTGGGAATGTGGTCGGGGCCTGGGGCTTTCTTGTTAGGGAGGTGTTTGATAATCCATTTGAGCTCCGAGTTGCAGGTATGGCGGATGCGGTTATGTGCTGGTCGCTGGGCCAGCATTAGGGCTAGGGTCTGAGTTTCCAGTATGAATCTAGGGCAGCTCGGGATGAGGTTGGGGGTACACGTGTCCTGAAGGTGATCGGCCAGTGCCTCAGCTTTATCCTGGTCTGTTGTGGCGATGCTGCCATTATGATGGATAGGTGGGATAGTCGACTTCTCCCGGGTGAGGCTTTTGGCGATCCGCCATACTGAGTCTCTCCCGGGGGTGAGGTTTTCTAGAACCGAATTCCACTGGGAGGAGATGAGCTCGGAGGTGCGGCGGCGCACTTCCGAGTTTAAAAGCTTAAGTCGGTGGAAGTCGCTGGGGTGGCGTGAGCGTTGCCAACGCCGGCGAGCGCTATTGCGTTCGGATGAGAGGCTTATGATATCGGGAGGGAGGGGGCGCTGTCTGTTGTTTGGGGTTGTGAACGGAACGGCTACCGAAATTGCGTGTTGGATGGTGGTGGTTATTGCTTGAGCTGCCGATTCAATATCTGCCGGGGTTGCAGTGCTAACTGGTGGGAGATTGTTATGGATAGCATCTTGGAACGTGTTCCAGTTGGCTTTGTTGAAGTTATGGCGGGGGATGGGGGGGGCTGGGGTTAGTGAGCCCTCCAAGGTGAAGATGACCGGGAGATGGTCTGAAGAGAGTGCGTTGTGGACTATGGGGGTGACCATGCGGCTGCCGATGTTGCGGATGATGGCGATGTCCAAGATGCTGGGTAAGTGGCGCGGGTTGAAGGGGACATGGGTGGGTTCTGTCGGGGCAACTATGATATAGTCGCTCCGTTGCTCATGTCGAGCTAATTTGGAACCTGCGGAGTTGCAGTCGGGGCTGTTCCAGTTCGTGTGCTTTGCGTTCAGATCGCCGGCGATAAGAATGGCTGGGTGTAGGTTAAGTAGTGCGTCCAGGTCATCGAGGTCAATGCCTAGAGGCGGGTTTAGGCACGTTTAGGCACACTTAAAAACCATTGGTCTGGGCCAGGTTTGAATCCATGACCTCGGAGTCAGTAGACCAGTGCTTAACCAACTGAGCCATCCACATTGACATAGACTGAGAGATAAAATAGTAGCTTAAATATGTTGCAAACACACACTGGAGTGCCTTTACTATACTTTTCATGTCAATATTATAGATGCTGATAGAGGTAAATAATCTAAATGCATTATTTATGATTGTTTACTGCTGAATACCTTCTGTATTAACATCACTATGTGAATACTTGAAACAATACATGACCATCTCCACTCATTATGAAGGGGATATTATTAAGAAGCTTTAGTAACTGGAATTAGATAGGCCTATGCTGAGAAAGTCAGATGGAGCTTTGAGAAGACGGCACTCAATTGGAACCCTCAATGAGCAAGGCATCAGTCTGGTTGGCTCAGTTGGTTAGATGCTGGCCTACTGATCCCAAGGTGGTGGGTTCAAATCCAGCCCAGACCTACGGTTTTTAAGTATGCTTAAAAACGACAGCTCATGTTAGTAGATTTACTGGCATATAAAAGAACTCCTGCAGGACAAAATTCTGGCACACTGGTGATGCTGATGTGATCCTGGCAATTGACAGCATCATTAAACAACAACATAATTTCATTTCAAGGAGTAAGGAGAAGAGGACGACCTAGGAAAACATGGAAGAGGTCTATATTAGAGGAGGCAAAGAAAAGTGTGAAAAGTTGGGAAGAAGTAAAATGGCTAGTTAGAAACAGAGTAAGCTGGAGGAAGTTCACTGCTATCCTATATTCACAAAAAATTGAATAACAGTGTTCCATTTGACAAATATAAGTTCTTCAAAACTCACACAAATAACAAGATCTCTGAAATGGCTCACTCTACAAAAAAAAGTATTCAGACATAAATTATGTATTTTAGCAAGATCTACCTTTTTTGTATAGTAAGATTTAACCTATCTCAAATGGTTTACCTGTTATGCAAAAGTCATTCAGAGTAAATATGACTACAGAAGATATAGCCAGAAAATTCGAGACATACATTCCATTTGTCATAAAAATATCTCAAACACATGGCATTTTAATCAAAATCGTTATAGCTGTTTTCAAGCTAATAAAAATGTAAAGGGTAGTTTAGGGTGAAGCAATTTTCTTCAAAATCTTCGTGTCACATCCTTGAAAGGCATTAAACTTAAATTAAACAGCTTTGGTTTTTAACCGACTTTTCATTTATGAGTTATGCTATCCACAGACAGACAAACACACAGATTGACAAGACACACGCATGCACGCATGCATGCACACACACACACACCTTTTTCTAAAAATGCTTAGTATTCAGTGGGCCTTAAAACATATTT
This sequence comes from Tenodera sinensis, assembly GCA_030765045.1. Lineage (NCBI taxonomy): Eukaryota > Metazoa > Arthropoda > Insecta > Mantodea > Mantidae > Tenodera > Tenodera sinensis. The sequence goes on along the minus strand of CM060969.1, from coordinate 33,554,668 downwards.
CTGGAGAAATTTCGAAAGTGAATTTTTGGGTGGAATACAATACTTCCTGTACTTTACTCTATGTAGTACAGAAAGTAAACAAGGTTTTATGATATTTTAATTACTTTCCCTGTTGGAGGAATTCTATAAAAGATATGATGTGTGCACTCTATTTTCTCTTTTCTTCTGCAAAGTGTCCTTTCAAAAGCTTATAACTTTCTCTCCTTCGTATACTAAAGTAGAGGAAGTATAGTATTCCACTCAAAAATTTGATGTCAAGATTTCACCAGAAATATGTTTTGAGGCTCCCTGAATCCAAAGAAATCATTTTTAGAAAAAGGTCTGTGTGTGTTTGTCTGTCTGTCAGTCTGGACAGCGTAACTCAAAAATAAAAAGTTGGTTGAAAACCAAAGTTGGTATTAAAGTTCAATGTCTTTCAGGGATGCAAGACAAAAATTTTGAAGAAAATTGCTTCACCCTAAACTATCCTTTACATGAAAAATTTTTCGAAAATTTTGATTTTCTCAAAAATGCTCTAACGATTTTGATTAAAATGCCATATGTTTGTGATTTTTTATGACAAATGAAATGCATACCTTGAATTATCTGGCTATAGCCCATGAAGTCCTATTTAATCTGGATGACTTTTACATATCTGGTAAACCATAAGAGATAGACCAAATCTTACTACACAAAAACTGTAGATCTTGCTAAAACACACAATTTATGTCTCAATAAATGTTTTTGTAGAGTGAACCATTTCAGAGGTATTCTTGTTATTTGTGTAAGTTTTGGAGAACTTATACTTCTGTCAAACTGAACACATTCTTTTTTTTTTTTTTTTTTTTATGTTAACAGTGCAAAGGGAACAGAATTTGAAAGCTTTAAAAGATTTGACTATTCTCAAAGCCTACTGTATTCCAATATTTCTCTTGCACTGACAAGAAAATAAATAAGATAATTTCTGCAAATGTTTATCTCAACTAACATGAAGAAGATACAGAAATAAGAGTTTGTAAGAATTATTTATTTGTAAGAATGTTTATTACAAGATTAGAGAAAGCTATGTGAGTGCAACACATCTGATTTTTTTTCTATCTACTTCATCTCAATCCAGGCAATTATCAATACACTCATGGCAAAAAAGAATAGCATCTTATTAGTGGAGAAAAGTATAAATAATGAAAGAATCAGACCAGTAACCAGGAATATCATGGAAATAGTTCCACAAGATGTTTTTATTTGACAAATTATGTGCTTTAACAAGATCTATATTATTTGTGCAGCAATATTTTGTCTAACTCTGACGGTTTACCAGTTATATAAAAGTCATTCAGAATTAAGAAGCTATTCCCAAAAAAATCAATAGATACTGGGAGAGTAAAAAACCTCTGAACGAGCTGCACAGTGTTTTGCCTATCAGCATTCTCTGCACTCGTTGCCATCCACCACTATCATAGAAAAGTGCAGATGAAACTGTACATTTTTAAAAATGCTTTTAAAGGCTTTACTGGCCAAGTTTTGAAAGAAGATGCTGAAAACTGGTTACCACCATCCATACATATATTTTTGGCACCTCTTTAGGAAACTATCCATCATTCATCGTAGTTCACATTGAGAAATGCTGGCCATTTCCTAGCGGATATTTTGTTTTAATTCTTCCAGGGTGTGTGGGTTTATCTTGTGCACTTCATGTTTTAAGTTACCCCGGAAATATAAATCGCTTAATAGAGCTCCACTAATGGCACACCATACACCAAAGTTTTCATCATGAAGGGTTACTTCAGGAACAATACTAGGTTCTGAGTTATAGGGCCATTTCTTTTTTTTTTTTTCTTTTTCCTTTTTCCCTTTCTTTTTTTTTTTTTTTTTTTTTTTTTTTGAGTCAGCAATTGATGCCTGTACATACGTGAATAAATTTTGCTCCTTTTTTAGAGAATTAACAGGTAGGGGACGTGATTTTGTCTTTTTTCAACAAGACTTCAACAGCTCATGTGGCCAATCTTTTGATGAGAACAATTGAAAGTGTGTTTCAGGACAGACTTCTTAGTAGAGATTTTGGTCCCCTCAGTCCCCCAACCTAACCCCCTGCGATTTCTATCTGTGGGGTGACTTAAAACATAAAGTGTACAAGACAAACCCACACAACCTGGAAGAATTAAAACAAAATATCTGCCAGGAAATTGCCAGCATTTCTCAATGTGAACTACAGTGAGAGATGGATAGTTTCCTACAGAGGAGCCAAAAATGCACAGACAACAATGGTGGATAGTTTCAGCATCTGCTTTCATAAATTTTATAAGTAAAGCATTTAAAAGTAGTTTTAAAAATGTTGTATGGTTTCATCAGGCCTTTCAGTGATAGCGGCAGATGGCAAGTGCCAAGGTAGTGGATAGGCAAAGCAGTGCACAGCCCATTCAGAGGCTTTTTGCTCTCCTGGTATAAAGGATGTTCAAATGAAAAAGTACAAAATGACATTGTGTGTTTAACTGGTCTTTATTTAAAAGTAATCACAGAGTCCTGAGCACAACTATCCTACTGTTTCATGAGCTAAAGGATTTCCTGTTCTCAGAATTCCTTTGGCTGTGACAAGAACTATAGTTGTCCACTGTTCATTGAATTTTGCAATGTGAATGCCATAACGTCCTGACACTCACTGCCACGTCAATTGGGCAGAACATACAACTGCCTACTTCTCTCCTGTATCCTGCGCCTAACCACACCACTACAATCACATCTCTGGCTTTCTATATTATTGCAAAGTGGCATATCCAAATGTGAACTGGTTTGGTTGTTACGCCATTTTGTATCTTTTGATTTGAACACCCCTCATACATTTTGTCAGTCGTGTAAAATTGTTAGAGCCATTTTTGAGAAAATAAAAAATAAGAAAATGTTTTCTATGTAAAGGGTAGCTTGTGTGGAGGGATTTTGTTTCATATACTTGGAAAATGCTGAGCTTCCAAGTCCGGTATTTATCTGAGATTTCATTTTTGAGTTAATGCTGTTGAAAGATACACATTCTAATTTTTCTAAAAATGTTTTTTATTTATTTACTAATTGTCTTTATTTAGCAAATTTCAAAACATATGCTGATGAAATTTTGATATAAAATTTTTGGGTAGAATAAATACTTGCTCTGTTTAATATTGGTAAACTGGTAGGGAAAGTAAAAGTTGATATAAATGGCTGACAAATCATTTTTTTGAAAATATTGAATGAAGAAGTTTATAAACTAATGTTAAATGCTGAATAACAGCAGTTTTTAAGAATAATGTTTCTCATAACATCAAAGGGATGAATTTTTTATATGTTATAGCATTTTTTTCATTATGGTGTATGCAAACAGTTATAACAAGAAACAACATGATTTCACTCACATTGCAAGCACAAGCAAGAGACGCTGTTACACTTTTACCTGAGTTTCAATTATATTACACCACAGCTAACTTAACAGTTTTCAAAAGTTGCTTGGAGAAAGGGAAAAAACGAGATAAGGAGGAATAGAAAAAAATCTCAGAGTTTATGCAATAACTAGGAGAGCTGCAGATTTAGCTGGAACACCATATGTATAACCGTGGTAAAAAAAATGAGTCATGTCTGGAACGCCAGTCTACTTTAACACAGAGAACAAGCCATAAGCACCAAATAACTTGCAGTTTTCAACAAGTAGTTACATCTGAATATATGTTTATCTGTCATGTATGTGTGTATGTCTGTATGTATGTAAGCACGTATGTTTGTTTGTATGTATGTGTTCCGGACATGACTAATTTTTTTTGTCTACGGGGTGCATCGTTTATGTGCATAAGATCTAAGTATAGCAAGCAATATTATTCTTAAGGGTAAAGGGTTAATGTTTATAAATGTTATATTGAAATTACATTAATGATGATGGCGAAGATGATTATGATGACAATAATGATAAAAAAAATTGTAAGCTTCACAAAAATAAAGTTAGATGAAAATATCATAAATTATGGCAAAAAAAATTCTTGGAATTTAGGTGGATAATAATTTAAATTGGAATGTACATATTGGATTCTTCTCAAAGAATCTAAGTGAAATTTGTTATCAATTATTTATTCTAAAGCAGTGTACAAATGTAAGTACCCTAAAAACAGTATACTTTTCGAATTTTCACTCCCTTGATCTGCCACCCAAAAATTTGATGTAGGACTTCACCAAAGATAAATAAATACATAAGTTGCCAGGTTATAAGAATATAATATTTTCAGTAAACTGTCCCTCCCTGGACCATTCTTCTTAAGCAAACTGCATATGGTATAATAATATGGGGAAACATCAGTGACATGTTTAAAATATTCAGAATACAGAGAAGGGCAATTAGAACAATGATGAACCTGAAAGGAACAGTTAGCTGTAAGGAATGGTTTAAGAAATTGAAAATCCTTATACTGTCTTGTATTTATATCTAAGATAAAGTTTTAAATATAATGCTCTTCTCATTTATAATGGACTTCCTTCTGAAATAAAATTCAACACAACACTTAACAAATTTAAAAACAATTTAAAAACTTAACTGATAAATAAATGTTATTATTTCATAGAGGAATACTTAAATGAGAGAAACTGTGTAAACCTAGTTTAAGGGTATGTCTGTTAAGAGGTCTGCACAGACTGACTTTCTTAGGCCCGGCCCAGCATCTACCAAGCCTGAGCCTGATACCAAGAATAGTTTATAGTGTACAACCTGGCCTGGGCCCGATTGTGTAATTTAGTTGTAAACAAAATTATTCTGCAGTTATTGACATTTATTATTCCTGTTAATATTATTTTCAGTACATTTCGAATTACAAGTTGTATACCTGAACATCGTATGTAGTTTAGTACAAATTATAATGCTTAGTGTACTCATGCTACGTTTTATCTTTGATAATGCTAATAAAAACCATGTATATTTAAGCTAAATGAAGCTAAACATGGCAATGAATGAAAAAATACAATTAAAAAAAATTAAATGCAAACATATGAACACAAAATGTAGCGAGGGCCCACTAGGCCCCGCGCGACTAATGGTATTCTACCAGGGCGCTTGCCTAATGGAGGGTTAAATTTGTTATGTAGATTCCCAAAACACAAACAAATAAATGTTCCATATACTTTTTTTTCTTTTGAATAGTTTTGAGTTATTAAAACTTAAAGAAACCTATAACTTATAAAACTTAAAACAAAATTATAGGACAGATTTTTGCATTTTAATCAGATAAATATAATATAATTTTAGAAAATGGCAATTTTTTAAAAATTACATCGTGTGAAGCATTTGGCATAAGATAATAAAATCCAGATTCAACATTTCATAACTCAAAAACTAAAGGATATACCACACTAAAATTCAAATCCTTCTAATGCTGATATAAGACTACATTGAAAATACATTTTCAGCTAACTTGACTGAAAAATTTAGAAAATCCATTTTCAATTGTGTATTCCCAGCAGGCTTGGCCGGGACTAGGCCCAAGCCCATCCATATCTGTAGTGTCTTTGTGTGAGTTGGTGATAATATGAAATAGTTAAAGCTTTAGTATTAAGTTATACAATGTGCACTGTGTATTATATGTCTATTTGTTATTTATCTATTGTTTAAACTTGTTTATATGTATCTTATTCATTCATTATTATATTACTTGATCTGATGAAGCTAATATTTTTATACTGAAATCATATGTAAATAAAATGAATTGAATAAAAATAATCAAAAAAATAATGATGATGATGATTGATAGTGATAATGATGATGATGATGATGATGATGATGATAATAATAATAATAATAATAATAATAATAATAATAATAATAATAATAATAATAATAATAATAATAATAATAATAATAATAATAATAATAATAATAATAATAACAATAATAATAATAATGATTGATAGTGATAGTGATAATGATAACAACAATAACAACAACAACAACCATATTAGGTGGTGCCATGGCCAAGCAGTTAGAGCATTTGCTTACCACCTAGGCAGTCCGGGTTTGATCCTAGGGACCCACATGTGTTATTTGTGGTGGACGAAGTGGCATCAGGGTAGGTTTTCTCCAGGTTCTTCAGTTTTTCCCACCACTCATTCCATCAATTGCTAGATTGTCACCTTTCCAATCATTGATTTCACTATCATTTCATATCATCCTCTTCCTCACTGTCATACCTGGTGCTTGGCTGGCCACCCGTTTCCAGGTCTTCACTCTGTCCAGTTCACAGGTTCCTGTACTCCTCTACAGGCGTCGAACCCTAGGCACTGACTTGTAAGTTCTATATAATGGGAGGGTAATTAGGTAAAGAAAAGAAAAAGAATAATAATATTTAGTAATTTAAATTTTTGTCTGTGTACTGCAATATGCAGAATAAATTTATTCATTCATATAGTCACCAACATTGATATCCTTATGCTAATTAGGACTGATGATAAAAAATTACACTTTTAAGGTATATTTATTTTTATTTTATTGTTGTTCCAAAATGAAGTGTCACATAGCATTGAAATGACAGCTCTTATATAAAAATGAAATGAATATAAATTGTCACCGGTTTGTGTAACATAGATACTTCTTCAGAGGAAAGAAAGAATGCAAACTGACATTACTGTAAAAAAATCAGATCTATGTACAATAAATGCATGGTATTTCAAAAGCATATTAGAAATCTTACAAGAAATATTGCAAGTACAAATTTAAGTACAGTCCATGATTTTAAACAAAATATGTATAACAAATGCACATGCATGTATTCAACTATCCACTGCATTCATAACTGCATTACAACTAGACAGCAAGTAAGCCAAATAAAATGTTATCACCTCAGTAAAAAATACATAGAAAACATAGAAAATATCTTTTTTCAATTCCTTTTCAAATGTTGGATGAAAACTACACTAAAGTTCTTGACTAGAAGAGAGTAACAAATACTAAAGACATTCACAAGTAGAAATTTTGATATGTGAAAAAATATTGTTTTTATTTAATTCAACTTCCACATATTTCATATTTAGAAAATTATAACTTGATAAAGTTAATGTAAAACTATTTTAACATGCCAAAAGGCTTTCAAAACATTTTCATTTTTACATAGAATGTGGTAAAGCACAAGAAAAAAATTACAACAAATTGAAATTAAAATGTTGTGTTACATTGCTCTACTATTTATTTTACACATCAACAATTAAAAATAGTTAATTAATGGGACTGCAGCAAAATTACTCTTCTGCTTGGAAAATTCCTGCATGACCAAGTACAAAATTTTGTTAATATTTTCATATATCTAAAGAAACTGTTATGATTCAGCTGTACACAATAATCACAAGGCCACTAAAAAGGTACTGCAGAATCAAACTAAATGTATGTATATTATATAAATCATAATTAGTGAATTTATTTTTCTTTGAACTCCAGGAATATTGTTTATAAATGAAGTTCTTCAAAATTTTTGTATAAAAGTATAAAAACTTTAGAATACTTATCACACATTTTAAACTATTTATTCTCTTTAATGTTTTGTTTATAATTAGTGAGAAATTCTATCATAGGCTGGGATTTTGATTCAATTTGAGATTTTCTTTACCTTGGTCTTTATATATGATGAAAGTGTATTTAATGTAAAACAGCAGTATAGTTCCTGTATAGAATATGTTCATTGAGTTGTAATGCTTAACTGTCTTAAAATTATTTTTAGATCCAATGCCTATCTCTTTAAATTTCCTTTAGGCATGGAACTTTAAGTATGAGATTTGTACAAACGGAAACTACATTAATCCAACTAGAGTAGTAATATAGATACCAATAAATGAGATACATTCATAGCTGAAGTCAAGCCAGTTCTTTAACAAATTCAACATATTCAATTAGGTACCAACTTCCTAATTATCCTTGATATGCAAGGAACTTAAACAAATGATCATTAGTGCTGTTTATTACAATCACAAATTCAATAGCTATTGCTGTGGTATGAATGCATCACTGTTTCTGTGCTTCTGTAACATAATAATCAACGTTAATACTTACTCCTGAAAAATCCATGGGATAAAAACAAAAAATTAAGTGAAACATGATATGCAGCAGATAAAACCTTATTTGGAGAATCTTATTTAATCACAGAACAATCAAAATCAAAATTTGAATCTTAAAATGCTGATTTTTTTTGCTGCTCTTCTGATTCAGTTAATACGTATGAGAGTGAAATGTCTATTTTCTGAAATTTATCCATAATTTCTGAAATTTTTATCACATTCTTCGCATTATACAATTCATCACTGAACCAATTTTGAACTTGAGTGTATATTATGCAAATAAATTTAAGATTTATAAAATTACCACAATTACCAAGCTTTTAAAAAATAAAATAAATAAAAATGTAACAAAGTCCTTAGATAGTCATGTTTAAAATTGATGTATATGCTTTTTTAATTATGTTGGGTGACTACAGAGAAAAATATAATTACTCGTACAATAATGTTACTGCAGTTTTAAAATGTTTTAATGCATTTTCTATAGATTAATAAAATATCTGTAAAGAATATAAAAACACCTTGGAACATTTTAGCAAATTCTAAATCAACTGCTACAAATCTTTTTATCACCACAGAATCTCAATGAATGTCACACAGTAATTTTAAATGCAGAAAATAGGGAATAAAGTAAAACAATGTTCTACATCCAGTTAGACATTTAAATGCCTGTTGGCATTTAGTAAAATTTAAGAGTTTTGGGAGTCTGGGATATGAAATTAGAACCAAAATCTACAAAGTAGTATAGTGGGGTTTCCAAGCTTGTGGGCCATGCTGTAACAGGATAAACTCCTGCAGACATTTTGGATGCATCTGTGGTATCCATCTTCAGTGGTGCATTCATAGGTTCCTTCTCAGTAACTTATAGGCAACTACTGCTGTGCCTATTTGGACTGATTTATATATCTCTTTTGGGGGCATGGCTAAGAATTCTGATTGGTCTATCTATCAACAGTACATATCATTGCTCTGTCATAAACTAACAAGCATTAGTATTTTTCTTCTATGTGCATTTGTTTTAAATTTAGAAATATTTTGTAAACATGATCTCTTGTTTCAATGCACTTATTTTGATAAACCCATGACCCATCATTGTTACTATTGTGCAATACAGTTTTTCATTTATATCATTGCTGATACAGATTCACTTGCTTTTTTCTACTAACAATTCTAGTTTCAAATATTTAGCTGTTTTTCCTACATGTTTAAGTTCATTTCATTATAAATTGGAGCAAATACAGTAGTATTATTAAGGATATATTTATTAAATAAGATTATGTACAGGAGCACAAATATCAGTGTTAGCTGTAGAAAATAAATTGAAAAGTGCAGAGAAATAAAATTTATTGGAAGTTAGCTACGTTATTCTAAAGTAAGAACAAATTAGAAACTAAAAACTTCACTTATCTTAGTAATGTTGTAGGTTATTTTTTCAACCACTGACTCAAATTTCAAGTTGTCTCCAACTCATTCTCAAAGCTATACAAACAAATTCATTACCAAAGCTACAATCTTTCATTTTTTTCTGAAAACAAAAAACAAATACTGAAGTTTTTAGTTTCTAATTTGTTCTTACTTTAGAATCTTGTTGCTTCACTGTTAATAGCTTCAATTTCTTTAATTAGCTATGTTATATTTCTTGGGACTGCAGATCTTAAAATAATTATGACAAGAAACACTCATTTGCACTCAAACTATCAAAAACTATGTATAAACTTCAATACTTGTAGCCCAAAATAATTATTTTTTCCTACAGATGCATTGGCCCCATCAGTGCTTCATGCATTTTACAAATGCAGAGCTGCCAACATATGGCTAAAAAACACTGCCAAAGGAATGACTGATTCAGTGCAACCGAGGGATTGAACATCCTAAGCTGCAAAGAATAGCCAAATGATTGAGGTTTCTAAGCTGCAGAGCATGGCCAAGGGATGTTTCTTATAGAAAGTGGAGTGAAGCACTTGCAGCCAAAGGCCACAGCAACTGACTGCCTCAACATCTCTGTTTATATGCGTGAAAAGAGAACAAAAAGAAAAATAGAAATCAAAACATTGCTTGCTACTACAAAGACTTCACATCTCATTTAGGTTGGCAGTCCCCATTATGCATGTGCAGCAGCGAGAAGATAGCCATGTTATTCTTACCATTATTCTCCTACAGATGAAAAAATAGAAAAAAGGGTGGGCAGGTGGTTTTCAGGCTCTGCAAGTGATGTCCGAATGACGCTCCTAAGGTAATTACATCTTTATTTTTACTTGTATCACTGTTTTAAATAGAGCTATAAACACTGAAGAAATGCCAAAACTATCAGTACTTGTGATATTACTGTTGATAGTAGCATATTAAATTCTTCCCCCTGCTTTTTTCACCATTTCCTTGCCTTAATAAACAAAGCATTATTTTAAATTATGAAGCTGCTGCAACTGTTACAGAAATGCTGATGAATGATTGCAGCAAATTTTGGGTAAAATTAGCACTGTTTTCATGAGCGTAGTGATCTTCACTGATCCTTTGGTTTTCAAAATCCTAGCCATAATTGTTACTAATAAAGAAGTGATACATACATCTATTCTACACTAGTGCTACCACTACGATGTTACATATAGACAGTCTTAATGCAATGAGCTGAAAATAAATAAACCTTAAACTTAATGGTACTGTACAGCACTTATAATGTTATGTACAGAAAAAATGACACCACTTCAATTGTTAACCAGACCTAATAAGCAGTATGTCAACAATCTCTTTGTTTTAAGTACAACTTGGCACAATATTTTGACACATAAGCTCATGAGCAACTTATGTGTGCTGAGAATCTCTTTATATCACTGGAATAATTTCTTCCTAACACCCTCAGAGTATCTCTGTATTTTTAAAGCTCATGTTGCCATCAAAAAAATTGTTTAGAAAAAGCTTGTTATATATTGCTAATAGACACGTAAAAGTCATGCTGCAGTTCTGGCTAATTTTTATATAAAGTTCTGATAGAGAAAATAGTAAACAGATATTATCTGGTGGACAGTGCACTGAAGAGGAGAGTGCAGAAACTCAGTTCTTACACAGGCAATGGGCAGCATTTCTGGATAGAATTTGTAAGTGGACTAAGAGTTGCTTTCTTTGTGACCAACTAACTACTTACTATTGCTACTGCCATTTATTACATGAATTCATTGACCCATGTTTCTTAAGCTCTTTATTTTGATCCCATATTGTATCATGCTGTTCCAATCCTTTTGCTATCAAGAAAAAACACATACTTTATCCCAAAATATATATATACATGCATTTGAGTCTCTCCAGTAAATGTATAACCTGTCTGTAGATTAAAAACAATCACTCCCATGTTTAAGAAATCTGCCAACCTTTCTGACTAAAAGGTGACATTCATTAGGGCTTTATGGTAAGATTTCTATGAATAAAATTTTACCACAGTATTAAATATGGAATTTACTTGCAAACACAAACTTTTTCACCTGTTAAGGTCAATTCTGGAGTGTTCCAAGGATTAAAATTTTGTTCTGTGTTATCCAGTTTGAATATAGATTTATTTGTTTTAAAATGGAGTACCTAAATCAAACATTTGAACGTTACTGAAGAGCCTAAGAGCGAATTATTCATTCATGGCTATCCTTAAGGTTCCAAAATTGTACATTACCTTCGTGGAGACCTTTATATCAAATACTGCTTGTCCACTCAATATAAATATGCCTGATGTTCTTACATGTGGCTTGGCATTTTTCACTCTACCCTGATTAAGAAAAACTGACCAGGATGCTTTTCCATACAACATACAGGGTTTTTTATTTACAAGCTAGAAATTACAAACTTATTATGATTTATAGCTGAAGTTCTCTATCTTAAAACACTAATGATAAGTTACAAATTATAAAGTGAATCTTTTAAATCACAAGTGTATTTGTACAGAGGAATTCTTTGGTTTACTTCACAAGAGCAAGTTCTCCTATCCCAAGTTACCAATACTACCTCGAATAAAAATTTGCTTCTGCATCCCACTCATGATGGCTGTGGTGAACAGAGGTGTGGGACACAGTGGCCAGGCGGTAAACCTTGACCCACGAAGGGCTGTTGCGCTAGGGGTTTTTATCTTATTTTTTTTACTAATTTGGCATGTAAGAGTTAAAATAATGAGGGAGGACATTATTACATAAACAGTAAATTTAAATTTGCCTTTTACATTAGTCAATGTTCTGAGATTAAGACCTGGTCAACCATTGTCAACTGCTTATTTTTTCTCAGTAAAGTGGAATCCTGATAACTCGACCTAATGTGGACTGAGAGGCTGTCGAGTTACCAAAATGTTGAGTTTTATGGAATAAAGGGTCTGCTATTCACAAACCATAACATAATACTGCAAATTATATAAATACATATTTCGTAGGCACAGTGACAGAACAAAACAACATTTTCTAGTGCCATGCTGGCTGATATGTTTTGTGTCTGAAAATGAAAATTTTTTTTGCCATAACTCACATGCTACAGTAAGTTCATATCCACATCAGTGCACTCCAATTGTAATAGTGCACAAGGCTAAATAGGACAACCTTTTTAAAATTTCAAGCACTACAATATAAAGTCACCTGAAAAGTTTTATACACAGTATTTAACTTTATAAAATTATTGCATTGATACAGATTATGGAGAGACTTATTATGCTATAGCAATATCGGATGATGTGTTTGTTCTTGGCAGCTTTTGCCGCAATGTATGAGAACTATTATTACAATGAGCATTACAACAAATAAAATGTAACAGGTTTCCTTTCTAACAATTTCACAAGTCCCATGATACTTTGTTTCCTTTTACAGTGGTGTATGACCAAAGTTTGACATTATCTAGATTTCACTGCTTGCACATATGTCAGCCATTGTGACAGCAAGTTGTGAAAAGGAAGGTCTGTTACGAGGGCTATCTGCCCAGCAACTTGTCAGTAATGTCTGGAGACTCTCTGGGGCAGCTTTATGAGGTCGCCACTGCAGTTCATGTTTCTTTAGAGCTGCTAATACTTCCTCATCTGACATATCCTTGAATGGCAGCTCTCCCTGGTAGAATAGTTCCCAAACGAGGCAAGCAAATGAGTACACATCTGACTTGGTGGAGTGCTCGTCCTCAAACACTGCCTCATATGGCATCCATCGCAGTGGAATAAGCTGCAAATGTATGCACCATTAACAACAATTTTTTCTCAAAACACATGATAAAGTATACTGCATTATGCTTGTAAAGAATTACCAAACATAACTGAAGAGCTCTGTGTAAAAAGGGCCATTGCTAAAAATAACTTTTTGAGATACTTAGCACACTGAAGCTTAAGCTTATGAATCCCATACCCAAATATAGCTCAGGTATACATTTCTTACAATTTTGGATTACATGTACAACAACAATGCAGGTTTGAACTTCATAGATGGTTTCTCTTTTTCTTGCAGGTGGCATGTTTTGGAAACTACTTCGAAAAAATGCAACATCAACACTATCAGATATTACCAAGTTATAGAGTTTCAGATAATTGTGTTTTATTTTTCTCTCTTTTTAGATTTCATTTAATATGTGACAGGTTATTTGCTTTTGTTCTAAGAAATCTAAAACTGCTAATGAACTACTTATTTTCTTGATAGTTATATCAAATATTGTGTTGCATATATATCAGGCCAATCGATGATAATTGATTGTTCTAACACACACAAACTGTATGTGGGTAAACTTTCAAAGATAGAATCAGAGTTAAAAATATATATATATATATATATATATATATATATATATATATATATATATATATATATATATATATAAAAATCAATTGCCATTCATTAGTCTTGTAAAACTCAAAAAAGGCTCGACCAATTTGGATAATTTCTTTTTCGTTTTGTTTGCCTCAATACTGAGATGATTTAGAAAAAACAAACATTAGGAAAAACCCAAAGGAACAACCAAAAAATCAAAAAAATAAAAATTGGTAATTTTGTATGGGAATTAGCACTTCAATACTTTTAATGTATGGCATTTGTGGCAGACCTTACTACTTCTTTATATTTTATTAAAACTTCGGAATGACACTACACAAAAGCACTGTTGAACAATAACAAATACTACAGGAAGAAAAGCTAGTTGATAAAGCCATATGAATGTAATACGCATTTCTGTTTCAATCATACAGAAAATTGTATGGATTGTTCGTTGAAGAGGGAGCAGTGAAAGAAATGTGATTGTATTCATGTAAAAGAAAAGGTAGTAGAGAAAACATGTGAATGTAATACATTGCGTGGTAACATGGATTGCATAAAAACCTTCGTCATGAAAAAACACTTAGACATGCCAATTTTCATGGTGATCGGTCAGCCAGTTTCAGATTTTACTCCCCCTTCAAGATACAATATGTATAGACGTTGGTATGTATGAAGTTGATAAACGATAGAGAATAACATGTGAATTGTTATATAAAACAAAAGTGAGTGGAGAAAATAGTGTGAATGTAATATGTTGTATTTCTATTTCAAACATATAGCAAATTGTATGAACTGTATGTCGAAGAGGGAGTAGTGAAAAAAGAGTGATTATGTCTTGTAAAGGAAGAACTAGTAGAGGAAACTGAATGTAATACGTTGCATTTATATTTCAATCATAGAAAATTGTATGTTGAATGGCAAACAGAGGATATATGAATGTGCTATGTAAAAGAAAAGTGCCTAGAAAACCATTTGAAAGTAATATATTGTGTAGTAAAATGGTTACAATAAAAACTTTCTCTATGAAAAATACATATACGTGCCGAATTTCACAGTGATCAGTTAAGCGGTTTTCGAAGTTAACCATTACATATATACAAACATCCAATTTGTATATGTAGATGATATGAATTGTTTGTAGAAGAAAGAGTAGAGAAAGAGATGTGAGTGGAGAAAACAGTGCAAATGTAATAGCATTTCTATTTCAAACATACAGAACATGGTATGACTTATTTTAAAAGTGGGGATAAAAAATGATTTTTTGTGTGCAAAATCAGTTTTTTATGGAAAATTGTTTATAGAAGAGTAGAGAAAGAGATGTGAATGTGTTATCTAAAAGTGAGTAGAGAAGACAGTGTGAATGTAATATGTAGCATTTCTATTTGAAACATATACGAAAATTGTATGATGAAATTGTATTTTAAAAGAGAGGATAAAAAATGTTTTTTTTTTTTTTTTTTTTTTTTTTTGTGTGTAAAATCATGTTTGTTATGGAAATTGTTTATGAAAGAGTGAGTAGAGAAAGAGATCTGAATGTGGTACCTGAATTTGAGTAGAGAAAACAGTGCAAGTGTAATAAGTAGGATTTCTATTTCAGACATACAGAAAATTGTATAATTTGTAGAAGAGAGAATAAAAACATGTTTTTTATATAAAATCGTGTTTTTAAGGCAAGACACCAATGTAGATAAACTTAAAAAGCAAAACCTTATCTGAACACAAAATTTGATCAAAATATATAGAACTGTTTCCCAGATACACATAATATATGCAAGAATTGCTCTGCATAAGAAGGAATAAAAAATGTTTTTTGTGTAAAATCACATTTTTTCAGGAAAGACATCTACATATACAGGATGGAAGGGAAGTCATTACATTCCTTCTAATATGTGCTTCATAGAAGCATTACAAACAAAAAAAGTTGAATGGCATTTTCTTCTTTGGTCAGCCGATCTCGAAAGAATAAATGGTTTTTTATCCAAATTGGATGCGTGAGTCCACAAGAATATACAAAGATAACAGTTCGTTACTTGTAAAATGCGTAGAGTAATTTCTTTCTGAAATACCTTCAATAGTAGTTATGAGATATCACACAGGGTTTCGAAATAATTCATCACTTAAAAGACATGAAGGAATACTAAATTCAGCTCCTTCAGAGGCATAACATGTTGACAACGTTGCATTGAGGTTTGTCAGGGAATTGACCTGGTTTGTGGATGTAAACACTTTCACTTTCGCCTTATGTTTTAGAAGCTAACGCTTGTGATTGGCCTACACATGCACAGAAAACATAGAAGGATAAGGCACAGTATCTGTTTATGTTCTCAAACCGCACTGTTAGGAAGTTTGTTTATGTTCTGAGCTAGGGAAAGTCCCATCCATACATTCTGCTGTGTTTCCAGCTTGTTTTTGACAAAACTAAAATATCTTCGTAGGAAATGGTCAGAGACAAAAACATAAAATACAAAATGTGTTCCAAATACACTATTTTAAATTAATGTAATGTTATGTGTACACAATTTTAACCAAATCTTTAGAGCTGTTTCTGAGATCCTCTAAATCTTAATGGACAGATTCTTTCATTATGTGGCATGAAATTTATTTTATTCTTTTGGACATCCATTTTACTTAAAAAGCCAGTTCCTGCTTGGCCTAATTGTGTTTTGGGTCCACTGTAATAGAAAGTGTACTCTTGTTTCTGAATCACACCATTTCCGCTCCATCTATTTCTTGAATTGCAAGAATCTCTTCAGCTAATTCTTGAAGTTTACCTGTTTTTAATATAGTGTTAACATTTCAAGTACCAATGAAAAGTTTCTTCATATTCTGTTTGACTTGCTAGGTCGACATTTTTTTCCATCCGACTTTAAATTGGTGAGATTTCTAAGTGTATGGTGTTAAGGTGCTGGCCTAACGACCAACCCCCATTACTTTGGAGGACCTGGGATTTTCTGTCAAGGTTTACTCCCTTAGGTAGTGTGTCCCCATTATAGCATTAGGATGCGCTTGTTTGCCCATTCATGACTTAGCCGCATTAAGCGCTGCCTGGGGATCACAACGAGGACATGTATGGATTGGACTTGGCAGGAATAAATGGCATTTCTTAAGCTTTTAAGTGATCTCACTAGCAGGGACATAACCTTTGAGACCGCCTACTGTCCCTTTGATCCCCCTTCTCTCCTCTCCCTTCATCAAACATGGCTTTTTTCTTCTCTTTCCTCTGTCATCTCGCCATCTTCTCCTCTTCTGTCTCTCTCACCGCTGTCCTTGAAGTAATGTCATCTCACTTCAGTGTTTTCTTGTCTAATTCAGCTGACATTAATTTTCTGTTTCCTGTCTCATTTATCCTTGCATTTATTCTATGGTGTCTGTTAGTTAATTTTTTTCCTCTGCAGTATGCTCATCTGTCCACAGTTTCAAACCTCAAATGTAGGTCTGTTTCCCCTGATTTTTTGCCCGTCTTCTCTGATCTATCAATTTCTTCATCAGCTCCCTTTGCTCATAGGATGTCTTTATTAATAAAGATATCTGCTCCTTTCAGCTTCTTTGGTTTATTTTCAGATGTCACAAGTTATATAATCATAGTTATATTTATTCACCATAAGAAATCATACAGATTAATCAGTTTTGTCACTAGTAAAACTACATACATATACAGTGGTAAATACATTGAGGTAAACATACAAACAGTGTACTGATTGCTAGAACGTTTCTTCTTCCAAATCTGAATGTTTAATGTATTTTGTTATTATTTATGCTATCTGTAACCTCTCCTCCAGAACTTCCTTTACCCCTTGTCTTGGATTGATTACTGTCCTTTCTTCTATTCCAATCATCATCACATTATATTTTCTCTTCTTTATTGCCTGCTTTTCTTCCTTTATTTACCTCTGACCTCCCTTCCATTGCTAGTATTTTTTCTAGCTCTGCTATCGCTTTGTCTGTTGTATCTTTGCTTCCCATGTTCTTTGCATTATTTTTCCTCTTACTCTCAGGAGTGTTCTCTGCACACCTCTGGGCTCTCTCACTGCTTCCTTAGTCCTATCCCAGTAAACAGCTGTAGTATTGTCAGCATACGTAATGATGGAAGTATTACTTGGGTGTATTACGTCATTAACATGTGTAAATTGTGTTCACTTTTAAGTGTGCCTTTGCTTTCCAATCTATGATACTCCACTTTCTGAAGCAAGTCAACGGTTACCTGGAAATACACATCTGCATGGTGCCATCTAACAACATATAGTTATGTAAACTGTTATTGAATGCTCTATGGAAAGTTTTTTGAATGCAAAGTGCAGGCTTGGTTAGCCAAACTATATACCTCTACAATGTTCAAACCAAGTACCCTCTATGCCTAATTTCTTAACTTGTCGAAACTAAATGCTTGCCGGACAGTAGTGACATGTGTGACCATCAAAGGAGCAAATAAAAATGAACAGTATATGATAAGTAATAGCAATCCTAACACTTTCTGTTTTCAAATTTATTGAACTAGCAAAATTTCCCTTTTTATGAGTAATTTCTCGTTTCCTTCCTATTAGATAACTGTCAATTTTTTGGAGAGACCTTTAATTCCATATGCCTCTAGCTTGTTTAATAGAATACTACGATCAATGCAGTCAAAAGCTTTGGATAGATAAAAAAATCAGTAAAGTGTTTGCAGCTTTTTACCATTACTTTAATAAATAGACTGTAGCAATAATGGTAGATCTACTTTTCCGGAAGTCATGTTGGAAAATTTTCAATATATGATGCTTGTCAAAATACAAAATTAGTCTAAATAATATTACTCTAAAATATTTTAGCTATCTTGGAAGTTAACATGATTGGCCCTGTAATTATTACTGTTAATATTATTAACACCCAAAATTTCTAAATGAAGAGGACTTAACAGAAAATTCAACATATACATTTTATTTGTAATGTAAATATCTTAAATATATGGTATTTTAAGCAAAATCCTTAAAATACATTTTTAGGAAAATCAAAAGTAGGAAAACATAGTCTAGGACGGAAGATTTCCTTAAAATCTTCATGCTGCATCTTTGGAAGACATTGAACATCAATATAAGTTTGGTGTTTATCCAACATTTTGTTTGAGGTTTATGCTGTTCATAGGCACACACACACAGATGTTATTCTTTTCCATTCAAGACACCTCAAAACATCTATTTCTGGTCAAATTTTGACATAAAAATTTTTGGGTGGAATGCAACAAGGTAAGTGGAAGACAAAGTGAAGTTATAACAAAGGCCAAATACAAAGACTTTTAAGACTTGAAATTCTACCAAAATATTCCTTTCAGTGAGTTCCTAGAACCACCGCAAGAGGGCATACATCATCAACAATGAATCAGGAGCTGAAGGCATGTTGAAAATAGAGACAATGGAGTTTAGAAAGATGTTCTAGTTATTAATGTAAGTGCTATATAATGTTGTGTAATGTTACGCAATATTTGGCTCAAATATGTGTCAAAAAATTCAAATATGTTTAGATCCATGTGCTACACATTAAAAGGAAAAAAAAAAAAAAACAGAGCAACATAAGAAACATTTGATACTTATATTGGTATGATATTCATGTGGTGTTTATAACTTAATTGATAAGCAACTGGTTTGTTCTAACCAATAATGCTTATTTTTAAATGTTGAATACTCTTACAAAGTGGTGCCATGGCCGACTGGTTAGACTGTTTGCCTATCACCAAGGCAGCCTAGGTTCAATCCCAGGGATCTGCATGTGGTATTCGTGGTGGACGAAATGTTGTCTGGGCAGGTTCTCCGATTTCCCCCACCACTCATTCCACCAATTGCTTCAACATCATCTTCCCAATCATCCATTTCACCTGCATTTGATATCATCCTCTTCCTCACTCTCATACCTGATGCTGGGCTAACCACCCGCTTCCAGGTCTTCACTCTGTCTGGTCTATAAGTTCGTCTGCTCCCCAGCAGGTGTCTGACCCTAGGCACAGCCTTGTAAGTCCTAGAGGGTGTAAGTGCTACATATAGGGAGGGTAATCAGATAAAGAAGAAGAACAATTCTACCTTTTTACTCACTGGGCATGACAATAATAAAGGGGACTAAAAATAGCAGGAAAGAAATCTTTCAACATTAATATTCAATAAAATTAAGCCATCTGGCTCCGTGCTCTGGTAGATAGCACGCTAGCCTTCTAATCCAAAGGTTGTGGGTTTGATTGGTAGTAGTGGGGATTTTTCTTTGGTCAGGATTATTCTCTATCCTCCCTAGAACAAATAAACCTTTCCTTAATTTAAATTCATGATCAATTGCGCCTAAGAACCTTTCATAATAAAGTTTATTACACTGATGTCACCAGAGTAAAGTGGAAAGAAATGTGGGAGAGGATAAAAGCATAGTGATCGATAGTGCAGTGGAAAAGAGTGGAGTGAAAAGTGTGGGGAATCATAATATCAGTATAAAGAGCAGATAGACACAATCACAATAATGTAACTAGCAAGTAGGGGCAGTAAGAAGGTGCAAAACCAAGACTGTCCAAGGGAAATTTAACTCACAGTGACTAGCTCACTCTGCGATTATGATTGAGCTAACCTTACCATAGGTGGTAGGAGGCCATTGCCTGACTTACAGGCTTGTTTATTTATTTATTTATTTATTTAGTTTATTTATTACATGGATACAAATGATTCAGTTCTAGATGTACTTACTATTTAACTTTTATATAGTACTCTTCACCCTATTAAACTGTCAAAATGTTTGCATATTGAACATCCTTCTTTTAGAACTTACATGATTATGATGCTTGTAGTATTCTTTGCTATATGTGTCCTTGCAGAGTGCTGGAAGTGATACTTTTACAGTTAGTGTAGAAGTAATCACGCAATTGCGAGCTGCCAAATCTCTATGCACAAAGCGTAGATCGGAAAGATGCTCCATTCCCTTCACTACTTGTGTTGCCAGTGCTATTATCTGTGTAACAGACAGCTGTGGACTTGGTTTGCTCTTACCACTGCTGCCTCCACGTGTCCCCAAGAGGAACTGCTTTAAATCTCCCTGTAAAGAGAAAATATCATAAATATGTTGTTGTTAACTAATGCTGGATTTCTGACAATGAAGTCATTAATCCTCTTGCTCTCCAATATTTTTCACTGATGGATGGGGCACTAGAAGTGGCCGGGCATATTTGAAGGTGGTCTCGATCCATTTCCTCTTGCAGATCACATAGAGGACAGAGTGGTGAAGAATATATCCTAATTCTGTTTAGATGTTTTGCCAGACAATCATGTCCTGTAATCAACCTGAAGGTTGCAACTGCTGTTTTTCGAGGATACTCCGGAATTACTGTTTGAATGTTTGGTAGTTCCCATCTTTTATTCTTTGATTTTTCATAGTAATATTTTGCAATAATTTTTTTGAATTCAGAGTTGACTAATCTTTTAGCTGCATAAAAAGGTAGATAACTATAGATTTTTGTACACCACTGGTACCCTTTTTTGCAAGAAAATCAGCTTTCTCATTACCACTCAGTCTACAGTGAGCTGGTATCCATTGGAAGACTAGAAAAGAAGATAATTTATCAATTTTTATTGATTTCCAAAGTGCATATGATTCTATATGCAAAACAAAACTACTAAAGAAAGTAAAAAAATAGGGATACAAGGTCCAATGTTTTCATGGCTGTCATTTCCTAACACAACGCTTTATTGCAACCAGATATGGAAGAAATATATCTAAATACAAACAAGTACACCGTGGCTTACCACAAGGCGCAGTGCTCAGCACAACACTTTTTAATATATTTATTAACGATCTGCCACAACAAATACAAGAATCAGGTGTGAAGTGTGCACTATTTGCTGATGACTTAGTAATGTGGACTTCAAAACCAAAAAGCAAAAGTACAGAACTAGAAAAAACCATGCAACAATCCTTAACCAACTTACAAAGGTGGACCAAAGAAAATTTAATGACTGTTAATACAACAAAATAAAACTACCAAATCTTTTCACTAAGAAAAAAACCACTAAAAATAAAACTAAATTTTGAGGGTCAACAATTACCAGAAACAAAGGAAGCAAAGTATTTAGGAGTTACATTTGATACCAAACTTACATGGGCCAAACAAAAAGAAAATGTAATACAAAGAGCAGAGAGGTGCCTTTCACTGTTAAAATGTCTAACAGGAATGAAGTGGGGATGTTCCAGAGCAACTGTTAACACAACATACAATGTATATATAAAGCCATTATTTACTTACTGCAGCGAAGTTCTTGTAACAGCAAACACAAATAAAATTCAAATCTTTCAAAACCAAAGTCTGAGATTAATTACAGGTGCTATCAAAACCACACCAATAGCAGCTATGGAAATACTAACCAACCAATACCCCATTGAATATGAAATATAAAGAGCGGCTCTTATTCAACACGAAAAGTTGATCAGACTCCCATTCAATACATGGCACAAGAGAAATTTTACACATACACTAAAGACTCAGGAGAGCTTTCTTTCCAAAATTCAAGACACCAGGAAGAATGTACACCTTCCTAATTCAAAGGAAAACTTCATATCTAAAGTCAATCCGACACATACATTAGACATCACATATTATTTACACCTGACAGAAGAAGTTAAGAAAAGAGATACTCCAACTAGTGTTCTAAAATTATTGGCATTAGAGACAATCCATACTAGATTTCCAGAACATGAATGGCTCCATATTTATACTGATGGATCACTGATATCAAACCAAGATGGAGCAGGTGCTGGAGTCACATGTCACCTCTTTTCCTATTACAAATCTTTAAGTTATGGAACTACTAACTTTGATGGAAAAATTGAAGCAATTCGAATGGCCCTACAAAATCTTTTGTACAGAATTTCACATTTTCAGCAAGCAGTTATTCTCTCAGATTCCAGGGCAGCAATTATAGCAATTACTTCCAAGTTGTCACCAAAAAACCAAACAATTATAGAATGTTGGAAAATCCTTACCCATCTAATATCATAAATATAGGCACAGGTAAATTACATGTGCATTTGAGAGGTGGAATCAGGACTGGAAAATACAGTGCCATAGATGGGATTTGAACCACAGATCTTCCACTTCACGCATGGCTGCTCTAATCACTGAGCTATCATGGTAACTAGCCAGTATGACATTAAATTCCATCATTAAGATTGAGGGGCTCTAATGACCTAGCTGTCGACGAGCCCTTAAACCCTACTCACTCACTCACTCACTCATTGAGTTTGCTGGCATAAAATAACATTTATCATCTTCATCTGCATTTGTTTAACAAAAAATAAATGTGGAAGTACTGATTAAATATAATAGTATGGATATTTTGAGAAATAATCCTAAAAATCTTAAACTTTTAGGAGCCCACCTTACAAACAATCTGTAATTTTTTATTAATTTCAACTAAATATGGATTGTATGAGCAAATTTTTTTTAACAATTATACATAAAATTAGTAGTGTATATGCAGCAGTTTGCTTGAAATTCTTACTTTTTAGGCAAGTAGCACTTATTTGTCAAATTTTCTTCATTAACATCAATAATGAACAATAAAACATATTACTTACCCAGTCTGTGTGCTCAAGTATCATATAATGGGGTTCAGCCTCCCGACAGAGACCTACTAACTTTACCACATACTCATTCTGAGCCTTGTGGAACATATCCAACTGTCGCTTAAATTCCTGAAGGACAGCATCATCTCGTGTGTTTTGCAAAGCCTTGACAAGCACTGAAGCACCTCCCTTCTCTTTGTCGTCACCCCCTGCACCTTCCACACCATGTGCCTTTGCCACAAACACCTCACCAAATTCTCCACGACCTGGATAACAAATAACATGCTCAAGTTAAATGTATTGCTATTATTATGATGGCTGGAAAGAAATAAGTGGCAACATATATATCTTATGTGAACTATTTATTGCACAATCATGATACTTCTACAGGCCTTCGATGTAATCCCATGCCACATGTTGCACCCATTGCCAGATATGGAGAAGTTGCAGGATACCAGCAGCGGTACTCTGTTGATTTCTGCAAGAGAGTGCCCTATAGCTCGAAGAATGGCCTCTCTGGTTAAGAAACATCCCTCGCAGTGATTCTTTCATTTTAGGAAACAGACGGAAGTCACAGAGGCTCATATCCGGAGAATAGGGTGGTTACTCTAGAGCCTCCCACCCCCATTGTGAAACAGGGTTCTGCAGAGCTACTGAATTGTGACAACAGGCATTGTCCTGGGTGGATCTCTGTCTGGAAAGTTGGGAAATTTCATGCGCAGTGCTAGACAAAGATGATGTCCGCATGCAACAAACACT
Organism: Tenodera sinensis; assembly: GCA_030765045.1. Classification (NCBI taxonomy): domain Eukaryota; kingdom Metazoa; phylum Arthropoda; class Insecta; order Mantodea; family Mantidae; genus Tenodera; species Tenodera sinensis. Next base: position 33,530,588 of record CM060969.1, on the reverse strand, counting down.
GAATCTATTCAATGACGCTATTTTTCACCCCATGTCAACCTCCACCTGGTTCCTGATGTACACTATCACGTCCCACACGAAAAGCTGTCACCCAACCTGCCACAGTCAGGTACAGCATAGCCTCATTCCTGCATGTTTCATGTAGCCCAGAGTGACATTCCGTGGCATTTTTTCCATGGACCACTTTGATCTTTATCCATTTTGAACTTGGTAAACATTTGGACGGTGTGGCTTGATGACTTACTTTCAACCACTCCACTCCTATCACTGCAGCAACTACACTAACACTGCCATCCGAGTTGTAAAGCTCCACCAACCCTTTACATGAGCTGCCAACTGCAGCTCGAACAAAAATCCCTGTGCAGAGGTAAAACAGTGTTGCCACTTATTTCTTTCTCCCTCGTAATTAGTTCTTATGTTTGTTACATTTTCTTCAAGTGATATGTTTCAAGTTTCCTGTGCTTGATTGTATAATATATTTACGAAACTGACTTCAACAGAAACTTACCTAGGAGCACCATATTATGTAAATCTTGTCGAGGGAACACCAGCCGATCATAGTTGCTGCTCTTATTAGAGCGCTTGCTCTGCACAGAGCTGTGAGACTGCACTGTGTCAGCACCCTCACCTGTTCCACTGCCAGGGTTCTCTTTCAGTTCCGTATGTTCACCACCAGCTTCACCATTCTCTGCCTTAGCCACTACAACAGACAGCAGCAGAACATTGTTACTCATTTACATAAAAAAGTAAGATAGCAAATATAATATCAGCTTTAAGAAATAAACCATCTCATAATAGGAGGAAATAAGCCCCATAATTTTAAAGCATTGCAAGCATGTCATTGCTAAGCCCATATCTCACTTAATATCTCATTCCATAGAAAAGGGTGAACTTCCTCAATGCCTCTGAGAAGAACGCCTCCTCAGGGTAATAAAAACTTCGATTGCTAATTTTACATATGCAGTTAATTTGCTTGTTAATTGTAACTTTGTAATCTGTTATATGGAGAAGGATTTGTATGTTGCAATACAGCCTGTTCTGAAAAAGAAAAGAAGATATCCTAATGGAGCCACGATCCATAGTCAAATCTCTGATATATAAATATTTAATGATTGTACACTACTTATAGATACTAGTTTTTTATGTTCCAGTTATATACTACCTTTAACAAAGAAGGTCATATCGGTGGCTTTTAACCTTCTGAAACAACTTTTCAATAGCAATGGTGTTTACTTGCTTAACAATGGTTTTGAACTTTAGGTTTCTATTACTTTTGATTAATTTTTACTTTCTCTACTGGTAAGTAGAGGAAGTATTGTGTTCCAACCAAAAATTTGATGTAGAGATTTCACCGGAAATATATGTTTTGAGACCCGCTGAATCAAAAAAAAACATTGTTGTGTGTCTGTGGACAGCATAACTCAAAAATGAAAAGTCGGTTAAAAACCAAAGTTGGCATTTAAGTTCAATGTCTGTCAAGGATGCAACACAAAGATTTTGAAAAAAATAGCCCCACCCTAAACTACCCTTTACTGGAAAATTTTTCGAAAATTTTGATTTTCTTGAAAATGGCTCTAACAATTTTGATTAAAATATTGTATGTTTGAGATATTTTTATGGCAAATGAAATGTATATCTTAAATTTTCTGGCTATAGCCCCTGCAGTTGTATTTACTCTGGATGACTTTTGCATAACTGATAAACCATTAGATATAGACCAAATCATAGTATACAAAAAATGTAGATCTTTCTAAAATACACAATTTATGTCCAAATAAATTTTCTTGGAGATATTCCTTGTAATGCGTGTGAGTTTTGTAAAACTTAAAACTTTCGTGAAATGGAACATTGTCGCTCATTTTTTTATATGTTAAGCATCCAAAGGGAACGGGATCTCAAAGCTTTAAAAGATTTGACTATCACACAAAGCCTACTAATCATATTTTAATATTCCCCTTGCACCTACAAGGAAATGTTGTTGTTGTTTTCTAGTGCCTTGCATCTGGCAATGAAGCCATTAGCATTCGTGCTTTCCAATACTTTTGAACTGTAGTTTCTTCTGATCTTAATGCTTCACAGGTCTTCAAGTGTTCTTCATTCATTTCTGCTGGATCGTTACACAGGACACATATTGGTGAGGCTGAGATACCTATTCTGTAGAGATGACTTGTCAAGCAGTCATGATTTGTCAATAGTCGGAAGGCTGCAACAGCTGTTTTCCTTGGTCTCTGGGGGATTATATCTGGATTGGAAAGTAGTGTAATCCATTTTTTATCTTTGGCATTTGTTTTTATTTCTTGTAGGTATGAATGACAAAAATTTTTAATGACCTACAAGGAAATAAGCAATAAGATAATTTGTACAAATGTTTATCTCAACTAACATGAGGGAGATAGAGGAATAAGAGTTTGCAAGAATGGCTAGTACAAGAGTAGAGAAAGTCATGTGAGTTCAACACATCAGTTTTTATATTAAATTCACACATGCATCCACACTCCCATTCATACATCCAGACTCTAGGGAGGATGGGGAATAATCCTAATTAAAGAAAAATGCTCACAGGCCAGGGAATTTGATTCCCCAGGCCAGGAATCAAACTTGGGTCCCCTTGCACAGCAGGCAGGGGCTCTACTGACTGAGCTATGGGGCCAGCCTAACTAGAATTTGTGTTAGTTTTAAATAGTTTTTCTGCTGAAATAAGCATTTTGAAATTAAACTGCAAATTTCTTTGTAGAAATGCATTCGTAATTGTGATCACTATATATTAAAAACAGAAGCACTATTAATAGTGAAGTATTCTTCATGATTAAGTTTTGAAGTGAAGATGACTTTAAAAAAATGATTCAAAAATTGAATTCAAACTTGTGATTACTAAGTAAGTTTGTTGGCATAAATAAATAATAATTACCTTGTGATTACTATTTTATGAAACAGAAATATATTTTTAAATGCTATATGTTTAACCTCTTGAGCGATGGCCATTTAAAACGTCCGCGAGCTGACCATTTAAAACGTCCGCGAGCCGAGAACTGCTACCCAATATCCAGCGCAGGGCATTTAAAGTGTGTCGTATATACACAGCTGTATTTTGTGTAAATATTAAGTTATTTTAATGAAACAAAAACTGGTATAAAACTCGTTATATGCAGTATAAATGTATGTCATCAGCAAAGTTGAGTTGTATTTACAAAACGTTGAAATGGCACAATTTTGTTTCACTGTGGTGAAAAGTCAACTTTGCTCTGTCGAACGCATCTAATATAAGTTCTCGGAAAGAAACAGTAAAGAAACACCCATTGTATGTGTGGCTTATGCATCAGCATACTGTGTAATAAAGCACTACTGTATGCGTGGTCTCTTGAGTCATCAGAGTAGAGCAACTTGAAACTTTTGCTTACGCGAGTTTCGTAACTTAGTAGAATCCGTGTCTTTCTTTGTTGAAATACATACGTATACTTCCTGCTTGTAGCTGAAGGGAGAAGTGGTATAGAAAGATATTTTTGCACCAACTGGATATAACCATATACAATTGTTTGGTAATTTGGAGAGCTCTCTAAACCCACACAGGACAATGACCGACCTTGACTTCCGACTATAAATAGCTCGCAGCCTAATTGAACAATACCACGTTGGGGGTTGAAAATCCAAAACCCCTGCACCCCTCAGACTTCAAGGAAAACATTATTCTAAAAGGATATCACCAACAGCAAAGAAGTCCCGCCCATCTCGAAAGTGTTTCGTGTGCCGCAAGAAGGGAATTCGCGAATGTGGAGATGTAGGTACCCTTGTGTGTTTATCCCTGTTTTGAGGTAAATCACTGCAGAACGAACATGTTAAGGTAAGCCAATAAAGTATATAGACTTTACTAAAATGTTTCATAAAGGGAAAATTAAAATAAGTTGTGTTGGATAAGGGATAAATAAGGGTTAAATGCTTAAACGCACAGGACGTGTATACACGCCCATATCGCTCATCCGTCATTTTAAATGGACGTGATTTCACGCCCATATCCCTCAAGAGGTTAAGGAAAACTCAATGGTGTTATTTTCATTTATGTGTAAAATTAGCAATAGGAGCTTTTATTACTCTACAAGTGGTCACAGGAGGAAGCACAGCAGTGAATCAAGGCTAAGGATGGAGACTAGTCCCCAAACATGTTTCAGTAAGTTCTGGTGTAGAAAGTGAAGTTATAGTTTAAAAATAAATAAATTAAATTTATAAAACCAGCTCCAAAATGTTACATAGGAGACTAACCATACCCACAGCTTAGTCTGAATATGTTGTTCTCTGTAGCTTAGGTTCAGAAGCCATGTGGTACAAGGGTTTGTTGACTGATTTAACACTTTTATATATACTAGTGTTAGAAGATAAAGAAAGTTGAATCCATGTTGGACAGTAGAGAGCACATTCAAAGAGAGTGAAACACTTAGACATTCAACACCATTTTATTAGAGGTACATTGGAAAATGTTCCTCACTCAGAACAAAAATCTGACATGATTGCAGTCTTTAAATAAGGAAGTGTTTTGTGAAGTCAGAAATCGTTTGGGCATTTATGCCTGTGGAGTAATTATTTGTATAATCAACTTCTGAATATGTTATGCTAGTGTTAAGGGGAGGTTGTTGGGGGAGGTAAAAGCAAAGAAAAAGTCTATGGCACATAGTATTTTGTCATTCACTTTTTGGCCCACCCCTATGGTGTGCAGGCCGCACCATAGCCAAATGGTTACACCATTCACTTTGATACCGAAATTTAGATTTCCAATCGAATGGGCTTGATAAAGACACGTTTTAATTTAATTGCCGGATATGAGATTTGCGATAAGTGTTGAGTAATAACATAGATAGATAATAGAGCAGGAAGTGTTGTAAGGTGGGCAAGATATGAGTAAATAATAGTCGTTAAATTTGTAGGATAAACACATTATTGGTTTGAAATTAACGAGTCATGACGTCATACTACATAGTTTAAATACACGTTTGAAAGTCAAGTCTACCAACCTTAAAAGTCGCGCAATATATTTAATAAAATATAAAGTAAACATCGTTTAATCCTAAGAAGGTAATTATATATTCGAAATTCATAAAAGAACATGTTATAATAGAAAGGGACATTTCTAAATTGCGGGAAAAGGAAATAGCATTTTGGATACGAGGCTTTCTTGGATGACGTCATGACATTCAAAAGGAGAGAGAACGGTTTCTTAGCGTGGGTAAGAGAGAAAGCGTCACTACCCAGACCAGCATCGTACGTTGTGGAGTGCAGACGTGAGTGCGATTCTTCTGCGTGTAGCAGATCGGCATAGCTCCCGCAAGTATCGAAGATGCAATAAATAGTATGCAAAGATTTTCTTGGGTTGTCTATTACACACCTACGCAGACCCGATATAAAGAGATCTCAAGCTGAGCTAGCGGGAAAGAACAAAATCAACGGGCGACCACGAGACCAACAACTAGAACCGAACAACGACTCCAGCTTCAAATGGCGACCACGAGACCAACAACATTTAAGCATCAATGGCGACACGAGAAGTGAAGAACGACTATTAGCTTCAAATGGCAACCCAACGTGTGGCGTCGAAAGAATGGACCAACCCCAAGACGACCGAGCCAGCATCGAACCAGCAGACAAGAAGGTGCCCAGCGTGTCAACATCTGTGAAACGTGTAGTGAACAAGTTTAAGTGCAGTTAAAAAAAAAAAAAAAAAAAATAGTCAAATAGTGAAAATATTGAAAATTTTGGTGAGTAGAAAAACACATGTAAATAGCTTAGAAATGGAAGACAGTGATAGCGATTTTCTAGGTTTTGAGAGTCCGGAAATTGAGAAAAGTGTAAGTAGGATGGAAGAATATAGTCAGAATGTAATTGGTAGCAGAATATGCCAAGAAGTAGAAGATCAGAACGTTAGAGAAACACCTAGAGGTAGTTCAGAAATGTTTAGTAGTAATTCAGAAAGGCCAGCAATTATGTCAGAAATAGAGAATATGTTTCAAAAGATAATGAAAAAGATGAGTACAGAGTTAAGTCAAAAGATAGATGAAAATAGTAAAGAATTAAGAACAGTGAAAAAGATGAGTACAGAGTTAAGTCAAAAGATGAGTACAGAGTTAAGTCAAAAGATAGATGAAACTAGTAAAGAATTAAGAACAGAGTTAGGACAGAAATTAGAGAAGGGACAACAGGAATTGGGAATGCAATTGGAGAATCAGAAGAGAGCTTTAGAAACCTTTAGGGAAGAAGTTAGGGAGGAAATTAATAAAGTCAGTAGTGAAGTAAAAGAAAATAGAGAACAGGTTAAGGGAGAATTAGAGACAATAAGGCAAGAAGTAAAGAATTCTGAAAAGAAATTAGGTCAACAAGTGAGTGAAAAATTAGATAAAGAAAGGGAAAAAGTAACATATAGATTAGACAAACAAAGGGAAGAAATTAGAGAAGAGTTACAGGGGTGTAAAGTTAGAATAGAAAGATCTGATGTAGAAAGTGAAAGGCAGGCTAGAAATTTGGAGGATGTTACAGACCAAATAAAAGGGGTAGTAACAGAAATTACTCAGGTAAAAGAGGCCTTAGAAAATTTGAAATTAAATGAAAATGCATGTAATCACAACAATCTTAATAATGAAGCTGCAAGAAACGAGGCAATACCAGGTGTATCAGCTGACATTTCAATGCAAAATAGGGGTAACAGTAATTCCCATTCTGATCTCGGAAATAGTGCAGGGACAGGTGACAATTCAAATTTACATTGGCCTAACCATGTCTTAAATGAAATGACACCTCCAGTTTTTGAAAATGAAGATTCAGATGATCCTAAAGCCTTTTTAGAAGGGTTACAAGAGTACTTCACGGTGAAACGTATACCAGAGGAGTACAAGATGGTGATAGTAAGAAAATGCCTAAAGGGTAATGCTGCTAATTGGCCAGGCCTTTCTATGGGTAACAATAATGATTACAGGACCTTTAGGAACATCTTTTTAACCAGATATTGGGGAGCTAGTAGGCAGGCTAATATTAGAGTTGAATTAAGCAATGGAAAGTTTAATCCTAGATCCGAGGAATCGATGGTCAACTATTTTATGAGAATAGCGAGAAAATCGAAGATGTTGGATCCTCCCTTAGATGAAAAAGATCTAATAAATATAGTTACTCCACATTTTCCGGAAACGCTTCAACACTACCTAATCATAGCCCGACCCGATAGCATTGCAGCTATGATCGAATTATTATCAGCCTTAGAAGTCAATAAGCCAAAACACGCATTTGGAAATAAATATGAAGAAAAAGAAACTGTAAATTCTTTCGGGCAAGGGGCACAGTATTATCAGAATAGAAGTGAGATTAGGGAAAGATATAAAGGACCAGTACCAAGGATGGAATCATTACGGTGGGAAAATCAAGGTAGATATAACCAGGAAGGGCATCACCAAAATAGAAATGGTAATCAAAGGGGAAGAAATATAAGGGTGAATTATATGAATACAAATAGATTTGATCGAGGTAGACGGGGACGTTATTTTGGGCATAGTAGAAATTCAAATGATGGGTATTGGACAAACGGAGATAATGAGTTTAGACCGAGGTCACCAAGACAGGGAGAAAGGTATTCTAATGGACGAAATTCCCCCGAAAATGCGGAAATGGTTGAGGCCATTAACACGGTCAAAAACATGGTAGGAAGTAACCCCGATTTAATGCAGGAAAACAGAAGTAACAATTCGGGAAATAGTACAGGAGCAATACCTAAAAATCAGGGAAACGCCAGACCCGGTCAAACGCGCCTTCAGTGAGAACTGGGTATCCTAGTAATGATTGTGATAAGTACTCGGAAATAAATAGTCCTGGAAGGCAAATGATGATACAAAAGAAAAGAGAATGGAAAAATAGAATTGACGAAAACGAAAAAGTAGGAGATCCACCTAAAATCAAAATTGGAGTAAATGGAAAACAATACAATGCAATTATAGATACGGGATCAAATAGCACAGTATGCTCACAAAATTTTTATGATAATTTACAAAGTAGTGGTTTTAAAGTAATGTCTTTACCAGTTAATGGGATATACTGCTCGCTAGCTGTGGGAAAACGAAAAGAGAGAGTAAAATTTCAAGCAATGATAAATATTGAAATAAATGGGAGAATACTAGGAATTTTATTTCTGATTGTAGGAAGACTTGTGACAGATATTATAATAGGTTGTGATTGTCTTTATGCCTGGGAAGCTGTGGTGAATTTTAAAAACATGATTGTAGAAATGAAAGTTGAAGATGAGACCATTATAGTGCCTTTTGTGGAAGATAGTAGTTCAGAAACTATTGTACGAGAAAAAGAGGAAGAAGAAATCCAAGGGGATACATTCTTTGTAGAATATGTTAAAGTAGGAGCTATGGAATTAACTGAAGTAAATGTCAAAGAGTACAGTATCGATAATAAAGAAAATGTAGAATGGGATAAAAATGATTTCATAGACAATTTGAGGTTTTCTGATGCAACTAGGTACTATGATAGGGAGAGTAGTGAAGACTTAGAAGAATTGTTGAGGGAAAAAGTAACTCAGGCTGATCAACTAAATGAACAACAGAGGGATAAACTGTTTGAAATATTAATCCGAAATAAAGAAGTATTCTCTGAGAAACCTGGTAAATGTAATATTTATACTCATTCGTTTGAGATGATACCCATCAAACCTTTTACACATAAAGCGAGAGCTATCCCTAGTACCATAAGAGAAGAGGTAGATGCAGTTATAAAGTCAATGTTAGAAGATGAGGTTATTGAGATTTCGAATTCAGAATTTGTGAATCCCCTATGTATTGTAAATAAGGCCAATGGAAAGATTAGGGTGACATTAGACACGAGAAAACTAAATCAACATTGTAAACCTGATAGATTTAAACCAGAAAGTGTAGAGGTAATATTGAACAAATTGCAGAAGGGCAAAATTTTTTCTACTCTAGATCTTACAGCATCTTTTTGGCAGATCCCACTTAGAGAAGATTTAAGAAAATATACAGCGTTTTTACATTCTGGGATACTATATCAGTTTCGAGTTTGCGCCTTTGGTATGAATACCAGTGGTAGTGCACTATTAAGAGCTTTGTATGAAATTTTTGGAGAAACCATAAAGAAATTTGTAGCTCAGTATGTGGATGATTTTGTAATTTTTTCAGAAAATATAGAGGATCATTTAAATCATATCAATTATGTGCTTAGTCAGTTAAAGAAAGCAAACATGACAATAAAGCCCAGTAAAACTGCATTCTTTGTGAAACAGACAGAATTTTTAGGTTATGTTATTTCAAATGAGGGAATCAGGCCTAATCCCGACAGAATTGAAAGCATAAATAAAATACCAGCTCCTAAAAATATAAAACAATTGAGAAGATTTCTTGGTATTCTAAATTATCAATCAAGATTTATCCTGGAATATGCAACCGTAGTAACCCCATTAAGACAACTTTTGAGAAAAGATGTAAAATGGCAATGGTCATCAGTAGAACAAGAATCTTTCGAAAAGGTAAAAACATTGTTTGCAGCGTCAATTTTATTGGAAAAACCTAGGGAAGATCTCCCCTACATAATTTATACGGATGCTTCAGGACTTGGGTATGGTAGTGTCATATTACAAAAAGATGAGGAAGGAAAAGATCACCTCATTGCTGTAGCTTCAAGGGGGCTTTCAAGGACTGAATCACAGGCTTGCACTACAGAAAAAGAGATAGCAGCTATTTACTTTGCACTTGTAAAATTTAGGCAATATGTATATAACAACCCAGTAATAGTTTACACAGATCATGTTAGTTTGGCATTTATGAACTCTTGCAAAGTCACAAGCACACGTATTTCTAGATATATACATGAAATCACATCCCATAACATAGAAATCAAACACATAGCAGGAATTCAAAATATTTTTAGTGATTTGTTATCAAGGATGAAAACCAATTACACAATACCAGATACAATTAGTGACAACAAACATGATGTAACCATACTATATTTGAAAACCTTAGAAGGGACTCAATTAGCTAAAGAATTTCGAAATTTGGAACGATTACAGACAGAGGACGATGAACTTAAGAAATTGAGAGAAAAGGCACAACCAATCACAGAAAATCTAAAAGATAATATAGGTATTTATGAGGGAAAAATCTATAAATTTCATGGAAAAATTGAACCTAAATGGAAAGTAATGGTACCAAAAGCTTTACAAGAGAAACTTATACTTGCTTATCACAAAACACTAGCTCATACAGGTAGTGAAAAGCTAATCATGGCAATTAGTGACCATTTTTATATAAAACATTTGGCAAAGAAAGTGAGAAAAATATGTTCAAGCTGTGATTTATGTCAAAGGGCCAAACCATTTAACATCAAATTTGATATAGAACCTCAGACAATCATAAGAGAAGGGAAAAATGTACTAGTTACTGCTGATGCACATGGTGAACTACCAGTAGGACAATTTGGATGTAGATATATGTTTGTTCTTCATGATGTTTTTAGTAAATTTATTAAAATTTATCCTGTTAGGAATATCAGCAGCAAAACATGTGTAGGAAAGATAATAAAAGATTATGTGCCTAAATATGGCAAGATTCAGGCAATCTTAACAGATAATGCTACAGTTCATCGGAGCAAAATCTTTAAAGAAACCCTAGAAAATCATGAGATAAAGTTATATCATTGTTCCTCATACTTTCCATCAGGGAATCCAACAGAACGTGTCCTCCGAGATATAGGAATTTATTTACGTGTGCTTACACATCATAATCACAAGGATTGGGTGAAATATTGTCCATTGATAGAAAAGATTATCAATCATACCATTAATGTAACTACTGGGTTTGCCCCAATAAAATTAATGTTAGGAATTGAACCAGAACCAATATTAACCGGGGTACCAAAAATACTGAAAATTAATGACATTCAGTTAAGTGAAGAAGAAAGAGCGAAAATTGCTTTTGAACGAATCAAGAAAAAGGCAGAGAAGTGAAAATTAAAGAAAAAGAGTAGAAAACATAAATGGGAACCTAAGATAGGCGATTGGGTACTAGTTAAAGACCATAAGTTATCAAGTGCGTTGCGAGGTAGGAACAAAAGGATGGAATTGTTATATAAAGGTCCTGCAGAAATTATATCAAAATTTGGTTATCATACTGAGACAGAATATTGACTAATAGAAAATTGTTCATGTAAATATTTTTGTAAGAGTGTGTAAATTTTTAATTCTTTTAATTTGGGTGTATCAGGGACTTATTTTTTTTTAATAATACTCAAAATAGACAATGTCTTCTCGTCACTTTGAGTTCAACCAATGAGAACTGTTGCGTGGATGAATACACAAGAATGGCGGTGTTGCGTCATAGGACGCTAGGTACTATATTCATTAGCGTCTGTGAACTCAAAGTGGGAGGTCGTATAATTGCTGATGGTGTGTGAACATGTAAATTACACCCAAACTTTTAACCAGCGTAGACGCTGTCGAAATTTAAAAGTCGTTAATTAATTGAAATTGTGAAAAGAAGTGTAAATAACTAATAAATGTGTTTGTGATAAAAGAACGTTGGCTTTTGCATTCCATTCTTAGACCGCCAACCCTGCAGATAAGAGTGGCGTCTGCTATAACAAACTTTCCACCTTTTAGTAAAAACAATACTCCATTTGCTGCTATATTCACGCTGATATATGACCATCTTTTATAATAAAACCCCCGCCACAAATGGCTTGCCCAACGTGGAGCGCGAATTTAGAATGGAATGCAAAATTACGAAGTGTTAACATCAAAAGGACGCTATCTCATCGTGCAGGAAAAAGACGCCATTGAACATCGTTTGATATCAATGATCCGTCAAAACATCGATACACGGAGAATCAACGTGGGAAAGACACCGGAGATCATCCAGCGAAGCCAACTACCCAGGAGACGTAAATAACCGGATGAAGAATCAGCAGGAAAGAAAGTAGGATCAAAACTTTTTGTTTTTTTTTTTATATATATTTTATTTCCATTTATTAATGCTACTTAGAAGTGGCAAAGTAACAGGACTTTCAACATTAAGTGAATTAGATAAAGGAATTAAGATGTCGCGAAAAGAGATAGAAACAGGAGTGGGGGAAGGGGCAGATAGGCCTAGTTATCAGATAGGATTAGAGAATGAGGAACAGGCGGAAATAAGCAAAGACCAAAGGTTAATGATGATGATGTTTGAAAGACTGGAACAAAGTTTAGGTCAGAGTATAGAACAAAAACTGGAACAAAACAAAGTAGAATTAGGTCAGAAAATGGAACAAAATAACATAGAACTGAAACAGGACATAGAACAAAGTTTAGGTCAGAAAATGGAACAGAATAAGGAAGAGATAGGTCAGAAAATGGAGGAAGTGAGAAAAGACTTAGAACAGAAAATGGAATTAGGTAGACAGAACTTAGAACAGCAAATGGAATTAGGTAGACAGAACCTAGAACAGAAAATAGAATTAGGAAGACAGGAGTGTAAAGAAAATATGAAAGTAATGGAAACTAATTTAAAATTAGTTCACAAAAACTTAAATGAAACAAAGGAAGCCTTAGAAGCTAGGATAGAAATTGTAGGAGATAGGATGGGAAAGATAGAATCAGAGATGAGGGATAATAAAATTGTGTTAGAAGGAGAAATTGCTAGATGTAGGGATGAAATAACAGAATGTAATACAAATGTAGACTGTAAGATAACAAATGTAAAAGCAGAAATAACTGAGGGATTAAGGAAAGAGATTGAGGTAGTAAAGAAAGACATTATTAATGAAACTGTAGAACAAATTGTAATTCCTAAAATTAAGACAATGAATGATGTGATGCTTTCACAACAGGATGCTATAAATGATATGAAACAAAGCCACTTAGAAATAAAGAATGATTTAAAATCAATTTGTGAAGAAATGAAAAAAGGGAAAGAAAATTTGGCTAATGTAAATGATGTTGTGAAGGCATTACAAAGACAAGATGATTTAGATGTAAGTAATGTACAAGATGAGAGTTATTTGAGTAATGTACAAAATGTTGACTCACCATACAGAGAAAGAGGTTCACAACCAAACAATGACACAACACATAACACATGTTACACCAACAGCATATTACATGAAATCACACCACCTACATTTGACGAGGAGAAGGGAGACGATCCAAAACTCTTTGTTAAAGAGATGGAAGAATACTTTAAAGTGAAAAGGATACCAAACGAGCTTAGGATGATGATAGTTAAGAAAAGCTTAAAAAACAAGGCATTAGAATGGCTCAGGTTAACACTAGCTGGTCATGAGTCTTATAGCTCATTCAGAAATTTATTCCTATCAAGGTATTGGGGCCCAGCTAAACAAAACCAAACTAGGGTAGAGCTAGCGACAGGTAGATACGATCCAGCCAAAGGGTTGTCATTAGTCGACTATTTTATGAAAGTAGCCAACAAAGGAAAGCTATTAGACCCCAACTTGTCGGAGGCAGAACTAATTGCCAGCATAACAAGACATTTCCCAGACACAGTGAGAACAGGATTAATTGTTGCGAGGCCAGTAGATTTTGCAGATATGATAGAACTGCTGACAGCCTTCGAAACACAAAATGGTCGGCCTAATGAGCATAGACATAGGAACGGTCACCCAAACTCACCCATCCTAAACCGAAACATGACTACGAACAACCAGAGTGAGGGAGAACATAGAAATACTAGGAGTACCCATGAAAGGGGGAGAGGGGCACACCATTTCCCACAACCACATAATCATGGCGAGAGGATGGAGAACACAAGACAGCGGTACCACGACACAATACCGAGGGATGAAACGAGACACCAAACATATACATATGATCGTGGAAGACCAGGAGAACATACCCATCAAGTGAATCACATGCGATTCAGTAGGGAACACTTGAACAACCACAGACCGTCATACGACAGAGGTTCACGCCAAAGGGGCAGAGACCAATGGTACACTAACAACACAAGACAGCAGGAAGTAGAAGAAGATGTGCCAAATAGGGCAGATACTGCACAGAATACAGAAACGACAACCACCACCAACACTCAGGGAAATTACAACAACTAAGTTCGTCCCAACCGGCTGGATGACAAACAACAATATCTCAGCAACTTACAATTGACATCGACACCATGATGGCTACACGAAGAGAAAGATGGAACCACTGGTCATAACAAAACAGCTGGGTGACCACACGTATGAGCTACAGAATACAAATGGCAAGTTGGTAGGAAGATACCACAAAAATAAATTGAAGCCATACAAAGAAAGGACCAAATAGTCTTTGTCAACGAATGTGTAAGGCAGGAATAATAGAGATGAAAGGAGATAACAATTTTGATGGGTTACTTATAGGAAATTACGTTCAGAATAGAATTACAACAAGGAAGAAGATCAACATAGTCATTGGCTATATCGACCACAAAGAGCATTGTCAACAAAGACAGATGAGGACACTGATTGTCATTAAATAAATGAATCATAGCGACAGAAGATAATATGTTTTTGACATAAGGATGTCAGGGACAAAAATAAAAATGAATTAATTATGATGAAAAAGATGTAATATTTCGACACAAAGATGTCAAGGGTAAATGGAGAAGAAAAATAATACAATTACAGAATAATTGTAAGTATAGAAGTTTTCTCTTATAAAAATAAGAGACACAGAAATGACAATTAGTGAAGTGAGGAAAACCATAACCAGAAAAACAATGCCCATGAATTGAGATGAATATAGCCAATGCTAAGCTCGAAGAAATGTTGAACCAAACAACAATGAATAATAACCCAATTAAGAAAATTAGTACCATTAGTAACATCAGAGTTTAAGAACCGACTCAATAACCTGCCTATACATAAGCTTATAAGACAAAGAAGGCAAAGAACTGAATAAAATATTGCCATAAACATGATCATAATCATTAGCTCAAAATTTGTATCCTGTTTTTCTCTCCTCATAGCAATGAATACAAGTCAAAAACCACATGAAACACTTACATTATATTTGTGTCAATGTCAAATGTACAATAACTGAATATGTATTGTATGATAACTGGATATGTTGTGTAATAACTGAATATGTTGAGTAATAACTAAATATGTTATGCAAAAACTGAATATGTATTGTGTAATAACTGAATATGTATTGCATAATAACAGAACATATGTGTTATGATAGCAGGATATATTGTGCAATAACTGAATATATATTGTGTAATAATTGGACATGTTGTGTGGTAATCAAATGTGTTGTACAATAACTGAATATGTATTGTGTAATAACTGAATATGTATTGCATAATAACAGAACATATGTGATATGATAACTGGGTATATTGTACAAGGACTGAATATGTATTGCATAATAATTGGACATATTGTGTAATAACTAAATATGTTGTGCAATAACTGGATATGTATTGTATAATAACTGAATGTATTGTGTGGTAATCGAATATGTAAAACTTATAAAGACATGTTGTATTATGTCAAAACAAAGGACAAAGACAAACAGTGAAGAAGACTGTAAAGAAAAAAAAAAAAAAAAAAAAAAATATATATTGTACAAAGTGATTGAATCATAGGAGTAGGGAGAAGTATTGTATTGTGTTTCAAGATTGTGAATAAGGTGACAACTTGAAAAACAAAACAAGGGGCATATGAGACAGAATATTGACTAATAGAAAATTGTTCATGTAAATATTTTTGTAAGAGTGTGTAAATTTTTAATTCTTTTAATTTGGGTGTATCAGGGACTTATTTTTTTTTAATAATACTCAAAATAGACAATGTCTTCTCGTCACTTTGAGTTCAACCAATGAGAACTGTTGCGTGGATGAATACACAAGAATGGCGGTGTTGCGTCATAGGACGCTAGGTACTATATTCATTAGCGTCTGTGAACTCAAAGTGGGAGGTCGTATAATTGCTGATGGTGTGTGAACATGTAAATTACACCCAAACTTTTAACCAGCGTAGACGCTGTCGAAATTTAAAAGTCGTTAATTAATTGAAATTGTGAAAAGAAGTGTAAATAACTAATAAATGTGTTTGTGATAAAAGAACGTTGGCTTTTGCATTCCATTCTTAGACCGCCAACCCTGCAGATAAGAGTGGCGTCTGCTATAACAAACTTTCCACCTTTTAGTAAAAACAATACTCCATTTGCTGCTATATTCACGCTGATATATGACCATCTTTTATAATAAAACCCCCGCCACAATACCTATGAATTAAGAGATGTTAAAAATGAAAAATGTCTGGGAAGATGGCATAAACAACTCCTTCGACCATACAAGAAACCGTGTGGTACCTTGGAACCTTGATTTCATGTAAAATTCGAAGTGTCATTGTCTATTGGCGCCCAATCAGCTTTGAGATAAAATGTAAATGTTAGCTTACTTGAAAATCATATATTGGTCAGGTACTTACATATTCATGAAAAATGCAGAATGTGAATTGCTATATACTACAAAGAGCTTAAAAATATATTGTATAGAGCTCACAATAACAGCTTCAAAAAGATTGTTAAAATGTTCATCTCCGCATGGAGAGAAAACAGAATATTTACTTTGTAAACATTTGTTAAAATATTTAGATGTATAGATAGTTATCACAGCAAGACAAAGAAAGAACTTGTCTGAAGAGTGTAATGGATTTATATAAATATATGTACATTTTAGTGCTTAAAGGATATAGTACAGATATGTGTTACAATAACAAAAGTGAAAATTCACAGTGCAAGTGATAGTGAGAGCGAAGTGAGCAAACATGAACTAAAAGAAGGAAGTATAAAGAAAGACTCTTGAAATTTAACCTTTATATAAAAGCTTCACAGAAGAAACCATAACATATTGTAATTAGTATTTAAGGATTAATGTTTAGTCAAGTGTACAATTGTTTGTCATGTTAAAAAGATTAATGAGAAGATATGTTAATAACCAATTTCAAAACAGTGTAATTGAAAATTGTATATAATGGGAGTGTTGCCGATTATTCAAAAAAAAAAGGAGTAATTTTAATTTTTCTTTCGGGCAAGACATTTACATTATTTTATTATGAAATAATAAAATAACATAAATGGGGGCATTTGATACCGAAATTTAGATTTCCAATCGAATGGGCTTGATAAAGACACGTTTTAATTTAATTGCCGGATATGAGATTTGCGATAAGTGTTGAGTAATAACATAGATAGATAATAGAGCAGGAAGTGTTGTAAGGTGGGCAAGATATGAGTAAATAATAGTCGTTAAATTTGTAGGATAAACACATTATTGGTTTGAAATTAACGAGTCATGACGTCATACTACATAGTTTAAATACACGTTTGAAAGTCAAGTCTACCAACCTTAAAAGTCGCGCGATATATTTAATAAAATATAAAGTAAACATCGTTTAATCCTAAGAAGGTAATTATATATTCGAAATTCATAAAAGAACATGTTATAATAGAAAGGGACATTTCTAAATTGCGGGAAAAGGAAATAGCATTTTGGATACGAGGCTTTCTTGGATGACGTCATGACATTCAAAAGGAGAGAGAACGGTTTCTTAGCGTGGGTAAGAGAGAAAGCGTCACTACCCAGACCAGCATCGTACGTTGTGGAGTGCAGACGTGAGTGCGATTCTTCTGCGTGTAGCAGATCGGCATAGCTCCCGCAAGTATCGAAGATGCAATAAATAGTATGCAAAGATTTTCTTGGGTTGTCTATTACACACCTACGCAGACCCGATATAAAGAGATCTCAAGCTGAGCTAGCGGGAAAGAACAAAATCAACGGGCGACCACGAGACCAACAACTAGAACCGAACAACGACTCCAGCTTCAAATGGCGACCACGAGACCAACAACATTTAAGCATCAATGGCGACACGAGAAGTGAAGTACAACTTACAGCTTCAACTTCTCACCAAAGCGACCTGGGTTTGATCCCAGGCAATCACATGTGGGATTTGTGGTGGATAAAGCAGTGCTGGGACAGGTTTCCTCGAGGTTATCCACTTTCCCCTGCCATCTCATTCCACTGGTGCTCCATCTTCATTCCATGTATCATCAGTGTCACTGCCTGAGACAATATGTAGTAAAATTGGGCATTAAACACTTAAAAAAAATCTGTGGTGTGCTGGTAGTGTGCCTACCTGAAATTCAAGAGGTCCCAAGTTCTAATATCAGTTAGGACGAGTTATTCAGATTAGGTTTTTTATCATATAGTTTGTAATACTAATCTTGATGTGTTGTTAATTTACGAGCACCAGCTCAACAATGTAAATGTTATGTGACAAATAAATGAATAGGTTTTTTCTTGAGTTTTTCCCTATCCTGAGAAGACAAATGCCAGGTAATGTCAGCTCTATGGAATCCGGGCTCACTTGAGTATCATTTCACCCATTCATTCATCATCTGATGTGACATAATAGGTAAAAGAACAAACCTTAAAAAAAATCCCTCCTTTGATTAAAAAAACTAACAGTTAAAAAACATGAATATCACAAATGTTGTTGCCTCTTTGCTATAAGAAAATAAATTGCTGGAATGAAAGAACCTAGTGTTTATTTTTTGAACTGTATAAATGCACATCCATGGGGTTAAGAATAATAGAAGACATGCACTGGAATAACAATGTAATACTAAACTAATTTTGGAAAAGATTAGTGAATTAAGTTATCAACAAGACCAAATGATACGAGTATCATTTTTACTTTCTCTACTATGTATAGGAAACAGAAAAAGTATCCAAAATTTGATACCAAGATTTCACTGGAAATACATGTTTTAGGACCATTTCCTGCTAGCTTGTGTTCCTCTGGTGCAATTTCAAGACTCTCTGCAACCCTGTCAGACTTGCAGTGATCCCAGCAGACAATAAACAAGACATAGAAAGAGCTTTGAAGTTTTTACCAATGTTTTGTTAGCTAATGCCGGATTTCTGACAATGAAGTCATTAATCCTGTTGCTCTCCAATATTTTTCACTGATGAATGGGGCACTAGAAGTGGCCGGGCATATTTGAAGGTGGTCTCGATCCATTTCCTCTTGCAGATCACATAGACGATAGAGTGGTGAAGAATATATCCTAATTCTGTTTAAATGTTTTGCCAGACAATCATGTCCTGTAATCAACCTGAAGGTTGCAAATGCTGTTTTTCGAGGATACTCAGGAATTACTGTTTGAATGTTTGGTAGTTCCCATCTTTTATTCTTTGATTTTTCATAGCAATATTTTGCAATAATTTTTTTGAATTCAGAGTTGACTAATATTTTAGCTGCATAAAATGGTAGATTAACTATAGATTTTTGTACACCGATGTTAAACATGAATCTAAGGTTTAGAATTTTAGATATCGAAATTTCTTATCTTTTGGACTTTTTATACATTTTTTTTAATTCTGACTTTTGCCTCATTTGTTTGGTATATCTATATTTGTGCTTTTACTAGTATTTTTATTTTATATTGAAATTTATCTCTGGCTTTTGCCATGATCCATTTTATAGCGGTGCTGATGACCAAGTGCCCTTAAAATTACTCAATTGTTGTCGTCATCACTGTCATCACCATTGTCATCGTCATTGTCACGTCATCGTCATTGTCACGTCATCGTCATCGTCATCGTCGCTGCCATCGTCGTCGTCGTCACCATTGTCGCCATCATCATCATCATCATCGTCGTCGTCGTCATCATCATCATCATCATCACAATCATCACAATCATCCTTATCTTTCTTTTTTGAGGTTGATACGGAAAAACCAACGACTGTGATATCAACCAGGTACTTGAACATGATTGAAATCTTCCTTACTAATGAAATTGCAAAGTTTCCTTATGTCTTTCTATTTCAACAAGATAGAGCCACTAGCCACACTGCAGGGACTTCCATGAATGCCGTAAGGAGGCTTTTTCCAAATCAAATCAACATTAGAGGTGATTTCACCTAACTGGTAAGATCCCCAGATTTGACCATGTGCAGTTTCTTCTTATCGAGATACTTGAAAAGTGTTGCATTTAAAGATCACCCACAAAATATTGAAAGACCAAAGGCCAATACTCCTCATGAAATCACCAATGTGCCATTGAAGATGTTGCATTGCTGAATGCACTAATAGCTTCTAAGGTTTAAAGAGTGTCAAGAAATAAATGACATATGTTGATTAAGAGTAACAAAATGTGTAATTTTGTTAATCTAGATATAATGCTAAGAATCAGTGCAATTTTCATATTATTTTCATTGATATGCTTTTACCAGGTTAGTGTCATTTGCAAATGAAGTCCTAGAAAAGAGACACAGTCAACTAGTTGCAATATGTTACTTCTAACATTTACAGCATTAATTTACTCTGACTAAATGACAACTTGTGAAGGGGAACTTAACACCCTGACTGAAAGGCAATGTTTTGTGCCTATGTCCCAGGAGAATGGATAACATGAATGGATCTGAAGGGCAGCTGGAATATTGCCAGGACAGAGCAAAGGCAGGGTCCCTATATTTTCCCAGTTAGAAGTACCCTGGCAGAGGTTGGCTCAGTGTGGTTCCTCTTTCACCCCTTTGGATTCATGCTTCCAATGGGGGTATGGGACTTGAAAACCGGCTCCTCTCCCCTTTGGACTTGTACCATCTCATGGGGACCCAGAAACCAATAAGCTTGCCTTCCAATCCAAGGGATGAGATTTCCAGGGTGTATTTGTTCCTCCTGCTGTGCTGTGCTGCTTCCACGACACTCGCTGACACTTCCTGAAAGAAACCTAAAGGGATGAAGGGTAAAATGCACTTATTAATGTAATGAGATGGAGTGACAGGAAATTTGGAGGATATGGAAATCCTTCCCAGTATTCACCCGGCAACCTGAAGAAACCTCCGAAAAAACTCATGGGGACTGAATCCATGACCTCCTGAATGTGGGCCACAGACGTTACCACCTGAGCCATCCCATTCAGTATTAATCCACTTTACTATATAACTTGTTTTATGGTATGTCATATACTTTAAAAACAGGAGTGAGTGAGTGAGTGTGTCGAGTTTAAGGACCCGTCGACAACTTGGTCATTAGGGCCCTTAAAAACAGGAGCCTGTCGTCTCTGGGAGTATTGTTTTCCATTGTACAAAGGCTTTATTGCATATTTAATTATGGTTTAACTGATGCCTTCAAACTTAATTATGTGGTTTAAAAAATTTGCTCCTCCATTACAAGGATCAGTTTACCATTTTTTATTTCTCATTGATTATTTGGAGTGTTTTCCTTGTAACGGTACCCTGAATTTTGCAGGTTTGACAGAAATCTGTACTATTTGTGAGCAAAGGTAGATTGAGTATCAAGTGAAAAAGAAAATGAATGCCTCTGACATATTCTTTTCAGTCTAATACAGGAGCAAAGAGAGCAGAGATAGCTTCAAATGTTTGCATCACCTACATTAATTTAAAAAATTATTTTGATGTTTAACGATGCTGTCAATTGCCAGGATCACTGGTCTGCCAGAATTTTGTCCCACAGGAGTTCTTTTACATGCCCGTAAATCTACTGACATGGGGATGTCGGTTTTAAGCACACTTAAAAACCATTGGTTTAGGCTTGGAATCAGTAGGCCAGTAATCAACTGAGCCATCCGACTGACTACATTACCTACATGGAGAATGTAGAGGCATTAGTACAAAAATGGCTCTGTCATTTCAAAGAGAATGACTTCAATGTGGGCAATTCGTCATGTTTAGGATCAGGCTTTGATGAAGCCTTCTGAGATTTGTAATCTATGGTTATTCAGATCAATGAACCCTGAGAATTAGCAGATGTGACGAACAGTGACCAGTCAAGCAAGATTCAGAACATTATAAACTTACGCAACAATCCAATTAAGTTGCTCCACATATCACAAGACACTTACAGAGAATATCTGTACCTTCAGCTCCATTAGCAGCAAGATAAGCCTGTTTCCTACGTTTACGGCGATGTCTGCACCAGATCATCAAGCCTATCACCAATAGCATGTAGGAACCAGCAATGCTGAGAGTGATGGTGAAAGTTTTGGTCATCATGGAGCCTTCCTCTTGTGCATCTTCTGGATGGTAGCCTTCAGGACCTAACAAGTGTTAAGTATCATTAACTTGCTTAACTCACTCTGATTACTATCACACAAGCAATTATCACATATTTATACTAACTTTTCACAATAAGGGTAACTTCTTCCCGTTTAAAACCACCACTGTTGCCTGCTGTGCAACCATATTTACCACTATCTGTCATATGTACCTCCTGCACCAACAGTGAACCGTTTTCAAGAACATGAAACCTGCAATCAAGATTATTCACAATCAACACATTAACCTTAATTACGTCTTAGGTTAGAGCCACATTACAGTCTCACTTTTGTGTTATACATTAACAGTCCCACTTGGCAAACCTTTATGAAGTATAACGTAAAAGGATAATAATACACTTGAACATCCAAAAACTAAGAAACACTCAAATTAATTTTAAATTCATACAAAGCATGCACTTAGCTATAAATTAATATCAATGACATTTACTTATATTTTAATTCAATCAGCTTGATCAGATATAAATATTACTGACAATGAAGCAGAGAAAGCAGCCATATTGAAACTTCAGTGTCACAATTGACTTTTTAGATTATATCTTGGAGGTTAAAGGGTTTCAAGAGAATTGTTGATGACTCAAACTATATTTTAATTCAATGTAAAGATACCAAGTTGAAGGCAAGATTTAATTGTGGATAAGTCCATTTTGATGCTTTTACTGCTTGCTACCAAAGTAAGATACTTGCATATGCATTAAACTTTCTCATCTGATTCATTTGTCCCAGTATACCTTCATTAATTGAATATTGAAGATATCATATCTTGTGATCTGTAATGTTGCAAGTGCTTTTTACCTTTCCAATTTACTGCATAGACAAGGCCAATATAGAAGAACTACTATCAGATACAAACTAACACTAAAAGAGAGGTTGACTATAAGGCTCAGGAATTAAAAAATTAAAAATATGGCATCCAACCTGAATGTAATTATTGTAATGACTACAATAAACAGTCACATTACAACTGATATATTGTAATACCAGCTTATGACAGCAACAATGGTAACACAGAATACTATCCAGATTATTGAAGAATTTTAGTGTGACGCGACAGCAGCACACAACAGGGGATGGGAAACTGGGCTGCCCCACACCACTGGCAGTATGCCTATGGAAGGCGCAGAGCACTCACACAAGCGAACATGTGACTGTAACAAGAAGTGGCAGAAACAAAGGGACTTTTCTAGCATATTTTTAAGATTTCTGAGTCATCAGTGCCTGTGTGTCGAAAGCTTCTTGAAAGGTCCATGTGACATCAGCCCCTCTATAAAGGGAGGCAAAACAATGAACAGGAGCTAGTTACTCAGTTAGTTTAGTTTTTAGTGTTAGAGCTGTGGTCAGTGTATTGGTGAGTGTGAGCCAGCTGTGCATGTGTGTGTCATCATGAGAGATATGTAGGATCGTCAAAAGAAGATCGAATGTCGAGTGATTGTAATACCTTAGTTTGTGTATGAGAGACAGAGAAAGTAAAGAAAGACTGAAAGGATAGAGCAAGGTTATGAGAAGAATAGTTGTGAGTTGTGATAGCCCAAAAGACTGAAAACTGTGTATTTGTGGTAACATTTTAAAGGACAATAAAGTGATAGAAAAGTAACCGTCTTTGTCGCCTTTTTCACCATATTATTAGGTGACAATGTATAAACTCCTCTTCACTTTGTGCATCCCTAAAAAATGTCATTTATGCTTCACATTTAAGCTTGCTTTAGCATAACAGAAGTGTTACTGGACCAACTGACACAGGCTCCCATTTCCATGATAACTACTGCAGGAGCAAATCCAGCAGCTATAGACTGATTATCATGTCTGACATCAGAGCATCATCTCAGGGCAACTTATCAAATGCAATGGCTGAGCTCTGGTATCTAGCATTATAAAAAGATGCCCATTTTGCCAATGGAGTTTCTCATAAGGTTTTGATATGACTGCTCCTTCTGTCTCTATCCATGTTGTGGACCACCAATCAATTTTTAGGGTTTGTTGCATAGAAAATGTGCACCAAAGAAAGAAAAGAGTACAAAGTATGAGGATTTATGAAATTTATGCTTGATTTATTAGGGAATCACTTAAACCTCTGAGAGGAAGGACGTTCTTGAAATGTTTTATGGCATCAATAATTGTATTAGTTTACCCAGGGTTTTCTGACAGTGAGGGGTGGAACTTAGAATACTTAAGTTCAGCTACTCATCTGGGGTTTGAAAACCTTCCAGAATAGATCATACTTGGCAGTGTTTTCTCTAATGAGAAAGAATGAGAACATCAGCTTGATTACCAGACAGCAACAAGAATCTTATGTATTACCTTTCAGAAGTTTGTTAATATTTAAACCCCCTCAACCCCTTCGCAGACCAAGGTTATGCGGCCTTCGACCTGGGGCTGCTACTTCTTTATTCAAGTAGCTCCTCAATTGGCCCATCCAGGACCTAACAAGGCTGAGTGCATCCTGTGCCAGACCTCTCAGCGGGGGAAAATCCCCATGCTGGTACTGGGGATTGAACCCGGGTCCTCCATGCAAGAGGCAGGTGCGCTACCACTGCACTATGGGTCTGTTAATGTTTGAAAGAAAAGTTTAATCAGGCTTGAAAAATTTAATGCCATAGCCAGGATTGATTTTTAAGAAAATACCCACCCCAATTTGTTATTTTTTATTCTCTCAGTTTTTAACAATTCTGATTAAAATGCCAAACACAAGATATTTAAACGATAAATAAAATATATATGTTGAGTGTCTTGGGAATAGCTGTGAAGTCCTCTTCATTCTGAATAACTTTGGTATATTGGTAAACCGTAAGAGAAAGACAAAATCTTACTGTATAAAAAATGTAGATCTTGCTAAAGAACACAATTTGTGTTAAATTAAATGTTTGTGTCATTAACCATTTCTAAGATATTCTCTGTTATTAGCTTGCATTTTCAGATACACTGTTGTAAAGCGGTAAGTTACTATTAATTTTGTCTTGCAGTCATTCAAATTATGTGGAATTTCTAAGCCATTTCATTGTGATACACTTTTAAAAATCTAACCATCACTTAAGCTTACTGTATCTTTATACCTTTTTTAAGCATAACTACCACATTTGCCAGCATAAAAGACCCCGCTTTTTAGGACCTATTTTTAGGAAACACTTTTCAGCTTATACATTTACTGCAAAACAATTATAACATATGTGCACGTGCCTCAAATATCTAGGCAATATAAGTAGGAAAAAAACTGCTTGCCTTTTAAAAGTCATCCTCTCTTTTCCTTGCATTAATGACAAATCAATGAAATCCAACAATTAGTTCTTTGCACTCAGTATTTTCTGTGATATTTTTGTCTTGATCCACATACAAAGCTAATATCTCTTCATAAATGTTAAACTCCACGATGTTGATCCAGTGAAGTCAGCAATCACTAGTGGATATTTCTTTCACTTAATGAATGATCATTTTTGTAGAAACTACAATTCCTGCTTGTCTGTTCTCTAAAATTCATGAATTGGTTCTGCTTCAAGTTTTGGCCATTTAACAGTTCCACTTCTCAGACTATGCTTACTGCAAGGTACTGTCTTTAAAACATCTTGCTGATTCTGCCAAGTTCTTATCAATTTTTTCAGATAGGTGGTCTGAAATGCCTTACTGCTGTCCTGTTTCCATGCTTTTTAGTATATACAATCACTTGGAGCTTAAATGTAATAGTATAGCAATGTCAATTGAGCCATAGTTTACAAATAAAACCACACAACAATAAATGAAGCATGGACGAACAGTAGAAAAACTGTTAACGATGGCACATGTGCTTCCACTGAACTCTATAGAACTGGAATACTCAAAACTCACAAGGAAGCTAACAATGAATTGTTTCAAGCCAAAACAAAGAAAATTTTGAAGAAATGGAGCTTAAAGATGCCTACCAGCATACAAAATGCATCCTGTTTTGGGGACTATTTTCAAAGGAAAAAAAAAGTGTATCTTGTGCCAGTAAATGCTGTAATTATAATTACCAATAAATAAATTACTTCAGACACAACACAGAAAGCAATTATGTAAAAGCTGTACACCCAGAGGTGCTGACATGCTGTGTAAAAGGAAAAAGAAATTACCATGGGACTGTGTATTGACATTATTAATTAACTTCTCTAGAATATAAAGTTTTTAAAACTGTGAATGTCATAATATTCTGATCTTTATTATAGTGCTGATGTGGATCTGAATTGATAGCAGCCTTCCTTTTCCCTTTAAATGAGATTTATTTCAGATACCTTTTAGGATCAAAGCCACTGAAGTTACTGTTACGGTCCCATCTGATAGTCGGCTTTGGATCTCCCTCAGCATTGCAGTGAATCATAACAGGAAAGCCCTCATAAGCTTCTGTTGGATTCTGTGGCAGAACACTGAACTTTGGTGTGACTGTAACAATTGACATAAACTTCCACAGTTCCATTTGATCTCAAAAAATGCAAATTAAAGTTAGCTGAAATCAGAATCTAAAACGTTAGATGTAGAACAATTAACATTGAAATAGGACCACAAATATATAAAGCATAAAACAGGACTAAGAATATTTTAAGTTGCTGAACATTTGTTCAAATAAAAAGAATTTCATTTAATTTATTCTGTTTAAATCAAATCTCTTTTATATATTTGGTTACTCTACAAAACACATGTTATAAATTTTAACTTACAGTTTTATAAGGCTTAAAGAAAAAGAATAATGAAGAATTAATAGTCAGTAAAACAAAGATAAACATAAGCATAGACATTTCTGTATCAGAACCAGGAAAGTTGCCACAATTTGTTCATCATAGTTACGACTCATCACACAATTACTATTTGCCATGGTTACCATTTGTCATATAATTACAATTCACCACTGTTATGATTCATAATGTCAGTATATTATTTTGTTATCAGATTAATATTGGCACCACTTGTTATGAGGCCCATTCCAGGTAAACATGTTCTTTCCTCTTGGAATTGGAATTTTAATGCATTATAGGTTTACAACCTGAGATCATTGGTTTTGCTTCCTTCCTCAAGGAATCTACTTGAGGATTTTTATGCACAAAATAATGCATTGTTTGGCCTTGAAATTCACTTTGCTTTTCCAAAGCCACTAAAACTGGCAAGCAATGAAATTCAAGTAAATGAATCAAAAAATAAACATTGTTGTTCCAATGAAGTCAGCATCTTGTTCAAGCTGCTAATCTCAAGTGTTCTTAACATATGAGATAAACATTCATAGTTAATAGCATATAATGCATCATGCACTGAGATAAGTGGTGGGTGAGTGGGTAGAGTGGAGTTTAAGGACCTGTCAATGAGGTCATTTGGGTATGAAGTCAAACCTTAAAGTCTAATACACAAACTCTTCTTCTTCTTCTTTTTCTGATTACCCTCCCCATATGGAGGTCTTACACCCCCTAGGACTTACAAGACTGTGCCTGCGGTCAGATGCCTGTTATGGACCAGACAGAGTGAAGATCTGGAAGTTGGTGGACAACCCAGCACCAAGTATGAGAGTGAGGAGAGGATGATATGAAATGCAGATAAAATGAATGATTGGAAAGGGGATGATGGAGCAGTTGGTGGAATGAGTGGCGGGGGAAAGTAGAGAAAACCTGCCCAGCTGCTATTTCATCCGCAAATACTACATGCAGGTCCCTGGGATCGAACCCAGGCCGCCTTGGCGATAGGCGAATGGTCTAACCTTTTGGCCATGGTGCCACATAAAACACAAACTCACAGGGTTAAAATGTCAAAAGCTAAAACATAACGTTAAAATATGTTGTTAACTAATGCTGGTTTCTGACAATGAAGTCATTAATCCTCTTGCTCTCCAATATTTTGAAGAGAACAATAGCAGTATTAGTAACCGTTTTTTGTGAGAGAGCGATGTAACGTTAAAATATTAAAACGTTAAAACAGTGAAATGTAAAAGACAAAAGGATAAAATATAAAACAAAGCTTAAAAATCTAAAAACCACCTAAAATGAAGAGACAAGTCCAACTTGTTTATTGAAGTCAATACTAGCGACGAACCACTGAGCATTGGCTACAGACACTGGGATTTTGCCCAAAATTGAGGCAACTCTAGATCCTAGACTAATGGACTGGCACTACTGAGGGTATTGTAGACAATCTACTAGCACAGTGTGGTGGAAAGATGAACACTGCATTTCGGACAGACAGGTGCTAGGTCGCCATGCAAAAGGTGCCCATGGGTGGCTCAGGTGTTTTGAGATAAGTCATAATGCAAATAAAATAATTACCTATCACATCAATATCTATAGTTGCATTGATGATACCCTGAGGGTTGGTGGCAACACAGACATAACGTCCTTTGTCTTCTGCTGTCACTTTCGTAAATTGTAGAGTACCATTCACATCTTGGACATGAGGAGGAAGATCAAATGTTTGCTGTCGATTCTGGTCCTCCTTAAAAATACAGACATGACACTTTCTGACATCGTAGTACACTTATGAACACAAACATTTTATGCTAAAACAGCAAAAAAGTTAACTATTCAACATGCGTACAATCTTTGGGATTATGGCAGGAATAAATACTGATGTTCAAGCAACCAGATAGTATGATAATCAAAATCACTCTCTGAATCAATTATCACTACTACTTAACCCTTATAGTACTAATGTTATAAATATTAGCAGGAAAGATTTTAAGCAGTATTATAGTGTTTTAAGAACAAATAGAAGTTGAAGGAACAGAGAATGTTAACAAAACTACAACATGAATAATAATTAACACTCATTCCTTGTTTAGCACCATTTGATCCTACTATTCATAATCTGCTGTTTTCTTTGTCTTTATTTTATAATAATTCCCAAAAATTAACATTATATAATCAATCCCCTTATGATCCCCATGGTATATTAACTGTACCATACAAAGGCAGTGGTGCAACAGTTGGTGACACATAAATAATTAATTATGGAAGTGAAGTTGATCACCAGGGAGGATTGTTCTAACAGATATGCCAAAAGCCTGATGTTTCAAAGTAGCAAAAGTAGGAAACTGAGAAGGGCACAAGATTCATAAAAAGGGGCAAATATTTTGGCCCTGCAAAAGAGGAAGAGACAAATGGGAGCCTCTAAAAGTCTGGAAATAAATAAATTATTTTCTTGTTTAACGACGCTGTCAATTGCCAGGATCACATCAGCGTCGCCGGTGTGCCGGAATTTTGTCCCGCAGGAGTTCTTTTACATGCCAGTAAATCTACTGACATGGAGCTGTCGTTTTTAAGCACACTTAAAAACCATCGGCCTGGGCCGGGTTTGAACCCGCGACCTTGGGATCAGTAGGCCAGCGTCTAACCAACTGAGCCACCCAGACCGACTAAAAAAAAAAAAAAAAAAAAAAAAAAAAGTCTGGAGCAAGAGGTGTAGGTTATGTACATTATTTAAAGGTTATTGTGGTTCAAAGGCATTTAGTGAAAGATTGGAGAACCCAACACAATTATTATGGATAACCATTTATTTAAAATTAGGGGTAGAAGGCACAGAACTGACATAGGAAAATTCTCCTTTGTTAATAGAACTATTGAGGAATGGAATTAATTGCCTGTAGCAGCCCTTCAGAGCTGTTCTCTGTCCATGAAGAAATTTATGACAAATTTACATAGAGTTAACATTGGATAATTTATTGTAAAGATTACTTAGGTGTGTGTTTCATTGTGAATTAGTGGTAATAAATGTAAATTAGTTAGCTGTTGTATTACAAAACTTTAAGCAGAATGACTATATATATGGATGAAACTGTTTTATTCATATTAATATTGTATTACTATTGTTAAGCAATTATTATTTTTTTTTTTTTTTTTGTAATCTTAATTGTACATTTAACTCTGCCACCAAGTAATACCCATTTTTAGTGAATAAATAAATACAAAAAAATACATATATTTAACACCTCTTGTAAATAAGTTTTATCATAATTATGTATTACAGTGGAAATTGGATAATTTGAACGTTTATAATTCAAAATCATTATTAATTCAAAGATTTTTCTGGGTTCCTTCAATTTTTTGTTAAAACAATGTAAAGGACTCACATATAATTCAAATTTCATTTTCTTTAATTCAAAGTTTTTGTTCAGAAATGTTGGTCGCAAATTAATCTAAATGCACAAATTGAAAATGATAACTTTGTCCATGTGATTGCTTCTGCAAAAGAGGTTATTGCTCTGGGGTTGTTTGTTTAGGTATAATGCAGTTGGAATGCTGTTTGGGGGGTGGAATAGCTTTCCTAGCTACTGGCCTTGAGCTTCTATAACTGCTCCTACATCCCCTTGTTTAAAACATGTGTGCCTTTAGTTGTTGCTTGAGCCTCCTACTGTTCACTGTGTTGCAAATCAATGCCACCATGACTCTTAGTAAACTGCATGTCCAGTATAAGACTTTAACTTTTGCAGAAAAAGCTGCTGTCATTTGAGAAAATGAAAAGGGTTTGAAGAAAAAATCTGAAATCGCAAAAGAATATGGGATACCTACGAACACTTTGTCAACTTATCTGAAGAATAACGAGAAAATGTTAAGCAGTGCCTTGAATGGAAAGAGTCAAAAAAGAGTGAGACAACCAGAAAATCCTGATGGATGTATGCACCTGTATTGCTAAAATGTCAATTTTAGACATAACTTTTATAATTTGAATTGTTGGATATTTCATTTTTTTTTTTTCCTTTTCCCTTCAGCTTTGAACTATCCATGTTCCACTGTATATAATATATACATAACACCTTGAGTAAATTTAGGTCCACTCTTACCTTAGAATAGCAAGCGAGTACACAAAATTAAAAGCCTGTAAGATGTTTAATGTTTGTTTAAGTCTAAATTTACTTTAAATATTTGCACAATTTCGCAAATACCTGCTTTAAATCTACAAGGGTTGTTTTACAGAGTCAAAACTTTACTCCATTTTGAAAAAGGAATATTTGAAACATGTGGTAGCAATGAAAGCACTACATGACTGAGTGTAATGAGCTAATGTTATGGAGGGAAAAAGTATGGGAGGGGGAGAATGCAAAATAATGGACAGACAAAGAGTAACTATAAAAATGTTGACAGAAAAAGAAAAAAGCAAATTACAGAATGGGTAAGTTTTTAGGGAAAGTAGAAGAAAAATGAAAAAATGGATTAGAAAAGTATGAAATACGAGGATTGAAGGACAACAAAGGGGAGAGAGAGTGGAATGAATGGAACAGGCAGAAGTAAAGGGCTACTCAGTGAGCTACAAGGCCAGGGACACAAGTAAACTAAGTAGTACAAAACAGGCTTAGAGGGAGACCAAACAACACATAAGTACAGTTGGTTCTAGAAAAATAGTGTGTATTGTATAAATCCTATAATCAATTTGTACAAAATAAATTAAATTCAAATATGTCACCAATCCAGTCATAAATGTTAAAAAGTTCCACTGTTTATAATCACTTCTGATAATTTGGTATGAACTGGCATATTTACCTTTATCCACTTTATCACCAAGGGCTGAACACCCTGTGCCTTGCAGTATACCTTTGCATTAGAACCTAACTCCAGCTTTTTGTTCACAGGACGAGGCGTGAACTTCAGTTTCTCTAAAAAATAAAAAGTAGTGACAATTATAAATAAAAGTCAGAAAATAATTATAGCCAACATCTTTATGGGTCATGTGAAAATGAAGCACTTTCTCAAATTTTGTACTGATGATTGTGAACACTTGGAGAGTGCATTCAACTTGGCACTATACCGCTCGCAAAAGTTAAAGGCATGTGAACACTGGCCAATGCTCAAGCAGAGCGCTGTTGCCAAGTGTAGTGCGCGTACTGGCAGAGGTTCTGTACATAAGACCACGTGAGATGCGTGTACCACATTCAGCAGCGCTGGTAGGAGGGGCAAGCTTACGATTCGTTGGAGTCTGCAATACTCTATATGCCTTTAACTTTTGCGAAGATTGTAGTATTTACATACGTTTCAAGCTAAACTATTTATTATCTTGAAAGCTAAAAGAAACAGAAGAAACTTCAGACATTTTAGTTTTTCTTATTAACCTCTGGAATTAATTCAAGAGAAGGGCTTCACACACCAAAGTATTGCCAAACATAATTTAGACTAAGACATAAATGCATCATAGCATATCAGTAAAAACTTTAACTCAACCAATAGGTACTATACTTTTCCAAATATATGCATTAAATTTTTTTTATTTTCACATAAGGTGCTTCTCTCCTTTTCCTAAGTTTAGCTCCTTTCTAGAGACAGTACTATATATAGATTTCAGATATAGATCTCTATATATATATATATATATAGATCTCAGACTTTAGGCTAAATACCTATTTCTTATCATTCAACACAATCATATTAATGTTCAGCAAGGAAAAAGCAGCAGCTCTAAGCTTTCAAAACAAGCTAACTAAAACTCAGATATATCCAAAATTAGCTCTGGAACAATGCCAAATAAACTATGTAAAAATTGTCAAATTCTTGGGTATAATATTGGAAATCTGAACTGGGAAAACCACATAGATACATTGACAAGAAAGCTAAGTAAAATGAGTTTCTTGCTGAGGGCAATCAAAGGCATGTCTAGTTTAGATGTTATTAGAGTAATATACCTTGCATATATCCATAGTTTATTGAAATATGATACAATTTTAGGGGAAATTCCAAAGATAGTGTAAAAGTGTTCAGAATGCAGTAGAAAATAATTATTGGTGACCAATATGGAAAAGAATATTGTTTTGCATATGCATGTCAGAAGTAGAGAGAATGTTTCCTCCAATATGTAAGTTCTTCCTCCGATAAGCGTGCATTAAACAATGAGAGCATTTCCCCTACTCCTTCCAGCTAAATTTTGGTTACAATCTTAATAAAAGACATAGATTTGAGCAGCTGTATACTGTGCATGGATATTCGTTCAACTATAAGCATGTATACAAACCAGATGATAATATAGATTCAGAAATAGACAGAATTATTATAAATACGAATGAAGATCATCAGTTGGAGTACAGAGAGGATAGCAGTGACACTGACAATGGGTGAATGGCCCGCACGAATGATACCGAAATTTAGATTTCCGATCGAATGGGCTTTTGAAAAAGACACGTTTTAATTTAATTGCCGGATGTGAGATTTGCGATAAGTGTTAAGTAATAACATAAATAGATGATAGAGCAGGAAGTGTTGTAAGGTGAGCAAGATATGAGTAAATAATAGTCGTTAAATTTGTAGGTTTGAAATTAGCGAGTCATGACGTCATACTACATAGTTTAAATACACGTTCGAAAGTCAGGTCTGAAAACCTTAAAAGTCGCGCGATATATTTAATAAAATATAAAGTAAACATCGTTTAATCCTAAAAAGGTAATTATATATTCGAAATTCATAAAAGAACATGTTATAATAGAAAGGGACATTTCTAAATTGCGGGAAAAGGAAATAGCATTTTGGATACGAGGCTTTCTTGGATGACGTCATGACATTCAAATTGGAAGAGAACGGTCTTCTTAGCGTGGGTAAGCTAGAAAGCGTCACTACTCAACCAGATACCAGTACGGGAGGTTGTGCTGTGCGGACGTGAGTGAGATTCCTCTACATATAGAATCGGCATAGCTCCCGAAAATATTTAAAATGAAATAAATAATATAAAAAGTTTCCTTGGGTTGTCCATTACTCCTACGCAGACCCGAGATAAAGAGATCTCTTGCAGAACTAGCCGGAGCGAAACACATCAAAGGGCAACACCACGTCACCAACGACATTTAAGTATCAACGAGACATCAGGAAGCGAAGAACGACATATTTTAGCTTCACGAAGGAGGAGGAAGAAGTGATGAAGGGAGAGGCAACAGTGGGGGAAGCGTCACACACCAATCTCAGCATTCTTTTTTATAGTGGATCTTTCTACAACAACTAGTTGTAAAACAGTGTGATGTCAGGTATGGCACACAATAAAGGATTGTTGAGTCTAAGCTAATTCACACCACATGCCAGGTCAGCGAGCAGCAAAGGCATTCAAGGTCTAGCTACCTTGTGCAACTGCTTGTGTGTGCATGACTAACAACAATTAAAGCAGTTACACAAAGGGATTTTTTCCAGAGCCTTCGAGAAAGTTCTGGCTACATAATTGACGGCATGTTTGTGGCAGTCGACAAAGGTCCATGTGGCGCCATCTCCACTATATAAAGAGGCATGGATACAACAGAGTGAGTGAGAAAGTGGCGGTTACAGATATAGGTTGGTCAAAGTGAGTGTGAGACAGCCGTATGTAAAGAAGATTTAATGAGGGTTGAGTGTTTGCAACGTCATAGTTAGTGTATGAGAGACATAGTGCAGAAAGGCACTGGAAGGACTGAGGCAAGGTTGTGAGAAGTAAAAGTTGTAAGTTGTGGTAGCACGAAAGACTAGACTGTTCTAAAGTAAGAACAAATTAGAAACTAAAAACTTCACTTGTCTTAGTAATGTTGTAGTTCTTTTTGCTGACCCTGGGTTTCAAGTTGTCTCCAACTCATTCATTAGTTTCTAATTTGTTCTTACTTTAGAATCTTGTTGCTTCACTGTTAATAGCTTCAATTTTTCCTTATATAAGACTAGACTGTGCTTACAATGAGAAGAAAACTGTATTTGTGATAAAATTTTAGAAGCCAATAAAGTGAATGAAAAGTAACCGGACTGATTTTGTCATTTTGTTACAATACTTTAAAATTAAATATCTTGCCTTTGCCAAGTGTTCACATATATGAAACTCTTGTCTATATGAAAGGTCACTTAAGTTCATTTAAAACAAATTCAGAAATGGATACTTATAACCCCAGAACTAATATTTTTCCGGGACGCATTTCGAAGGTTAACTTTCCTCCATTATCAACCGGACAATAACTGGGTTTCCATGGTGTTTCATGGTGCAGATGGTGATGCTTCTTCTGGTGTTTCTTCTGGTGGCGGTTCAATGAACTTACTGAAAATGTCTCTCTGAGGAATGTCGAAATTAAATACTCGGTTTCTATTTCTTAAAATAAAGATTTGTTCCCATGTGGACAATTCTTGTTTTCCGGTTATATGTTTGAGAAGTTTTGGTTCTAGCTTTATGTCATGATTTTTTGTCCAAAAGTGAAATGCAACCGCTGATTTTTCTAATTGTTTACTCTTAATGTTTCTATCGTGTTCCTTGGATCTAATTTCTAAATTTCTTTTGGTTTTTCCTATGTATATTTCATTACAATCACTGCATTCAATTTGGTATATGCCAGATTTTTTATTAGGTGGAATAGCATCTTTGATGTGAGACAGAATATTAAAAGACCCCAAAAGAAAATTGTTTATGTGAATATTTGTTAAGAGTGTAATTTGTTTTTGATGTTGGTATGAGTTGCTTAAATGACGAAAACGTGTTACTAATGTTCATTGTTACAAACAATTAAGTTTGTTTAAAGACGTCATAAATATTTCCATATTTAATTTTATTATATATGTATAAATAAAGGAATTATATGTGTTCAATGTTGAAAGCGAGGGGAGAATGGCTAAGGATCGCTTCCCTAACAATTTCGGGAACTATTTGATGAACGCATACGGGGATGTACACTAAAGGAAGTGTAATGCGTCGCCAATTGTCTAGTCTTTAGCGTCTATGTGTTTGGTGAAGATGGACGTATTCTTATGTGTGCCCATTATAAAATAGTGAAAGTAAATTTACTAAGTGTTTAAAGACCGTTAATTTGTGTAAAATAAGTAAGACATTAGCTAACTTTAATAAGTTAGTTAATACGAAGTGCGCGAGTAAATAAAAGGACGTAAAATAGACGAAGTGTAAAGTGATAGAAAACACTTTTAGCGAAATATCGCTAAATTTTTAGACATTAAATTTTGGCGAAGCTAGGGAAGTCGATCCACTGAAATAAAAGACTTTCTACTGTGATACGATTTAAATACTGCGAACAAGAAGGTGCAAATAAAATGTTTCACTAAAATTAAACCCGAGTGTATGTTCATTCCATCCAGTACCACGACCCGAGATTACGAAAGAGTCCAAAAGCTCATCACCATCATCATAATCCATAAAAACAGCACCAGATGTTTGAAAGTAGTAGGTTTTTTATGGAGTAATGGTTTACTGCTGCTAGCTGAATGTTGTATTCCTTGAACACCTTTTTAAATTTATCAAAGGCCCATGGATGATATGTGAATTTTTTGAATATCATTTTTGTTTTTGCTGCTGTGAGAGTTGTAGTTTCTTTTAATAATTTTTTCTTTTCTGCTTGTTTTACCTTTTTATCTACTAATTCTTTGGGGAAGCCATTTTTTGTGCTATTTCAATTATTTTGTAATATTCTGTTTTATATTCTTCTGCTGAAAGAGGGATGTTCACCAATCTGTGTGTTTTGTGATCACCTTTTGTGATCCTTATTTCCCGTGGATGTTCAAACTCTGGCAGCGATATGTGGGTGACATATTTGCAATAGTTCCAAAAAGACACATCAGTGACGCATTAAAACTTCTGAACATACAGGACAAAAGTATAAATTTCACAGTGGAAGTAGAAAAAGATAATAAATTACCATTTTTAGATCTAAAATTAATCAAAAACAAGGATAGAATAAATTTCGGTATTCACAGAAAACCAACGCAGACAGACAACTACATAAAAGCTAATAGTTACAATCCAAGAAGCTACAAACAAGCAATTTTCAATAGTTTAACACATAGATTGGTGAACATCCCTCTTTCAGCAGAAGAATATAAAACAGAATATTACAAAATAATTGAAATAGCACAAAAAAAAACGGCTTCCCCAAAGAATTAGTAGATAAAAAGGTAAAACAAGCAGAAAAGAAAAAATTATTAAAAGAAACTACAACTCTCACAGCAGCAAAACCAAAAATGATATTTAAAAAATTCACATATCATCCATGGGTCTTTGATAAATTTAAAAAGGTGCTCAAGGAATACAACATTCAGCTAGCAGCAGTAAACCATTACTCCATAAAAAACCTACTACTTTCAAACATCAAAGATGCTATTCCACCTAACAAAAAATCTGGCATATACCAAATTGAATGCAGTGATTGTAGTGAAATATACATAGGAAAAACCAAAAGAAATTTAGAAATTAGATCCAAGGAACACGTTAGAAACATTAAGAGTAAACAATTAGAAAAATCAACAGTTGCATTTCACTTTTGAACAAAAAATCATGACATAAAGCTAGAACCGAAACTTCTCAAACACATAACCGGAAAACAAGAACTGTCCACATGGGAACAAATCTTTATTTTAAAAAATAGAAACCGAGTATTTAATTTCGACATTCCTCAGAGAGACATTTTTAGTAAGTTCATTGAACCGCCACCAGAAGAAACACCAGAAGAAGCATCACCATCTGCACCATGAAACACCATGGAAACCCAGTTATTGTCTGGTTGATAATGGAGAAAAGTTAACCTTCGAAACGTGTCCCGGAAAAATATGTTATAAGTGTTGTTCAGTGTTATTAATTAACTCACCTTTTAAATTAAATTAATTACAACAACACTGTTTTCAAACTTCTATGAAAGGAAGATAAGCATAACTTGTTTGTAAATTCATACAAGACAAACGTTTAGGACAATAGTTTCACATATTCTGGCCTACTTTACAACAAGATACCTAAGTACACAAAAAGTATTGAATCACAACAAAAATTTAAAAGAATGTTACTAAATTTTTAAATGACTATAGCTTCTACAGCACATATGTATTTTAAATCATGTAAATGTTGTAAATTGTATCCTATAGCATGTACATGTTCTGATGGATCAATAAATGTTATGTGCAAGAATAGACTAAAACCAGTTAAATATCTTCATGTTTTATATAAAATATAAATGTAAGGAAAGGGCTTTGTGGTGACTGGAACATCTGTTTTTATCATTGAGACCTATTTTAAGGTTTTAGAGCCTACAAGTGCATCTTTTACAATTTTATAGTTTTTTCAAATAATGAAAAAAGATAAATGCTTAATATATGGGGTTGATATGAAGTAAAGACTTATTTAGCTTGGATGGAGGAATGAGATATTTGATGAGAAAAAAACAGTGGTTAATTTTAGCACTTTAGCAGATAGATTTAGTCATTTTAAGGAAAGAGAATACTTGTCTCACAAGTATTTATAATCCTTTGTCATTAATCAGTGAGTGCTGTACAGCAGAAATCTCCCTTCTAAAGAACAAGAAGGGTCAGTGGCATATGTGCCATCGTTTCATGATTCACATACCCTGTCCCCTTCAGAACTCAGTATGCCCATGTTTGCAAGATTTCTCCATTATTCTATGTTGTTTCTCAAGTGTATTTCAAATATTCTTTTACATTGCTGTTCTTTGTTCTTAACAATATGTTTTACAAACATTATGGGAGGGGGTTATGGCTCTATATCAACTCTAGAGCATTTAGGTCACCATTATATACCTTTTCTGTACTGTACAGTGGATTTCCACTGTGATTCCTTTAGTAAGTTTTGAGAGTGTCTTTTTTAATTTTATAAGCTCACATTATGTATTAGCAACTATAAATTTTAACTTAAGACATAACAAAATGTTCCTAGCCTTAATAATTTAGTAAGTTTGCTGTTTTTCTAACTATATAATTTCCAAAGCACTCTAATTAATTGCATTTTTACTAATACCATAATACATGGACAACATGCAGCTCTTGTGTATCAGTATTATAAATAAGCAGTGAAAGCACACTCAAGCTCAAAAATAGTAAGAGCTCATTGTCCCATTCTGCTATAAGAAATTTCTTAAGGTTTGCAGCAATGTTTACCCTTGATAAGAAGGACTGCTGGTTCAGAGATAATGGGGTTGAATCCAGATGTATTAACAACACAACTGTAGTTTCCACGGTCCTCCAATTGAGTGCTGGATATTGCGATACTTCCATTCTCTACATTAATCATGACACGTTGTCCTTCACCAGACACAAGTCGACCATCTTTCTCCCATAATATAGATGTCACAGGATATTCCATTGCATTGACATGGCATGTAAAGGATGCCGGTTCTCCTTCCTCTATACTCATGCTGACCGGACCAGAGACAATATTTGGGGGTGCTGCAACATAAAAATGTGTAGACTGTATCACAACCCATAGCATAAACTGAAATGGTTTTAATGCATGATAGAGAAGCAAAATGTCTCAGCTTTATAAATCAGCCATTTTCAAGATATATCACAAGCTTCCAATCAAAATTGCTCTGACTTTTCTAGAAGCCATTAAATCAACATTGCTATTAACTAACAGTAAATTTCTCTCTGTTACAGAGGTGGTATAGTTTTAAGCTGAAAGCTACAATGGACAGTGCCTTAGGTTGAGAAAGAAAAAAGGAAAGGGAGGAAAAAACTCTGCATCATTCCATACATCCTGGCTTGGGTGATTTGCAGGAACATACCATATTTAAATACAAATGATGACAACATAGATATAAAAACGTTAAAAAGAGTGCATAATATGATAATGATCTACAGGAAACTGGAATGGAGAATATATAGGAAGACAGGGAGCAATTAGCTAGAGGTTTTTGGAAAGAGGTAAGGAATAGGGTTGAGGATATAGGGAGACAAGAAGTATTTCAAAGTCTTAGAGAAAAGAAAACTTTAGCATTATATACTCAACTAAAGGAGGAGTGGGGTAGAGAGAAGTATGTGGATGTATGTAACAGGACGGGAAGAGATGGTTGGGCATGGACTAGATTATGTATACATAGATTAAGAGGAGTGAGAAAGGGAGTAAGCTTGGATATATGTCCTTTGTGTGGGGTAGAGGTCTGCACGGGCTTGGGCCGAGCCCTTGGGCTTAGGCCCGACCCGGCCCGTAGGCCGGGTTCGGGCCTAATTTGGAAAATGTTTGTCAGGCTCGGACCGGGTCCGGGCTTGAAAATTAAGAGAAACAAAATTATGTATTATCTATTTTTGCGAGGATAGCGCAATTATCATAGCATTCCATTACTAGGAATTCTATATGATTATTCTGCTGAAAGGTTACAAATAACAGTGATGATAATAATAACAATAATAATGTCATAATCATAATCAAAGTAAAATTAAATAATCGAGCTGGGCTGGGCTCAGGCCCGGGCACTATAACCTCTTCTCCGGCTGGGGCTTCGTTGAGTCCGGGCCGGGCCAAACTTAAGAATGTCAGCCTGTGCAGGCCTCTAGTGTGGGGAACAAGATAGTGATTTTCACTATATAATAGAATGTGAAGAAACAAGGTTGAGAAGGGAACAGTTTTTGCCAAAGAAATGGGGAAGGAATAATAAATAAATAATGAAAGTAATAATAATACAAACACCAGCAGTAAGCTTGTTGGCATAAATAAATAATAATAATAAAGATATTAATAAAATTAAGATAATGAAATTAAAAAAGACAATATAAAGCTATTAGGTGAATTTAAGGCAAGAATAAGCGAAAAGTGGTATAGGAAACTAAATAGAAATAACATGGACCAGAATGGGCCCAACAATACATAAATAACCAAGGAATTAATAAGTATGGTGGGCCAAAGAATAAAATTAGCAATTTATATAATGATAATGTAGGAAAAATATTGTAAAATTGAAAGTAAGGGTATTGTAGATATATTTTTTGTATTTGTTTTGTTGTAAGTTGGTTTAATTGTATTGTTTTTGAGTATAAATAAATGTATATATTAATTTAATATGATAATGACAGAAGTTGTGATATAGTTGTGCATATAGTTGTGATATTTTGTCTGTACAGGATCAGTGATATTACATTATAACCTGTTTAAGTAGCATTTGCAGTGTTCCTAGAATAATTTAGTTACACCATTGTCAGCATACATTATTAGTTAATATGTTGATAGCCTTACAGTGGTACCTGTTTCAGTAGTAGTTACTGTGTAAAACATGTAATGTTTAGAATAATTTTAATTAGACCACTGTCTGTGTACAATATCAGTTAATATGTTGGGAATTAAAACAAAACAAATGGACTTAACTTCCACAGAAGCTTGAGTTAATAAGCATGTTGGAAAGTGATGTCTCTGTTCCTGTGTAAGTGAACTCAGTTTTTTGTAAAATATTGTGTTGGTACAGAAAGCTCCAAAGGTGGTTTTGGTGTAAAAGAAATGTTGTTGTTAGCTAATGCTGGATTTCTGACAATGAAGTCATTAATCCTCTTGCTCTCCAATGTTTTTCACTGATGGATGGGGCATTAGAAGTGGCCGGGCATATTTGAAGGTGGTCTCGATCCATTTCCTCTGGCAGATCACATAGAGGACAGAGTGGTGAAGAATATATCCCAATTCTGTTTAAATGTTTTGCCAGACAATCATGTCCTGTAATCAACCTGAAGGTTGCAACTGCCGGTTTTTGAGGATACTCAGTAATTACTGTTTGAATGTTTGGTAGTTCCCATCTTTTATTTTTTCATTTTTCATAGTAATATTTTGCAATAAGGTGTGAAAGAAATGAAACATGTGAAACTGGCAAAAAATAAACATTTTCAATAATTATTCAATATTTGCAATTTAATAGATGTTTAGTTTCATGGAGAACTCACAGTCCTAATAATCCATTAAATTGAGAGTCTGTTGTTGTAGGAAATTCATTTATGTCACTGAAAACAGATTACAACAACATAAAATACATAGACATGGAATCCATATTTTAATAAATGCTCGGAAGTACATGATTATAACACTAGAAAAAGGTTACATCTGCATGTGGCATTACGTAGGAAGATGATATGAACTCACTTTTAAATATAATTGTATTCTCATGTATAATGCACTTCCTTTTGAAATAAAACTCATCACAACACTGAACAAATTTGAAAGCAGCTTAAAAATTTACTCAATAAACAAGGGCTGATAATATGAAATAGTTAAAAATTTAGTTGTAAGTTATATTATGTAATATGCACTATGTGTCACATGTATTCATTATTTACTATCTATTGTTCAAACTGTTTATATATGTATTTTATTCATTATGTATGCTCTTAATTATTCTATTACTTGATTTGATGAATCCGATATTTCTGTATTGAAATCTTATGGTGAATAAAATGAATTGAATTGAATGTAAAGTAAAACCAATAGCAATGCCATCATGGCTGCATGTTTGTATGCAGAAGTTTTTCCCAAAAAAGACAGTTCC
Source organism: Tenodera sinensis (assembly GCA_030765045.1). Lineage (NCBI taxonomy): Eukaryota > Metazoa > Arthropoda > Insecta > Mantodea > Mantidae > Tenodera > Tenodera sinensis. The sequence goes on along the minus strand of CM060969.1, from coordinate 33,488,345 downwards.
AGAGGTGAACATTCATTCATCACCATTTGGGGCACACCAAGGATGCCCAGGTAGACCAGATGAATAAGAAGGACAAAGGGAGATAACAATTTGAACATCTCATGTAAATTTTTTTCAGTTGATACGTCCCTTAGCAGACTACATTACATGAACATCACTGCTGTTCATACAAAAATCTCCTCTTTTTCTCATGTTCTAACACATTCTATTATTGAATCCAAAATTTTGCTTCTCATTTTGTTAGAATTAGTACTCACATAGTAACATGGAGCTTGTTTTAGCAGTGTCCTCCGCCAAATTGTTAGTTTTACTACCCATATTTAACCTGTTTTATGCTTCTGAAATAATGAATGCTTCACCTGGATTAAACATCAGTATTTTTTATTACTGAAACTGCTAAATGTTTTCTAAAAGTTGTCCTTGTTTAATGTAATTTCTTACAAAAACTTTTGTTCTAATTCTACTTCTCCCATATCATCTTCAGCAAAATTTTCTTAATGCTGTAAAAGAAAAGGGACTAATCAAGAATGGAACTGATTAAAAGATAGAAGTTGAAATATAGACTGGAAGAGGATGAATACATGAATGAATTAAATTTATTGGGGGAATATAGGATACAAAAGTAAGGAGAAAAGGAGAGGGGGACAAAAAAGGAAATGGCGTTACTTTACAGCTAGAAGCATTTGTACATCTGGTACTTACTGGATACTATCAACTGGAATGTAGACATCTTTGTGCCTGCTAAATTCTCAGCAACACAACTGTAGTTGCCAGCATCCTCTACAGCTCGAGCAGCCTCAATAATGAGTCTCGTCTCATCCACACGCACATGCCCAGTGTCTGAAATGGTACGGCCTCTAGGGTCCAACCACCATACACGTGCTGGTGGCCTTCCTCCAGCAGGAATACATGTCAGCTCAAACTCTGCCTGCTCTGGTACTACTCGAGTCATGTCAAATGGAAGTGGTGGCTCGAATGACAAGCTTGTCAGGTCATCCAGATCTTCAGAAACATCATGCACAAAATTACACACTGTATTTCTCTAGCCTAATAGAGAAAAAAAATATTCTTTTGAGATATAAACTTTAATTTTTGCAGTTTGTTTATTCATTCTTTTTTTTTTTTCTTTTGCTTTTATTTTTGATAGTGTTTAACGCCTACTTTTACTACATGCAGCAAGCTGGCAGTGACACTTATGATACATGGAATTTAGATGGAGCACCAGTGAATGAGATGGCGGGGAAACCAGAGCACCCTGCGTCACCTTATCCACAACAAATCATACATGCAGTCGACTGGGATCGAACTCAGGCCACTATGGTGCAAGGCTAATGGTCTAACCACTTGGCCATGGCACAGCCTAATTTCTAGTTGACACTACCCCCAGTGCTTACCTACAATAAGTGCATATCACAAAACAAAATTAATTTGTTGTTTAACATTACTGTCAATTGCCAGAATCACATCAGTGTCGCCAGTGTGCTAGAATTTCATCCCCCAGGAATTCTTTTGCATGCCAGTAAATCTACTGACATGGAGCTGTTTGTTTTTAAGCACACTTAAAAACCATCAGTCAGTAGAAATAAAGTATTGGATTGCTTAAAGTTGTATGGTGCTCCTCCAAAGTTAGAGTAATTGCACTAACCCTAACCAACAATGTGGCAAGGGTAAGAATGAATAAAAGCTTGAGCGAATTGTTTGACATTGAAATGGAGTGCCACATTATTTAGTATTGTAATAGATTCAGTTTTAAATAAGCTAGATTTGAGAGGTAATATGCATTAGTTAAAACAATGTATAGCTTATGAAGATGACATCCTTATTATAGCCAGAATAAAAAATGCAGCAATAGAAACATTCCAAAAGACAAAATTTTTAAAATATACTAAAGATTCAAACAAGTGAAAAATTTAATCTCTGTAGCAACATAATCAAAGCTGTAAACTCATTCAAATATCTCGAATCTATAGTAAACAACAATAACTAAATAGAAGAAATACAGGAGAGAATGACTTGGGGAATAAGGTATACTTTATGTATAATAATCTATTTAAAAGAAGCTGATATCATTAAGAGCAAAATTAAGACTTTATAACACAATTTTCAGACCCATTGTAACATATGGCTGTGATATCTGGGTACTTGAGGAGTTACAGAGGCTTTTAACTTATAACATTTCTAAGAAAGATTTTAAGAAAAATATATGGACCAATCAAAGATAGGGGACAATGGATGACCTTGAGAAATAATGAGCTAAGCAATAGAATGAAAAAACAAACAATAATAAATGTTATAATAGTACAGAGACTTAGATGGCTTGGATATTTATACAGAATATCACACGAAAGAACTGTTATGAGAATATGTAAATGGAGTCCTCTCGAATCTAGATCAAGAAGCAGTCCTAAAAATATGGAATGCCGAACCAACTTCGGGTTTTAACCAAATTTTTGTCTTTTAAGTTATGTTGTTCACTCACCTATTTGTATAGACAAATAAAATGCAAATTCACTTTTATGTATTATCATATTAAACAACCTGCTAAATCTAGCAACATGCAACAAACCTCTTCATGTAGATGCAACTGTCTGGTGTACCAAGTTGTTCATGTCTTAAGGGTTTCTGAGCAAGGGATATAATGAGAACCTATCCAGCAATATCCACTGGGTCACCACATGTATTATTGTTTCTTCCCAATATTAACAAACACCAAGTACTTACCACAATCTAATATCCACATGCATAACAAATGAAAATTAGTAACAATATAAGGGGGCCTAGGACAGATTATGTGGTTTTCTACAATTTTTTTTTTCAATCTTTTTATCTTTTTGCATGTCAGTTATCCTCATTCTAAATAGAAACTGAAAATTTCAATAAAATCAATGACAGCTTTTCAGTTATAAGCTATTTTCTATTTTTCATATTGTGATATTTGAAAAGTATGAAATACACTGTGCAGTGCAAATGTATTTTTTCATCAGTAACACTTTGTCATATTAATATTTGAACCACTAAGAAGTGATTCTAGAATGCTTTTTTCTATTTTTGCTTTGAATAGCAAAATATTAATTATAATCAGTAATGCTGATATTGCAGCCTAAAAGTAAAAATGTTTGGATTAATACTACTACTGTGCCCAAGTTTTACATTGTAGCCCAAAATGGATTCTACAATTTCTTTAGATTGCACTTAGAGCAATTGTGTCAAGTTTCATGAAAAAGTAAAGATAACTATACCTCATGGAATATTTGTCATATTGAAAGATATTCTAAAAAGCTTAAATTTTCAATTGAAAACATTAATACAGCCTAATGTACCTGGTGTAAAGGGTTAAAATTGTCCAGCCCTTGAAAAACATCTGGAAAACCGTAAAACGCATTTGAATGTTTGAGTAACATTATAAAGAGTTCATTTTTGCAGAAATCCAAAAATTGAAAATGTTTGCTACTTTGGCTAGGTCCTCTTAAGCTCAGTGATTGAAGTTATTACACACACGTGCAGATGTACTACACTTGATAGTATATATACTAGCAAAATGAACTCACAAGCAATGCTAAGTTCTGCAGTGTATGTCTGAGGATCCTCTGCTGACTCAGAGTGAACACCTACACATGAGTAGTATCCAGCATCAAACGAACTTGCTTCTTTGATGATTAGTGTACCATTAGGATAAACTGTGATCCTGGAAAAAATTACATGTTTCTGAGCACCATATAATAAAAAACTTAAAAATGATTCAACCCTAATTTATTTTAGACAGCTTGATGACATACTGTGTGTTGGCTATTAATATGTACTTTATTTTGGCTTTATAGCTCAGTTATCTGAAGCAGTATATCTTATATCTTATGGCTTTTTGTTAAATCAGGAGAAAACACAAATAATGAAGCTAGGATTGAAGATTCCAGATGAAGAGATGACAACTGTAAATCTGTTAAGTTTTGTACTTGACTCGAAGCTTTCATGGAAAGTTCATGTTCATAATGTATGCTGTAAGCTGTCACGAGCCACTTATTTAATAAGAAAGTTAAAGTCTTCTATATCTCTGGAAGGACTAAGAAATATATACTTCACACTGTTTCAAAGTCATATTACATATGGGATACATTTATGGGGCTATAGCCCCCATGTTAAGGAAATATTGTTGTGTCAAAAAAGAGTCATTAGGAATATGCTAAACAAGAAACCAGATGAGCATTGTAAACCACTATTTTTACAGTTGAAGATACTCACTGTTTTTAATTTATTCATATTGTATGTTTTGGTATATGTCCATGCTTACCTGCATCAATATGATTTAAGACTAGACACTCACAGCATTGACACTAGAAATAAACATAAACTAAATATACTAAATTGTAGACTTACTCTGACGAAGGAGATTTATTATTTCAAAGGTGTAGAATTTTATAATAAATTAGATATTAAATATAGATCATTGAGCATGAGTGTTTTTAAAAGAAAGCTTTATAATTGGCTAGTTGCAAGGCCATTTTATTCTATTATTGATTTTAATGACTATGCTGCAATTGAATATTAATTTATACATGCATGAATGTTTTTAGTTGTTGACAATGTCTAATTTTTTTGTATAATTATGATCCTGGTTATGATTTTAATGACTATACTCCTATTGAGTATTAATTTGTATATGTATATGTGACAATGTCCTATTCTTATATATGTATGATCTTGGACAAATAAATTGATTGATTGATTGATTGATTGATTGATTGATTGATTGATTGATTGATTGATTGATTGATTGATTGATTACTAACCAAGGTTTTGTTGATTACAAGGAACAAGTGAACCCAAATAAAATGTGGTGATTACATGCAGGATGCCAATAGGCTAGTAGTAATGTGCTAAATAGTATTTTTAAGCTAAAACCAATGTACCAATGAAATGGCTTTTATTTTTAAGTAATTAATGTATGCATCTTAATATTCATAAATCTAGACACTCTGAAAACATTTAGCAGTGAAGATAGGTAATTGCTTGTAGCCATGTTTTGTTTTCAGCATACTGATTTAAAAGTTCTCAAGCATTATAAAACTTGTTATGAAAATAAAGTGTTTAATGTGACCTGTTCTGAACTATGCAGATTACTTGTTTCTATATTGCTCCAGTGGTGGTGGTACATTTTTGTGTAATTGTGTTTTCTCAGTGTTACAAAGTTTGGACACCCACATTGATATATTATTATAAACATGTTATAAAAATCTCAGGGATCTGTAACATTGCCCATTGCCGATATAGATTAGGTATAAGAAAAACAATTGCTTTCTGTGTATGCTACAATTCTCATAATACCTTAGTTGTCACCCAGCTGCTCCAGTTCATTCAGATTTAATGTTTAATGTTTTTAAAATATTAAATCTTACAAAAAGTCCTAAAAATACTTGTGAAGCGCTCTTAGAACTTCAAAAATAATAAGCTTACTTCATTAAATGTTTAAATTTTTCTTGCTGTTGTGAAATACCTTTGCAATACATTATTTTACACATACTGCATAATTTCTTAATTGCTATGTGATTAATGTTGGTATTTATGTCTTTCTTCTTCTAAGATAAATATATTATATCAAAGAACCATTCTTTAGTTTGAAACATAATTTTTTGACAAACAAGAGAATATTATGGAAGTTGTGAGGGTGAGGTTCCCTAGTCAGTCAGAGGAAGCGACAAAGCTTACGCAGAATAAACATTTACTGGACAGGCAGGCTGGCAGGCAGGGAGGCAAGGGGACAAATATTTGTGCTAGGGACCAGACAGATAAACACACACACCAGCATGTCTCCACTGTAAACATATACACCCATCTCCCTTAGGCTATGTGCCTTTACAAGCATTCTCCTAACACAATCTTCAAAAACCATGGATCAAGAAAAGGAATGGTTCAAGGGGTAAAAGAAAGAAAAGGCAAAATGGAATGGGAGAGATTAGCACTACAAATGTGGATAGGATATGTACAAATGCATAGGAAAGTAACCACAACAGTAAAACTAAATATAATATAAAACATAACAGCAGAAAAAAGCCTACAAAATGCAGGAATAGAGGAAGAAAAATGCTGATGAGTAAGGTAAAGAGGAAGAAATCTGTATGATAGTTCCTGTTTCACATCATGTGAAACCTCTTTAACCACTGTTACTCTGTTTAATATCCACATCAAGACTTTCAAAGGTGATGGCTTTGGTGACAGCAAACACAATTTTTTGTGTTGGGACTTCAGACTGAAGAAAACTCAGCAGTATTCCATGCACACTGAACTCACACTCCATACAACTATCCAGTGCACCCATGTTTTTTTTTTCAGTAAAAATGTTACTGACTTTGGTACTTAGCAGTTCTGATATTAATACATATTATTTTGCTTTAATATAACAGGGAAGGAGCTAGGAACCAACCTGTTAAAAATGTATGGCAGTTAAGAGTACAAAAAAGTGAGTGTCTACTCACTGATACAATAACCTACAACTGATATAGGTATTAGCAGGTAAAATAAATTACCCACTTTTATTATAATAGAATACAGCATTTATTACTTAACACTGCCAATTACGTAATCAAATTACATATATTTAATTTATAACTCCTTTCTAGGTTGCTTACTTATGCTAATTTACGGCCTCAATAAACATAATTCCTAGTTATCCGTGTATTGCTAAGCCTCTAATCTACTTACAATACTTGTCTATTTTGTCTATATTTTTTCCACCTTCTTCATAACCTTCTTCATAATTTTCTTCTAACCTTACCCAAGTAGTTTCCCATAGCTTTTATGTTTTTAACCCCTTTAAAAGTCAGCATTAAAATTTCCCCATCCAAGTTTTCCCATTTCTGTTGCCAGACCTGTTCTCCCCATATCTTTCTTTGGTTACAGTATAGTATACAGTGGGAATCCGTGTCCACTTCATTGAACATTTTGCCAATCACGTCTTATACCCTGACTAATAAATAAATGGCCATTTCAAAATCTGTGGCCTTCTTCAGGAACATTGATTGTGTTTAAAATCGTTGAGCTTTCATAGCCTTCTTTAGGAACTGAACTTTAAAATAAAATGGCCATCTCAAAAGCCATGGCCTCTTCAGGAACTAAATGAACTATCTGGGCATCTGTTCTAATTTATACTCCTACTAGGTGATGGAGCTTGCACTGCCCTGGCCAATGATTGGGTGTTAAGTTCTGTGCAGATTTCAACTCAGAATCTCTTGAAGATGAATCAGACATGCTCTCCCACACCGTGGAGGTCGGCTTAGAAACTTAAGGTATTAAAGCCACAACATGTTATATTAACCAGTTCAATTTCATGCCATCACATTTTCTGTTATTGTAGAACTATAGAAGACGTTTGAAGTTCCACTATCTTATATCTTATTACCTACATGTTTTTCAACTGTCCATTCTTTTCCATATATATCAAAATAAAGAAAACGTTATTCCCGTGTGTATAATTGGTTATTTAATTACATTAAATTGAATATTAACACTCTTTCTGTACTTCTTACTGTTAAATCACCTTGTGGCATTGAATTTTTAAGTTCCAGTTCTACCTCTCAAACTTTGCCCACACACGGCTTGTGTGTTTAAAAACACCAACAGTAAGCTTGTTGGCATAAATAAATAATAAGTAATAGATATATTTAATAGCCAGAGGCACCTGTCCTTGCTTACAAAGAGGATGGTGATGGCACAAGGGAATCTACAACTTTTACTATGGACTCTGAACCAGATTGGTCATGGGAATACTTTACAGTGTCAGAGGTAAAAACCTTGATAGAGACAACTGAAAACAGCCACTCCATAGCCAGGTATTGAACCATCGACCCTGGGAATGGCAGACATGAGCTAAACCATTGAACTTCCCCAGTGCCCAATGTCTGTCAATACTTAGGCACTCGTGAAATTATGGACAAATTATGGACAGTTAAGACACCATTTTTTATATTACTATATATATTTTACAACTGTACTGTACAGTGAACTTTGTAAACAAGATAATAAAAGGTAAAATCATGAACAAATTACCTAAAAATATTGATCTGTGGTTCAAACACTCCTCCGTATATAACGCACTTGCCAATTTGAAATTGCATGCAACATCACCGATACAACTACTTCTAGGGAATTGAACTACAGGTTATGAATAAGTTAAATCTTTACTCTTATGTCATAATCCATTTAGAGCTGGTTTCACCAACAGTGGTCATTTTTCATGTTACTTTGGTTTATGTAAACCCAGGTACATGCCTTTATCGCTGGAACATAAAAGTGCACCTTACTATAAGGTTGCAAACCCAGGTCAAGAAATCGTAGTTTTCATTTATGTGTGCTATACAAGCCAATAATTTCTTACACATAACAGGTGAGAAGTACTGTTAGCTACTTCTGGTTTCGGTCTTTTCATGTGCATGTTAAAAATATAAAACTACTGATTTTAAAATTCTGGAGTTTGCTAAACACTCATAAATAAAATGGTATATTTGGGTCTGAAATGTAATCATATCACATGGAATGCTTTACAAAGACAGTGAAATAAATACATAGAAATTCTACGCCTACTCATAAATACATAGACTTTGGAAAAGAAGAAAGGAGGGGAAAACTGAAAAGTCACTTATCCTTTATTGTGTCATATGTTGAGAATGAAACTATATACAAATATTTGTCCTATAAAGAGCCATGAACATGTATCGAGAATGACATTAGATAATGTAGTAGAGAAATGTAGTGAAATTTCTATTCCTTAGCTGTTTATATGCTGGATAGGAACTCCAATTCTTGTTCTTTTTGTTCTAAAATAGAATTTTTTTTTTGTTTCATTTGTCTAACCCCTATAGCTTTTATGGTCATATTGAGCTACTGACTCGAAAAACAACTCATTGACTGTAGGTTATTTGACATTAGATTTCAATTTTGTGTATTTTGAAACACTCTTACATGCACTCCCACATGCATGTTTCCACATTCTAAGGAAGATCGGGAAAAATTCTAATTAAAAACATTCCCCCACACTAGCAGGGATTTGAACCCGGGATCTCTGGATTATAATGCTAGAACCCTGGCCACTTGACCACAGAGGCAGCTCAAGCAAAATAGTGTACAGGTTGTTATGTAAGAAAAAATCATGTTACAAATGCTACATCGTAACATAGGCACATTGAAATAATTGCTTAGATCTCTTATCAATCATGGTCACCTTCTACAAGAGACTCACAAACTGGCTGTATGGTGTTTTGTCAGTCTGCATCCTTGGCACTCGTTGCTATCTGCCACTATCATGGAAAGGAAGGATGAGACCATTAACATTTTTAAAACTACTTTTAAAGGCTTTACTTACCAACTTTATGAAAGGAGATACTGAAATTGGCCATTGTTGTTGACCATACATTTTTGGCACCTCTTTAGGAAACTATCCATGACTCACCATAGTCACATTGAGAAATGCTGGCAATTTTCCACCAGATGTTTTGTTTTAATTCTTCCAGGTTGTGTGGGTTTCTCTTGTACACTTTATGTTTTAAGTTACCCCAGAGATAGAAATTGCAGGGGATTAGGTAGGGCCGAGGGGGCCACAAATCTCTACAAATAATTCTGTCTTGAAACACGCTTTCAATTGATCTCATCGAAAGATTGCCTGTATGAGCTGTTGAAAAAGGGCAAAATCATGCTCCCTGTCTGTTCTTTTTTTTTCTTTACCTGTTTACCCTCCCCTTATGTAGTGCTTACACCCCCTAGGACTTACAAGTCAGTGCCTAAGGTTAGACGCCTGTTGGGGAGTATAGGAACCTATGGAACAGACAGAGTGAAGACCTGGAAGTGGGTGGTCTGCCTGGCACCAGGTATGTTAGTGAGAAAGAGGATGATATGAAATGTAGGCAAAATGAATGATTGGAAAGGTGACATTGGTGGAATGAGTGGTGAGAAAAAGCAGAGAACCCCTCCCTGATGCCCCTTCTTCCACCACAAATACCACATGTGGGTCCCTGGGATCAAACTTGGGCCACCAAGGTGGTAGGTGAACACCCAAACCACTTGGCCATGGCACTGCCCCCTGTCTGTTAATTCTCTAAAAAGTATGGCATAATTGTATTCATATATGTGTGTGAAAGCTTTCTCAGAGCTCCAATAAGCAATTTCTACCTCTGGGATAATTTAAAACATAAAGTCTACAAGACAAACCCACAAACCATGGAAGAATTAAAACAAAATATCTGCCAGGAAATTTCCAGCATTTCTCAACATAAACTATGATGAGTGATGAGGTGCCAAAAATGTATGGATAACGACACTGGCCAGTTTCAGCATCTCCTTTCATAAAGTTGGTAAGAAAAGCCTTTAAAAGTAGTTTTAAAAATGTTGTATGATTTCATCTGTGCCTTTCTATGATAGTGGAGACAGCAATGAGTGCCGAGGATGCAGACAGGTAAAACACTGTGCAAGTTCGTAAGATTTTTGTTCTCCCGTTATTTCTCTCCTACTGCACACATTTATGATCAATGCCTTCATATCCGTTGTTCTCTATAACCAAATCCATTACTCATTGCAGCATTATTTTACCTTTTCCTTCACTAACTCTGATTTCAATCCATAAATGGTGGAAAATGGCTGGTAAAGCTTTAACCGTGTGTCAGGTCTCAGCAACTATATTATACTCATTGATGAAACAGCTCTTTAACACTTTTACCCCAGTGAAATAAGCTTATCATTTTTGGTTAAACTGACCCTTAGCAAACAAATTGTTGATTTATTGCATGCTGTGCATAGGTTCGTTACCTGGTAGAGTTTTGTAGTGGTTCTGTTGAAACATTAAAGTACCATTCTGTGATCTTGGCCTTATCATACACACAATCAAAATGTGCAGTGTCTCCTTCCTTCACCAGTTGATCCTTTGGGACTACTCTTATGCTGGCAACTCCATTTCCTACAAATGATAACAATGCAGCATTTAAAGCATTATTATAAAAAAGGATTTATACTAGAAGCTTATCTGTAGTCACTTCAAACTTTAAAATATACAGAATCGAATAATGTTCTAGTTAAGATAAATATAAAAACATGTTTTTGTTTCCAACTATGTCCATAAGGGCTACTATGACCTTTTGGGGAACCCCATCCTCTAATCAATGACTGGACCCATTTATTAGCTAGAGACAACCAATGGGGAATGTCCATTACTTCCAATTACTGACCACGAATGACGGCAATAAAATGATAGGACCCATAGACTTTACTAGAGTTATGGCTTTGTTTAAAACCACACTTGTACTTTTGGTATACTACCAAATCAAGGTACACAAAACGAATTTAGTTGTTGTTGTTGTTAGCTAATGCTGGATTTCTGACAATGAAGTCATTAATCCTCTTGCTCTCCAATATTTTTCACTGATGATATTGAAGAGAGCAATAGCAGTAATAGTAACAGCTTTTTAGAGAGCACCATATTTTTATGTTTTGGCGGTCACATCGCTCTCTCACAACCCCCAGAATGTCTGGAGGACCACACCTGTCATTGGTTTACAGGTCTCACCAACCTGACCGGGAGAGTTATCAAAATAAATTCACCAACCATAAATTACCGAATTTAGTAATATGCACTGTTTGGGACCATCTCTCAGTTTCTTATCATCTTAGGGGTCTAGCAAGGGGTGAGGTGTAACTAGTGACCAATGACAGTTACATTACAGGGTAAGAGACATGGCACTGTAATGAGGACAAGCAAAGGTAGAGGTGGGGGAGGGAAGGGTAACATACTCCTGGCCTTGGAAAAAAAAAAAAAAAGAAAAAGAGAAAAGCTGTTGTAATTTGCTTTAGATTTAACTCAAGTCGTAGTCAGTTATTCAAATAATTTGATTTGATAACAACAGATGGTAAATAGCCAAAGTGTTACCGTGAGTTTTGTTGATAATATATAACATATGAATTTGAAATATTACATTAAGAGTCTGAATGGCAAAATTCAAATAAAAGAAAAGTTATTTTTAACATAGTTATTGTTAATACAATTTTTTAATACTGCCTTACAACACTCTTTATTTCCCAAGAACCACATTATTTATTATTCATTCTACCCCTGCAGACTTAACAATGATAAATATGTTGTTTTTACCTGGTACAGCGAGTGCATAGCTGTCAGCACTGCTTCTTGAGCCAGCCTCATTGGTAGCCCTGCAGCGATATACGCCATTATCCTTGGATGAGACATTTCGCAAGTGCAGGCGCTTCTTGCTGAATGAGATGTGCTCTGTTTTACTCAGTCGATGCACATTTCTGTAGCAAACAATATGTGTTACAAATTTCTGACTTTCTATGTTGTCACCAGTTGAGAATGGAATAAAAGCCTCTCTGTCATGGTGATATGTTGTAGCACAACAGCCAGATGTGACATTTTGATTAAATCATTAGTTCAACATGAATTACTGCAGGATGTTAAATTAAATTGCCTATATAATAATTTGAGAGAGATTAGTATGGATCCAAACAAGTAAAATCTTGGTTTCAATTTTGGGGGGTGATTTTTATGAAATTTTTGTCAACATCTCCCTAAATAAAATTACCTATATAATAATTTGAGGGATATTAGCATGGATCAAAACAAGAAAGTGTCTTGGTTTCAATTTTTGGGTGCAATGCAGTGAACATAATTTATCCTTATCCTTGTAATGCGAAAAAAAAACAAAAAAAAAAAATAATTTGTGCGTTATAACTACAATTCTTACAAAAATGTTGTTACAAAGGATTACAAACAGAGGCTGTTCATGTCAATATGTACTATCTTTATTCACCTTCTACATAAAAAATCCACATACATCTGTACAAAATGAAAGTGTTCATGAGAAAAATACAGACCAAAAAGAAACAAAGAAAGAACATCTACATAAGCTGGTTTAGGTGCTATCCTGCAATCATAGGAGCTTATTTTGAATGCATTTAATATACCAGGTTGAAGTGAATGTAGTTATCATCCTTTAAACCACTAATGGATGTCCATGAGTGCATTAAAGTATTTTTGAGAGTTCTGTTCCGTTCTTTTCCAGATTTGTAGATAAATATTTTAAAATATAGAGACATTTAGCAACAGCACACTTTCCTTTATAGGTGGGTAAGAAAATCGCTCTTGAAGGCTAAAGTTAGGTCTGCTGCACAGAACGGGTAATATTCTAATGCTGCACAAATTGCTTCTTGCATTACAGGATCAATAGTAACTTTGCTTGTGGTGATTAATTACCATGATATACCTTTCATGTGTTTTCAGCGAAATATTTCATGTTAAATGAAAGCAATATACCCTTCCCATTTGCTTAACTTTGAATGCAGCAATATACAGAAATAAATACTTAAATTATATTTACTTATTCTGCATTTAATGTAAAAATAAAGTAGAGACAGTATTTTATAACTGTTAGTTAAAAAGTTCAGATACTTATTAAAGTGTTTATTAAAAGCAAGTAAAAAGAACATATTTAAAAATTTAAGGAAATGAAATAAAACAGTGTAAATTATTTTATTTGAACTTATAATAAATGAGAGAAACAACTAAACTTGTAATAGAAGATCCTTAGCTCATGAGCAACCTCTGGAAATTCATTTGGATGTGCAGTGTAGATTGCCAAATGATGCTGGTCCTTATTACATTCTACATGGCCTGTTGCACAGTGTGCACACACAAACACTCCCTCTCACAACACTCTCACACACTCTCTCACACTTTCATTCATAGTTCCAGACCTTGGCAAGGATGGGAAATAATCTTAGCTAGAGAACAATGCCCACTCTCCTGCCAGGAATCCAACCCAGTACTCCTTACACAGTAGGCAGGCGCTCTACCAAAATTTTATTTATTTTGTATGTATCTGCAGGGGGATCAAAGATGCATACAATGAGTACTGTATTGTGCTGCTGAAAAATGTAGTTAGCTATTGTAATTGACAAATCCTTCACTCCTGTCCTTGCAGCTACCTATTACGTAAACTTAGGGAATATTAAATACTATATACCATATTGATACTACGTAAGACATTACTCACCTGTACCAGTCAATGTGTATATCACCACTTCCATCCACACTACACCTTAAGGTGACATTATCACCAGCTTTGGGGTTTGTCGGGGCTTGAAGCTGAACCAGCACTGGCTCTCCCAACCCTACAACATTGCATCATTATTTTCAACTATACAACAGCTACTACTTTAATTATAATGAATGTGTGGTTTTTGGTCACAATTTTCCACTGAAGTTTTAATTGCACAAGTTATTCTAAAATTATGAAAAATCATGTTTAACTATTATGTTCAGTAATTAATAACATACTTTACTAATTCTTTAATCTTCAAACTCTTTCCCATGTTTGTTTTCTTTTTTTGAGAACAAACCTCTTCTCTGGAAACTAAAAAAACATGGCATGCTGTTAGCAGCCAAACCTTATATCAGTTGTATCCATTTCTAAAGCTAACTATCTTCCAAGAAAGTCCATCCCACCCCCTGTTTACTTCTTATAGGTGATGGAGCTGTAATTTTGACTTAGAACTGTAATCAGAAGTCTAAATCCTTGTTGTACTTTCAGTACCACTTACCTAATAGGTAGAAGTGTATTTGCATTCTACCCAGAAATAAGATATTGCCACAAACACATGTGTTGAGGCACCCTGAGTAGAAAAAGTAGTTTTTAAAAAGGTTTGAACAACCTATTTACTTTCTCTATTGCATATAGCAGGAAGTATTGTATTCCACCCAAAAATTAGATGTCAAGATTTCACCAGAAATATATGTTTTGAGGTCCCCTGAATTAAAAAAAAAAGTATTTTTAGAAATAGAATGCCTGCCTGCCTGCCTGCCATTCTGTGGACAGCATAACTCAAAAACGAAAAGTCGGTTAAAAACCAAAGTTGGTATTTAAGTTTAATGTCTTTCAAGGATGCGACACAAAGATTTTGAAGAAAATTTCTCCACCCAAAACTCTTCCATCATTATGGCGTCCGTGGGGCAGAAGTCGGGCCAGATGGCATTGCACTTCTTGGTTAAGATTTTGACAGGTATTCTTGTAGGATTTGTTTGGCAGCCAATACTGTGTTTTGATGTTGTCAATGAAGTAGTTCTCTTTGGTTAATACATATGTTAGCCTTAAAGCTGCTGACTTCCCAATGCCTAGAATCTTTTTCAGGTAGTGGGCTTTGACTTTTTCTATTGTTGTCAGGTCGTTGAGAGTGAGTTTTTCCCAGATGATGCTGATACCATAAGTTGCTATTGGAGATATAGCTGTCCTGAATAGTAACATTTCTGTATCCAATGATATTTGTTGAGGTTGTTGGATGTGGTAGATGGTTTTTATTGCTACGGTCGCTCTTTCTTTGAGATGATTATTGAAGGATGCTAGAGTAGTTTGAAGGGTGACTCCGAGATACTTGAATTTCAGCACTACCTCTAGCAGTTTGTGCAGGGTCATTATATTTCTGGGTGCATGTTTCCCTCATTTTCTTAAAGTCATTTGTTTGGTTTTGCTGTGGTTTATTTGCAGTCCATTTCTTTCTGCCCATGATGTGAGCCTATTGAGCACCCCTTGGAGATCTTCTACGCTTTCTGAGCCTGATACCATGTCCTCTGCATATTGAGATATCTCTGATTATGATGTCTGCTGTCATGATGTGGAATAATGTTAATTGGGCCTTCTGGTAAAACTCCATTTGTTTGGATTAGTTCTTGGATATGGCTATGCTGTCTGATATTTGGATATAGTTTTATCCGAGGATATTTGAGCTTGTGACTGCTAACGGGTGTATAGCTCCTATTAGATGACTGAGTTTCCGCACGAGTGTCGCTCTATTGATAAAGACAAAGCTTTTGCAAGAAAACTTGTAGAAGCTGTATAAAAGTACATTAAGAGGACAGAAGCAAAATAGGGGAAAATAGAGTGGGTAGTTAAAAAAACAACAGTTTAGAATGAAGCAAAAGAATGTGGGTCAAATGAAAAGAAAGAGATTACTTGATGAGGAGTGTTTCAAAGCTAACAGGAGGGTGGGGCTGGAATTAAGGAAGTGGAAGATACAAAAGGACCAAGAAACAAGAAAAAATGTTATGGAGCTACAAATGCTTAATTTATATAAATAAGAATGAATGGTGAGGAAGAATAAGTAGGAACTTACTTGAAGCAGTCATAAAAAATTATATGGCAAATAATCAGAGGGATGCATAAAGGCACTAAAAGAGAAAATTTTAAAAATGCAGAAATGGTGTAATTATTTTAAAGGAAGAGAATCTAATGTAACAAACTTGATCCCCCTGACCTTTGATATAGGCTATACAGACAACTTAGATAATAACCTCAATAGAAACAAGGGAACAAATGAAAAGACAGGAATAATAAAGCTTCAGGGATTGGTGGCATCACAGGGGAATTTTGGAAAAAATGGACAGAGAATAGAGAAAGAAATGAGATATTGGCAAAGTTAATGAATACCTACTCTATTCGAGAGAGGGAAGGACAAGTGTAATTGTAACCATTTACAAAGGAAACGGGAAGTTCAAGGACCCAGCCAGTTATAAGTGCATTAGTTTATTATCAGATATAGGAAAGATTTATTTGGGGATCTTGGAAAGAAGATTACAATGCTGGCCAGAGAATGAAAACAAACTATCAATACTTCAGGCACGATTTAGAAAAGGAAAAAGAACAGTGCATTGTGTGTGTGTGTCTGTGTGTGCATGCGTGTGTGTGTGTGTGTGTGTGTGTGTGTGTGTGTGTGTGTGTGTGTGTGTGTGTGAGAGTGAGTGAGTGAGTGAGTGAGTGAGTGAGTGAGTGAGTGAGTGAGTGAGTGAGTGTGTGTGTGTCTGTGTGTGTGTGAGTGAGTGAGTGAGTGTGTGCGCGCGCGTGTGCGTGCGTGCTTGCGTGCGTGTGTGATTATAAATAAAGTATTTAAACATTAAAAGAGGTGGAGTATATATGGCATTTATTGATTTGGAGAAAGCATTTGATACTGTAGATAGAGTAGCATTATGGATTAAGTTAAGAAAAAAGGGAGTAAGTTCTAAATTATGAATGAATAAAATATAAATAAATATATTTTGTATTAGGTTAAATGGGGATAGGATTAACACAAGGTTGTAAATCAGCTCTACATTATTTAACACATTTTTTTATGATATATTGGAGGAGTTAGATAAAAAGAACTTATATCAGGGCTACTTTTGCAGATGACTTAGTGGTAACTCAATCTCAATTAGGATTCTATCATGAGTTCTTCAAATCTCACAAGTAGGTATTTTGCAAGAAATAGGGCCTAAGAATAAATTTTAAAAAGTCAAATGTTGTTTAAAAGGAGACATAAATTGAAGAATGATGCATGGTATGTGAAAGGGGAAGAATTAATTAGTAAGGACATTTGATTACCTAGGAGTGAAACTAATGGGATATGGGATGACCACTGGAGCAGGCAAAAATGCTCTCTGGACCAGAGATTTGGGGGAGGAAGGATGGCACATGGTACATAAAATGCATAGAACGTTTTACAAGTGGATATTGGGTTTACTTACAGATCGTCAATTCCTCGCAAGAGAAACATTCCTCATTAAAGACCTCAGAACCTTGTTACCTCTACAGAGTACAGGAGCCTAAGATAAACTACTAAAATCACTACAAAGAAAAAGGGAAGAAATACCCCCAGAATTCTATGGAACAGGGGCCATGACAGAGCGAACGTGGACAGCAGCCAACTTCGATATGAGACATGTGCTAACAAGAATGGCAGTACATGGTTTTCACCATAGGATATGTAACAACAAAACTTTTCATGAACCATCGGAAATGTGTGTATGTAAACTGTATGGACAGATTTGTGAACACTACCACTTAGAACTATGAAGTAAAAGGCTGCTATCACGGAATATGCAAAAATGTAAATGTATGTAATGTATTTTAAAGTATATCTATGGCTGTTTTGCTGTAATAAAAGTATTATTATAATGAAGGTATATAGAAGGCATGATAGTAGAAGGTTTACTAAAACATTGCCAACTTGAGGGAGATTTTATCATTTTGAATAGTTGATGTGCGTCCACTGTGCTACAGTCTACTTTTCTGAGAGTTAACAAACTGTTCAAAGATGGCGCGGAAAGCTTGTCACTAGGCAACGGTAGCTGCGTTGTTGTCAGTTTTAGCGATGCTATAACTATCACCACGTGGCGATAGCATCACATCTTGGAATATTCAGAATTGCTTATAGCTGTTTTGGGCGTTTTCTTTACTTATATCGTGCATATGTAAGGTTTTAATTATCAATATATTTCGATTAGTCTTTAAACACATCTGCGTTCGTTCTTTGGTAAATTAGTATTACGTTTCATTAGGTTAGAGTATCAATTTTCATTAGCGGATATTGATTTTTAACTGTTAATTAAGCCAGTGCGTGGGCTATCCACGTGGACGCCGCTCGCATATGTTGGCAACACAGCGCTATTGTACAACCGCTTGCCTGTCAAGCATTCCTCTTCATTTCAGAAAAAAACATACTGTAGTTCAACTTTAATATACTGCTGTGTTCGCTTACACGACGTGATCCACTGGGGATTGATAAAATCGGTGGATTTGTGTTCTGAGGAGCTGCTTTATTGCTTAAAAAACGGGAGAGGGGGGGGGGGGATAAGTAGCGAGTTTTCTGTGAAACGTTGAAAGCACAAAACTCAATTTTGTATCAGTACAACTGCGTACAAATGCGTGCAAACAAAAGTAGCGATATTAACACTACCGGTTCTCAACTAACTCTTTAAATGCTTCCAGGCTGGCTTGAAGGGATATTGTCCTGCAGTTGCTTTTCTTTTATGACACGGGGTTTCTTTTTGTGATCGCATCCCAGTTGAGAGCCAGAATGTCACATAATATGGCATTGAATCAAATTCAGAAATAGATCTAGTTAGATCAATAAGTTGGCCTAAAACTTTTGGGCAGTCTTCTTACGTTCTTTGAGAATCATATAGAATATCCAAAAGTAATTTATTATATGGAATAATTCACAACAATCCCAGATTATAGTAGAAGTATTGTTTACGTTGTACCCCTACCACTCTGCCTACTGTTGCTGAGGCATCGTTATGTGAGAATTAATGTATGAGACATTACTTTAAATATTCTAATTTTACGCTTAACTTGCTTTGACCAAGCGGTCAGCAATAACTGTTAATTCTGTTGCAATTCTGTTCTCTCGATTCTTCTACAGCGTGCGACAAAAAATGGTTCTTCGATATTAACGTGTGCTATTAGGTGTATAAGGTTATTTTCTAATCAGTAAATTATTAGAATTTTATCCAAACAAGTAACACTGATGGTCTTATAAGAGCTATGTGTATTGCATGTTTCAGAACTTCCGGTACTCACTTCGGACAATTCTACTCTACTGAGTACCGGCCTACCTAAAGCCTTGAGTAGCGAACACATACTATTTTGTTGTATAGGACACTATTTAGTCCCTCTCTTAGCTGATAGAAAAATTGTTTCAAATAATAAACATTGAAACAGTGAATTACCTAGGTATGCTTTACTCTCCGGATACACCTCAATGCCAAGCGAGTTCGCAAGTAGATACAAAGGCAGGCTTGTTGATGCTGCTGCCATTTGACTTGATATCCACAAGAGCAGCTGACATCACAAGTTAAACTCTTTATTTCGAACAGATGTAAATCCAGAGATAGTTATTATGTTGGACGATCACAACAGATGCTTTATGTTAACAAATCTAGAACATTTCCCGAAAGCATAAAGAGAGATGAATAAGAATAGGGACTCCTGAAACTATTCGTTTAAAACAACTAGAAGCCAAATTAACGATTAGAAAACTCTCATTTTTAATATGTAGAAAGAACAAACAGTATTACAGTTTACGCATACAGGCACGCTGAACAATAGCTTTAAAATAAATTCAAAATAACAACACAGTACATAGAATGGTATTTACAAACGGTTTCTGAGAAACATTATCTAGTGCTTAAGGATACGCATATGTGAAAAAAGGCTTAAAATTTCAAAAATTTCCAAAAATGAATTTTTATTTTATCAAATAGTATTAATCTTCTGCTGTATTTTGATATGCTTTTTATAGCCTTACGGCCGTTTTAACTATGTCACGTGGCCGTCTAACTGATTGCCTGTAAGTGGTCATGTCCATTTAAATCAATACACTTCAATTATCCTTGCCATGACTTCAAACTTGGTTTTTCCACGCTTTTATTTTTAGCACTGTTTGCTCTTTAAAATGCTCCACACGATGCAATTTTCAGTACTTATGCATGAAATTTGGTGTACCTGCTTAGAAATAACACTAAAAAGAAATGATGAGATAATTTTCTCATAACGTCAATAACTGTTGAGTAATTAAATATTAAAGTTTACATTTCAAAATTTAAACGAAAAAAATAATGAATTTAAACTTTAAAATTTATTTTTATCCAAACTAATAACAAGATTAAGAAATTATCTCATCAATTTGCTAACATTCTATTACAGGACATAACTGAAAATTATTAAGTTTTTCAACTCAAAATTGCATCATGGGGAACCATTTATACAAATATTAAAAACAATATAATAAAATATTAATATGTTTGCAACTAATCTGCCTAAATGTATGATATTTAGCACAGTTACTCCTCGCTATACAGTGATTGTTGTGTTAAAATTTCAAATGAATCCAATCAAAACTGTAGATTTTCAAAATTTCACAGATGGGTATCCTTAAGAAAGTTAAATGAATACGTTTTCTGTTAACTATATGCGTAAACAGAGGATTTAAGTAAGATACAGAATCACTGTCTGCCATTCATAGAAGCTTGAAGCAATCCAAACGTTAAAGAAACTACAGGTACATCCAGCAGGAGTGTAATGGGTATCTTAATGATCAATTTTTAAGGTAGGCGGATATATCACATCAGCAGAAAGCCTCGGAGTGGGCGATTTTCTGTTGCTTTATTTTGTTGATCGATGCCTGGCAAAACTACATCGCGGTACACGACAAGGAATACACGTTTTAAAATAATTAGAAACGATGAGAAGTGCAATAGACGCGGTTGGAAACTGGCTCCAGGCGATTAATTCCAGAGGAACCGTCGCATCAGCACACTTCAATCAACTTAAGAGCTTATGTCATTGCTCGCGACCATTGTGTTTCCACCATTTACATTTTAATCAACTTAAAAGCCCGCGAGCTCCTTATATGTGAATGTTTACAAGCGCAATTAGAACTGCTAACGGATGATACCGATGATCTTAGTTCCATCTAGGGATGCCCAAAAAGTAGCAGTAATGAGAATGAATAGCATTTATTATTCAGTTACAGTTACACAAAAAACTAGATGGTTAGTAACAGAGATGAGAAGACTAGTTATTTTTCGGTAACAGTTCCGATCGTTCCAGTTCCAAAAAAAAAATGCAATGTCGAAAGAACCGTTCTCAAATAGCAGACAAGCATGTCCATGAGTGTTTATGTACATACAACCGTGAAAGTCGTATTGTCAACGAACAAACAGGATTTGTCGCTATCTTGACGCTAGAAAGTCGCTAAAGGTACTAAAAGTAGCCAAGGGAAGGGGATATACATATTAGATTTACAATGCTATTCCTGGTATGTACATATATTTCCGTGCAATACAATAACTGTATCATTGTCATAGCTCGCCTCTGTAGCGTGGTGGCTCATGTCCAAGAGGCCCCGAGTTCGAATCTCGCTTAGAGTGAGTTATGAGATTTTTTCCGAGATTTTCCCTTATCCTGCTGAGAAGACGAATGTCGGATAACTTAAAGCTCATTTGAGCATCATTTCACCCATTTCATTCATTCGTGGTCCGATATGACGCTACGTTGGAGGACATTAACAAAAAGAAAATAACTGTCATAAGTAAAGCCACAATTCTTAGTCCCGTTACCGTGTGCATGGGACTGTTTCGTTCAGTGCTAGTGGCTGGCCTCTCGGTCTGGGCGAACACACTCACGGCATAACTGACACTCCTGCACACGATGCGGTACTAGAAATTGTGGATTTAATCATAATCATTATCTTCGTGTTCTTGGGCCAAACACCACTCACTCACTCACTCTCACTCCCCCCCCCCTCTCACTCTCTCTCTCACTCGCTCTTCCTTTTCTGCTGCTTCCTTCCCCAGCTTCCCATTTGCTTTCAATCCTGAACCAAACTTGTCTTAATCGAAGTGTATTGTGTAGCTTCTATTTACTTCTTACTTAATGCACCGAATTCCAATGAGGTGCCGAAGTGACATCACGGGCTATGAAACGCCTTGATCATAGAGAAATAAAGTGATGGAATTTGAATTTCACCTATAACTTGTGCAGCGTGTGCACTAGGTAAAAGGGCGTTTTGAATTAGGAAATTAAGCGACAACGATTTGCAACTTCACTGCGTTAGGTTCAAAATGCTGTCGTATTTGTTGTTAGGCACTAAAGGACTACATCTGTCTCTAACACAGAACTGAATATTTAGAACTATACTCTGTTCATCAAGAGATTAGAGGAGACGTAAACAAAGCCACGTGCGTTTTGACCACAGTGCGCCCTCTTGACGCTTTCGCAGTGTAAATAGTCCCTTGAAGAAATACTGTTACTAAGGTCTGAAATGTCACTTAAAGTTTGCTAAAGCATGAACTAAGTGTACTAAGCATAGTTAAAGTGTAGGAATACGCAGTTAAGTGAATCTGTAACCAGCCTAATTCATTCTGCGCGCGCATTATTCAGTATGAAAGTAACATGGCGGAACAAGTGAGTGTTGTAAAACATAAGCGCGGCAAAGCGTTGCGAAGTGGTGAAAAGACAATATTGAACGTGTTTAACAAGTTCTGCGAGAAATATCCCGAACTTGCTATCGAAGACGTGATAAAATTGACATCCGAGTTTACCGGTGTGTCAGTTGCAAGTATTTACAGCACACGCAAAGAAAAATCGTCAGTTGGTGAAGATCCCGGCAAAAAGCGACCACGTGCCAGGCAAATGTTGGATGTAGTTTGCGATGAATTTGTGAGATCTGCAATCCGTCGAAAAGTTCACCAGTTCTTTGTTAACAATGAACCCCCACCTTAAACAAAGTGTTGTTGGCAGTTAATTCTGATCCCGATCTTCCAGATTTAAAACGAACTTCCCTCCACAAGCTGCTTCTGGAGATTGGTTTCGAGATTGTGAGCAGGAAATGAAAAAGTGTTATTGTGGACAGAGATGACGTAAGTAGCAGTTAATTTCCATGTGCTACATGTTATTTGGATCAAGGAAATATATCCTTTTAGTAGTGTAAAATGCATATCATGCCTACCCGTAGCGGTAGGTAACTGCGTGGCGTCATTGTGATTCACGTGGCCGCGGAGTGATACAAGCCGGTGTTTTGTTTGCATCTCCTCTAATCTCTTGATGAACAGAGTATAGCGACAAAGTCGCCAAGTTAGCAACTCTGATAGCAGAATACTCTTGGTAAATTGTTACTTGTCAGACTCGGTTTGTTTCGTAGCAAACGTGATTCTTCGTTCTGTTGCCAATACCGCTAATATTCCACGAGGAAAAACAACTCCCCTCTTTTCCATTCTGCATTTAGCCATGCACGCGCGGATTCCTATGTTGTTAACAATACATATGCCGCTTTGCATTAAAATATTTATTACAATTATAGGCAATGTTCCACACTTAACGGTATCCAACACTAAATCGGTGACTGCATTTAGAAAAAAAAAAGAAAATCAGTTTTTAAAATGTTAATGAAAAAATCCTCTACATTTTGCTTTTATGATCATTTAAGTGCCCAAACGTGCCTCCCCCCCCCTCTCTCTCTCTCTGGCACACAAAATCGCTTTAACTCCTTGGTCATATCTCTAAGTTCATTGATTCACCTGAGTCGCCTTTGCATGCTAAGACAGATTACCTTAGCTGCATAATAACCTTCCTGCACCATATTTTTTTTGTTATTGAGCTTTGGTGGAATGTGGATTTTGGAATCATGGAACTACTCGTTGTTTTGTACCCATATTAATTGTGATGCTAAATGGATGCCTACTGTTGCGTTGTCACTTCTTGTACCTTCAGCGGTAGGTAACTTGTTGATAGATGACATTAGTTGCGTAGTCGTTTTCCTATAGGTACCATATATTTTATTTCAATTTTTCTTTGCTCCGAAGGTGGATCTTCGAGTCTTGGTATTGATTAGTGTCCAATCGGATGTTTATCTGGCGATTAAGAGGAATGCGAGCTGCAGAAGATGCTGTTTGAGTCATCTCGCTTGGTCTCTCGTATTTTTACTTTCTCTACAAGTAGAGAAAATTCGATGTCGAGATTTCACCGGAAGTAGATGTTTTGAGGGCCCCTGCATAAAAAAGCATTTTTAGAAAAAGGTTCCCGCGCGCGCGCGCGCGCGCGCGCGTGTGTGTGTGTGTGTGTGTGTGTGTGTGTGTGTGTTTCAGTCTGTGGACAGCATAACTCAAAAACGAAAAGTCGGTTAAAACCCAAAGTTGGTATTTAAGTTTAATGTATTTCAAGGATGCGACACGAAGATTTTGAATAAAATAGCCCCACCCTAAACTACCGTTCACATGGACAATTTTGATTTTCTTGAAAATATCTTCAACGATTTTGATTAAAATGTCATATGTTTAAGATATTTTATGGCAAATTAAATGTATGTTTTGAATTTTCTGGCTACTGCGTACTGTTTACTCTGGATGACTTTTGAATAACTCGTAAACCCTAAAAGATAGACCAAATCTTAGTATACAAAAAATGTAGATCTCGCTAAAATACACAATTTATGTCTGAATAAATTATTTTTAGAGTGAACCATTTCGAAGCTATTCCTTTTTATTTGTGTCAGTTTCGGAAAACTTAAAACTTTCGTGTAATGGAACATCGTTGTTCATTTTTTTATATGTTAAACTTACAAAGAGCGGGATTTCAAAGCTTTAAAAGATTTGACTATTGCTCAAAGCCTACTGTATTCCCATATTCCCGTTGCACCTACAAGGAAATGAGCAATATGATAATTTCTGTAAATGTTTATCTCAAGTAACACGAAGAAGATATAGGAATAAGAGTGTTCTGTGAATAAGAGTTTGTAAGAATGGTTAGTACAAAAGTAGAGAAAGTCATGTGAGTGCAACACATCGGATTTTTGAGTTATGCTCTCTACAGACAGAAGACGGACACACGCGTACACAAACACACACGCGTGGACTTTTTTTCTAGAAGTATTTTTTTTTTTTTTATTTAGGGAGCCTCAAAACATGTATTTTCGGTGAAATCTTGATGTCGAATTTTTTAATAGAATGCTCTATTTGTTGTATAGGCAAGTAGTAAAGATAGAAAAAGGACACTATGTATTATAATAGCTTATAATGATGGTGGTTGCAGCTCTAGGTACACACCTACAAGGAACAGTATGGTGTAAACATAATTTGAGAACATAACAGGAAGAAGCGTGGGACTGTGTGGTTTGTAACATTTCTATTCCCATCATCACTTAAGTATGCAGATTGCAGACTGGTCGAGGGAAAAACGTGTTTTCTGTGCGAAATGAAAAAGCCAGCTACCCTAGCTGCTACATGGGGCGTACGTACATACGTTTGCTAAAGAAAGAAAGAATATCCACCCCATCCATCCAGCAAGATGGTGAATTCAGAAATGCTGAAGCAAACTCGTGACGTCATCCCTGAATAGCCCCTAATTAAAAAGGGACCGTGATGTGAAAAGGCAGCATTTTTTGTGACAGGCAGCAGTTACTTAGAGCTGGACCAGCATGGGGATCTTAAGACAATAAGGGTTCTTATTCTTGTTTCTATTATTGCCATCATAATTGAGCAAGAATAAGAATAAGGGGAGACCACTCCAATCTGCCTCTAGGCTAATGAAATGGTTGCTCACATACACACATACATACACGGGTCATTTTCAATTGCTGCTTCTTTCTCTTCACTCTATGCAAGGGAACACCGTACAGTCTCTACCAAAAGTTGTGTGGCACGCTTGGATTAGCTGCTCAGGCTACCTTTCACTTCCACGGCAACTAATGGAACGCTTACAATCAAATTGTTCGTGTCTCAAAACTGTGATGGAGACGTTCAAGTGATTCGAAATGTATCCCTTATGTTGACATGAATGATGTACTTTTCTGAATGCAAACATCGTATGCAGAGAGAGGCGTAATCTCGGAAATTATTAAACCTATTTGGATAATTCTTTCAGCATTGAAGTACACTGCTTTTCCTGACTGGTATAGATTACAAAGTATCTAGGTATTCTACCTCTTAATTTCAATTCCCAAACGACAAACTGTTGCAAGATTTACAACGCGTGTATCGAAGTATACGAACATGTTGAAGTCATAAAAGAACATACCTGAAAAGAAGGCTTTGCGTTTCTTGACAATGCCAGGCAGAGAGTATAAAATGATTGTTCTGACTTCATAGAAAATCCGTGCAAAGTCACAAGCTCCATGTTTTATCCCTTTCTTCTTTTCTCCCCCCTCCCCACCTCTCTCTATCTCCCCCCTCTCTCTCTACCCCCCCCTCTCTCTCTCTCTCAGCAAAATACGTGGTAGATGGTCATGATTTAGCACTTGAGAAATTAGAAGCACCTCCTGCTGTGCAAGGAGTCCCGCGTTCGATTGCCGGTTGGACGGCTGGGAATTTTTATTTAGCCAAAATAATTCCCTATCTTACCCAGAGTCTGGAATTATGAATGAGAATGTGTGTGTTTGTGTGTGTGTAAGTGAGTGAATATAATATACAAAAACCCTAAAAATCCACTGTAAAACGAGTTAACACCATTCTCGATAGGCAGTATTTTTCCAGAGGTGAGGCCGCTGATATGGCCATTGGATTTAAAGGCGGGAAATAAATGGAACATTAAAAAATAGAAGCTACAGCAACATAAAAGACAGTCGGATTCGCTAATAACTTTATGATGTGTAGTATTATGGAGTAAACATCTTTTAATAGGGTTTATATGTCAAAGATTCGCTATACATACTTTCTCTGTATGTTGTAATCGAATTCATTACCTATGTATACTAAATCTAGAGCATGTATAACATTCACACGTTTTTTTCTACTCATTTTTCTTTCACGAAACTCACTCACCATTCTTTTTCTATCCCTCTTCTGCAAACAATTCAAACAATTTTCTGTACGTTTCAAATAGAAATATAACTTATTACATTCACGCGATTTTCTGTACTCACTCTTCTTTTACGAAACACTATCACATATCTTTGTCTATTGTCTCTTCTACAAGCAATTCATTTTGAGGTATGATTGAAATATAAATACAACGTATTACATCCATACGGCTTTCTCTACTCCCTTTTCATCCTGCAGTGTTTGTGGTTGTTCAACGGTGCTTTTGCATAGTGTCTTCCCGATGTTTTTATTTATATGGTTTATTTTTTGTTTTTCATAGTATCTAAGAGTTTTAAGTAACTCTGTTTAAGCGTATTAAGCAATATATTTTTAAACGTCTCCAAAGAAAACTGTCTATCGGGCAAGTGTAACCTAGGTCTAAAAGTTGTAGCGATAAATTAACCCCGGGTATTTCAGCTAGTAATTGTATAAAGAGTATTATTGTGTCCAGCGTAACACCAGAAACTACTCAGCCAATGTTTGTAACTAAAAACTGAGATTCTTTGTCTCTATGGTTGCAAACTGTATGATTTTCAAATAGCTTGGTGGCCTGGCAATGGGGAAATCTTCATATTCACCAGTTTTTCCATATGTCGCTGTAAAATGGTGTTAAAGATGTTTGTATTAAGTGATAATTGTGCAGCTATTTATTAAACTACGGGATCACAGTGAAGGTACAAAGCTTAACATTTCATCTATTGTGATTATCTAAAACAATTGCCTGACCATTCCAATAACCGTTCCAACACCAACAGCATATGCCATATTTCCAGAACCTGAACGTCTATCGCGAGGAGATAAAGGAAATAGTATTGCATCCAACGTCATTTCGCAACCATTCCTATGAATAACATGGGCTTTTTGGTACATAATCAGAAATATCACGGATATTTATGCGATTATAACAAGGGACAAGGGGAACTATCACCATAAAGCCTAGATAATTATTGCAGAGTAATTTCATAGAATACGGAAGGAGAGGTAAATCAAATTAAGTTGCCATGCTGGGTTTAAAAAGTCGACCACGCAATGTCGCATAAGCCAGTCAGCATATGATATTTTATTTTATTTTCTGATAACTGGAAAGCATTAGAAGCATAACAGGAAGACAGAAGTTTGTGTACTATTAAACATTTATTTGTCATTTATGTTTTAATTTTTATTAACGTCTCAGAAACCCGTTTTTGCAAGCGACGCTGCAGAGTTCGTTGGGTTTTCTGAGGCTTTAAAACGCTATCAAATGAGTTTTTTTTTCTCTAAATTTTGTATGGATAAAGAAGAATACTGCTTAGTATACTACCAGTTTGACCGAAACGGCATGGCTCCGCGGTAGGGTGCGAGATTCGCATTCGGGAGGCTGTGGGTTCAATTCCCATGGCCAACCTTCCTGATCCATAGGGTTTTTCAGGGGTTCCCCGCGTCAACAGACTAACGCTAGGAAGAATAATTACACCCACCGAATTTCCTGTCCCTCAATTTCACCTCACTTCTCATTTTACTTCGCATTTCATCTGCTTGGTTGTTGCAGGATTATGACTGCGCCGGGAGGTCCGCGAGCATGGCAGGTACTTGCTCTCAGTAAATCCTCGTCCTACGGATCGGGAGTTCCGGTTCCCTCCAGGGAACCTGTGATTCCGCAGGTGCCGGTGTACGAGCCGCCACCGGGGACTTAACATCTGTAGTCGTTAGGGACCCTGCCCTCTGCTGTCGTCTCTTCTAAGGTTCGACCATCCTTCGTATCTTCTCACCTTGCCCCTCCCTCATTGGTCGAGATGCTAAGACCCTTTTCCGAACCTTGTCTATCCTATCCTGTGCCACCAGTTCAACTAAATCCATGGACTGCAGCTAAACACGTTATGTCGCACTGAAGAATGATTAATTATAGAAGAAGAAACCTTCTTCAATACAATTTCCTAACGAGTATTTTATTATTCAGTGAAAAAATAGTACTAGCTGTTCCGTTACACTTAACAACAATTCGTAGCTTTTTCTGATATAACCTTATCGCTTTATCATTTTGCTCCATCATAGCTTACAGTGCACAACACGATCTTTAAGGAAAGAAAGTTCACAGAAACTGGACAAGAAAAGCTTTAGAAACGTTCCTTCCATACAATGAATACTTGGTAAGAGAGAAAAAATAGTTTACCTCAGCATAATTAAATGTACAAATCCATGGCCCACTTTCTCTGGACTAAAGTTACCACAGCAAAATTTTCTCTAGACATACATTCATGCTTTATGGCTTCATAAAGGGTGTTATTGTTTAAGCGAGTCAAATATAGTTTTTAAAAAGGCAGTAAATGTTTTTTGTTTTGGTATTAGAATTGTTTATAACATTAATACAAGGTATATTTCAACCACTGTTTATCCACATTATCAGCAATGTGTTACAAATGTTTGCAAACAATTTAAACGCTTTACTTACATAGAAAGTGCACAACAAATGTATCATTTTATTTAAAAAACTCGATATTTTACAAACTGAAATTTAAATAACTGCTTATCATAAATAGACACTCGCGTAGCTCAGGAAGGATTATACAGGAAGTGACAGCACACAGAAGGTGTGCTACCAATATAGATATAAAAAGGAATTCTAAACTTTAAAGAAACTATTATTTTTGCAATATATATTTCTGTAAACAAATATACAAGTGAAACTAAAACATATGTGCAGTAAAATGATTAAAAGTAAGTTCAAATGTCTAATCAAACAAAATCAATAACTTATGCACCAAATTAATCAACGTCTAAATAGCCTGATCCAAGTAAGAAAATGCATTGTTAACTAAAATGTTGACATTTTATCTTTCTTTTAGAACAAGTAAAATCTCCATTAAAGGGCGTTGAGCAGCTCTGTAATTAACCTCAGGGATGGCTTGGGGATGCAATTTTGGATGTTCCTTGAAACTGTAAAGCAGTGTCAGCCAACTGCATGCACTATGACGTCAGAAAACGTGTCTCTTCTTGTATTGGCACTATAATAAAGGAACTGAGAAGTGTAGGACAGGTAAGATAAGAGAAAAGGCAAAATTATTGTTAGTGAAGCAATGTCGAGTTAGGAGAATGTGTGTTTTACTTTGTATATCTAAGTGACTGTAAAAATAAACTTTACCCTTCCTTCTTTTCGCATACCAGAGATGGTAGTTACTCCAATTATATACAGTTTTCAGACCCTTAGCGAATTTACTAATTTTCTAAAATGGGCTACATGAGGGATTTGATAATAATGCTCGAGGATAAAGTAACACTCCTATAGACTTTAACGAGCGATTACTATATAGCTTTTTATTTCAGCATTTGATATACCGAATACACACGATAAACACAGGTGAATACAATAGTGGTTTCTGCAAGATTTTATTTAAAAGCCTCTATCGAAAATAATATAATACTGACTCATAGAATGGTTAATTTAAGTGGATGTTTGTTACAAACAACAGAAATTAATTGGCAATCTAATGACAGAACTACACAAAAAGGAAAATCACTTCTTTTCATTGTTCATCACCCTGGCAGTGAATAAAACAACAAATGTTTTCCCAGTTCCTACTCAAACGAATGGACACTTTCTGTGATTATATGTACGCTCATCTACATGAAAATATACTCGACGTAAGAATAAAGGCATATCACTTCAGACGAATACATAGAATGTTCCCAAATGCGTCCACTTTATTTGAATACACCTATAACCCAAATAACGACAGCCACAACTCGTAATTTATTAACATTTGCATCACTCCCAAAATCCCTGCAACATACCTACAACCAATCTTATCGGTGTACAACTATAAGATATGGCTTGTACCTATATTCAACTCTGTGGCCATCTTCAACACTATCTATACTCTGTGGCCGAATAACTTTGTGTATTGTATTGTAGTTATATGTTCTGCCATGTTGCTGAACTACTGAAAGTTCTAAATTAGCGGTGCAGATGTTTTGGACTGTCTTGAACTCCTTTGCTGCAATCGATTCTGCCCTAAAATCTTTACAAAACAACTTAGGAAGCACCTGCTTGAGCTACCCAATGTAAGGAGGGCATAATGTTAAATCCTTCAAGGAATGAAGAGCTCAGACTGAAGTAAGGTGCTCACTGAGTTAGAAAAACAATCGATAGCATGAAGATACGAGGTCAAAAATATGTAGTATGACAATCAAATAGGCTAAAAAAGGTCACATTCCAGGATAAAAAAAAAACATAACTTTTGAAATATTGGAACTCTGGATTTCCAGGGAGTTAGGCTACATTTACTATGAACCTATTTTCTCATAAAATTATTAGTTAGTATCCAAGTGCACTTTGCAATAATTATCATTGTATAAAGCTAATGTAATGGTTTGATTTCACTGATACCTTTAAATTACATTTTGATGAAACAGTAAACATTTGAAGTTCTCTGAATGCCTACAGCTATGTTTATATAAGCACTACACATCTCATAGTCTGCCATTCTTTTCACGTTCACTTTTAGGTGAACACAAATCAACATATTCTAAGAAATCAACATCATATGCTCAACATACGTATAAAGAGACTGATCTTGTAAAACTCAGAGATGAGTAGGTCTGTTGTACTTTGCTTCCATTACTTAACTAAAAGTACTCGAAACATGTTAATCTTACCAAATAGTTTTACTGTGAAGTTGATATGCACTCTCTTTACTACATACCTACAGTAGCTAGAGCGTGTGGGTGGCGCCATGGCCGTTGACTCACCGGGTTCGATCCCAGGAGTCCGCATGCGGGATGTGTGGTGGACATACCGCGCAGGGGCGGGTTTTCTTAGAGTTCTCCGGTTTCCCCTGCCATCATTTCATCCTCCTTTCCTCTCCCTCCATTTCATTTCACTATTCATTTCGTTCATCCTTTCATCCGTTTAGTCTCAGGGCCGAAAGTATTAGCAGGCGGTGGGATGAAATGCTGTGAGTGACTCCGTCCCCTGTCACGGTAGCCTGGCTCCGGATCGTGTCCACACTGAGGCCCTTGAGACTCGGTGGGGGCCCCTGCAAGCGGCCCTCTGCACGAACCGGTGGGACCGGTGTACTGGCTGGTGTCAGGGAGTTTCTAACTGGGAAAATGTAGGGACTCTGCCCTCTGCTGTGTCTGCTCTCCTGTGGTCTGGTCGCCCTATGCCTCCTCTAGTCTCACCCCTCCATCCCGGGGGCAGAGATCTGTGGCCGAAGTGCCGAAGTCCCCCTCCGCGTCTGTCTTACCTCCTAGAGAGTGCGATAGAGCAACGGGTTATTTTACTTTGTGTGTTTTATCTTATAACTCAATGAACTACCCATAGTCCCACGGCGCAATAACCCTTTACGGGCCAATACCTACCGTCCGACCGCTACGTCCCCCACCTCTGTTCATCTCCGGCGTTGTTGTTGTTGTAGTGTTTAACGCCCGCTTTTACTACTACGGCACCGCAGGCGGTGACACTGGTGATACATGGAATGAAGATGGAGCACCGGTGGAATGAGATGGCGGGGGAAACCGGAGCACCCGGAGAAAACCCGCCCTGACGCCGCTTCGTCCACCACGAATACCACATGCGGGTCCCTGGGATCGAACCCGGGGCGCCTAGGTGGTAGGCGAGCGCGCTAACCGCTCGGCCACGGCGCCGCCAAATCATCTCCGGCGTCATGAGTGGAGTGCAGTACTGGAGGGTGGGGAATGGTCAGCACCCCGATCCCTCCCGGTCGGTATATGCGGTCTTCACAACCAAGAGCCACTGCTTTTCAATCAAGTAACTCGTCAATTAACCCCTGAGGGACCTAACTATAGCAGTTTTCACGTTATGAAGGCACAATAACTCTTTTGGAAAATCAGCGCGGCTATTGTTATTATTACTATTATTATTGTTAGTATTAGATATCATTACTAGTATTAGCATTATTATTAGTTGTATTATTATTGTTGTTGGTGTTGTTGTTATCAAACACCTAAGAACATGGGCGTCGCGAAACGGGGACAAGAGGGGGCCGCGGTGAACTTAATGTGCAGCCAGTTACTGACTATTAAACTATTATTTTAATTTTGATGTAAAGAACAATTTTTATTTAGCACAAATTAATACGGTTAACTCCAACAAATATTATAAATTTTGACAATAAAATAATGATTTAATATTATATGATTGCAAATTTCCAACAAGTGCCCCCCCCCCCCTGGAAGAAAGTCTGCCGACACTCATGCCTAAGAATTGTTTTTCCTCGCCACTTTTAATAATTTCGCCCTTTTTTCTGCGATCCATTGCGCACTGATTATTTAACTGCAATGCACACGATTACCAAAGAACTTGTAAAGCTCGCTTACACCTCTGATTTCCGAAACCTATTGAAAACGTCCACTGAAGTACAATCCCTTATCGACCCTTCAACTGTCACGCCACATCTGGTCATTATCATCTCCAAGACACGAGCATCGGGTTGGCAGTATGCGTTGCGCACTGCAAACATTTGCCTTTAAATGGTGATTCGTCGACACCTTGGTACTGGAGACGTTCTAATATATATAAAATAATTTCGTTATTTCCTTGACAACTTTGTCGCTGGAAGTTTTTACGTGGACTTATAGAACGAGAATTAGCCAACGACGACTTTTCCACTGCATAAACGAAGAATCCTAACACTTTGTTTTAAACTTTATTATTTTTATTAAATACACATGTTTAGACATGTTGATGTAATCTAAGTACTAACGTGGCCCATAAAAGCAAGCGAATAATCCAGATTGTTTTGAATTGCAATTACTTCGGTTTAAAACCATGTTTTGACGTTCGGAGCGAGAAAGATGTTAAAAAAATCTACTTTCAACAACATTTTAGATTTTATTATTTTAAAAAATATACAATTATATAAAAGGTTTATGGTGTATACTATTCTTCGACACATCTCACACCGAAATGCATGTTCATACTTTATCTTAGTCGCATTTGAAAACACGGACATTTGGCAACGGCGCAATTAATTCTTCCACTTAAGAATAGCATGGTCCATAAGAGCCCGTTGTACCTTCATGATGTGGAAATTCCTATAGCTCTTGAAACATTTCACTATCGCTTAAAGCCTGCTGTATTCCCATATACCCGTTGCACCTACAAGAAATTAGCAAT
Source organism: Tenodera sinensis (assembly GCA_030765045.1). NCBI lineage: Eukaryota > Metazoa > Arthropoda > Insecta > Mantodea > Mantidae > Tenodera > Tenodera sinensis. The sequence continues at coordinate 33,454,083 of CM060969.1, read as the reverse complement.
TTCTGAAAATGCTTATGTCGATTAAAATAAAGTAGAGAAATAAGCATTTGCAAGAATAGTGTGTATATGAGTGAGTATAGCTCTACATATATTTGTGAACAGTTCCTCCAAATTGAACTATACTAGAAGTTTGTATTGCAATAGGTTATGCGACGATCATAAGGCTATGCACTTCAACTTTGTCGCCAAATATTGACAGACTTCTTAAACGTAAGCAGTGACAAAGAAGTCACTAATGAACAGATGTTTATCGCATAAGATTTGAAAGTGCTTTCGTAAATCAAGCGCAGCGTACATGTAATCAAACAGCCGCTGGAACACAATGATGTGTTAAAAGACCGCATAACGTGGAAGGAGGTAAATCCAACCTCCCCTCTTTCGCAAACATTGGACATCGCTGTGTTATATAGATTCTGGAGCTGTGATTCAAATCAATCAAAGCAAAACTCGGCGCTAATTTATACAAAACTACCGAAGTAACAATTTAGGATGGTTATGTTGTTAGGTGTGTACATTAAGCAATCTGTGGTAATGATATATTCCGTTTCTACTACTGAGCAGATGAAGAATGTGTGGTCACATATAGCGCACGCTTCAGTTCAGATGCCGGTTACCATGGAAACTAGATGCCCAAGTTTTGCAATCAGTCTGTACGCGCAGCCCCTCGGCAAAAAACCGGGCCCGACCACTTCTTCTCTCAACCGACTCCATGCGAGCTTGCCTGCCAGACAAAGCGATAACAGCTTCCCCGGTTCGATTCCCAGACGCGCAGGCTCCTCCACGAGAGTCTGACAAATGGATAACAACACACGGTGTCTGATATTCTGCACTTTTTGCGGGGCAGTGCTATCTCATTACCAACTCTAAAAGAAACACCACAAGATTAATTCCATTAGCATAAACCGTAACGCCACAAGCACGAGTGAAACGAACACGAGGAAAACCATGCATATCTGTAGTACTAATGCCGTTTCGTCAACATTAAACTTATAAAAGTCACTAACGTAATATAGTACGACTAGGTTGATTTATGATATCTAGTAAGAATCAGATGTAAACATCTATGAATTAAGAATGATAAAACTGCAATGTGCGGAGACCATTTGAGAAGACGCGGGTTCAAAACCAATGCTCCTACCAATCTGGGAGTCTTTTCGCAGCTTTCCTCTGTCGCAGGGTAAACATCGACTTGAATATTCAATAACATGATCCGTAGTTACCCCACAGAATAAAATTAGCAGAAATAAATACAAGAAGGCGAGTATGCCACTAACTCTATCTCTTCAGTATCATACACGTTTCCATGGGTAATTGAAATCGAGTTGAGTCAAGTCCCATTTTCCATGTTGAATTCAATCCGGAATGAGATTGATTTGGATAAGCAAGGTTCAAGCATAAATAATGCATGCTTTTACATTGGTCACATGGTTTATGTTGGCGAACCTCAAAAATACATTTTCTGGTTAGTGATGTTTTTGGAAGTGTACATTGCGAGATTATAGAAACAATAAAAATGGCTTTGTTGTGTTTTATTACACCACCAAGAAAACAAAATGACGAGCGTAGAGCGTGTTACAGCAGAAGTTAGCATCTTTGGTGGATTCAATCGATTTGAATCCGTTAGATGTTTCCATGTCTCAAAGTTTCGATCCAATCCCACTTCTATGAGGATCGGATCCAAGGATTCAATTCGATTTGACTCCGCGTTTCCATGCATGCCCGGAATGAGAACTCAAATCGATTTGAATTCCCCATGGAAACAGTGATAATGGTTATCCGCACGTACAGCAATCCAAGATTACCAAAGCTTACCCGTCGTTTAAATTGATAACAACTGTATTGTTCAGGAACGCCACTGCGCAACTAAGGCCAGCTATTCAAATACCGTAAGTTTGCAACAAATGCAATTTAAGAATGACTTCAGCTTCAGTCAACTAATGAAACACGGATTGTGAACTTAGATGGCAATATTTTCGCAATTTTACTTCTATTCACTGTAAATCAATTATTTATTGTTTACCGTGCTGAGAGGTTAACAAGCAATATACGTATAACATTCTTTATTCGGAGTAAATGTGTAGATATTAACAGCATTTACACAACTTTAAACTTCTTTGGGGAGCGAAGGGATATAATTCATTGTTTGATCGCACCCCATAACTTCCATGTCAGCAGACCCGAATGAAAATATAGTCCGTTAACTAACATACAAAATAGCATTACGTTTAAAATAATTACAAGAATTATTTGCAAAACAGTTTGAAAATCTTATACTAAGAATAAATGGAATACATTAATATACAAATTCAGCATTATTAACTACGATACGAAATACATGAACACGCAGCCATATAACAAAGTGAAGGAACGGAACACTGTTCAAAATGGCGTCTGTAGTGCAATAGGCATGTAAAGCATCGCCAAGGAAAACCATTATGAAGTGATGAAAAGCGAATTGTTTTAAACGTATATGCATGACACACATGTTAAGTCGCGCCATATTACTCCCAATCATAGGGGCCTGCGAAGGAACACAATTTTGCACTTTGTTTACATTGCAGTTTAAAGTAAAGACGGCGAAGGTATAGCATAAGAATGTGAGGTTGGTTCCTAACATTGAACATCTAACGAGTAACTTAATTTCATCTACCTTCCCTCTATTCTGCATGACATTTTACAATTAGTGAGGGGATTTTTGTGATGAATCCTCCATTCTCCGCTTATAACTGTAATTACACAAAGTCCTTGTGAAAAATGCTGTATAGCCTATGAGAATATTTTAGCGGTGAAAGAATTACAGGAAAGTCGAGTAATGTTTAGATAATCACAATTAATTAAATTTTAAACCTTTGTGCCTTCTTTTTAGTCCCGTAGCTATTTAATAACATAAAGACTGCACAGTGTTCGCATAGCAGAGAACCCCTCTGACATCAATATACCTGCAATGAAATAGGGGTAAAGCTGATGAATATGAACATTCCCCACCCCTAAGTCAGCAGCTTAAACATTTTGGGAATTGCAATATGGGCATCCATTGAGAAAAGGCAATATTCTCAGTTGTTAATTACAAATATCAGTTCATTAGTTGCTGATATTACACTAGACATAACTTTTCATTCTTTATATTAGTTATTTAGCATAATCTGGTAACGAACTTGGAACTTGACTGCAATATATGGAGACAATACAACTTCCTTACGTAACGCACATAAAAGATTTATGGCATTTCGTACATAGGCCTGTAGAATTAGGATTAAATTTACCTAGCTGTTTTAATGCTAAATCCTGCAAACATACGTATGCGATAATTGAATAAAATGTCAGCTAAATGTATCGTGTACATGTACTGTTATAAGCAGATCCGAACGTCTTTTGTTTTACTGTGGCTTCTGTTTTCTCAGCTGCTAAATTGTCACCATCTGCGTATATTGCTCGAAAAAAATCTCCACGATTTTTATCTCATTTTGCGTCATTTATTTAACAACTGCTATTTTTTTAATCTGGTAGATCATGTCGGACGATACCTGAAATGAGTGAAATGATGCTCCAATGAGACTGGATTCTATAGAGATTAAGGTTACGCAACATTTGTTTTCCCAGGAGAAGGGGGAAACCCCTTATTCGGCTAATTCACCCTAAGCGATATTCGAACTCGGGACCTCTTGAATGTGAGGCAGGCATGCTACCCCCACACCACTGAGATGGGCAACAAGGATTTTCTACTCCATGGGAACAAAAACTCAAAGCTTTGTTCGCAAGCATTTTCTTTCGAAACCACGTGTTCTTTATTCTGATATGTATACAGGCTTTGTAATTCTATTTACACTTTTATTGATTTAAAAGTTGAAATTAGAAGCTTCATATAGCCTACGAAATTGGAAAGAACATTTTTAAATGTTAGTGTAGTTCGACTTAACTCAGCGCTGCCGAAACCCAAGAATTACATGTATTTCTATCTTCTCTTGTGGTTATAACAGAAAACCAATTTATAATCTCAAATAAATCTCACTTTATTTTTAATATTACTAAATAATCTTTATTCTGCAAAAATACATTAATTATTACAAGAACGTTGTTAAAAACACAGTTGTCAAATTGAAATGGGATGCTATTTTGATGTTAATCAATAGCAATTGTAACAAATTGTTTTTAAGCGACATACGGATACAGTTGGCGTTAATGACTAAACAAAAGAATAGCCTAGTGATAATTTGTACAAAACAAAAGAATGACCAGGTGATAATTCGTATATGATAATATAATACCTCTGTGTATGATATATTCAAAATAAGTTGGTTTCCGAGAGTATCCTATTAGCCTACGCACGCTCGCATTTTCTTTCTGTATAATATTGATATACTACGTTTATTTCTTTTGCTTCATGCACTACTTGAATAGTTTATTGCGCATGATGGCCATATGCCTCAGAGACGTATATTCAATTTTCACTCTTCTTGTCTAGTATTGTAGTTTACGCCTAAGCTAAAGGAGATAGCCAGTTCAGAAAGAGGAAGTAGGTTAGATGTTGCAACTCCGCAGGCGAGGGATAGATGGTCACATATCATAAAACCATTATTAGGGTTCCTCAAAGAAACTGCACCCCTGTTGTCTGAACGGAGCTTTATCATTTGTTTGTCGGCCGTCTTTGTGTATACAGCGGCTGTGCCCTTCACCCGCCCCACACAAAGGTTTTGGTTACTTCAGGTATGGAATTAGCCGCTCATCCTGGCGGCCAGCTTTCAAACACGCCCCCGACTGCTTTCCAACCATACTGACCTTGCAATTCTTACTTTGCGCTTGTAATGCCTGTCCGTGGTGAAGGAAGCGCCGCTCTCCATCCAAAAACATACATCACTACACAAACATGGTCTTTAGCAACTTTTAATCATAATGTATTTCACTATATGTAAACTTAAAAGTTATTCTGGGAAAATTGTGGCACAGGTATTTTTTAAACAAAAACGTGATTCTTTATAAAGAAGTTGCTTGAAAGCCCAGCATCGTAACATTTGTCTATAAAAATAAAGGACAACTTTTGATATTATCGCTATAGGAAAAGACAAAAATACTTCTAAAGCTAATATGTGCAATGTATTTACAAATCCACTTATTAGTCACTGTTTTGATAAATAATCTGAGCCATCTCCTCTCTTTCTCTGATGCGTTCAATGGCACCTACACCTTGACCTTCCAAGCGTCTTCTTCCTGGTTATTTGGAAATCATCACTTAGATGTTGAGCCACATTATGCTGGACAAAACGCAGAAAATAATGAAATAAATATTTTCTGTTGCGAGTCTTATTTTACCTTGGAGGATAGCAAAACTTGTTTATCTGACCAAAGCAGTGTGACGTGCTTGTTACTGGAGCACATATTTGATTTGGGGTAAACACACTGCGATAGGGCCTCATGATCCATGGAGCAATTGGGCATCCAACATCACCAAGAATTAGTGCATTTGCACAATTTCCACTCATAACCCTATAGACATCTGAATTTGCCCATATTACGTTACCGTGTACTGATCCAGGCCAAGTACCATCAACACTGGTAAACATTTCTTTAAAATCACAGTTGCCTGTACATTAATACAGGAACCCTATTTCGGTTAGCATAGTCACCTCCATGTACACTGGGTTTCTTAACCACAACATAAATGCAATCAGCAGTTCCTTTTGCAGCAGGGAATGTGTAACGCTCTTGCCATTCAGCTTTTGCCGCTTCATATTCCTGGGTAGTTTTAAGGAGCCTTACCCAAATATGCGCTTTTCTTAATATGGCATTCATACACTGTACTCTAACGCATACCAACATCTTCAACTACACTACTTTGAAATCAGGATTTTCTATATAAAGAAAAATAAATATTATTTTCTTCATTGAACTGCCATCTTGTTCCGTTGGTTGCCATCTTCTTCAAGGAAATGCTCCACTAAACATCTCATATTTTCCTTTTCAAATCGGAAAAGTTCTATATAGTTAAATAATTATGCGTTTATGCGACGACCAAATATCATGTACTGAGCCATTTTACTTAAAGGCTTTGCTCTATCAAGCAGGAGTCATCTACTGATATAACTTCAACATTCGGGAGTAAATTCTCCCACAGAGGAGCAACTAATATTTTTTATTGATACGGAAGTGGAGAGGAAGGGGTAAACTTTATTGATGATTGTGAGAAACCTCTCCAGAATTGGAGCAAAAAGCAAACTCTCTGTTTTATTCATATCCTCTATTGTTAAGTACTGCAACTTCTGCGTGCTCAAATTACGTGGTCTCTTTCTTTGCAAACACATGCGAATTTGGTTTCCACATTTTTACTTTGCACACCTTTTTCTGTAAATGGTAATTTCTGTTATAAATGATACATTTTCTCAGAAACTGTTGAAGTTAGCTGAAGTAAATTTTAAGATGATAAAAACAACCCCAAAGTGCTGTTGTGGATGGCATTAATAACATGGTTGATTCATTTTAAGAAAAAATAATTGTTGATAAAAGCTTATTTAAAAGACGGTAGATGTAATTAAGAAAATAAGCCTGTCTTGTTTAGTAAACAAACTTATTGGATACAAGTAGATCAATGATTCTGTAAAAATGTAAGTCTGATATCTTGAATAGTTTCCGAGACAATGGGTAAGAATTTAGTAGATTTAACGCTGACAGATATGGTTTTTAATTGCCCCTTATAGAGTGTCCATTTCTGATATATGTAAATGTTTCTGTAGCGAATATGTCATCATAATCGACAAGTGGCGTCATTTCTTTAATGGGGATGGACAACGGTGATATGGAAGGGAGCTTGGGATTGCGGGTCGGCTACCGGCTGCCAAAAGAGCAAAGCTAGCCTATTTCACTACAGGCGGTCTTCCTGTTTTACAAAAGATGGGATCTTAGCGGCGGTTGTAGCGTGGGCTCGTATAGCAGAAAGGTAGCCGAAACTTTTAGATCTGTAGGAGCATTCCATATGTACGCAAGAAACAACTCGCAAACACTCGCAAGTTTATAGAGCAGATATCTATACGTCGGAGTTTTAATAAAATATGTCGATATATTTAAAATTTGGTTGAAAATGGTTCATAATTAAGGGTAGTTACTATAAACAGTTTGAGGCCGCAGATTAAACTTCTGAATCATACTAACGATTTTGAAACTTTGCTAGCTAAAGGAATCTGGGACAGTGTCCGAAACGCTGTAAACGCATTATTTATTTAGAAAGAAGACTTTTGGCTTTCCAAACAGAGGCTGCCATCTAGACAAATCTAAGAAATGAAACAGATACAATTCGAAACAGTTGCTGTGTGATGTAATGGTTTTGTGCTGGGTTAATAATGCAAGAGACCGGGTTTCCATTCCCCACAGGTTATTCAAATTGTTTCTTTAGCCTTAAATGGATTACTTACTTTCATTTATCTGCAACTCCAATGAAGAAATAACTACACCTTTTAAGAGGTAGAACTGGAACTTAAAAATTCAATGCCACAACTGGGATTTGAACCACACACCTTCCGCTTGCCGGGCGGACGCTCTACCACTGAGCTATTGTGACAAACTGCCAGAATGATATTAAATTCTCAAGCCAGTTCGTAATAAATAATAATTACTATGTGAAGGTTATTTAATCCTGGGATATAAAGTACTTGCAATAGTAAGTCACCATTGGGGTAATTGTTTCTGATGTGAGACTGCCTTTGTGGTTTACCAGGAAAAATACGAACTGGCTTGAGAATTTAATATCATTCTGGCAGTTTGTCACAATAGCTCAGTGGTAGAGCGTCCGCCCGGCAAGCGGAAGGTGTGTGGTTCAAATCCCAGTTGTGGCATTGAATTTTTAAGTTCCAGTTCTACCTCTTAAACTTTGCCCACACACGGCTTGTGTGTTTAAAAACACCAACAGTAAGTTTGTTGGCATAAATAAATAATAATTACCATGTGAAGGTTATTTAATCCTGGGATATAAAGTACTTGCAATAGTAAGTCACCATTGGGGTAATTGTTTCTGATGTGAGACTGCCTTTGTGGTTTACCAGGAGAAATACGAACTGGCTTGAGAATTTAATATCATTCTGGCAGTTTGTCACAATAGCTCAGTGGTAGAGCGTCCGCCCGGCAAGCGGAAGGTGTGTGGTTCAAATCCCAGTTGTGGCATTGAATTTTTAAGTTCCAGTTCTACCTCTTAAACTTTGCCCACACACGGCTTGTGTGTTTAAAAACACCAACAGTAAGTTTGTTGGCATAAATAAATAATAACTACACCTTTTATTTATGTCTTGCCAGGAATTAAGATTTCTTAAATAATTTTAGATGCATTGACACGCGCTCAAAAATACCAGTGTAACCTGGGCGCCTCTTTTGACATATTCACAAATTAAAACCATAATTACAAAAGGTACCATTAAAATAAAGAAAGAAGAATAAACACTTGTGCAGACATATATATTTATAAAACAGCCTACCACGGCGTAACGAACAAATTCAGTCATGTATATAGGTAAGTTTGCAGAATCAAACAGCACATTGATGTACTGAAATAACATTGTGTTATATTGGTACTTTTAGATGGCGAGAGAAAAGTGAAGATATTACATAAATAATGTTAACAAATGCTAAGCAAAAACTTATGATGCAATTCGTTTGAAATTGTTAGAAATGTAAGAGTAACGTGTAATGTGCAATTTTTGGGATTGTCTCCAAGACAAAACAATATTGTCAAAATGTGTACCTAACCTATTTATTATCTAAAACAGAAAAATGTAATGCGTTGTATTCACATGAGTTTCTCTACTCAACATAGTTTATTGTATACTACAGAGCTTCTACTAACTATTCTTACGAAAGCTCAGTTTTCTACCTACTCTTCATGTTGGTCGAGAAAAATCTTTGCAGAATTAGTGTCATTAATACATACGTGGTCGTAAGTAGATACATGGGAATAGGAGCAACCGAATCAATGTTCAAATGTTTAAAAGCCGGTCTGCATAATTACACTGGTCTTGAAATTCCATACTCTTTCCGTGAAGTTTCGATAGAACACTGATTAGCTACAGCATTTTAAAATTATCTAAGAATTATAAATTCAAATTAATAGGCTATTCACAGAATTTTTTAAATGTACGTATTATTTTCCATGCAAATCATGGAAATCAAAATAGCCAAATTTAAGAGTATAAATTCTAAGGTACCTACATATAAAGAGTAGTTTGAATTGGGGGAGTTTGTTGAAAATCTTCGTTTTGCATCTTTGGAAGATATTGAACTTAAAAGTTAGTATTAATCTGACTTTTCGTTTTTGAATTATATTACACACATGTACACAAACCTTTTTCTGCGTCTTTTTGGTCGTTCAGGGGACCTCACAGCATGCATTTCCGGCGAAATCTCCATATATAATTTTTTAGTGGAGTGAATAACTTGTCCACTTATTATGTACACCCGTGGACCAAAAATATGCGCCATGATGCCCAGCTACTTAAATGGCAGAGAACAACTCCACGAGTACCAAATAACTTGCAGTTTTCAAAAAGTAGGTATGTCTGTCTATCTGTCGTGTATGTGTGCATGCATTCCAGACATGACTTTTTTTATTTAATTTTTTTTTTTTTTTTTTTTTTTTTTTTTTTTTTTTTTTTTTTTTTTTTTTTTTGTCCACAGGGTACAACATGCATTTAACCAAAATTAATGCCATATTGAAAATCGGTTACAAGACAACTCGAAATGTGCAATTTTTCAGAAGAGTCAGAACTTGTGTATTTGGATCTGAAGCTCATCTTGTTAAAATAATCTGGGAAAAGAATGCCACAACTCAAACTGTGTCAGATTTGGATGTCTAGGTATAAAATATATCAGTTTGGTGGGCAATGAATATCATTTCTACTCAATTCAAATATGATCAGTCTATTGGAGAAAGCTGAAGTTGATGGCAGTCTAAAGAGTACTAAGTTAGTACAACAATAGGGCAATATTTCAGTATCTATTTTTATTTATGTAGGTACCAAACGTCGTATTTGTGTTCAGCATATTCCAAAAATGCGACGCGAGGATTTTCAATAAAATTCTCCATCCAAATCTACAGTTCGAGTTACCAACATAATCAGTTGTTTCTCAAATCAAAGCTCTCGAAATTATCATCGAAGTTAAGGGAGGATATGCCTACAAATAAAACAAGAAATAGAATGGCATTAGTAACTTAGTGTGTTAATCCACAGGACCTCTAAACATGTATTTCCTGTAAGATCTCGATATCGAATTTTTGTGTGGAGTACAATCTTTCCTCTGCCTACTATAGATTAGTGGCAAACACAATAACAAGAAATTAGATAATGTGCAAAATGTCGAAAACTTGCAATTTTCTCAACGTAGTAATATTACGTGCTGCATTTCTCCTTGAATGACGGCTGCTGGGTTTTCAGGGCTCAAATTTCGTGACTATACCTTCCTGAGTGCCCTTTATAAATAGGAAGCATTACAATATAAAAGAATCAGAGATTGGATACGTGTGATAGGCCACAGGTAGAGGGAAACAATGGAACATCCAATAATAGGAAATTTCACATAAAAACGGAGTGGCTGGCATCTCCCCCTCGTGTTCCCCTAGCCAACACATAAAACTTTACGAGCCCGTCGCCATGACAACACTCTTGTCACACACTGACTCAGCTCCCTCTACCGGCTGCCTGGCTGACTGGTGGCTGCTGCAGAGCTAAACAAAACACGTGCGACAACTGTTCAATCATACATTTCCATTGCTCTTGTTAATTCTCAACCGCTTTACATGCTTAAAATAGCATAGCTAGTTAAAAAGCACGGCTTCAACCCGATAAAGCAATCCGACCTTTTCTGATCTTTACCATTTCACTTTGCTTTCATCACGATACAAATATTTTCCTAGAAATGATTTCAAATTAGGCTCCCAGAGGTCTAGAGTTTTAGATTCCCAGCTGGGGTGAGGGAGTACTTATTTAACTATTCATCTTCTGCCCTCCATAGAGTCTGGAAGTATGAAAGTAGGACTGTTCTAAGGAGATCACTTATTTCTGAATCCGTCAGAGGTTCACAAGGACTAAGTAAATAATTAAATAAACAAAATTAGGCTATCCGGGCTTAATTTATATTATTTCTGCATGGTTACAAGCAAGATGCATAAACGGCAATAAGCTTTTTAGTTTTTCTACAGTTTACCTACAGTAAGTCTTGGAAGTACTGCATTCCACCCAAAAATTCAATACCGAGACTTTACTAGAAATACCCGTTTTGAGATCCCTCTGCCCCAAGTTACTCTTTACATGAACAATTTTTCGCAAGCTTCGATTTTCTCAAAAACTGCCCTCGCGATTTTGATTAAAATACCATATGAGGTTTAAGATACTTGTATGACAAATAAAATTATATCTTTAATTTTCTGAGAATAGCCTATGGGGTGTTTTATTGCACAAAAATGATCTCGTTAAAGCACGTAATTTATGTCAAATAACATTTTTTTGGTGTTAAACTTTTCCGAGCTATTCTTTCGTTATTGGTTTGAATTTTCAAATAATTATAGGCATGCACTTTCTTGAAAAGGTAAGTAGTAATTCATTTTTTATTCGTGGTCATGAAATGAACACGATATTTCAAAGCCTCGCATAGCGACCCTGTCTTAAAAATCTGACCATCACTTTTGCCTTCTGTATGCTCCTTATTGATACCATAATTATTTGCGAGAAGATATAAATAATTATTTAAAGAAATAATTGTATCACAGAGAAATAATTTCTACGAATAATTTACCGATGTTAAATCAATGTCAGAATTACCAACATGGTGAACTGGTTAGTTATGTATACCTTACGATATGGGCACTTGAAATGTATGTTGCTACAGGACCCCCCCCCCCCCCGCCCCCAGTGCGGAAAATTTAGAGATAGCCGGACACATCCTCCTGATGAAGATCGTCAGGGACGTATGTATTTCAACACCCTCCCTATAGCCCAGACCTAGTACCGAGTGACTTCCATCTTTACCCAGATATGAAAAACTGTTCGGGGGACAGTATATCTACTCCAGTGGTATTAAGGACACCGTGGTGACTGGGCTTAAGAGAGAGGCGGAAAGTGTTTTTGCAGAGGGTATTGGAAAGCTGGTACATAAGTATGAAAAAGGTTTCAACCTTCATGATAATAATGTTTAAAGCAGCTTATGGGAGTCGTGAACTTCTGTCAAAATCATTTTGTTATTCACATTTGTTTTGATTGAAAGGTTGAAAGAAAAAATAGCCCTCCTATACACTCAACAATCAGCCAGCAGTTCCACCATCCGATAGAACACATTCCGCCAAAACCGGAGCTTGGAAAATTAGGGCGACTACGTAACTAAGGCCATCTGTCTAGCATATATTTACATAAGGCACTAACAAACCTACAGCAACAGTTGCAATAGGACGATGTTCACCATCTCGCGATGAACGCAATTGTAAATTGTTTGAATATATATATATTATATTATATTCTTAGCGTTTGTTTTTCTATTTTTTCATATAAGATCATGATAACGTAAATGGACTAATGAAATAAATAGATATCTATATACACTCGTATGCCTCTTGTCTGTTCGTCTATATTGAAATCACTTCTAGGCATATATTTATCGTGATCAACGTAAACTGAAAACAGAAAAAAATAGCTGAGGTATCGCACTCACATGACTTTCCCTACTCTTGTACTAACTATTCTAACAAACTTTTATTCCTCCATCTTCCTCATTTTAGTCGAGATAAACATTTGTACAGAATTTATCTTACTGCTCGTTTTCCTGTAGGTACAAGGGGAACATGGGACTACAGTGGGCTTTGAGCAATGGTCAAATTTTTTGAAGCTTTGAAATTCCGTTCTCTTTGCAAGGTCAAGAGATAACAAAAGTGAATAACCAGCTTCCATTTGAGAAAAGTTTAAGTATTGCAATATTCGCACAAATAACAAGGAATAATTCCGAAATGGTTCACTCCACAAAAAAAGAAATTTATTTGGATATAAATTGTGTGTTTTAACGAGATCTACATGTTTTTGTATAGTAAGATTTTGTCTTATAATATCTTTTACGGCTTACCAGTTATGCAAAAGTTATCCAGAGTAAACAGGACTACATAGGCTATAGCCGAAAATTCAGATTACATTTCATTTGCTATAAAAACATCTTAAACATATGGCAGTTTAATCAAAATCGTTACAGCCATTTTTGAGAAAATCAAAATTTTCGAAAAATTGTCCATGTAAAGGGTAGTTTAGGGTGGAGGAAGTTTCTTCAAAATCTTCGTGTCGCATCCTTGACAGATATTAAAGTTAAGTACCAACTTTGGTTTTTAACCGATGAGTTATACTGTTCACAGACACACGCGCGCGAAGACCTTTTTCTAAAAATGCTTTTTTTTTTTTTTTTTTTTTTTTTTTTTTTTTTTTGATTCAGGCAGTCTCAAAACATATTTCCGGTGAAACCTCGACTCGAAATTTTGGATCGAATATATTACTTCCACTACTATATAGAAGAGAAAGTGATTAGCCATTCGTAATTGTGGTGTTTGAAATGTTAGTGAATAAAGAATGTCACGTGACTGTTGCAGGTCAGATTTGTTTTAAGTCAGGGTAGACTTGTTGAGCCCTCATGTATCATTCAATCTGTTAGAATAGTTGGCATATATAAATTTTAAGGACGTCAATTCGTATAAAGGAAAGTTACAAACATGACGTAATGCTACTGAATCAATATTAAAAACAATCTCCGTTGGCGAAACACATTTTGTGAATTAGGATAATAGGGATGAAAATGAATGTTTAACTTTGATGATTTAACTCTGTTTTTTCCATTATGGTGAACGCTAATTGCACCGCAAACATTTGCCTTTCGTGGGCGTTCGCTCACATATTTCCAACTGAATGAGAAACGCGCCTTTTTTTTCGAAATGTTAAAATATCCTGGAGAAGGAAAATATCCGCTTTAACTCTTCTCGGCTCGGAGACTCCCATCATTAGTCTGTGCGAAAGGCAACATTTCGAAAAAAACGCAACCACTCCACTCCTAGAAAAGCAGTGATCATAATTTATTTACGGAAAGAAGTTGAAACGTGAAGTTCATGGCGCGAAATTGTCTCCATAGCAACCAGTTAGCGTGGAGTTTTTAGTTCCATTTCTTCAGCGCGTATTCAGTGCCACCGAACAGCTTTTGCCATTCCCATATCAGCTTGCATTTCATTTACGTATCTGCATATTCGACAATGTTTGATGTTCCGATAAAGCGATCGACAAGATAATTCCAGGTCGTAAAACTGTCTGTAACCGTCTCGGTGTTATGCAGCAGGACGGCCCAGGTTCGGTACCCGCTACCTTCGCTACTATAGCAGTTTTCTCAACTTGGGAAGTCTGCAGCGGGGTACACTGAGACTGATAAGTTCCTCGAGGGACCAATGAAGGAGTTAACTTGAAAACAGTGCATAAAGCGGTCTTTGTGCCTTGTCTGCTTTCTTTACCACTTACACACAGAAGTAGTGGAAGACGTGGAGTCTCAGTTGCCAAAATTCTGAATTCCAATTCTTTTCTGTTTCATTAGCCACAAAGGTTCGTGTTAAGATGTTGCAACTCTGTCTGAAAGGACTCAAGGGGAAAGGCCTGCGTTGTAAAACGATTAGGAGGGTTCCTCAAAGGAGGCGGCCGAACTGCATGCGTTGAGTAGACTCTACGACCTGTCTTTCCACATTGGCATAGCAACTTCATAAATATTACACGGCTCGTAACCCGAGAAGCTCTAATCCATAATCATCGCCGTGAAAGCACCTTACATAAGAATCTTGCTTACCCGGTCTAAGTAATCCGGATGAATGAAAATCCCATAAACCGGAAACAAACTGTTAAATGAATATAAACTCTGATGTAACAAAGCACAACTTGGATCACCGCAAAAGCAGAGAGAAAATAATTGAAAGGCGTCTGCGATCACTATCAGGACTGTCACGAAAACGAATGTAACAATTTCACACTTTAGTTTTACTCTGTGACGAACCTTCAGCTTGAAGCTTGTGACTGATGGCGATCTCTAAAACTACTTGCGATGCCAACATTACAAGCGTAAACATTGGTATGCGTTAAATAACTCATATTTTCGTGGACAAAAAGGGAGCAAAAATCCATCCGGATAAATCGAAAACCCAGATAACTGAGGGCTTCTTGTGTATTGTATTCCACATCGAGATTTCACCGGAAACACATCTTCTGTGGTCCCCTGAATAAAACAGAAAGAATTTTAAAAAATGCCTGTATGAGTGTGCATGTGCGTGTGTTTAAGTAGCAGAACTCAAAAGTGAAATGTCGGAAGAATACTAAACTGGTATTTATGTTCAATACTTCCAAAAGTTTGGCACGAAGAAAATCCTTTACTCCAAATTACGCTTTGCATTAAAAATGTTTCGAGATTTTGTATTTTCTCAAAAATGGCTTCATGATTTTGCTTCAAATACCACATATTTAAAATATATATCAAGTAAAATGTATACGCTAAAGTTTCTGCTCTATGATGTTCCCTTAATTCTGGAGGAATGTCCTACAGCGGGTGAACTTACTACACAAAAAATGTAGGCCT
The DNA here is from genome assembly GCA_030765045.1 of Tenodera sinensis. Lineage (NCBI taxonomy): Eukaryota > Metazoa > Arthropoda > Insecta > Mantodea > Mantidae > Tenodera > Tenodera sinensis. The sequence goes on along the minus strand of CM060969.1, from coordinate 33,438,486 downwards.
CGTCAGGCTTCTTGTTTCTCAAGGCTAGTTCACAACTGTCGGCAACGGCAACGATAACCGTATGTTGAAATACGTGTACTTAAATGGGAGTGTTCACAACCGACGGGTAGCATTCCGAGCCCCGGGAACGGGAAAGAGGATCTGGTGAAGTTTTAACTTTCTGTTCCAGGCGGCCGTGCCTGGAACAGCCGCTAGAGCTCTTTCTAGTCGCAAGCTAGGAAAATATCATTGGTCAGAAAAAAAAATTAATTTCCAATGGACAGAAAGGTACTGTTTGTGCAAACAACTTAAAAGAGTAAAAAGAGAGACATTTATGCAGAATGTCCATTCCTCTAATATATAACTGATTTCTTCAACTGCAAACAAGGAACATATCTGGTGCAAACGCAATGCAGCCGTGTAAAGTTCAACAAGCGCGGTTGTCAGATCCACCAGTCATAGCACCTTGTCTTTTCCCAGTTCCTACTTGAATATCTTATGTATGTGTGGATGTGTTGACGGAGGTGCGTAGGTATGTCTTTTATATTTTGTCCGTAGTTAAGAGGCGAAACATCTTTCATACACTTCAAGGAGCGTCAAAATCGTGGTCCTTCGTTGTAAACGACTACGGATTATGCGTAATTTATTAAATATTCGTATTTTTTAATAAAATCAGCCAACAAAAATATACTTATCAGCTTTTATTTAGACCCATTTATGACCAAGTTTTGGAAGTATAATTCAGATAAATGTCCAACTCTATGTGACATTGTATACAAAGTTTCATAATAAACAATTGTTATTCTTATGCGTAAGGATGATTAATAATGTCTCACACAAGTGTAATTTGAGCTTAGCGTGGCTCGTTCTGTTATTTATACATAGCTGAAAATTATCACAATTTTGATAGCAATAAATTATTATTATTATTATTATTATTATTATTATTATTATTATTATTATTATTATTATTATTATTATTATTATTATTATTATTATTATTATTATTATTATTATTATTATTATTATTATTATTATTATTATTATTATTATTATTATTATTATTATTATTATTATTATTATTATTATCATCATCATCATCATCATTATCATAATTAGGTTTCTTATTGTTATATCCATGCCACCTTAAATCTATAACGAAATACAAATGCGCTACATTAACCAACAGAGTGAGAAAATGTGCCCAAGCTGTTAGTTACTGCATATGAGAGCAAGAAAAGATGTGGCAACTCTGTTAAAGGCACGCAGTGTGTGGGCAGCAGGATGAATGGCCGCTAACAACACAATATCTGCTATGTGGAGTAATGGTTTTGTGCTTGCGCTAGTCTCGCGGGAGAAAGGGGGTTTATTTCATCCCAGGTATTAACATTTTAATAATGCTTTTAGGATTTAAGCTTATTTTTAATTCTCTTTGCTCGACGACCAAAGAAGATCGCGTTTTTATTGTGATTTTACTGGTACAACTTATGCTTTTTAAAATCATTTCAGGCCCATCAAAACGTGCCCGGAAATGTCAGATATACCTGGGATTCATTTAGATATCTTCGCAAATTACAACAGAAGATCTAGTTCTAGTATTACAGAAACGCAGCGAAGTGGCACCGTCGCAACATGTGCGACTCGCATTCGGAAGGTCCCGGGTTCGATCTCCCGGTGACACCGCACTGTGATTTGGTCTTTTCCGAGGTTTCCCGTTGTCAGTTATGCGAATGTTAGGGTGCTTAAAATATACCACGTTTATTTTCTGTGTCTGGCAGACGTCGCGAATGATTACGCATTGTAACTGGTGCTCTCAGCGCTAGGTAGCGTTGTGTGGTCACTGCCTTCTTGTGGGAGGGGGACGCTTGTACGACGCTGGACCCGCAGGGTAGTGGCTGTTGTCGGGGTATAGAGATCTCAGCACTTGTTAAGGACTTCCGCGCGTCTCTGTGGCCCGTCTGCCTGCAACCCTGTAGCATCCTGCGGTTTCCTCAGTTGGTCCCTTCCTCCTAGGGGCAGGAAGCAATAGATCTGTGTGTAGGTCACAGTGCGCGAGGTGTCCCCTCCGTGTATAACCTTATGTTTTCTTTCTTTTCTTTTAATTTAATTTGTATGCTATTTCAGAGATAATGGAGGCCATGCCTGCTATATTGTGAGAATGGTGTATGGTAGTGAATAAAATTATCAGAATTGAGGCTCATAAAGTGTTAATTCACTTTACTTTAAGTCAGGCCTTTCCAACCGAAGTGCCGCCAGCGCCCCGACCGGTACCGGCAGTAGCACGGTGCTGAGCTGGGCACCGGAGAGGTGGGGAAAGGTGAACTGGCAGAGGTAAGACCAAAAAGGTATTGGGGTATCGGTAGTCGAAGTACCTGCAGTGAGGCGAGAATTGCCTTGACTGTTGAATGGGATAAGTCGTCAAGTCAGCGTGTAACTAACCAAAACAATTATTATTGACAATTTTGTGAATATACAAACACACGAGTTACTCCCTACATGTATTTTGGTTACTCTTGTGTGCATTTACCATCTAGGTCAATTTTTGACATCGTTTTGAGCAAATTATTTACAAATATACCGTACAATGGATTTGGTAGTAGAAATTTGCAGTACCCCTCTAAGGTAGCATCAGACAGAGATATCCTGCTTTTACTTTTATTTAAATTCACAATTGAGCACATCTGTTCGCGTGCATATCTTGTATGCACCGAACATTGACACAAATATTAAGGCAAGTGCACAAATTTTGGGAAATTTCTTTGTAAAATTTAATTAAATCACCGCTGTAGTTGTATTGCGCATTTATTAGGATTTGTCGCACTGTAGTTTTATCAACCCTGTTTGGAAATTCGATGTGCTTTTTTCTGGGCACGCTGAAAATGGAGTAAAAAATTTCATGTTTTGATGCCATATCGTTAATTTCTTTGACAAATTAAGCAATGAGCTTTCTATTGCCAGAAAATACATACATCTTCCCATGAAGAATTAAACAGTTTGTAGTGAAGGAGAAACGATAACAACTGCTCTGTCATTTGCTATATTCTGTTTAAACATCGCCTCTGCGTTGAGAAAAGAGAGAGAGTCTGAGAAACAATGTTATTCTTACTGTCTGTCGTACCCTTGCAGTCGCAGTGACCGCTAGGCGGAGAAGGCACCAGGGCTGCTGAGTGCCGCAACCAACGCCAAGTGCTCGAGTTGGAAAGGCCTTCTTTTAAGATATTCGTTATTATTAGTGTTTACTCTTTTTGCGGAGACGTTATCAAGGGGAATTAATTTAACTCATCATTCTTATTTAACACAAATTCGTCACTTTATTAATCAAAATACATCATGGTAATAGTTGAACAGAGCATCAATGCAACTAACTCGCCTACCACCTAGGCGGCCCGGGTTCGATCCCAGGGACCCGCATGTGGTATTCGTGGTGGACGAAGCGGCGTCTGGGCGGGTTTTCTCCGGGTGCTCCGGTTTCCCCCGCCATATCATTCCACCGGTGCTCCATCTTCATGTATCATCAGTGTCACCGCCTGCGGTGCCGTAGTAGTAAAAGCGGGCGTTAAACACTACAACAACAATGCAACTAAAGCATAACTGGTGCACCTTGGTATGTTCGCAACGCCACTCTTCATGGTGATCTATATAGCGTTCCACTCTTAGAAGACAGTATGGAGTTAAATGGGGCATCTCTGTCTCTATCTAGCGCATACAAGTTGCCATTAGCCGCGTCCTTTTCTACCCTCGCGCTGTTGCCAGATATTCATTTGTTATAAATTTCAGGTTTGAACACATTATCCTATGCAGAATTGTTTTCTCTATCAGGTTATATCCTTTTCAGAGTCATTATACATTTCTATAGGCCCAAATTTCTTCAGAAAACGTTTTTTTTTTTCAATAGAAGTCCGATATTTGCTGTTTCTATACTCATCACGCACTAACTAACAAACTAAATGCTAGAATGCATCTATATTTTTTTCTTAGGTAGAGTAAACCATAGTGCTACTACCTGCCCACTTTGAATTCTCTATGTTTACCCAGTTAAGTGTTAAATGTTTTCGGAAAATTTTATATCTGTGCACTGCAAAAGTTACGCAGTGTGAAACTTTTTTGTTATTGAGTTTACATCAGGGAACCAGCGAGAACAAATGTTGAGGAAGGTTGGAGAAAGTTTTTAAAATAAACCAAAAGGCAGTAACCTCTTTCTTTTATCCAGTAAGGCAAACAAAAGGTATTCTTCTATTCAGCGTCAGGCCTGACACAGAAGATAGTATAAGGAGCAGCACTAACATTAGTTCGAAAGAAGCCGTGTGTGTAACTGTGAGCTGTTATTGCGTTATTTGTTTAATATTTTGTAAATATTTGTAGTTATGGAGGGGAAAGCTAGGAAGAGACGATATGTTGGTAAATTAAGAAGTAAGGAACGCCAAATAATTATGAATGTGTTAGATTACTTTTGAAGTAAAATGCGTTTAAGGCAGTAAAAGAAACAGCTAAGGCTATCGGGTGTTCAGAAGCAGTAGTGTGTATGATTAAAAAGGAACTAATGAAAGGACATCTAAGAACGCCATCGAAAAAGAAAGCAAAAAGGGCGGGACTACACAAAACGCTAGGTTAACGCAATATGATTGAATAGTGCAAGGTGGAGTGCGGCGAATTGTTCATTCTTTACTGTTTGCAAATATTCCACCCACGCTGAATATAATTTTGTCACGGGTCAACAGTGATGAGACCCTACCAAATTTCTCAAGGGCCACTCTGATTTGGGGTTCGAATATGAAAGAAAGGGTAACAAGTGCATATTAATAGAAAGAGACGATATCGATATCATCAGATGGCGACATAAATATCTAAAAAACATAAAAAGGTTTAGGGACCAGGGGAAATCAATTGTTTATACACACAAGTCATTTGTAAATTTAGGTCATACAGTAACAAAGGCGTGGAGGGATACCAAAGTTAAAAGTGCCCGTCTCGTCAAGCAGCAATTGGACTAAGTACAGGACTCCGGCCACCTCGAGTCGCTCGCGGAGAAAGATTCGCAACTAGTACATGTTGCAACACTGCGCTCCATTTAACGTGTACTGTCTTCTAAGGGTGGAATGCGCTTTTAGATGCAATGGATCTAAACATACAATGGAATTACCAGAGGGTAACAACCCAAACACATGTTTCGAGTTAATTTGTTATTTGTAAATGTACACAACTATCTTGTACAGACCATTGCAGCGTTTTCTTAATTTAAAAAAGTCCATCAAAAGTAAACAAAACACTTGGCGAACCTCTTATTTACATAACCACATCATAGAACACAACGGTAAAATTACACACATAAGCCTGCAAAAGGCAAAGTGCACACTGATTTATGTAATGCAACGCTACATCGGTATCCTAAGCGTATATTCAGGAACGTGATTTGTTTGAAATCAATAGAAATTTAAGAGAAATTAACCCAAAAAAGTACGACTTTTAGGACTATTTGCTAACATTTCTAATAGCACCAGAATACAAGACAAAATATTTCGGATTTTTCTGCAATGTGGCAGCTTTCAGATCTTAATTATATTAACAGTAATAATACATAAAGTTTGATCAATCTCTGCTTCAAAATGATTGCTTCTCGCCTTTTAGTTATTTTAATGATGTGAAACCCCAGAAACATGTTTTTAAGTTTAGACAATTTTCCATCCGCACGAAATGAAGCCAGTAACAGTTTTGTAAGAGAACATAAATTGCAAATTATAAGTGTTGTATTTTATAAGGTGTTGGTATTTTTTTGCTTGCAGAGAAAAGAGTTGTTTACCACTTAAGGTGTTGTGTACTTCTCGAATGAATGAGCGGGAAATATTTTTTGGGCTTTCTTCTGGTTGAAACCTTTCCATTACTTTCTTTGAGCGTGAGGAGAGATCTTTTGTGCAGTTCGTTTAGCAACCGAGGTGAATATGGCTGAAACAACTTTTATAACATTTTCGTATCTAATTAAAAGGAAGGATGCTTGTGTGTTTTGCTATAATAGGGGCAAGTAACTGTTGCAGTTGAGCATGGGTGTGCCGCGTACATTGGCGCACTGGTCATGTCATGAATTTCATATAACACATTTTGGTGCTCCCAAATTGTAATAGGACCGGTCATACAGTAATAGGACCGGGATTAGTTTACCAGATATAAAAAATGTACACAAAATTCATTGATACTGCAAAGGTGCCACAGGCTATTCTCAAAATTCAAGATATAAATCGTACAATTTTAAATATATCGTACGGTATTTTAATAAATAAAATATGTAAATCATAATATAATTATTCCATGTAAAAGGTATTTGGGGTGGGTATATATTTCTTTCTTCTCTCTCTCACTCTCTCTCATGACTTTTCGTCTTTGGTTATCTTGTTCGGAAATAGAAACACACCACTCTCCTCCCAAGGCCCCCCCCCCCTCCACTCCACACAGCATATTTTTATTTAGAGAATTAGAAATCGCGAAATTCAGAGCAAATTTCAATATAGAAGTTTTGGGTAGAATAAACTACATCCCTAGGTAAAGCAATAAAAATTAAAACTACGGCTGATAGTAGGTACTGTTCAAAAAATTTCTAAATATTGACTGTCTATAATATATCGATCAATAAATTTATTTGTTATTAAAGATAGGCTTATATAACCCATGTAAGGCTTACATTCGGGAAGTCCCAGGTTCGCTTCCCATCGAACGCCCATTCTGTCCAAGGGTTTTTCATATGTTCCCCTGGTGAGTAGGCACAGTTTTCTTACCACCATTCCTCATTTCTTTCTTTTTTCCTCGTGTTTTAGGTATAAAAATTGAGTTTTATTTATGTACGTGCTTCAACTATTTTGGTTCACAGCGTACCATTGTATACTGGGCGTGAAAGACCGCTTAATTTTGCTCAGAGGCCTCTTCTCGGGGGTGAGGTAGTTTTACGTGCCGTAAATCTAGACAAGGGACCCGCGACTTTACTTCTTTTACGAAGGAAACTATGCTAAGGATTTTTACGTCGGAAAAAAATCCATCGCCCTCCGCTGGCTTGAACCCGTGACCATGACCACGGGAACCGAGGCGAGCACCGTGACGTATGGCGGTGCTGGACAGATGGCGCGGATGCTTGCTCAAAGCAAAGAGTGCGTGGATACTAGACAGCTACTTCCTTGCCAGGTCGTTGATCGTCTCCTCTGGGCAGCTCGAACAGTGGGACGGGTCTTGGAGCCTAGAGCTATTAGGGACTTTCGCGTGTCTCTGTGGCCTGTCTGCCTGCGGCCTATAATAATTGGTTTTACTTATGGTTTTAGTGTGTTCCTTTACTTAATCCCTGCCTCTTAGGGATGGCAAACGCAATGGTTCTCCCGTAGGTCACAGAATTTAGGGTGTCTCCCTATGCCGTACACCCTATACTAGGCATGGTCAAAACCGGCTGAGCTGGGCCACGCCACTGAAACACGTTCTTGCCTCACTCCACCTTAAGTGCTGTTCATCTTGCGATACGCCTCATTCAGTGGCAAGTATGACTGTTTCATGAAGAGTGGTACAAAGAATTTGTTGTCAGTTACAAAAACAGAAAGTTTGCTGTTTATTATGCGGATTTCAATGTGCAAATATAAAGCCTTACGATATCAAACGTCACTTTGATCAGCAGCATAAATCAAACTTTGGTGATCTTACAGGCATTTATTTCAATTTCAAAAGGTAGCTTCTGATTACTCGTATTTTAATTTCTTATTAGTTTATTTAATATAAACTATTGTATTTATTGTTTCAAAGTGTGAACATAATATTAAGTTTAAAACCAGAGAATTTATTATGTTGATCCATTCATTGTTTTCAAATAAATAGCAATGGAAGTTTACTGCTTTATTTATCGTGAAAGGGAAACAATTTAGTATGTTAATCATAAGGTAGCGTAAGAATATCACGTACATAAGATAAAGGAAGGTTATAAACTTCAAGATTATGTAATTTGCCCAACTACAATAGGTGGCTGTAACAATTATTGTACACAAATTATGTTTAATATAAAAAAACAGTAAATAACGTAGAAATTATTACTACAATGAAGTTGTAAAAATACAACCTTCATCACTCGGCAAGTTCAATCGCTACCTCTCCTCTCGTGCCCATGTCTATCCTATATTATACACACAGTAGAGAAAGCAAAAACAGGAGCACCCAAAAACTATTACGGGGTTTTGGCAATTGCCTTGGACTCCATCATGGTTGAATTCGTTCCTCTTGGCTGTAAAAATTAAATGGAGCTTATTTATTGCGTATATCGATAGCAAAGATTCTAACCTGTTAGATTTGGAATATTCATCTACGATCTCGATTGGGAAGCTCTTTATCTTATTTATATATATATATATATTTGTGTTAATTTCAAGAACATATGAAATAGGTACGTTGACAAATTTTCTTCAAGCTTTTATATTAAAATATCAACTGTGTAGGTGCTTTCAGCGGTTCTGGCTGTGCTAGGAATAATCAGAGGAGAGGCCTCCAGTAACTGGAACATAGCATCGTCATAGTGGACTGGACCTGGAATGTACTGGACTGCCCGCCTCTGTACCGTGGTGGTAGCGTGCCTGTCTTAGGTCTAAGAGGTCGTGAGTTTGAATCTCGCTTAGGGTGAGTTATCGGGATAAGGGCTCATTTGAACATCATTTCACCCATTTTTCATTCATTCATCGTCCATATGACACTAGGTTGGAGGACGTTAATTTAAAAAACGTCATAGTGGACCTTTTGTACTTCTACTATCCCTAATAGAAAGGTATGAAGGGAAGACCCGCAGGGCGATTAGATATACGCTAGAAAGGATGGAGTCCAAGAAGAAACTTTCCAAAGCATAAAGTTCGCCATCTTGCCGCAACAAACCAGCCGCCGTCACGTGGTCCTACAACTCTGAGGTGAGACAGATGAAAGGAAACGTTGGGGAAGTAAATTATGCACATGGTTTTCGTAGAGGTGACGCAACTAAGGCTTGCCAACGAGATCTGCGCAAAACTTCGGTACTACTCGGTACTACTCGGATAAACTCGGGTTGCCTCGTCTACTTTCTGTCTATTCATTCACCGCAATATGCACTCCTCGAAACGTTAGATAATGCAGCCTGTAATAGGCGTAACGGTACGGTACGTTTACGAAAATAGTCTTCTGCGCATTCTGCAGATCGATAAGGTTTACTTGCGCCAGCTATGGTAGAAGGGGAGTTACTCCATTATTCGCCTACTGATTTCGGGAAATGAGGAGGGAAAAAAACAGCAAACAGAGCGGCTGGCCTAACGGGAATCAAGCCCATGACCTACAGAATGTGAGCCTCAGGCCTTAACGCGAAGCCATTTCGCTTGCTCACGGACAGGTGGAAATACATTTTAGTTCAAAACATGTTCTAAAGCTGAGAATAGTTTTCATTTCCTATCCTGTGTTTAGAGAACAGATGTACAACACGTTTAGTTTTCCAATAGAGGAAATAAGTACTTCTATCAAACTGTCAAAACTCCCACTCCTCCTGCAGCAGCGTGGACGAAATATCGTGAGATGTTTCAAGTTTTGGGCGCTCCTTCCATTGTCTGAAAGTGGTCTTGCCGGATTGCCGCGACCCGCGTATTTTATTTGCTCGCGCTTCGTATACACAGTACCGAACTCCAGAGTTCTCTACCCTAATGGTAAATAGCCACATATGCAGTTATTCTAGAAAATATTCTTCACTCAAAAAGCACGCAAATTAATGATACAAACGTCGCGTGGGGCCAAGTAGACATGCCACATTTTTTAAATTTTAAATTTTTTTAAATGTTATTTTTCCTTCATTCCCATGTTGTAGATAGATCAAAGATAGATAAAACGTAATATGAGTAGGGTATATATTATAATTTGTAATGAACTTTCAATAATAATAATAATAATAATAATAATAATAATAATAATAATAATAATAATAATAATAATAATAATAATAATAATAATAATAATAATAATAATAATAATAATAATAATAATAATAATAATAATAATAATAAATACACGTGAAAGCATCTCACCACAAGGTAGATGATGCATTTCTTACAAATCCTTGGGATACTGTAGATCAGGCATGTCAAACAGCACTCGCCAAGTGTGAAAATATTCCCCTATTTTCCCTCCCTTCAAATCGGAGAACGAGAAAAACAAAGCGAAAACCGGTTCTACTAGCGCGTGCTACTGCAGTTAAGGAGGGGTGGACTCCTCTCTTCACACCCTGGGAGTGATGTTTGACATGCCTGCTGTAGATCATATTCCTGTTTGTGAGAAGTAGCATACTACTTGCAATAGCAAAGCAATACTGCACAACTAACGAGGATAAAACATGTCAGTAGTATGTATTGAGAGTAGGGTCTGGTTGACATATGCGCACCTATTAGTTATTTTTGCAGCTAAAGAAATAAACAGATAAGGTTGCTGCTGCAGAAAACAATCGAGTAAGTTGTAATATTAGATGTCCTAGTCAGACATTTTCGTTCGTAAACTATAATTTTTAAATAAACTTAGTGGTCTTTTAGGCCCCTAGCGACCAAGAGGGTTAAATACGCAGGAAGAAAAAACATATTTCAGTTTACGTGTTCTGGCATATTTCAAAATTCCATTACTTTCATGACTTTCACTTCCTCTGCACCAACCTATAAGAGGTACATGAAATGTTATATTCCACCCAAATAATTGATATCGGGATATCGACGGAAGTGACGTTTTGAGCTCCACTGAAACGCCACAGGATTATTTTCTTAAAAACAGCTATAATGCCTGCGTAGGCAGGCATCAACGCTTGGGTGACAAGAAGTGGACCCACCCCAACAAAAGGGTGGGAGGGGAAATTACGCAACCCATGCAAGTGACTCGTGCAAGTGAGAATGGCAGTAGAAGGGCGTGCACTTTAACACAACTCAAGATAAGCTTTGGGAAAACAGCTACGATTCTTCCATAGCGAAGCCGCTTTTCGCATCGCTTTCAAAATATTCTTTCGGATAGAAAGAAAACTAAGAGCTTTTACAGATGGTGTATTTTTAAAACATTGTATACTGCTAGAAGTTGAGAAACTGTACCCAGGCATTTGAAGCCATCAGTTTATCACCTTCGTCTGTGCCTCGCGTGTGCATCAATTAACATTTTAGTATATAATGTCCAATTGCAACTGTTGGAGTTAAGTGAGTCATTTATATACTATTCCTTGATGACAGATGACAGTATGGATATTTCTAACAATGCCAACTGGAAATTTTCATGAGGTTAGATGAAGGAAGAATTGTTAGATCTTATTGCGACGGATAACAGAGGATCAGATGACTTTTCTTGCCTTGAACAGACTATAGAAAAGTTGATCTTCCTATGGTTGATGTCCCTAATCAATGGGTTTGGTGTAATCGAACTTTTAAAGGAAAAAGTGAAAAGTCTGAACGTAAAGAATGAGGTTATGTCAATCCATTGTATCGTACGTCAAGACAGCCTCTGCATCAAAATAATTAAAATGTAAAATGTCATGGATGATGCAATTAAAATAACATACGATAAAAAGGCCTCAGTCATCGTAAACTTTAAATTTTTTTGGGAAGAGTGCAATAGTACTGTGGTACGTTACCATATGATTATTGTGCAGTTCGAAGGCTAAGTCGTTGGAAGTTACTTTGAACTGCGCACTGAAATATCACGGTTTATCGGAGAACAGAGAACCCCAGTACCAGAATTAAATTATGAGAAGTTGATTTCTGACCTCGCTCTCCTCTCTTAACACACTAAATAAGTCCCTCCAAGAAAAAATCAAATCATCACATAGTTATATGACACCGTGACAGCATTTAAAGCGAAGCTTCCATTATAGGAACAACAGCTGACTGTAAAACCTTTAGTAAATTCTATACAGCTGTTAACAGCCGAACAGTTTGTCCAGGCTACGAACTTGAAGGAATACTTTCAAATGTTACGAGTACTTAACTGTCTGTTGAAAAGCTTCAAGATACGCTACATTTAGAGCAAATTTTCCAGATATTTGCTGCGCTCTATTCTATAAATATTTATAGCGTTCCATCTGACCTACCGCTTGAGCTTATTGATTTGCGATGCAATCATGAAATGAAAAATAAATTCCAAAACACTCTTAGGAAAGCACTTTCCTAGGAGTTGATATCACCAACTACATAGACACGCTGCTCGTGTTTTGTATCTTTTGGATCTACATACACGTGTGAACAACTCTTTTTTCATTAAAACAAATAAATCCCGTTGTACGAGTCAGCTGGCTGATCTGAACTTAAAATATGAGCTTAAGTTAGCGGCTACAAAAGAATTGTAACCAAATTCTGAAATATGAGGTAACGTGCGTGAAATGAGGCAACAAAATTCTAGAGAATTAACGAACGTTTACTTATGACTAGAGGGCGGATAGGTGTGCAAAAAAAACAGCATGTTTAGTTTAGATACACAGCTGCAGACGTGTGCATATCGACGGCTGCGCGGTACCGGTTATGTCATTCACTCTTCGTGCTCAACTAACCTGCATCACATGTGACAGCACACGGTTCCGCGCTCTACTTATGAGTGATTTCATGTTGTATATTGCTTGAGTGTCAACTATTTTGTAACATCTCAGTAAGTACGTTGTAGTCTGCTTGAACTGTGTTAGAGGCCAATCAATTACCATGAGGTCTGTTCATATTCACTGGTATAAAAATAAAAAATGTTTCGTCATAAATTAAATCTCATACGTTAGCATTACAATGCAATGCAGGGACTTGTTTTATTGTGCTAAAATACTGTAATTGTCTCTTTTTTTTTTACAATTGTTTGTTATGACTACGAATTATTTACAAAAATATACATAAGTTTTAGAATACACACTTATTCTACCTGCCATATCTGAAACATAAAATAAAAATTAGAACACTATATATCACGCGAATAAAATTTTCGAGTTGTTTTTTCGTGTTTATTTTTATTTCGATGCCATCAGAACCCTCAGCTCTGTTCGCATTATGGAGATCCTTGTCTCTTCCTCTTCTGCGTCGTTTTCTCTCCCCTCTCTCCCTCTATCACTTTCTTTCCTTCGGTATCTCTCCCTCGTGGATTTGAAAGTTTCTCGTCTGTGCTACCTGCATTTCCTGTGATACTTTGAAAACCGAATAAAAGTGCTTCTTGTAGTTTATTAATAGACATTTTTGAATAAAAGTTTTAGCAGTACACAAACTGCTGTCACTTTCATATAATATTTGCAATACAATGCTGTTTCTTGTGGTAATCGGTCATGAATCATAGTAGCGAAATATTGACATAACTTCTTAAATAGTAGCGTTTTCCAATATAAACAAAGAAAACACCGATTTATAAACGAGATAAATTGATGTTTATTTTCTCTGATACGTACTTACAGTAAGTATGGCAAGCATTATTTTTAATTACTCCATGTATATCCTGCTATAACTACGATGGCGCGGTGGTAGCGCCACTGCTTACCACGCTGGAGATCTGGGATCGGGGTGCACTAAGTCTCGTTAGGTCTTGAGGGGCCAATTGAAGCGTTACTTGACTGAAAAGTAGCACCGTATAACTGGCACGGACGGCGCTGACCATATCCCACCCTCCAGTACCGCACGCTACTCAGGACGCCTGTAGTGGACCGAGGGGGAGGACGCAGCGGCCGAGCGGTAAGCGTTGGCCCGATAAGGACTGTTGGGCTGGGGTTTAGTTTTTAGTTATGGCCATATCGACGTTCATTTATCTTTCGAACATATAGTTTTGCAAACCATAAAAATCCTCAAAGGAGGACCGCTTCCCCTGCCACTAGGTAATAACCATTAGCAAACAAAAGGTAACCCTCATAAACAGGGCGAGAAACAATGTAGCTGTCTTCTAGTTCCTTTATATTTTTAAATGCATATCTTGTAAAAACCATACCTCAAAATAATGCCGTCTTTGGCAGAGGAGTTGGCAGGGTTTTCATGTTTTGTAAAATAAGTTCTACGCCTCAAGATTGGTTTAGGTCTATCGCTCTCATATAATATTTGTAGAAGTTTGTACGTTCTTTCTTTAACATTTGAATTTCGATTCCCAAGAATTTGTGCGCAAATACGTGGATACATTGAAAAGCCTATTACAACCGTATAATCGCGATGTGTTACACAGCGCCGCAGACATAAAGCGATGGTCGAAATGACAGTCCCTTAGTGCAAGAGACGTGACTTCTTGCCATATAAATAGTGCGAAAGATTTTATTGTCAACAGATTTTAAATTTTTAAATGTTTTGTAATCGGATGAATTTTTATACAGGTTCAAGCTAGAATATCGTTTTTATTGTAAAATATAAGGTTTTTGCATCTTTCTTGGTTTGTTCGGGTTGACTGAGGAATAACGTTGGTGAAGCAACATGGCAGGTGCTTGGCCGCAAGGGATCGCGGTTCGAACGCGCCTGAATCCCACTGCATGCAACATCTCATTACAAGTAATGGCAGGAGCGTTATTTAACAGTTGCTTGTCTGGCACATCGATCGGACCATGTACCTCTCTCACTCCTTAATTATTCTCGCCTTCTTCCTGCACTCATTCCAGCACTCTGCAGGGAATTTCCCGAGTGCTACCAACCTTAACAACGTCGTCACGTGATTCAAGTGCATAAACTGTCTGCTAATGTTGGCCGCAATTAAATCCTGCACGCAGAAGGAGAAAAAGTCCTCCATATGGCGATAACAACGTTCGTCTTGGCGATAAAGTTCTGAGGGGCGTCGGGCGGCTCAATTTCAACACACCTGTGTGCCTGTTGCTGACGGCAGAAATGTTGGGTTTTACCTGTTCCCAGAGTAACATACATCATTCTATTTGATGCTCTGGGAAAATGGCAATGACAGAAATATACCTATTAGCCTGTTGCTAATGGTAGAAATGTTGGATTTTAGCTGTTCCCGTAGTAACACACACATTCTATTTTGTTCTGGACAGATGAACATGACAGAAACTTACCTATTAGCTGTTGCTGAGGACAGAAATGTTGGCTTTTACCCGTATACTTTCTGTTTGATGTTCTGGAAAAATGACAATGATAGAAATATACTTATTAACCTGGTGCTGACGGAGAACTTGGGTTTTAGCGGTTCCAGGAGTAACATTCTGTCTGGTGCTCCGGAAAAATGGCCATATACATACATCAACCTGTTGCTGACGGAGAATCATAACATGCACCATATTGTCCGGTGTCCTGGACACAATGGTCATGACAGAAACATACATATTAGTCTGCTATTGACGCAGAAATGCTGGACTTCTGTAATATCAACACCATTCTGTGTTGATGTTCTGGACAAATGGCCAAGACAGAAACATCTATGACTGTTGCTGGTGGCAGAAATATTGAGCTTTAGCCTTTTCCGAAGTAAAATACACCATTTTGTTTGGTGCTCTGGACAAATGGCAATGATAGAATGCATTTGTTCTGTGCAGACAACCGTGATAGATACATAACCTTTGTATATGTTGCTTATGGAGAACCACAACTACGATGTTCTGTTGACATTTTGGACAAATGGTCATGACAGAAATATACTTATCTGCCTGTTGTTGACCGCAAAGCTGTTGAGTCTTTAGCTGTTACTGGACTGACGTACACCATTCTGTTTGGTGTTCTGGGCAGACAGCTGTGACGGAAGCATACGTTTGAGCAATCGCTGACGACAAAACTGTTCAGATATAGTTTTTCCGAACTAAAATACACAGTTTTGTTTGGTGTTCTGAGAAGACATTCGTGTAAGAAACATACTTAAAACGTTCCTCTGAATCTGAATCTGAAACTAAACATGGTTGTGACGACCAACGAATAACTCAAGCATGTGAATAGTCCAGAATAGTAGAAGAGAAATTATGGCAGACACAAACTTTAATGGTGGCTGATACCGACTATTACTATCCTTCTTGTGTAAATAAATTTTGTGGGCGCAAATGATAGTTTTATCACAGGCTTTAGTGTGTGATTTCACAGCGTGTTCAACTATACAACTTACCAAGACCTCGCAAGCCTCTGATTGGATTTTGTGTTGACCAACTTCTCCTGTTACCCGCCAGAGAACTTTGTGTCAGCCATAGTTACTTTTCTACTTGCCGATTCGTAATACTATTCAAAATACGACAGAAGAAATTAACTCGCCGACTTGATTCCATTCAACATCATGTTTGTGATCTAACTCTTTAAGAAAACGCTCTTTTATTTTGCAACAATGACAGAAAATCTTCATGGTTCAAACTATAGTATACAAAAGATAAACTTAATACGTTGAGCGGTTAGTCTTATAATCTTAAGCGTAAAGGTTTCTACATCTAACAATCTTTAATATTTAGTGATTTCAAATCAGCATGACATACTTCAAAGTTGTTTGTCCAATGTATGTGTACTTATAGTTTTTTTAAATTTTGTATGTGTGGGTATTTGCCTATAAATCGTACGTTTTTTGGGACTTTCTCTAGAAACGACTAATTTTACATGGTCTTCAATCATGCCCAAAAATATGTTCTTTAGACTTTTGTATATAAAACATAAATTTTGCAGGTGCAGCGTTGCACTTATAAATTGTAATTTTTAAAAGAAACTCTGTTTAACTACCCCTAATTTTGTGTCGATTTCTACTAAATTTGAGTAATGCCGACAAATTTTCTTCAAACTCTTGTGTAGAAAATGCCTACTCCATAAATTCTGGAGTTTATGACTTATTGTTTCCCTACACAACAGCAATCAATCTAAGCATTCGGATTAACAAATATTCTCAAATTAAGTATGTACATGTATGTGTTGTTTTAAAACAAAAACTCTGATGTGTTGCATTCACTTGACTTTCTGTACTGTCATTTATTCAAACTATTCTTATGCAAGCATATTTTTCCATCTGCTTCGTTTTGATCAAATAAACACATTTTATGATATAGTTTCATTATAATCGATGGTAAAATGCTTAACAAGTAGCTTGCTACGGCTTTAAAATGCTATAC
Organism: Tenodera sinensis; assembly: GCA_030765045.1. NCBI lineage: Eukaryota > Metazoa > Arthropoda > Insecta > Mantodea > Mantidae > Tenodera > Tenodera sinensis. The sequence goes on along the minus strand of CM060969.1, from coordinate 33,421,511 downwards.
TCGTTCCATGACATCGCGAGAAACACGTGAATAACTACAGAACCTAAACAAATTACACTATTGAGCAGTTGTAACCAATACTAACGGATATCTGGAAGGGAAAATTTATATACATATTTGAAAACAATTGTTTTAAATATATCTGCTATTTTTAGCAATTATACAAACTTATATAAAATTGCTTCCATTTACTGAGCTTCTCAGGATATTCATAGAAACTCAAAATACGTATTTTGTTTGTGATGTAAATTCCTTAAACATGGTGCATTTTAATTAAAATTGTTAAGCTATATCCGAGAAATTTTCACAGCTCGGAAGGGACTTAGAGACTAACCGCGTCCCATCCTTTAATGCTGCGCTCCACCAGTGATGGGCCTTGGCCCTGCATCAGACTATTGCGCCGCGGAGTTTAGTTTATTTTTTAGGAAATCGATAGTTAGGAAAAATCTTCCATGTAAAGAGTAGTTGGTAGATTTTTTGAAAACCTGAACTTAAATACCAAGGTTGGTATTTATTCGAATTTTATTTCTGAGTTATACTGTCCTCTCTCTCTCTTTCTCTCTCTCTCTCTCTCTCTCTCTCTCTCTCTCTCACTCATATACACACACGCGCGCGCGCACCTTTTTTATAAAAATACTTTGAAGTCAGGGGCTTCAAAAGCCTTATTGTGATTGCAATCTCGACCTCGAAATGTTTTAGTGTAAATAGAATATTTCTTCTTAGCTTCTATAGGTAGACGGTAGAGAAATTACAAAGAAGCTCACTTCCATCTAGAACGTGAATTGCTGCTTTATTTACAAGTGGGTACGGTATTTGTGACTTGGGTCCTGAAAGTGCCTGTACATTGGAAGGAAAGAGCTGGTTGTTATACTGCTTGGCCACGCTGTCCGTGTACCGGATATCCGCTCACCTTTGTGTGAAATGTACATATCAGATGTAAAGACCCGCCGACTCGCTCGCGTGTACTTCTTATTGCCCTTCCCAATTTACATATGGCTGCTTTCCTCTGTTTCATTTCCTATCATTGTCTACAACCTCTCAGACAATACGTTTATTGACAGTGGCTTTCAATTACTGAAAGGTATGCACAGATTATATTTGGGCAACAATCTTCACAACAAAGTCCTTACAGTTTTGAAGGTTGTTTTTTCGAAGTTGATTACTAACGTGTTCTGGAGTACTACAATGCCTTATAAAGCGTTATCAACAAGTTCCTCCGCACCGTGCTGGTGCCTGCCGCTCAAGATAACTTGGTATCCTGCTTATCTACATTACCTTTCATGAATTACATACATGAATCTGTCATATACTTTATTTCGCTGGTTCGTGGTAGCCAGTATTGCCACCGGAATTCCCGTCTCTATAGGTGAATTTTGGTTACACGAGACTGCGGAGCGACTTCTCGATAACCCTAGAATACTTAATAACGCCAGAGCACTTTAGATATTTATACGGCCAACAAAACAATTTCTTATATTCTCTCTTTATATTTATCTACAAAAAATAAAATAAAATAAAATAAAATAATATCTGCCAGCTATGTCCAGATACCTAATTTCTTATATCTGGACGTAGTGTGCGGATATTTTCATTTATTTAAACTTATTTATTACAATTTTTTTCACAATAGAATGTGCAGAAAACTAAATTAAACTAAAACTAAACTAAATAACAATAAGGAAAATTGGTGATATTGTCAAGTTGTCCCTAGTCTCTGGTAGGCTGTCCAAGTCTCATCAGGCTGTCGTTTTGGCCTCGTTCTTCTCCTTTCTGCTTACAGTTGGTTTGACAATCTTAACGATCGACGGGATGGTGCTACAACAGTCGCTGGAGGTGTATAAAAATTTCTTAGATTTCTTTCTTGTTCAGTTTGTCTTAAAGATCTTTCTGCTATACTGATTTGAGTCGCTAACTCATTTAAAGCATTTAGATTTTCCTTATTCCTGACCATTTCCGATAAAGTGAGGTACATGAGCTTTTCCCTGTTAGATTGTCCTATTTCACTGTATTTCTGACAGTTAAACATTACATGCTCAGGAGTATCTTCTGTATTGCATCTGGTGCACAGTTTTACCTTCTCTACCACGTACAGTAAGTAGAAGTTTTGTAGCGGGATGACTCAGCGGTAATGTATGTGACTAGCATTCAGGAGGCCGTGGGTTCGATTCCCCTGCCCGACCTTCCTGAACCATGGGAAATTTCTTCTGCCTCCATTTCACCTCACTTCTCATTTTACTTCACCCTTCATCTGCTTGTTTCTTTTAGGGTTGTTCGGCGTCGTCAAGCGTCTCGGGCGCTGCAAGGCAGTGAAAAAGGATGCTTTCCGTAAACCTCCGACCCCAGCGGTACTGCCTCTAGCTCCGCACCACCCAGGGGGATGTGCCTATTGTACTAGCGCCACCGGGAGGCTTCAATCTGGAACTTTAGGGGCCCTGCCCTTTGCTGTGCCGGGGCCCCTAGTTCGGCCGCCTTCTGTCTCCTTTTACCTCATCTCTCCTAGGGCAGTGGGGCACAGAAACAAAAGGCCACATGGCCGACGTGTCGAAGTCCCTATCCGTAGCACTTACCTTACCCTACCTAACTACACAAAAAGTATAGATTTCATTAAGGCATACAATTTAACTCAAATACATTTACTGTTTTCGAGATGTTCTTTATTATTGGTTTGAATTTTTATATAGATACTTCATTTTTTTACTGAACTACATATCGCCATTATATTTGATTCTTTTTTCTTTCTTTCTCTTTTTCATTTTCGTGCTCGAGCAAAGAGAGCAGAATTTCAATTCCATCACATAGCCGCAGACTTTGAAAAAATTTTGACTATCACTTTAGTCTATGGATCCCTCCTGTGTCTACAATGAAATGTAGAACATTCGCAGAATATAACTATACTTTTTTAAACTACACTGGCGTGCTGAAGCACAATAGCAATTTGACTTTATTGTTTTTAGTTGATAGTGTAAATAAATAAACGCGCATACAATTAAACAATATTATTCAGTTTTGACTTTTTTCTACTACGATTGGCCGTTACAGTTTTCTTTTGTTGCTCTTTAACCAAAAGCATAATAAAGGTTTAAAAGATGACATACGTTATAGAGTATTAGAACTTGAACAGCAGAAAGCGTCCATATACACAAATTCATCAAAATACGAGAACATTCCTATACTTATACAGTAGCAGATATTCTAAACACTTTGAGTTCAAATTAAATAATTGAATTTATGAATATCGTTGCTGGCACAAATCCAACTCTGAGCAACTTAACCTTCAAAACTGACCATGTGCTGCAATCTAAATTAACCATTTTTATTTCTTAATTTTTTTTTTTTTGGGGGGGGGGCATCTACCTAATTTATGCAGTGATTTTAATCTTATTAGGTGACACTTATTTTGAAATGTAATTAACATATGAGCTAAAAAGTGGAAACTCGTGAACAAATAATTAGTATTATTGTAATTTGTGCCGTTCAACAGAATTACGAAACCCTTAAGAGGAGTTAAGCAATTTATTGTTATTAATTTGCTCTCCTCCACGCAATTTAAATAAATTAGGCTGTTCATTCCTTCAAAGCTATAATTGCCAGTTTATCGGTAAATATATCCCACTATTGTAGTTCAGTTCAGAGGGGAGCGCTTAATGGTTTGAAAATTTATCATCAGATGTCACCATTATATCATTATGTATACAGGCGAATGCTATTAAAGCGAATGAAATATCGAATGTCGATAGTTTAGCTACTGTGGTTCTCAAGTTCTTTTACTTGTTATAAATCTAGTACACGGGCCCACCAGCTGTGCTTCCCTTCCGAAAACCAGAGGCTAGCATGTTACTCCCAAGACCTCAGACGCTTGTCCCTTGCCTCGAAAACATTCCATCACCACAAGAACAAATCACAGCCAAAGCAGACGGAGGCTCGACTGTCTACCGGGTGGAGAAATCTGCCTATTCGGAAACATTGTAGTTCACAAACCGGTGTCAGATGGCGCGCTTGTTTCTGCCATGCTCTATAAAGCTTCCCAATACCCAGGGTTCTGCTCCGTGGGGGTTTCCATTAGGGTGACTATTTTATTTAACACCTCCCCGTAGCTCGCGCCGGGACAGAAGTGGATACGCTACTTACGTGCCTCAATCCGTTCGAAAGGACTAACGAGACTTCGGTGGAGACGACAGTGTCTAGCCACCGCCTATCAGCTCTCCAGGTTGGTGCCGGAGGAGGTTAAGGTGCCACAAACCCCGCCTGGGTTTCGCCCATTGCGCTCTTATTGCTCACCTTTCAAGCGCATTTATAGGGTTTAATTTGAATTGAATTGAGATACACGAAGAGAAATCCTGAATTAACCATATACTACTGTATAAATAGCAATTATTTAAAAGTTCTAAACCTAATATCTTAAAAATGAGCAACCCTTGTACGAGTATATACAGGATGGAAGGGAAGTCATTACATTAATTTAAATCAGTGATAGATCTTGGTATTTGGAACACATTTTGTATCTTACGTTTTGTCTCTGACCATTTCCTACCGAGATATTTTAGTTTTATTGAAAACAAGCTGGCAACACTGCAGGCGGCTCGTGAGTGTAAACATAAAGACATACCATGCCGTGTGTACATCTGAATTCTCCAGTAACGCATACTGTAACCTAAACTCACAATCTAAGGATATTGTTTATCATTTCCTTCAACGTCAAACTTATATCGTGATGCGGGATTGCCACCCTCTACTCCCGTTCTGCTATCCTAAGCGAAATGCTGCTTCTCAGTTGTCTTCCGTGCCGCGGCTGATCTGCATGGACCTTAATTTCTGGGTATGCGTGGGTATTTTCACATAAAAGCCAGAACTCTCGTAAAGTTTTAGATTTGCCGATCACTATTAGAATTGTTACGTTTGTACTGTGTCTTTACTAAGACCGAAGATTGTTTACTGTGAAATGTAATGTGTTCTCACACTCGAGGTCCGGAAGGCAAGTCCTGTGACTGACCTGCTCGCTCACGGTCCGGAAGGCAAGTCTGTTTGACTGATCTGATCACTCGGGGATCTGGACAAGTGTCTGTGACTGCGGGCTCACGGTAATAAGTCACCTGCGCTAATTTCCCCTCATCCCTTAAAAATCATGACGCTATCAATGCCTTTCACTTCTTAATTGCCTTCTACACTGGCAACGGGGTTTCGCCGAAGTGTACGTGTTCAGCACACCTGGACTAAGCGATTTCCAGGAAAACTGGTCTTACAGGGCTTTAGTCTGTTACCTGGCGCTTGCCACTAATTACCTCTGTGTAGCATTATGTGTCCCCTGTGACAATTTTAACCGTGAACAATATTCCCATGTCCGTACCTTTTATACATGCGACGATTTTAATATTTCCCTATTATTTAATTCTGCCATGTGAAGCGGTATTATTTCCATAACTATGGCGTTCACAATTTCGGCTTCAATCGTTTTGTAGCTGATACTGCTATAATTTAATAAACCAACCCATCTCTGTGACTTATAAACACAAAGGTATATTTGTAGGCTCTTACAAAGAGTACCAAATTATATTTTTACGGTGACAGCAAAAGAATCAGCAATGAACCAAATGGTTCACCCACTTCACACGCATTGTTCAAAATGTCCACTATTTGCGCACCTGCAAGTTTCACACATTTTAAATTACAATTACTTTTTAACAAAAACACCCTCATTGTTGCGTACCTATTTCTTCCGCAGCCAGATAAATGCATTCTCTTAAAGATTCGAGGGCAGTGTTGCTGTTTTGTAGATCCTGCTTTTCACGTCTCCCCAGAAGAAAAAATCCAGAGGATTCATACCGGGTGGAAGGGGAGTCATTACATTAATTTAAACCAGTGGTAGATCTCAGTATTTGAAGAACATTTTGTATCTTACGTTTTTGTCTCTATTTCCTACGTCGAAAACAAGCTGCCGACACTACCGATTGTGTGTGTATCACTTTCACTGTTTCAGCACATAAACAAACACTACTGCTACCACGCGTCTCCTTCTATGTTTATTGTACGGACGTAGGCCAATCACAACCGTTACCTGCCAAAACATCGGCGAAAGTGAAAGTGGACGACCTGTTTACTTCGGGAACCAGGTCAAGTCCCTGACCAACCTCAACGCAACGTTGTCGACATACCTCGCGTCTGAAAAAAAAAATCGTTTAGAGAAATCCTTCACGTCTTTTAAGTGATTATTTCTAAACCCTGTGTGATGTCCTATAATTACTATCGAAGCTATGTCAGAAAGAAGTTACTCTACGCATCTTACAAGTAAGAAACGGTTATCTTCGTACATTCTTGTGGAATTACGCATCCAATTTGGAACAAAAACCATTTATTTTTTTCGAAATCGGCTGATCAAAGAACAAACTGCGTAAGACTTTTTTGTTTGTAATGCTTCTATGAAGCACATATTAGAAGGAATGTAATGACTTCCTTTTGTATGTATATGTATTTCGCGTATCTCGGAAACGGCTCTTAAGGATTTGGATCAAATTTTCTATTCAGATAAGGTTTTGCTTTTTAGGTTTCCTGAAAAATGCTATTTTACACACAAAAAGCATTTTTATTCCCTCTTCTGCAGAGTAATTCTTGAATATACGAGCATATTTCGCATATTTCGCAAACGACTCCAACGATTTGGATCAAATTTTGTATTCAGATAACGTTTTACTTTTTAAATTTGTCTATAAAGGTATCTTTCCTGAAAAAAAAACGCGATTTTAGTTTTGTTCCAAAGCGAGCCGATGGTGAAGGATGAGGACAAGGTGGATCTGTCTACCCAGTTATTTCACGCTTCGCCACTGATTAAAGTGGACTGCCCTGTACACACAGATATTTCTTGTACAAGAGACGATGCCATATAGAAGATATCTCCGTGTGTGCCTGACATTCCATGTTATCGATTTGCATGCCAATTATGAAGTTAATATGTTCATTGCTGGCATTAAGCTATTTACTTTTCTTTTGCTCCATTTAATGTCATTTTCCACATCTCAGGTGACTACGGCGCGTTTTTACCTGTGGAACAAATTCTCATCGGCAATGGCGTTCACTTGTTTACAACTGCTTTAATCTTTAGGTTGGTATATCTTTTTAGTTTGTTCTTCTTTTTTACACAATTGTCACATCACACACGCGTTTACACTCAGATTCACACTTCCAAACTTTAGAGAGGATAGGGAGTAATCCTGCTTAAAGAAACACCCCCACCAAAGCTGAGAATTTGAACCGGGAATCTTCGTTTTAACTGCTACTCTTCAGTCTTTCATTTCTCCTTTTTTCCTTTCTTCTCTTTGTCACACAAACCTCATTTCGAGCCAGACAATATGGGCAGTTTTATTTCTCGGCTTATTTCCTTAAAATAATCTATTATTCAGAACATCAACAAAGATCCTTCATTCTTCTCTCTTGTTTAATAAGGAAAAAGAATAAGAAACTTGGAGTTGAGTACAGAGACTAGAAAATGTCCCCTACAAAGAAAAGACCCCTGGAGCGTCAACTGCCATGAAAACAACAGAATGCAACTTCTCTGCTGCAACGTCAAAAACAAGATATATGTTTCCACTGCTCCTAAATGGCATTTAGTCTTGAATCGACTCAACATTAATACGTTGTCATTGTGAATGTGCAATATTGTTTCTGAGCTGCATGATGCCATGCGTCATCGAGCATGTCTTAGCATGCAATAGCTGCGTGAGTGGCACCAGGATTTGCCAAAATAACAATCAAAGATTGCAAGTTTCGAAACTCAACGATGAAATCCACCGAGCGTTCTTTAAGTATCGCTTTGAATCATCGATTTCCCGCTGTTTTCTTTCTCTACTATGTACGAGTATTTGGTATTGCATTCCATGCTGAAATTGGATATCGAGATTTCACCGGAAATGCGTTTTTGAGGCTGACTGAATACAAGTGGACATTTTCATAAAATGGTCCGCGCGCGTGTGTGAGGGAGGGAGAGAGGGAGGGAGAGGGAGGGAGGGAGGAAAGGAGAGAGAGGGAGGGAGAGATGTACTACACTCACTTCACTTTCTCTACTCTTGTACAAACTATTCTTACAAACGCTTATTCCCCTTATTTACTTCCTGTAAATTGAGATAAACTTTGCAGAAATTATCTTACTAATTTTTTGTAGGTGCAAAGGGAATTTGGAAATACAGTAGGCTTTAAGCCATAGTCAGATGTTTTAAGAGCTGGTCGCTATGTAATGACTTTGACATTCGATTCTCTTTGGATGGCCAAGAGATAAAAATATAAATAAATTATTCCTATTTGAGGAAAGTATAAGCATTGGAAAATTCAGAAAAATAACAACGAATATCTCGGAAATAGTTCACTCCACAAAAAAAATATTTCACATAAATTCTGTTTTAACCAGTTCTACACGTTTTGTACAGTAAGATTTCTCTATCTCTTACGACTTACCAGTTATGTAAAAGCCTTTCAGAAAAAAGAGAACTTCCCAGAAAATTTCGTTTAGCAAGAAAATATCTTAAACATCTGGTATTTTAATCAAAATCGTTAGAGCCATTTTTGAGAAAATAACATGTTTCGAAAAACGTTCAATGTAATTCCAGGTCTCTCGTCGAGATGAAAAATTACCTCTAAAACTGTAGGGAACCGCCCTCGGTGAGTGTTTCCTTGTGGTTCGCCGGTCGCCCGTTGGGCACTATCATCTCATCCCTTCTCGGAGTCTGGCGTACAAAATTCGATTCAGAATGATAAGTACAGAATTTCCTCCGATATCAATCAAGAATAGTTTTTAGAAGCTATATAAAAAATAAATAATAAGCAAGAGAAAATCATGTGAATGTGACACAATTTTTTTTCTTGATGGATCTCAGATGATTACCAATAGAACCATCATCGGGTTGTAAGTTCGATGAGATGCCCAATGGCTTTTATATGCCCAAAACTACTACTGCAGTTGAAAAAACGCGAAGACTTAAGAAGATATGCATCACTAAATTGCTAACATGTTCAAAAAGATTTCTTTTTTCTTTGAGAAAAAATAGAACTTGCCGAGTTTAGATAAGGCTAGCCTCGTTCACAGGTGAATGAATCAGCTAGCTGTCAGGATAGCTCTCACCGACTGCAAATTGTGTTGCTCTGAGTCTGTGCAATAGTTAGCGTAGCGCTAACCGATTAAAAAGCAAATAAAATGTAGTTAGCAGTAACTGGTGTTTTCATTTATTACAATACATTAACATTCCGTGTGGAATCGCACACGGAATGTTAAACTAAACTCATCCATATTACCTTAATTTACGTACTATGGTATGCTTAGTCTGAAGAACTGGTGCATCCGTTACAGATTTCATCAGCTTCAAGGAGCAAGTTGCCCAATGAGCCGTATGGTTTTCTTGGAGTGTTAGGTGCATGGACCAAAAAATTGTATTTTCTGTTATATTATGTTAAAAAATTGCATGGTAGAAATATCATCTAAAAAGGTTGACATTTGTACAAATTAACAATTTTAGTAGTCATACACATACGTGAGTCATACCTGAACATGCATCTATTTGTTTTAACCCTCTAATGGCATGAAATATTTAGCTATATGCCGCTATTACTCTTATTCTTCTACCGTTTTTAAATCCCTGCCACAGAAACGTTGATGGCAGGGTTTCAGATAGCCGCATTCGCTAAGGTCAGATGAAATTACAGACCTGCCGCTCAAAGTCGAAGTTCCCAACGACTGCAATCGAACATCAAACGAGCCTGAATTGAAGGATGGAGAGCACCCAGAAAATAACTGGAAGATGACGAGGTTGCATTTAAATGCCTTAAGGTAAAGGATGGGGATGGCCCACATAAACTAATCAGTGAAGGGGAATGTGTGAGTGATCACTGAGTTAAATTTACCCGCAGTACATGTATTTTGCTTTTTATTGTAAAAGCACACTACAGTAGAAATGAAATGAAGAACCATACATATATAAAATCTACAATTCCTGTATATTATTGTTACATGCTAGTGTAATATGAAAGTAGCAAAAACTATTAAATATCCACACTGACTAAACCTTTGTTTACCTGTTTATTCAAGGCTATACTGTGCAACAAAGAGTTAATAAACTAAACTGACTTTAGATTCATTCTTAACATGCAGTAATTTGCCGAAATAAACTAAACTGACTACCAGAAGTTAGCTTACAAGCAAGCCTTACAGCTGCCATCCTAACAATTGCTGATCCAATAAGTTTCAGTGTTATAGTGGCAACATACATAACTTTCGAATTGATTGTAGCCACCCTTCGTGAGAATAGACGCCAGGACCCGGAAATAATATCACGTTTCATAAAGTGTCGAAATTGGCGCGCATCGATGATCTGGACACTGCCTTGCTGACCATGCGACGGTAATTGACCTGGGTTTCAGGCACCCTGCCTTTTACCATATATTGTCTTGCGGACGCTGTCACTGCAAATTCGATCTCTACGTGTCAGTATTTCTTATCAGTGCGTCAAGCCCTGCCGGAATCCAACTGGGAATATCAACTAAGTTCTCGCACGTGGAGGCCATCAGCAGGGCCCCTCACTTCTCACTTGGTTAATAAATGGCCTTGGCCGCCGGGAACTTAGAACAGAACCTGGTATAGTTTCCTCACACGATGATACCTCCACTATAGTCTCTACCCTTGAAACTAGGACCTCCCTCTTGTCTACAGACACCCCCCCCCCCGGCATATGCGCTACAAAATGGCAAATAAACTGAGCGGGATGACGTCAATAGCCCGCGTTCGGGAGGTCACGGGTTTGATCCCCGTGGCCGCGCATTCTGACATGGGTTTTTCCGTGGTTTCCCCGTGTTACTTGGGTGCATGATATATCACGGTTTCCTTCTCATCATTTCCCTTCATTCCATTTCCTTACCATCTTTCAGGTGTGATTTCAGGCGAGTGGTGTTGGCAATGCCGGACAAATGGCGCAGGTGCTTGCGCATGGTAACTGCTGTTCTCGGCGCTAGGTGACGTTTGGATGGCCGCTGTCCTCTGTTGGGGAGGATGCCTGTGCGACACCGAACCCACGGAGCACTAACCCCGGCGGAAGAGGGGGGTGCCTGTGCGACACCGAACCCACGGAGCACTAACTCCGGCGGAAGGGGGGCCTGTGCGATACCGAACCCACGGAGCACTAACTCCGGCGGAAGGGGAGGGGTGCCTGTGCGACATCGAACCCACGGAGCACTAACTCCGGCGGAAGGGGGGCCTGTGCGATACCGAACCCACGGAGCACTAACTCCGGCGGAAGGGGGGCCTGTGCGATACCGAACCCACGGAGCACTAACTCCAGCGGAAGGGGGTCTGTGCGACACCGAAATCCGCAGTGTGTGGTGGCGGCTCAGCAAGGCCTGGTGCCGGGGTGAAGAGGCCTCAGCAGCTGTTAGGGACTTCAGCGCGTCTCTGTGGCCTAGCTGCGACCCTGTGGCACCCTGTGGTTCCCTCCATCCCTGTCTCCTGGGAGTGGTAGCCATAATAGATCTGAGTTGGTCGGGGTGAGCGAAGTGTTTCTCTCTGTGTTTACCATATACTCTATACCCCCTATAAATGGCGAATAAATATAACAAATTTTCGCTCTGAAACGTGTTTCTTATATCACCATAATTTTATAAGTTTTCAGACTTAACCGAATTAACATAATGAACGATGTTCAATGTCTTTTGGGTACCATTTTGGGTTTTTAATATACTACACAATGAAAAAGTTTATGAAAATAAAATTAGACACTCGAGGTAAAAAATGTCCTCCGTTCCATTCCCACAACTTCATTTCTTTAATCAGCAGAACTCGTCAAACACTGTGTCAACCCCTTAGCTAAGTCGATCAGTGGTATATGTAATGCAGCTGTAAAACATGGCTTCATAGTCAACGAAAGTACTTCCCCCAAGCCTTCGATGTACTTGTCAACCACTGACATAGACTCGCGTGAATGTTCATGGTTCTTTTACCTAAGAAACTGAGGGGAGAGCGAAACTGGAGGGATAGAGGGTTCCACATTTTCAGTGCCTAGTATCGCGGCCTGGCTTTTGTGTCTTACATGTGAAGTCTTACATGAATGAAGGTAACTTACACAGAATGTTGAGGGAGACAGCCGTACTAGTGATGGAGTAGCCGGAAGTAGTGTTGGTGGCGATGCACGTAAACTTTCCGCCATCCCTGACTCTGTCGGCCCTAGTGATGTGGAGATGTGGCCCCAGTTGGTGTCTCCTCGTCGTGTTGGATAAGAGAGCCCCGTTCAGCTGCCAGGAGTAGGCTATCCCGTTGTTATGAGACACCTCGCACTCCAGAGTGACGGGATCCCCTGCCACCACGGCAATGGCATCCTCAGGCTGCTTCGAGAAGTAGAATCTGTCCTGTCCACACACGCCTGCAACAATAACACAAGATCGCTTATTTAAGCGAGTTACTCTGCATTGAAGATCGTCTCAAAAGCACACCAATCAATAATTATATTGGGAGTGTTTCGCTGATCTGCTGGTCGAGTTTATTATATTTTTGCTACGCACCTACGAATGGCCCTAACTTATATTTGTAGAAAGGTATACGCAGTACATGTAGTGGTTATTCGTTAGCCTGTTTATCAGTATTGTATGAAATCAGTTTAAATTATTCAGTCCACCCTCCTATATCCAATATAGAGTAGATCCTTTCAGGGGCTAAAATCTAAACTCCACGACATTTAATGTACTCGCCGCCATAGTGCATCGAGGATTCAAATGTTTGGCTTGATACTTCACTAGCTGAGAAACAGTTGGGTTTTTGAATGTCAAACAAAATAAACACACTGTAAACATATTTTCCTTGAGGATTGCAGTTGAATTCTTTCCCAAATAAGTAAAATAGAGAATCAGCGGCGGATGTTACTAAACGCCAAAACATTTCCAGCCCAGTGATCTACGAGTAAGTTGTCACAAAGCCGTTTAAAGAACAGTATTTGGCAGTCGTAATTTATTCTCTTCCACATTGCAATACGGAAACAGAAAGGCCTTTTAGACAGATGATCATTGTCAAAGCTGCAGAAACAGCTTAAATGGTCCAACTGAGGCATTTGGGTATTCTGTGGAATCCGTAGCAGTTTGACACACTAGCAATTAAGCAAAAAGCAAATGTAGTAGCAATTGGACACATGGAACAAATAACTAGCAAAACTGGGTTCTGGTAGTGGGAATTAAAGGAGGCACATACATCTTAATAATTATTTTGTTCAAAAAGTTTTTTGAGATTCTTAGCCAGATATACGTATTTAAAGCATGCTGTTTCCGCGACACAGTACGCGAATGTGATCTCTCATCGCACCCCAAATGTTTGTTATTATTATTATTATTATTATTATTATTATTATTATTATTATTATTATTATTATTATTATTATTATTATTATTATTATTATTATTATTATTATTATTATTATTATTATTATTATTATTATTATTATTATTATTATTATTATTATTATTATTATTATTATTATTATTATTATTATTATTATTATTATTATTATTATTATTATTATTATTATTATTATTATTATTATTATTATTATTATTATTATTATTACTACTACTACTACTACTACTACTACTACTACTACTACTACTACTACTATTATTATTATTATTATTATTATTATTATTATTATTATTATTATTATTGCTGTTGTTGTTACCATCATTATCATTATTATTGACCGCCTTCGTAGCGCAGTTGGTAGCGCGCTTGCCTCTGGCCGGGTTCGATCCCCAGTACCAGCATGGGAATTTTATCCCCTCTGGAAGGTCTCACGGGGTGCACTCGTAAGTCCCGGCGGAACCAATTGAGGAGCTACTTGATGGAAAAGTAGCGGCTCCAGGTGGAGAAGGCCGCATAACTGGCCGGGAGGGCTACGGGCGCTGACCACGTCCCACCCTATAGTACTGCAACCCACCAATGACGCCTGTAGTGGGTAGAGGTGGGGGACGCAGCGGCTGGGCGGTAGGCCTTGGCCCTTCATGGGCTGTTGAGCTGGGTTTTACTTTATTATTATTATTATTATTATTATTATTATTATTATTATTATTATTATTATTATTATTATTATTATTATTATTATTATTATTAAACATTCGTTCTGTAAGAACTCGTCATTTCGTTTAATTTTTCTTCATGGTTAATGGCCCCTTCATTTATTTACAAACTCATTCAACAAGAACTTATTTTTCTTCATTATTTAAGTTCATTTTGATACAAGCGTTCAAAACAGTGAGTGAGTAGGGTTGAAAAGCTCGACGACAGCCAGGTCATTAATTTTTTTTTAATTAACGTCCTCCAACATTGTGTCATATCGGACGAATGAATGAAATGAAGCTCAAATGAGCCCAAGGTCCATGGAGCTTTAAGTCACCCGACATTCGTCTTCTCAGGGTAGGGAAAATCTCGGGAAAAAAAACCATACCCGGATAACTTACCCTAAGCGAGATTCGAACTCGCGACCTCTTGAAGGTGAGGCAGACACGCTAACCATCACGCTACCGAGGCGGACACCCAGGTCATTAGGGCAAACAGTATCGAGATATTTTGTTACATCTCCAGTTTCCTCGGTATCTTTCAAGCTATACAAAAGGTGGCCATAGAACAGACATAATTGCTCACATCCTGGTGAGTTTTCTCGTATAATTAGCCAACTGTCGTCAAGTTTGTTAAGCAGAAGGTGAGTTAATGCAGAACACATCCTTTACGAGCGGTCAAATGTAATCATTTTGAGTGTAGTCACGTGCCATTCCCAATTTTTGCATCTTTCTCCAAATACACTGATTGCAACCAAAAATTGTACACTTGGGGACACAGATTTCAAAGCTTGAATAGCTCCAGGCTCAACTTGAATAACACTTAGGATCCATTCTGAAATCCTACTTTGAATTGTGTTCAAAGCCTGCTCTTAGCCTCCTTTTTCTTATTTGGAAGAAGAGCGTATACCACCGGCACCATATTGGTTTCGTGAACTGTACTTCAAATATCGGCGTTGATGTATATGTATATGGCTATATCGCTTGCTACAAGCTATTGAATGTTCCATCTATAAAAGTGTGCTTTTCTTTAAGTGCAGTTATTCCTTTACTGCATGCAAATACCTATGTCCTTTCCTCTGCTACCACTGTTCAGTTTTAAGAGTTCAGGTAGTAAAATTGTTTTCGATCTCTCTGGCCGTTTCTGCACACCTTGTGATTTTCACCTAATTTAGTGCAAGTTAACTTTGCACACATTTTGACAAGGCATTTCCATCACCAGTTCATGTTGCGGTTAAATAAAGAAATCATTTCTTCCGCATAAGATGCACACATTGTAGTAATTTCTTGCTCTCTTTCTGTACATATGC
Source organism: Tenodera sinensis (assembly GCA_030765045.1). Taxonomy (NCBI): domain Eukaryota; kingdom Metazoa; phylum Arthropoda; class Insecta; order Mantodea; family Mantidae; genus Tenodera; species Tenodera sinensis. The sequence continues at coordinate 33,406,143 of CM060969.1, read as the reverse complement.
ACTTCTGAACTTCAGTGGCAACAACGTCCGGCACATAACATGCGACATGTGGCACTTCCTTCAAAGCACCGTCATTGCTGCTGATTATTCTTCCTGTGTGTAGAATTCGGCAATACTGCAAACAGGTCGAGGTATGTCAGCGGTGTGAACAGGCTTCTGGATGTAAACAAAACACAATCTGCATCACTCTTTATGCGAAGGATGTCTAGCGGTGTTGCTTTCTATAAACCTCTTAATCCTAACAAACATGATGAGAGGGTGATGTAATGCTTTGCAAAATAACAAGTACAACTATTGGTCTATACCAGAAAAGTGCAAAATGAAATAGGTGTCTTCAGCGCCCAATAATTGCCTAACGATGAGGCTGTTTTGTGTTTACATATTAGAAAGATGATTTGATTGATTAAATTACATCAGTATCAATTAAAACAAGATAAAAAAAAACATAATTCGTGTTTTTTTTTAAATTGGTGTCATCCAACGTAATGTCATATAGGACGATGAATGTATGACATGGGTTAAATGATGCTCAAATGAGCCCGAGGTCCGTAAAGTTACCCGACATTCATCTTCACAGGATAAGGTAAAACCTCGGAAAGAACCTTATGCAGATAATTCACCCTGAAGTCACTTCCTTCTGGAAGTGAGACAGACAAGCTATCGTCACACTATGATCGTGAGTTTGATTTACAAAACGCCTCTTTGAAAGATTCAGATAGAATTACTTAGAGGTAGCAGACACGAAACGTTTGTTTACGCTCATAAGACATGTCACTATGAAAGTGAAACGTGTTTATGTGGTGTCCTCCATCTGGTTTTGAAAGTGAAAGTGCTACCTCCACTACCATGGGTCAGCAAACGCTGCCAGCACGTCTGATTTACGTTCTCCAAAAACTTAAAATATGTCCATACGGATTAGGCTAGAAAAATGCAAGTACAAAATGTATTCTAAGTAATAACATCTGTAAACTAGTTTAAATTAATGCAATAACGTCCCTTCAACGGGGTATACAAATGTCCTGGAACAGACACAAATGCAAAGCTACCGCTGCATTTTCTTCAAAAGGAAAGGTTCAATTAAAGAATAAATAACGCACTTATTGCAATGTACCGCTGCAGGTTAAATTACCCTATACATTTCACTATGTTCAAGTTGAAGGAATAGATCGGCTGAGCCTCCCAATCTGCTCTTCTTCATCGTCGTGGTTCAGCGCTAGTCGACTCGCTGCTAACTAAACAATGAACACCGTGTAAGGGAGCGAAAGGACTTTTATAATCCACAAACGTGCAATTTCAGCTTGTGTATTATTATTATTCACACCCTGTGTAATTTGTGTTTGAGGAAGATACAACTGACACATGAAGAGATCAAACGAAGTCTGTTTCCCTTTCTCATGAGTGCATGAGAGGATGTTACAAGAAGTTGCTGTGAAAACGTCTCGAGCTGCTATTTTCTCTTCCCTCTGCTACTTGAAAAGTGCTCAGCTTGCGGGTGCCGTTTTTCTTTTTGTTCCTCTTGTTTTATTTATTACGTTTAAGAGTTGCCGGAAATGACGATGGTGCAAATCCTCTCTCCCTCTCGCTTCTTCTTATTCTTCTTCCAAAATCTTGCCGCAGGCTGCACACTCCGTAACTATTCCATTTGCAGACGAGAAAAATAAAAATGGGGAGCTCTGCATCAGTTCTAGCTAAGAGCAATGAAAACTGGAGCTGAACTTTGCACAACGGCAATAATAATACTTTAATAATAATAATAATAATAATAATAATAATAATAATAATAATAATAATAATAATAATAATAATAATAATAATAATAATAATAATAATAATAATAATAATAATAATAATAATAATAATAATAATAATAATAATAATAATAATAATAATAATAATAATAATAATAATAATAATAATAATAATAATAATAAAAATAGTATTTAAGATCTGATTATTTTAAGTCTATTTGTTGGATACTGATTTTCCTATTTTTTGCTTCTCCACCGTGTGTGTGTGTGTGTGTGTGTGTGTGTGTGTGTGTGTGTGTGTGTGTGTGTGTGTGTGTGTGTGTGTGTGAATAGCATCTTTCAAGGATGTGACAAAGATTTTCAAGGTGAGCGCCCCCCCCCCCCCCTCCCCGAGGTACTTCAACTTACCTTTCACATGGACCTTTATTCGTTATTTTTATCTGCTTTAAAACGCTTCCTAATTCATTTTATTGCAATAACATATGTTAAAGATATTTGCATGACATACTTTATGTAAGATACCAACAGGGATGGCTCAGGCGGTAACGCTTATAGCCCGCATTCGGAAGGTCGTGGATTTGATCCCCGTGGCCGATTTTCCTGGCGCATAGATTTTTTGGAGTTTTCCCCAGGTCGCCGTACGAATGCTGGGAAGGATTTCCATATCCTCTGAATTTCCCGTTACTCCATTTCGTTACACTAATCATTTCATTTCACCCTTCATTCCGTTAGGTTTCTTTCAGGGTTGAAAGCGTAGACGAGCGTCGCGGCAGCAGCACGGCAGGAGGAACAAATGCGCTTTGGAAATCTTGCCCCCCAAATTGGAAGACGAGCCTACTGGTTGATTATTTCTTGCTTGTTATTGCTTACTTCCTTGTAGGTGCAAGGGGAATATGGGAATACTGTAGGCTTTGAGAGATATATGGCGATATATGGATATAAATTATGTTTTGGCAAGATCTACATTTTTTGTACAGTAACATTTAGTCTACCTCTTACGGTTTACCAGTATGCAAAAGTCATCAAGAGTAAACAGGACTACATGGGCTATAGCCACACAATTCAAAATATATATTTCATTTGGCATAAAAATAACTTAAACATGGCATTTTAGTCAAAATCATTATAGCTTGTCAAGAAAATCAAAATTTTCGAAAAAAGATATTAAACTTATACCAACTTTGGTTTTTAACCGACTTTTCGTTTTTGAGTTCTGCTGCCCATAGACAGACAGACAGACAGACAGACAGACAGACAGACACACACGCACACGCACAGAGAGAGTGAGAGAGAGACAGACAGACAGAGAGAGACCTTTTTCTAAAAATGCTTCTTTTTTTTTAATTCAGGGGTCTCAAAACTTATATTTCCGGTGAAGTCTCGGTATCGAATTTTTGGGTGGAATGCAATACTTCCTATATTTACTGTAAGTGCGTAGTAGGGGCGGTAAAAACAGTTAATACATATTGAAAATGAGCGAAAAGCATTTGTCAACAAGCTATTGTTCCAAACTCAAAGCCACCGGCATGACTTCAGATGTTAAAGACGTAAATGGAATATAAAAAGCATTAGTCAGTCATTTTGAGAAAGTCCCACAAAAAAGGGGTAAAGAAAAATTGTGGTTTAAAGATGTTTGGAGAGGCAGGAACTACATAAAACATCCATCCGCTCGCTCGCTCGCTCGCGCGCACACACATACACACTTGAGTGCGCGACAGATCTTTGTTTAAAAGCGTGTTTCTCCGGTTCAAGTAACTCTCAAAGCATGATATCGAGATTTTGAGTCGTACCTACACAAGGCTTTGTTTACTTCATTAGAGAAATAAGATCGCAAATGTACACATTTCAGGTGCATTTCCTCCTTTGTATCTGGAAATTAACGAATAACTTCGCGAGTGCTCAACAGTGGCATCTGATTAAACTAGAAAAAGAGTGATTTCGTTAATTATGATTACTTCATAAAACCAATACAAACAATGCCACTATTGTTATAAAATATGGTAGTCTGTCTTGGTAGGGATTCCGGCACGGCAGCCGATGGTTGTTTATTGTGCGGCAGACCCCGGGAGTAAGGATGAGATGAAAGTACCCTACAGGCGGCCAGAATGTAGAACAGGTGGAACTACAACTACTGTGGGTCCCTAACAGGTTCAAGCAAGTTCTTCAGCCCGACGGAGTTCCAGGTCGCCACAGAAAGCCTGCCACCAGTCAGGTGCGGCCGATCAATCAATCCGCCTGGAAGGATGGCCGACCTACCACCGAGTCTCCTCTCAGCCGAGCACCGTAAAGTATGGTAGTAAAAGTAACTTTATATTTACAAACGAATCACCACTTTTCCGCAAATTGCATATTAGTGCTAATGCTGAATTAGTCGAGCGAGATGCTTCGCAGTAATTCTCGAGACTTGCGTTTGGGAGACCCCAAGTTCGATTCTCATCAGGTCGACTACTCTGGTTATGGGTTTTTTCGTAGTTTCCAATGGGCGAATGCCAGGGTGGCTGCCCGCATACCATTAAATTCTTGTCCCCATAATTTCCTCTGGGATGCCCTACATTTCTTGAAATGTCTCGTATATTCTTGGGATCACGGGTAAGCAGGTCTAGCCGGTGACAATGCCGAAAGCGTTGGAGATCTGGTCGTCCTTTGGGTCTTCCCTTCATCCCTTCTCCTAGGAGTCACATTGGAAGCACAAAGGACCCTCTATGGCCCACGTGCAGTGCAATGCTTCAGTTCCTGGAGGCCCCTCCGTCTCACTGCGCTTGACTCCTATCTCTTAACTGCTGAGTTATGAAACAATGTCTAATTACAAGCCTACCTCAAAAGCAAAGGCAAAATGTAATTAACACATTTAAATTGCTACCCTCTGGAAGTAAATCCAAGAACTCTGCTTGTTCCAAATCCCTTGCAAATGAAAAATATGAAGAAATATTAAAAAAACTAAAGAAACATCGATGGCGATCATCCCCTCCTCTGGTTGTGATAAATAAAATGATTATGTAATCAAGCCATGACTGATTGGCATTCAAATGGTTCTTGACGCGATTCTTCTACGTTATATTAGTGGAATGGTCGATATGATTAGAATTCGTGCAAGGTCAAGATGCCTGGTCGAGCTTTTCATTCGACGGTTTCTCTCACTCCCACCGAGCTAGGTGGATTGGTGATAAAGTGTGCGACTCGCATTTGGGAGGTTGCTGTTCTATCTCTGGCAAACTTCCACTCTGACCCATGGGTTTTTCGTAGTTTCCTGAATGCTGGAGTGCTTCCTCTTCTATCGCGATTTTGCTGTGCCTCGTCTACTGTACCCATTATCATCCGTTTCAGGTTTGTAGGGCGAAGTGGTGGTATTCGGTGGGTTATGGCTGGGAGGTGAAGTAGTATTCAGCCACACGTTAGAAAGACCATTTGAAGCAACATTCGCCAGTCGTCGATGTAACAATTTTGAAGCCGAATTAAGGTTTTGTAGGTCACACATTGATAAGACATTTTGAAGCAACAACACCTCACGCCACCTAATAATGCCTCAACGTCCTTTGATTCCGTCCCTTGCCACCAATAGAACACTGAGATTTCTCTCCCTGAGTAGAGTTTGTCTAAAACGTCGTGACACTCCGTATGCGCGAGTGAGGAGAAATGGGGAGAAGTGGTGAGAATGGTGGGGGAGCAAGTGACTAGGTTATCAGAACTTGGAGGCAGTCACATATACAACGCATGAACTTGTCACTCTCGCGACAGTTGGAAGACTGACCCCCACTTCTCTTTTATGCAAGCGGACTGCTCAGTGCTACTACGCATCTTTGATTCGGGAGTGGGGGAGTGTCAGAACGTTTTGGACAAGCTGTACGCGTGGTTTTGTTTAGAACGGATGACATTAAGTCTGTTGATAACGCATTTTAATAAATGTTTACAATCTTTCCAGTATTTGCTCTGAGACGTTGACGTTGTAGGTTATAAAACATTCCACCACTCAAATAAAACTGTGCTCGTATTCACACATCTCAACACCCTATTACGTAATTTTGTGTGCGTTGATTTCTGTATGCCACGCTAAAGAATTATGATGCGTTCACTGCGACTGACCGAACGTTAGGGACTTGTGGGTGGGCTCGGGTGGTGTCGGATGCGCTTATACTGGAAATGTTAGGGATCCCGTCCGGGTTTGCGCCCGTCCAAGCCGCTCCCAAGAGTCATGGAAGAAATCCAAAAGGCCGGATGGCCTACGTGCGATGAACTGTCCGGGTCCCCTCCATTGTATGAGATACTTTTAAGTTTACTTTTCCGTCACATCCTGTGAGAATTAGGAACAGAAACAGCTATACAGGTCCCCGAATTCATGTATGCATTCATTCCAATTCATTCAGTATCGTATGATACAGCCTGTGCGTTCTATGTTGTTGTAGTGTTTAACGCCCGCTTTTACTACTACGGCACCGCAGGCGGTGACACTGATGACACATGGAATGAAGATGGAGCACCGGTGGAATGAGATGGCGGGGGAAACCGGAGCACCCGGAGAAAACCCGCCCTGACGCCGTTTCGTCCACCACGAATACCACATGCGGGTTCCTGGGATCGAACCCGGGCCGCCTAGGTGGTAGGCGAGCGCGCTAACCGCTCGGCCACGGCGCCGCCCTGTGCGTTCTAGAGGTGGTAAACCCAAAAATGAAGGAAAGGAGGAAAAGCGAGAGTGCGAAAAGAAAGGTGAGAGGAAAGGGGGAGGGAAGCGCATTGGTTACTATCGGTTGGTCACATTGCAGCTTAAATGCTTGCTTCTTATGTAGCAAATGCTTATTCTAACTCCTATTGCATTTAAGCTTTATAATCGGCCATTCAAATGAATATGAAGTCAGTTTTGAGCTTTATGCTTCTTAACTCATCCCAGTTCAAATAATTGTTTTATGGTATCAAATTTCTGCGAAACATTTATTTCAACATTTTCCAGGTTCATTCACTCGAGTGGACATGCTATTATAATATCAAGTTTCAAAACGACGAAATATCAGTAAGGGATCTTAAACAAGAAATTCTGTACACAAATAGAAAAATGAACACCATAATTACCGCGAACTTTGGATTTTTATAATAGATATTTTTTTTTTGTGGCCCGTAAATTGTATTTGCTTGCGACTTCTTGAAAAGCGTTGTTACCTCATGAGTGCAGCTCAGCTGAACGAATTCTCTAACGTATTGCATATTGGAACCGCAGATGTGTTTAGTACATTGTTGCTAAGAAAGTTGTTTAGTTTCTATGCAGCTCCAATCCAATGCAAAATCAAATATGTCATCCTTCATGGTTGAATTTTAGGAAAGTAAATATCAGTAACCAGCTGTATTAGTCTTGCATAGATGTTTTATAAACAATGATATTTAATTAACCTTGTGACGCTGGCCGGCAACCGCCTCAAAAGGGAAACTCGGTGTTAGCTGCGTCACACCACTGGTTATAAATAAGTTCCAACGACAATGCAGCGGTCGTAACAAAGACGACTATGAGCGCGGGAGAACAAAGCGATTCCAGACTGTTCGAGAAAATTTCTACTGCCGGCTTATTTAAGAGAAGTTCGAGGAAAGGTGTATTTTTCAGAGATTTCACCGATAATTTGCCTGCATATGTGTATAAGCGAGTCAGGACGGCGAGAGGCGTCAGTTTTTGAAGTTAGTTTTTCAGAGCTGGGTATTGTGTTGAGTTTTCTTAGTGTTAAAGCACTTTCCGAGTTTAGTGTTCAGAAAGTGTTTAGCAAGTGTACGTTGGAACCAGTTGTTTGTGTGTGTGTGTGTGTGTGTGAGAGAGAGAGAGAGAGAGAGAGAGAGAGAGAGAGACGTACTACCCGGCAAAGTGGCCAGGCGTATTGACCTCGCGTTTGCTTGTTATCTGTCTACTGGGACAGAAATCCTAGTAACTTGATGTAAAGCAATAATGCAACACGAATGATCTCTCGCGCAGAGAGTACAATCGAATTGCTATGATTGATGGTCTGTATGGTCATTTATCGCTCTCCACGAGTTTAAAAGGGTACACGTTAGAGTCTGCTTACTCAACGCGTGTGCAGTTGCTGCTCTAAGGAAATGTGCGCTACGTATAGCTAATGACTGTCACAAATCTATCTCCACGCTTCAGAAAAGACAAACCTCTCTCCCTGTCCTTGAAGACCAACAGCAACTCTGATTTTAAGGGAGTGGCAGTTACATGTTGACTCCACGTGGAGCCTCAGTTGCCAAAATTCTTAATTCCAGTTCTTTTCTTTTTCATTAGCTACAAAGGTTCATGCTAGATGTTGCAACTCTGCCTGAAAGGACTCAAGAGGAAGGGATCGTGTTCTTTCCGTGCTGTCTGTCCAACTGTTCTATTGTTGTAGTAGTTCTAGTATCTAGTAGAGTAGCTGATCGATTAATTTTTATGCGGTTTGCAGTCAAATAAAATATTATTTAAATTTCCATATTTACACAACTACAGCACGGAGAGGCAATTCCGTAAGTATGTCCTTTTATTATTCCAGCATTCTTTAGTCACTCAGGAGTTGAAATTAGAAGCTGCCTTATTCCCACGTCACGGCTTGGAGTGTGCGATTACATAAATTGGAGGGCACGTGTCAGTCACTCTTTGTATTATACCTACACCTAATAACCAAGTCTTGGAATTTCGCACTCGTCTCAGAACGGAAGTGGGTGAGCTGATATTTCCAGTTCTTCCGAATTTGAGGACAGAAAATGCCGCTGTAGCTTTTATCATCTGGAAAAGGAAGCGCAGGAAGTGGGCACGTGATAATAAACTTGAAAAGAGAAAAAAAAATAGTATTTTACACTTGATTAAAAAAATAGGAGAAAAATTACAGTTCATATGCACTTTAGAATGAGTAAATAAAATTTGGAATTAATTTGTAATCTAATAAAGTAGAAAATACAAAAGTAGAACAGTCAGTTTCGAAAGGCAATTAGGATAAATATCAGCTTTTATAAATTGCGCTCTCTAGGATGGTTACAAAGGGAGAAAGAGACATTTATTCTTCATAATTCTTACACAATCATTATCGTATTATCCCAGAGATAGAAATCGCTTCATCACAAAATAATAGTTTATTGGAGCTCAGAAAAACTTTGCTCCACTATCGTTTTATTCTTTTTTCGAATACTTGTTACCAATTGGTCCGTTCGGAGGGTTTTTGATCTCCGTGTAGCTTAACTCGAAGCGATTGAAGAAGTGCAGTGCAAACAAGTTTCAAATCAGCAAATTTGTCTATCTATTTTCTCGTGCTGTTGACGTGCTGTACATAAAATTACACTACAGTATGTATTATAGGTGAGGCATTCGCAGCTGTCTCTCATTTACGGCTGTCATTTTCTCCCAGCACCTCTTATAGCGTGTACTGTTCCGTTTTCGATTTATTCCATTTTCTATACTTTCTTTGCTTCTATCATTTTATTCTTTTTTCGCGTACTTGTTCTTGTTCCAACTTGTCCTTATTCTCTCATTTTTCCCTTGTTTTCTTTTCGTATTTTCCCTCTGTAACCTCGGTCCTCGTTTACGCTATTCTTCTTATTTTTGCTCTCCCCATCCTCATCATGTTTTAAGGGAAAGTAACGGAAGTAAAGCACGTTCCACTTGAAGGGTATACATGTACTCGAAGCGTGAAGAGAGGTAGTGCCAGTAATGATGTGGTGCGGGGGCGGGGGTTCGGTTTCTATTAGAGACATCTACACGACAACTGCGGAAACAAATGCCTCCGTCTACCTGATGAACATGGACACAAAAATCAATGCTACCACCACACTCCTTCCTATCAACTTCCAGCTAGACATGCAGACGAGCTTAAATTATTTATATAACGAATATAATTATATCTACAGAAAGGAAGAGCTCTTGAATCTGCGAGTCTTTCAAGGCAATTTTCCTGTAATAGCACATCTAAAGAACGTAAAGAAGGCAGGAATAAAGCGCTACTCTCATTTACCTTAAATATTCTTGCCTCTTCCTGCCTATATATTATATCTGAAACATATATATGAACAAAACTAGCTTTATTTTAAACAAGCAAACCTGCCGAATTAATTCCTTTGACAGTGCCATTCAAAGGGTAGCATGTAAACTGAATGAGTGGGTAATTACTTGGAAATTTGTGATCACTGGAGCCTCTAGTTATTAAACTTTTCTACTGAGTTTGTATACATTCTTTCATTTTAATACCCTGTTTTATCTCTTATGGAACAACCGTGCCTCCCTATCCAACTTTTCGTTACATATTGTTTTACATCCCATACACAAAGAATGGCTGGTAATTTGATCATCATTTGAGTTTTCAAATACTTTATACAGGATTATTCCAAAATAAGAAGCATATTTCAGCTTTTTATATCCAAGAAAGTGAGAAAAACAGAAATACGTTCTGCAGAGTGGAACTTCTGAAGTTTTATGGTGCAGACCTATAAACATCAGCATATACATGATACATAAGTAAACTTAATGGCGGCACCGTAGCCGAGCGGTTAGAGCGTTTCAGCCAGAACATCGAGCTTTTGCACAGTAATATTATTTATTCATATTAAGTGTACAAATTTTCAAGCAAAAGAGGTACAATTGTAAAAGTTATAAAATTCGGCACCAGTAGACACGACGCGATGTTTATAAATATTACAGAGGTGCATCAGGGAAGAATCCAATTTACCATTTGAAGACATTGCTAGAAGTTATATATTAATATGTAAATAATCATGAGTGAAATGTGCACGTAAAACACGACGCCATTGAATGCGCTAAAAGATAAACAAATACACACAGCTCCTCCTTGCTTACATACTCTATCTGTGAAGGCCAGTAAAATGCGTCCCGAAACTGCGGGGACGCCATAAATGGAAGTGAGTGAACACTGTATTTTGGGTATTACTTGACTTTTTGATTTAAGAGTCTGAGCTGTTTACCTGGATGTGAATTGTCAGAAGTCTCTGGAATCATTCATAGAGCGACAGTCACACAATCGGCTGATAACTAGAATGGTTTGCTGGTATGTTCTGTTGTCCCAGTTTTTATTCATTCCAAAGAGGATCTTAGTGACTGGTGAGTTTAGGAATGGAACTTCTTGGTGCAGAAGCACCAACGATGGTTAATTGGCAACAAACCTTCCAGTAACAACATTTCAAGCAGTTTTCCTTCGATACTCCTGACACTTTTCGAGTATCGACAGCCAACGAGAGATTGCCTGTCATTTCATAGCTGAATGAGCTCTTGGTTGCAGTTGAAAGAACTATTCGCTTCGCTACCTCCTCGAAATCTCAAGTTCCGGTTTTTGTGCATTACTAGAACAAAAGATAGATCAGCTTTATACACCATATTCGATTTCTTGGAAGAACGTACAAGTTTTGAATGGGGGAATCATTACCTCACTGAACATTTGGAAATGCTTCATTCTGAATACATTCGAGCTGGTGAATTTTTGCGGATTGTATAATTCATAATACCGCTATCGTGAAGCTCGTCTGCTTTGGCCTAGACTCAATTGGAAATCGATAGTTTTCTTAGCTGCAACCACAGCTTTATTTTGAAATAAAGGAGGTTGAAAATATAAGTAAAGGTTAGACAATGAAGGGTGACACCTTGCGCACTGCGACCTCCACACAGATCTATTGCGACTAACACTCTCCGGGAGGAAGGGATGAAGTGAGAAAACCGCAGGAGGTCTCAGGGTCGCAGGCAGACAGGCCACAGAGACGCGCAGAAGTCTATAACACTAAGAGCTACGAGATCATCCCGGCGCTAGATCCGCTGTGCAGCCACCAACCCTCCGGGTTCGGTGTCGAGAAGCATCCCTCCCTCGAGAGGACAGCGACCACATTACGCCGCCCAGCGCCGAGAATAGTACAATGCGCAAGCACCTGCGCAACACCGTCATAGTCAAACACCACGAGTCTAGAAGTACACCTGAAAGATGATAAGGAAATGGAAGATTTGCTGTTCGTTTTATTCCTCTTTCACTTATCTACAGTGGCTAGATTAAGTACTTGTAGTATGACGTACCCGAAAATTAAAAATTGTCAGCCCAAATATGCTTTTGAGGTACATTGAACCCTACAAAATTAACAAATGTCCGCACGGGCTTCTGTGAACAGCATAAATGAAAGCTAATTTGCTTTAAGAGTTCAGCTTCTTCTAAGGACGCGGCATTTCCCCATGCAAACTATCATCTATGTGGACAAATGTTAGTTACCTTTGATTTTCTCAAAAATTACACCAACGATTTTAAAACACTATACGTTTAGGACTTCGCATGACAATTAAAATAAACATTACATTTCCTGGGAATAGCCTGTAAAGTCTTCTTCATTCTGGACGAATTTGATATAACTAGTTATCCATAAGAGCTAGAAAGCAACTTGGAAAATGTATGCAAGATCTGTGTAAAACAGATGATGGCAATTTTTGTGACAACCATTTCCGTGATAATCGTTGCTATTGGTTTAAATTTCCCAAAACATTATCATTTACTTTTAAAGCGCAAATGCCAGGATGAGCTTTACTTAACGTAACTTAAACACGACGGGACGTAACGTGAAGTAAGAAACTAGATCTATTAGGATGCACTTAACTTTAACGTAGTAGGAATTATTATGATTGGTTATTCTTTTACTCGGATACATGGCGGATATTCGAAGCAGCTCTTTTTCTAATAAGGGGTTATGTTTTCCACAAATGAAAAGAGAGAGAATCCGAAAATGTGAAGTAAGAAACATTTTAAACGGCTAATAAAGCATGGAGAATCGACTTTAGAAGCACAACAAAATAAACAGAGAGAGAGAGAGAGTTTTAATGCAAATAGTTACATAGAGAAGCACAATTTATTCCTGCATGATTGGCTCAAATTAGTCACGTGACCTCCAAACTTTACGCAACGTGAAGGAATAGTTTGGCATTGCCAAGCTTTCACATTACGTCAAGTTAAGTTACGTTAAGTCGATCCCAAAGTGGCTCCATTTAATATAATGTGTTGACCAGCGCTGTCCAACGCCATGGCGCCCGTGATATACTTTTCTGGCGCCCTTCATAAGCAATCTTTTACTCTGACGAATTCTAATATTAACCACAGAACTATTTCCCTTCGAATGTCTTCCCAGTACACACCATGAAGTAAGCTTTTGTACACCTAAAACTGTATTCATTACTTCCCTAGCCAGTGCTCTTTCTTTTTCTCTCAAAAGAAGGGTAGCTGCCCTAACGGTGGTGGTGATGGTACCCGCACCTCCTTGGACAATGCTGTATTAGACTTCACCGTTACGTCCCGTCGCGTTAAGTCACGTTACGTTAAGTTCATCGTAATCCCGGCATAAGCGACCATTCTTTTGTTTCTTGTAATGTCATGCAAAGAGTAGGTATGGCGTTTCAAAGTCAGTATATGAAGACCCCCTTTAAACATTTGACTATCGCTGTCTCCGGTATCCCTCTTGCAACTGCGACATGTGCAAGGAAATATGTGTGTAAACGTTCCTCTGGATCAGCATGATAAATAGAAAAATAAGCTTTTATTACAATAATTTGTAGAACATATAAATAATGAGTAAATGGGTAGAGAAGTTATGTGAATGTAACGCTCAGTTATGTTTGGCAATAGCTTGCAAAAGGAAACAAGTACACTATTTTGAATGTTGCTCAATTGAAACAGTTGATCGGAACGGAACTAGGTATTTGATTTGTCACACGGAGGAGACTTCTTCCAACTGGCTATTTGTGAGAGTGGCAGCAGCAGCAGCAGTTTGTCTGGGAGGAGGGTTAACTGACAGGAAACGCGGTGGCGGCGCCTGTAGCGTTTTGTTGGGAGCGCTTCTGAGTAAAGGACCAGATGTCGGCACAAGACATTGACTGGCTGGGCAATCGATACCGGGAAAAACAAAGCACATAGGGGAAACACCCCTGAGGATTATGGGTCAAATTTATGACAGGCGGGCAGCTGTAATAGTACCTACAGTACCGCCCAAAAATGGATCGCGCAGCTGCCATTCCCTTCACGACACGACATGCTTTTACATTTTAGTGTAAAATCTGAGTGTTCTGGTTAACAGAATCCTCCCATCACCGCTTGCAGAAGTGCCAACCTAAAGCAGACAAAATACTGTTTGCTGGGAAGTGCTTACCTAAACATTTTTACTATTAAAAGCTACCCGAATATTCAATTTGTTCAGAGAGTGTTAAGTCAGAAACTACGAAAACCGAACCATCGCCTGTGATTGAATACTTTTGTGGCAAGTGTAAACAATACCATAGGCCTGTAACTTAGAGGTCACAGAACAGTTAATTTTTTGTCAGAGTAAACCCATTGGTTGTGATCTGCAGATTGCTTTCATTTTCAAGATTTTATGAAAGATTTAAATATTCCTATATAACTTTATTTGTGTGTTTCATAGACTGGGTTGTTCAAGTAGGCATGAGGTACACACGTCGCTATGATGCCAACATGTTCGGTTACTTACAATGTTAATGTGAGTTTTATATTGGAAGAAAACACGAATGAAGTGCTTGGCTTAGACTTTTCGTTTGTTTTTTAAGTTTACAGGAGGTCAGTGATGTGATTCACAGTGAGAAAAAGACTTTGTATTTAGCGGATATAGCTTAAACGAAAATCGAATACTTAGGGCTTTTATAACTCAGAGAAATAAGTAGTCTGAAAGAGTTTATGCACTATTATTATTGTCATTATTACTATTATTATTATTATTATTATTATTATTATTATTATTATTATTATTATTATTATTATTATTATTATTATTATTATTATTATTATTATTATTATTATTATTATTATTATTATTATTATTATTATTATTATTATTATTATTATTATTATTATTATTATTATTATTATTATTATTATTATTATTATTATTATTATTATTATTATTATTATTATTATTATTATTATTATTATTATTATTATTATTATTATTACAATTAGATGTCCATTAAGGGGAAGAAAAAAATTGATGTGTTACATTAACACAATTTTTTCTAACACATTTATTTTTATACCTGCGTATAGAAGTAGGGAAAGTATTGTTTTCGACCCAAAACTTTGATGTAGAGTTTTCACCGGAAATATATGTTTTGAGGCTTCCTGAATCCAAACAAGCAGTTTCAGAAAAAGGTGTGTGTGTGTGTGTGTGTGTGTGTGTGTGTGTGTGTGTGTGTGTGTGTGTGTGTGTGTGTGTGTGTGTCTGCGAACAGCGTAACTCAAAAACGAAAAGTCGGTTAAAAACCAAAGTTGGTATTTAAGTTTAAGTTATCTTTCAAGGATGAGACACGAAGATTTTGAAGAAAATTCCTTTACCCTAAACTACCTACGCGGAAAATGTTTCAAAATAGATTTTCTCAACATTGGCCCTAACGATTTTGATTAAAATGCCATATGTTTAAGACATTTTTAAGGCAAATGAAATGTATATTTTGAATTTTTAGCTATAGCCCATGTAGTCCTGTTTACTTTTGCATAACTGGTAAATCGTAAGAGATAGACAAAATCTTAATACGCAAAAATGCATGTGATGTCTATATGCATTTTTTGTGGAGTGAACATTTCGGAGATATTCCTTGTTATTTGTGTGTTTTGCAACACTTAAACTTTTCTCAAATGGAAGGTCGTTATTCACTTTTTCATCTGTTGCAAAGACAATGGAATTTCAAAGCTTTAAAAGGTTTCACTATCACTCAAAGCCTACTGTATTCCAATGTTCCCCTTGCATCTATAAGAAAATCAGTAGTAAGGTAATTTCTGCAATGTTTATCTCCACTAATATGAAGATAAAGGAACAAGAGCTTGTAAGAATAGTTAGTATAAGAGTAGAGAAAGTCATGTGAGTGCAACACATGAGACTTTTTTTTCTATTTATTTGAGGTTAATCCGGATAAACGCTTGCAGAAATAATTTCCTAACACAATCCGTGCAATATCTTGGGCTTTGAAATTCCATACTCTCTGAACGCCTAAGAAGCAAAATAATGAGGACTTAGCACTTAAAAAAATAAACGATAAAGTTCTGGTAAATTCAAAACAATAGCAATAGATCGGGCTGTTCTCAGACAATTCCAGACATACATTTTATCCTTCAAGTAAATACTTCAAACTTTTGATACCTACTTTATTCAAAACAGTTGTTGAGAAAGTGCTGAAAATGATGCTTTATGTGAAGAGTTTTCCTGAAAATCTTTGTGTTGAAAGTTCTGGGCTGGTAAATGGGAAGTTTAGTATTCATTTTTTTTTTTTTTTTTTTGCTTCAGCTGTTCAAACACTCATACGCACACACACGACACGTGGATATCTAAAGACTATTTTGGGTTTACGGACTTCAAAGCATGTATTTTGGTGAAGTGGATATGGAATTCCTTATGTTTCTCGTGGGACCACTCAGAGTATGCAATGGCAAAGCTAGCTTGCAGCAAACTATATTTAACTCGTAGCATCTTTTCTTTTTTTAATTAACGTCCTCTAATATTGCATCATATCGGACGAATGAATGAAATGAAATGAAATGAAATGGGTGAAATGATGCTCAAATGAGCCAGAGGTCCATGGAGCTTTAAGTTATCCGACATTCGTCTTTCCAGGGTAGGGAAAACCTCGGAAAAAAAAACCTTACCCGGATAACTTACCCTAAGCGAGATTCGAACTCGCGACCTCTTGAACGTGAGGCAGACACGCTAACCATCACGCTACCGAGGCGGGCTCGTAGCATCTCAAACTTCTGTTTGATCCTCTCTGGTTTTTGTGTTTGTTTTTTCCTTTCTTTAGTGTTCAACGCCCGTCTTGGTGAATACGGTACCACAGGCGGTGGATACTAATGATGCATGAAAGAAATGATTATTGAGGAGGAAATTTGAGAAGGAAATATTTACGGTACCTCCCCAGTTATTAGAAGTAAGGAAAACCCCTTTTAGGTAGGACGGTCATGCGGGATTTGAACCGCGGACCTCTCGTTTACGAGTTCCGCCACCTGTGCAGTTACAATAAAAGCTATACTGTTTCGATCAGCACGTTTCATGTAGACAGAAAAAACAAGCGTCTGTATGAATAATTGTACACAGATGAATGATAAAGGATAGAGAAAGTCGTGTGATTATAACACATCCGATTTTTCTTTTTTACGCAATGTTTAATGCAGTGTCATTACTTGGCAACGTGGAACGGCAGTATTTTGCGAGATGAAGGTAAGCCTTTTAACAGAAACGCTATACATTCAATAGCGCTCTTTTATTTATGATCATTTGATACGCAGCATGCTTCTCACTAGCACTCGTTTATGTTCCATTAAATGTTTTCAAGCAGACAAAAACATCGAAATGGGAAGCTTCTCTAAAACGCGAGATCATTACATAAAAGCGCGAGCGGGAATAACGGACTGAATGCGGGAGAATTGGTAGGTATGCGTGTATAGCAAAATCGGCTGTACCAAAAAATCCTGTATGCGTAACAAGAGAGGCAAGTAGAACTTCATTCATGAAGAGAAGTTTGGTGCCCAAGGCCAGCCAATGATACTAATTTCCGAGAGTGCATAACATGTCGGTATTGTCATAGTGGTGTGTAATTAATACGCGACTTTCTTGTTTTCGTTGTGCTTTTATTGAACAGTTGAGGATCTAACTCCACACTTAAATTTACAAGCATGTGCACTTTGCATTCGTTAACATTTACCACGTTTCCATGGGGAATTAAAATCGATTTGAGTTCTCATTCCGGATTGAATACTGCACGAAAACGAGGAAATTGAATCCTTGGATCCGATCCTCTTAGAACTGGAATCGAGTCGAAATTTTATTGCATGGAAACACCATCGGATTCAAATCGATTTGAATCCGCCAAAGATGCTAAGGTCTACTGTACTCGTTGCAACACCTGTATGCTCATTTGTTTTCTTAGCGAAAATGGTGTAATAAAACGCAGCAACAAAGCCACTTTTATTGTTTCTATAATCTCGCACTATATTCTTCTCAAAAACGTTCACTAACCACAAAACCTACTTAAAATACGCAGAAAACATAATTTCTACAGGTTCGCCAGCATAAATCAAGTGATCAACATAACAGCTTGAATTATTCATGCTTGAGCCTTGAGTATCCAAATCGATCTCATTCCGGAGCATGGAAAAGCGGATCGTATTGAGAATGGGACTGGACTCAAATCAACTTCAATTCCCCATGGAAACGTAGTGATTGTATATTTCGCACCTTCGCTTGTTTTCTCGTCATTTAGGAAACACAAACACAACCGATATAATACTGTTTCATTATACTGTGACTGTGATACGAGTATATGCTTTACCAGTGTCACAATGAAAACAGTGTTACATATAACATTTTATGCAATTTTAGCATTAAAAGGTGTAAAAATAATTAATAATTTGCTAAATGAAAAAGTATAATACATCAGAGATCGCAGATGTATGGCGTAATATGGTTGCCAAGCAGATGTTTTTAATTTGTTTCAACACTTATAGAGGAAAATGGAAAGTAATGATAAAATTATTGAAAATATGGATTGTGTTTCGCTTGACATTGAATGAAGCCGACTACCGAGTTCATTAATTAAAAAAGTCGAAAGATATTTACGAAAAAGAATATGAAAAGTTTTGCGGATGGAGAAACGAAAAATGCGTTAGTTTGACTAAACCCTGCGAACGCTGGCCAATGTTCAAGCAGAGCGCTGTTGCCAAGCGTAGTGCATGTACCGGCAGAGGTTCTGTACAAAAGAGCGCGTGAGATGCATGTACCACATTCGGCAGCGCTAGTTAAAGGCACATGGAGGCGGGCCGTACTGCAGACTCCAGCGAATCCTAAGCTTGCCCCTCTTACCAGCGGCAGAGGCGGCGAGGTGTAACCTTAGGAATCTCTCAATGTCTGTGCCTTTAGTCTAGATCAGGCCGCCCGGTGTCTCCTCTCACCTCATCCTTACCCCCGGAAGTGCTCCTCTTGTGGGCATAGGTACAATAAGCCTAGCTTCAGCGCCGAACCTCTCCGTATCTCTCCCATTCCTATACGATGTGTTCACTCACATGACTTTCTCTATTCACTCTTGTACAGATAATTTTACAAACGCATATTCATGTTAATCCAGATAAATATCAACAGAACACACTAGGGCACTGCGGCTTTCCAGCTCTTCATCGTGGGAATACTTTTAATCTGATAGTCCATCAGCAATCTTGCAATTATTGTTCTTGTTCAACACATTTCAGCAAAGACAAGTTTTCCCACTATACCTTCCACACGACTTACATTACCTGTAGCAACGAATTTCACCGATTCTGTTTGATTTTCAATTTCGCGGTAATACTTGTTGTTTTATTCGGCATAGTGAAATACAAATATTACCTCAATCACTAGTTTCGGCTCCGTGAAGACTGCATTGTATAGATTAAACAGCTTATTGAAATACCTGAAAAACCAACCCATTATGTCGCGGTCTGGTTACATTTGGTGATATTCCATCTGTTAGGTTGCATTGGTATCAGCAACTGTTCGTGAAATACAACCATGATAAAGCTACAGTCATTGTTGGTGTTACTACATCCGTTATGTTGCCATAGAAGCCCTTGTTTATGAACCCGTTGCAGAGAAGCCAACCGATTGATTTTAAAACATTCTGCTTAGATGCTTTTTCATGAAAGTTGGCAGCACTGCAGACTGCAGTTTAGTGTAATGTCGGCCATACTGAATTTTTGAGAACTGCCGATAAGCTGTTTCTCCTGTAACAGTAATCCTGGTGCGACCCTTAAGGGACCTCACAGTCCTTTAGAGCACAAGTCCGTCTTACAGTTTAGCTGAATGTATAATTTGTGGCTGACGTGCCCAAACTTTTAACAAAATATAAATAGCAGAGCCAAAATAAATTTCCAACAATTTTTAGACTCTGAGGTTCTGAAACGTTATTCTACAAATATAAGTATAATACAACAAAACTCGCAAAAAAGACAAAAACCGGGATTTGTTCTTAAAAATAACTTATAACCTGTAAAATGCCATATCAGATAGTGTCTAGAAATGCAGAAAAAAATTAAATTAAATGTGGTTTAATTTCACTTAAAACGTTATAAGCCACCATTAATTTCCACATAGCATCGCTCTAGCATTATCAGAAAAAAATATGCAAATTGATTGGTCACCATTTCTTTCCTCCGTGCCTGAATGCAGAGATATATCCACAGTTTCTCAGAAACAAGTTACACCATTCAATTGATAATGTGCCTCTGGTTGTCATTGAACGAATGTGGTTTCTACACGATGGTGCCCTAGCTCATTTTGGTCGCTCAGTACATAATGTCTGGAATGATAAGTTTCCGCATAGATGGACTAGTCGAAGGAGATTCATTACATGGCCGTCTGATCTTCTGATTTGAATCCAAACTCAGACTTCTTGGCCTGAGACTATTTTAAGTCTCCCTGGTTTTGCGATTCCTCCAGCGGATATTGACTGAGTGAGAGCGTATTCACGCTGGATTTAATCGAATTCTATCAATACATTGAGATTCACAGGATATTTACAGAAAATTGAATAGAATTAAATTGAATGCATTTTGTCATGTCAGTATATTAAATACATTTCTTTCTTCTACTTCTTTTTCTTGTTCTTCTTCTTCTTCTTGTTCATCTGATTATCCTCCCGTATGGCGGACTGACACTCCCTAGCCTGTGCCTAGGGTCTGATGCCTGTTGGGGAGCAGACGAATTTATGGACCAGATAGACCAGCCCAGCACCAGGTATGGTAGTGGGGAAGAGGATGATATAAAATGCGAAATGGATGCATGGAAAGGCGATGATGGACCAGTTGGTGGACCCGCCCACGAATATCACATGCGGGTCCTTGGGATCGAACCCGCGAAGTCGTTAGAAAATAAAAAACAACGAAAATGTTTCTTGATAATCTTCGCATTTCATACGTGAAAAACGCTGAACTTAAAGTTTTGTATTCATCCGACATTTCCTTTTTACGTTAGACTGTTTACAGGCGGTCACAAGCGCTCGCAAAATTAAATCATTTTATTGTTTAACGACGCTGTCAATTGACAGGATCACACCAGTGTCGCCAGTGTGCGGGAATTTCGTCCCGCAGAAGTTCTTTTACATGGCAGTAAATCTACTGACGTGGAACTATCATTTTTAAGCACATTTAAAAACCATAAAAGTGCACGCGTTAGTTACCATTATTCTAAAAATGTGTTGTTTTTTTTCGGCTCAAGGATCACAAAACATGTATTTCCGATGAAATCTCAATAGATATCCAATTTTGGGGTAAAATACAAGAGCCCTTTTACCTACTTAAGGTAAATGATAGTAAAAAATAAAAACAAATTTGATTCCTACAAATTTATTCCTTTCGAAAATAAACGTGTAAGAAATTTGGAGCTAATAAGATAAAGAAAAATACGCCATTTTGTTGAGAAATAGCTTATTGTTTCGAATATTGCTTGACTCATAATAATAATAATAATAATAATAATAATAATAATAATAATAATAATAATAATAATAATAATAATAATAATGATGATGATGATGATGATGATGATGATGATGATGATGATGATGGTGATGATGATGATAATAATAATAATAATAATAATAATAATAATAATAATAATAATAATAATAATAATAATAATAATAATAATAATAATAATAATAATAATAATAATAATAATAATAATAATAATAATAATAATAATAATAATAATAATAATAATAATAATAATAATAATAATAATAATAATAATAATAATAATAATAATAATAATAATAATAAAAGTTTATTTCAGTTCATAGTTTAATCTTTCGAGTTTCTGCCTTTAAAAGTTTAAGGTAAATCTTGAATAACTGATATATAATTTAAAAACTCAAATAGTTGCATTTGCCTCTTCTGTAGGACAGTAAGTAATGAAAAGTGCATTAGCAATCCTTCTTCTATAAGTTACCCTTTCAATGTCTGCATTCCTTTTATCGGCAGTTGTTACAGATAAGGCCCGGTTTCGCCAACAACAGTAATTTTATTTACCTGGGTTCAAAATCAGAAACCTCGGTTTTGGTCAAGTTGCTGTTTCACCATGCGCTTATAACCTACGTAACTGTTTTCCATAAAGTGTATGGAACTTTGCACATTCGTTGCACATAAAAATCAAGTCACTTGCAACAGATGTTTAATGTTATTTTTTATAATAAATACAATTTCATTATATAAATTGTTGCCAGTAAAAATGAAATTAGAAAAACTAATGACAGAAAGAAATAAAAAAATTACAACCTGGAAAAATTATATTGATTTCACACATGAAGTAGAGAAATACCTAAAAACGTAGACATAAAATGCGAGCATCAGAATGCTCTGATTTCTGTTCTGCAGGCCTACATAAAATAATCAGGCAATATAAGCAATTAGCTGATGTGCTGATTGTTGTAGTACGTCTAACCTTAAAAGCTATATGTCCCATTCACACAATTTTCTCTATTATAATTTATTTCCATAGATTATCTTTAAATGATCCATGCAAAAACTTCTTTTTTGTGTTTCTTGTTAATAATAAACTGCAAGAAATAGTTTCAGTTAAGTAATCCATAATACAAATTACACAGCCTACATCAACAGTCAACTGCACACACGCATGCACGCGCGCGCGCGCACACACAAACACACCACACACATATACAATCCCATGTGGTTGTCAGAAAATGTCACGATTTGAACAGGCGCCATACACTAAGTGATCCGTACTCTAAATTGTTCTTAATACGAACTTTGTACTTAAAGCCGCCGCAGTTATTTGCCCTGTTTGCGATCGATTTTGGTAAAACAAAATGTAATCCTGCTATACTTATATCTCGACGTTTGTAATTTGCATCACCGATGCTTTTAATTGAATGCCTTTGAGCGTTACACGTTACAGTGGTCCTGTCTAGTCTTCTTTTGTTTTTCATTTATTCTGACGTGACCATTGTAAAGCATTTCACGATGGCTGCGATTCAGAGGACCTCAAAAAGCTACAGTTTCGGTGAAATGACGATATCCAGTAGAGGATTAAGAATGCACATAATTAGCTTAAAACGCCGGCAACTACCACTGATTTTGTAAACGTATGGTGGAATTAATAAAATGTGGATGCAGCTCAGCCCAATGTTTTTACGTTTACCTTTTCACACATGAGGGGAGTTTGGCAAATAATTTCACCTTTTGAAAAGGTATCGAACCCAATGCTATCTCCAGGGAAATCTGATAAGATCTCAGGTTGATAGGTGCTTTTGTTTTTATTGTAAACGCGATCTATTATATAATATTAAAAAAGTAAACTCCATTAATGCACAGGCTAGCTAGTTTTTAAGAAGATAATTTTAACTGCCCCGTGCTTTTTCAATTCCTCCCAAAGATGATAACATTTAACAAATCCATGCTTAATATTATCATTTTAAACTAGCACATTACGCAAATAAATCTAAGGTTTCTTAAAGACACATGCTGTTTGCCTTTCCTTATTTAATACATGGCTGTTGCAGTGTGATAGGGCTGTTATATCTAGAAAAAATTGATGTGTTGCACTCACATGACTTTCTCTACTCTTGCACTAACCATTCTTACAAACTCTTATACCTCTATCTTCTTCGTGTTAGTTGAGATAAACATTTGTAAAAATTATCGCATTGCTTATTTCCTTGTAGGTGAAAGGGGAGTATTAGAACGCAGTAGGCTTTGTACGATAGTCAAATCTTTTAAAGCTTTGAGATCCCGTTCTCTTTGCACGCTTAACATAAAAAAATGAACGACGATGTTCCATTTCACGAAAGTTTTTTAAGTTTTACAAAACTCACACACATTACAAGGAATATCTCCGAAAACTTATTAAGACATAAATTGTGTATCTTGCAAGATCTAAATTTTTTGTATGGTATGATTTGGTCTATTTCTAACGGTTTACCAGCATTGCCAAAGTCGTCCAGAGTAAATACGACTACAGGGGCTATAGCCAGAAAATTTAAGATATACACTTCATTTGTCATAAAACTATCTCAAACATATGACATTTTAATCAAAATCTTTAGAGCCATTCTCAAGAAAATCAAAGTTTTCCATGTAAAGGGTAGTTTAGGGTGGGGCTATTTTCTTCAAAATCTTCGTGTCGCATCCTTGAAAGACATTAAACTTAAATACCAACTGGTTTTTACCTACTTTTCATTTTTGAGTTATGTTGTCCACAGACTGACACACAGATTGACACACAAACACACACACACACACGCACACACACACACACACACACACACACACACACACACACACACACACACACACACACACACACACACACACACACACACACACACACGGATCTTTTTCTAAAAATGTTTTTCTTTTTAGTTTCAGGGGATCTCAAAGCATATATTTCCGGTGAAATCTCGACATCGAATTTTTGAGTGGAATACAATACTTCCCCTACTTACCAGTTGAGAAAGTAAAAATAAAAACAACAAAATTTAAAAATCGCCATTTTGCCAAACAAACTAGTTTGTTATATGCGAAGGTTTTCAGAATCCAAGACATAGAAGTTATTTATTTTTATTTATTTTAAACACTTAAATACTCTTAAAAATAGAACAAGTTTTGTAGGCACAAATACAAATATAGAATTAACAAGTAATAATAAGGAATGAGACTAAAAAATCAGCTTTTTCTATCTCCTGTGAAGATAGAATATAGCGTGACATTGCCCATTCTGTATCCTTTTTATGCTTTAAATTGTAGGATTTGGCATGTGTGTTTAAAATCAAATCATTACAGAACGATAAAAACTTATTTTCCTGTCCCTCAAAGTTTTTTTTTTTTTTTTTTTTTTTTTTTTTTTTTTTTTTTCGCACCCTTAATTCTCCCGCCCCTCATACATTGGCGCTCCGGGCAAATGCCCAATTAGCCCGTCTGTAAATCGGGGCATGTTAATGCAAGCATACTTAAAACAATATATATTGCAATTTATTTCCTCAAAATGATCAACCGTTTAGATTGAAACATGACGGGCAGGTGACAGCTTAAATCGCGTGATCACCGCAGCCACTAATTGTATTACCCCAAGAAACCAATGCCGTATTTTATTGGTCTCAATAACCATTTTCCCGTTTCTTTATTTTATTACTTTGTTCAATATGTTTGGGCCGAAAATCTTATCATGTACCTATGAAGCAAAAATATATTTCAATTTTTATAGATTATATCCTACGTTTTAGTAAATGCCTATTTTAATCAACAGAAATAAAGCTAATTAATGTGATAAAAAATGTATATATTTACTACTGAGAAGAAACTTACGGGAAGTTTGCTAAGTTCAAGTTTCAAAGGCGTCGATCGTAATAGATGCATGACAATAAATATAGCGGCAAATGCAAACAAAAACAATCAGTTCGAACTTAATTATTAACAAGGAGGAACTGAAATCATGGTTATAAAATTTACGCACAGTTAGAAAGAGGCTCAACAGATGCATAAACTTTTCTCGGTACATTTCACGCAGACATTTATTTCTCTAACTTATCAGTTTTTCCTCCAGGATTCCTAAGATTAGAAAGCATATGTTTTTTATCCCATAAATTTCATCCTTACAGTTAATGTTTCACCGTTTCGACACCACTGTTCTTCGTATTGATGTTAATATTAGTGTAAGTAATGGGTTTTTCCAACTTGCGTTCATTCGCTCGCGTAAATCGAAAAGCGGCATGTACCTTTCATGTTAACTTTTAATTTCTCTCACGCCATTGTTGTGTAAACAAGGGAGGAGAGGAGAATTTAATGTATTACTTATATTACTGCAAAGTTTTAGATACATAGGTTTCAAACTAATATACTTATTCATAGTGGCTGTGAATATTATACTTCATATAACATTGGTATACATACATTCCCAAGTGAGATAAGATATCTATACCTCATCAAGCTTTAATGAAAGCAACGTCGGCCCGCTTTGAACATTATTACACGTTGTAGTGCTGTAATAAGCCGATACGTCATGCTGATCTTGAACTCCCTTCACCCCTCCCTTCTACCAAGTTTCATGACTGAAATACTTCTACACATGCAGCCAAAACCGGTTTTCATGAATGAAACTCGCTAATTTTGCAACAAAGAGAGAAAGCTGAACAAAGAATATCAGTAATTAATGACACAAAAGGGTAATGCCGGCATACTTACATGTTACTATCATAAAAAGTGTCAGACTTGGTTTACACCACGGCATTTTTATTCACACGATCATAACGTTCTCTCAGACAAACATTCAACAATTCGCACTACACCGGACACATCTAGACGTCACAGAATCGCACATTGTCCTCCATTGATCACCGCATCTCAGCACCCAGGATCTTCCGCTACCGATCAAGAAGTCATTTTGAATTGCACTGATGGTTCCCTAACCCAAGCTGTGCTCCAGTGTAGCCAACCTGCGGTTGTACCTTACCAGCCAAACGTGACAGAATTCCGCTAAAAGCCGCTATTTTCACATTTGTGTACTTTTTGAAGACCAGAACGAAATTAAGATTTATGGATCCCCTAAATGTAATCGTACAGAATTCTTGTGCAGTACCTACAGCTTAGTTCTTCTGTTTGCAAGTGAAAAACTTGCGTTTGACTCCAAACAGTTTTTATTCTAGATGTTTGCTTCAGTTAACGTTATATCAATGCCAGTTCCTTTCAATTTAAGCAGTTAGGTAGCTTTTAAATGTCTTTGATTTCATTTAATGGGTTGCTTGGATTAGTTTTTTACCTCGAGAAGTCGAATATCACGTAATATATAGATCGTTGTGAGCATCACTTCATAGATTTCATTTATTCATCCTTCGCTCAATATGATCTACCCTGTTAAAAGACGTAATATTTGAAACAGTTCATTTTGCTAAGTGTTATGGACATAATACTAATACAACTAAACGAGATGGCTCAGATGGTAACGTCTGTGCCTCCTATAAGTGAGATACGGGGTAAAATCCCATGTACCGGCTAATATATTACTTCTATGATTTCACTCAATTGCCAACTAAATATCGGACTGGACATTCATTGCCGTGAACCGAATTTTCACCTACCAAACAAAAGAGATAAAAATAAATATAGTACAGGAAGGCGATTACTTCTCTAAGCTCAATTATCAACGAGTTATTTAAATAGGTAGTACAGAAAGGTAACTACGCGACTAGGGTTGTCTATCCAGCATCACCATGACCACGTGTTGTACATTCAAAGAAAAACCGGCAGTTTCACTATCTCAAACTCCATATTCTGTTAAATCTAAATAGTTTCGGTACATGGTAAATGAAGCTTACTATGCAAATAAGCTTTCCTGTTATCAAGCTCCTCGAACAGAGCTACAAACTATGCAACTACGGTCATCTGTTTGGCACATTTTCAATTTCAATTAATGACTACTGGATGAAAAACTATCCCACCACTCGGCAATGGGAGTGACGAATTCTTCATTATCCGGATAACCAATAGATAATCACGGCTATGGTTAAATATTTCCCTTGCCTTAAGTAGATAAGTGCATAACTTGTGAATCTCTGTGATCCCTGGATGTACGTAATTTAATTTACTTTGCAATATTCTGTATATAAATACATGGAAACTACCATTCTATTGTACAACGTATCCAGGATGCCCTCCATGTTTTGCACGCTTCTGGCGTTAACGTGGTGTGTGCATGGATTCCTGGTCACGTAGGTTTTCCGGGGAATGAAATGGCGGATTTGGCAGCAAAGGCCAGTATTACCATCTCTTGTGTTACTTTGGAAGACTTGAAGTGCGGAGAGTGGTGCTCTCGTGCTGGTACGAAGAGTGGTCAGCTCTCCGCGGTAATAAGCTTAGAGAAATGAAAGAATTTCCGATAAACTGGATAACTTCTACTCGCATATCTCGTCGTGAGGAGGTTAACTTGGCTCGGTTGCGAATTGGCCACGGCAATTTTTCGTATCGTCAAATATTTAAAAGGAACCCTGCCCCTATTGTCCACTATGCGACAACATGTTGTCAGTCCGTCATGTGCTGCTAGTGTTCCTCTCTAGCGTACCTTCGAGACTCTCTGAAGCTGCCTGCTAGACTTGCAGAGGTCTTGGCGGACAACAAAATAGCGGTGGAGAGAATTTTTAGGTCTTTAGTGGAGTGCAACATGACTTTGAGAATTTGAAACTTTTGATATCTACCTAATTTTTATACTATTTTGACATCTTTATGACTTTGTTTATGTTTTGGCTTTTGCTACTCTGTTTTGTATATTTACGTATATTTTCCCTTTTACTAGTAGTTTTTATTTTTGATTGAAGTTTGTATCTGGCTATTGCCATGAATTGCTTTTAAGGACGCTGATGACCATGTAGTTGAGCGCCCTTAAACCTATGTCATCTTCTTCTTTTTCTTGTTCTTCTTCTGGATGATTTTTGCATAACTGATAAACCGTAAGAGATAGACCAAATCTTACAATACAAAAATGTACATCTTGCTAAAACATACAATTTATGTTTAAATATATTTTTTTTATAGAGTGAATCATTTTACCGTACAAAGAGAACAAAATCTCAAAGCTTTAAAATATTTGACTATAGCTCAAAGTCTACTGTATTCCTATATTCTCCTTGTACCTACAAAAGGATAAACGATAAGATAATTTCTGCAAAGGTTTATCTCAACTAACACAAAAAAGATACAGGAATAAGAGTTTGTAAGAATGGTTAGTACAAGAGTAGAAAAAGTCATGTGAGTGCAACACATCACATTTTTACACGTAATATTGCTTGATGAAAATAAAAGTTATATCAATTCGTATTTAAATTTATATGACACATCTACGAATCAGAAGAAAAACCGTATTAATGATTTAATTAAGAAACCGATTCAGAAATGTCTATCATTTATATGATCTAAGGGCAATAAACAAATAAATCTAAAAAAAAAGATGTACTCGGCAATAATTTCATACAAATGCCTTTACGGTTCAACACTCTAAAAAGAAGGAAGAAAAGGAAAAAAAAAAGAAAATATTTGAAGCTTACGCGTATGTTAGCAGATTAAGTCAGAAACGAAATTTGGTATTTTAGAAAATTTTCTACTCTAAAAAACAATTTAGGTGCAACATTTTTAACTGCGTTTCTTTCTTCACTCCCCCTCAAAATGGCTCAAACAATTCTGATTAAAATATCACATGTTTAAGATATCCATACGACGAACAAAAGGTGCACTTGAATTTTGGGGAAATAGTTTAAGTCCTGTTCGTCCTCATAGTATTGTGTGTAAGTATGTGTAACCGTCAAACCAATGGGTAATAAATTAAGTAAGGAAAAAATGTAAATCGCACGCAATTCGTGTTATTTTAAGCATTGGCCATGAGGTTGAAGTTTACTTTGGTGTGGTATATTGTCCGAAACTTACTATTAGTCACACAAATGCACTTGTGTTACGAAGAATGGAGTGTTGTCACCACATCGTGCATTCAAGCAAGCGATACTGCTTAGTGTACAAGGTATAAGCTGAATTGGTAATGGTAGAGAACATCGGAAAGGGTAGAGTGAGACTGAAAAATTCAGTGCCATGACCGGGATTTGAACCACGGATCTACCGGTTACCGTCCGGCAGCTCTAACCGCTAAGCTATCATGGCCAACATGGCGACACAACATTAAATTATTCCGTGGTTCAAATCCCTGTCATGTCATTGAACCTTTCAGTTTCACTTTACCCTTCCAATCCCGTCCTACACAAGGAATAACATTACTAGAGAACATTGGCTATCCCGCTTTGGTCATCTTGCTCGTTTTTTATTGACAGCATTGGTAAGGCTACCTCAACTTGCACAATTTTTTAAATTACTGTAGTCGTACTCATCTCAAACCAGCAATGGCATTTCTACTATGTACGTTTAGCTGATTGTTGTGACGGTTGGTAACGATTTGTCATTGTGCTCACCGTAAACACATGGCGGCGTGTACAACAGCGAGCTCTGTTAACGACAAGGCGCAACTATGCCCGGCTTCTTTGTTTCACCAGTATCTAGCGCTCATTGGCTAATTAAGCTCAGCGCGTGTTATAAACTACCAATGCTCAACCACAAACTTAGACGAATATTTTAATTACTTTTTCTGTCGCTTACGGAAATGTATACCATTAAAAAATTTAAGTAAATATCATCGCAGATATATTTTGAGGTCCCTGGAATCCACTTTTAGAAACTGGTCTGTAATATTTGTGAAAGCATAACTAAAAAACATTTTAAAAATGGAAGGTAAATTTTCCATTGAATTTCGTCCACCTCTAGCAATCCTTTACATTAAAAATATGTTTAATATCTAATTTTTTTTATTTTATTTGAAATCCTAGTATCAAGATAAAATGTGTATCTAAGTCTTGAGAACTTCCAAAGTATTTTCACTTATGGGTTGGTGAATTAATTTAGGCCAGTTCCTGAGAAACATGTGGTGTGTTCTGGTGATTTTCAATGGAGCAAGTCCCTTAGTTTCAGAAACAAACTAAATATGGATAGCCTGCAATTTACAATTTAAATTGGCTATACAACAGCAAAAACATACTGGAAAAAATATTGAAGTCAAAGTTAATTTAAAATAATATTAAATGTAAAGAAAAAATGTCTGATCTTGCTGAACATTATGGAACAGTGGGCAGATTGAACCTGTTCTTCAGAACATATTTTGTGCTACCATTTGTCTGAAAGGTAACAAACTTGGGAAAACAACTTCATTTGAAAACATTCAGATATAATCATTCATAATTCTGGACCTCTACAAGCTTGACTCTAAATATTTCAGAACTTTTTGCAGATGAACAGTGCAGTTGCTCTGTTGAAACTCATCTCACTAAATTAAGAGATAATGGTTTTTCAGCTTTCTTTCAATGTTCAGTGGTCACATCAGATGATGAATTAAGTGGAGGTAACCATTTATGGAAGCTCAGAAGATCCCAGGAACCCATAGAACTAAAACATGCACAATGTTTTATCTTCTGAGGATAGAAGAAAACTCTGGAAACAAAATCTTACCCAAGCAACTAGAGTAAGAGTGACATAATCTAGCATTCTGGCATTCATAGCTGACACTGTACTTCCTTGCCAATGGTGTATAGTAGTGGTATATAGTCAGTCTTAGTATTACTCATTTTATGTATATTCATCACTATTTGCATTCATATGGTGTCTCGTAGCATCATTTGTCTTGATGCTCTGACCCAAAGCAGCTGCAAACAAGTTAGGATTTCTACAGTAAAGTTTCAGGCATACAAATACTTTGCTACAATCTCCTTGGCTCAAGAAATAATCAGCAACATTTACCTTAAGATCGTGGGTTAAGAATTGGTGATATTTTTACTTAAAAAGACTGTCTCCCTTTATTGCTAAAGCAAATGGTTTTCTTGTTTCAGTCCATTAGTACTGAATCTATGTGACAGCTGTTTTTTATTCTAAGCTTTAAGCTGAAAGTTATCTAATGTAATGTTAACACACTGTTTCCACGTATTTTAAATTGCAATATGCTGAATTATCAAATAAGAAATACTTTACCAGCAGGGATGTTCAGAGGTTATGTCAGTGGCAGCAAACTCATGTTGTCTTTTCAGTAACAGCAGTATGTGCATTTGGCTACCACTGTTTGTGTGTGTGTTTTGAGGGCGGGTGGCATCTGTAACATCATGAGCAACTACACTTTAGGTACAAGCTTCAAGCAGAGAACTATTAATTTCATCAGAGGAACTGCATTAGTTTCACTTTTCATGTGGAATCCCTAGTATGTATGATTCATCCTATTTCACAAGTAACAAAACTCGCCAGATAATTCCACAACAAATACTGTAATGGTTATTTTACACAAATGCTGGACATGTTAACTCTCCTCACAGCAGTAGTAATCAAGCAGGTCTCACACCTATCTTTTCCAGGATCACGAAAGCAATTGGGCAGAACTTCAATTAAAATTTAGTCAAATAAACCAGTGTCCTCTGATGCAAAGGCCAGGAATTAATTTGGAACCAAGATCCAAATGCTGTTAACTGTTACCGGTCAAGATTCACAAAGGCTGGCAACGCTGTGGCTGAGCGGTTAGACCGTTCGCCTACCACCGAGGTGGCCCAGGTTCAATCTCAGGGACTCGTATGTAGTATTTGTGGTGGATGAAGTGGCATCTGGGCAGGCTTCTTCCAGTTTCCCCCACCACTCATTCCACCAATTGTTCCATCATCACCTTTCCATTCATTCCTTTTGCTGCATTTCATATCATCCTCTTCCTCACTATCATACTGGCTGACCACCTGCTTCCAGGTCTTCGCTCTCTCTGGTCCATAGATTCACCTGCTCCCCAACAGGCATCTGACCCTAGGCACTGGCTTACAAGTCCTAGGTGGTGTAAGCCCTACGTAAGAGGAGGGTAATCAGATAAGGAAAGAAAGAGTCACAAAGGATCACAGTACAAACGAAAAATGCCATGGATCAACACCCTGTAGATAATAGTTATTTTAATTTTTGTAGGGTCAACCTGTAAAACATATTGTGTTTCCCTAGAAACCATGCCACATATCCTACTATAATTTTTCTATTGTTTTATTTCTCTGCTGGAACATACTGGGATATTAAATACTTCATTAGATTTGGAGCTTTATCACTATATTTAAAGGATAATCCAAGAAAAAGAAAATGTGGTATCTGAATGGTGGCTGTAACATTGCCACAAAAGAGCAGCGGGTAGGGTCTCTACATTTTCCCAGTTAAAAGCACCCTGGCAGAAGCTGGCTCAGCCCAACTCCTCTCCCACTCCTTTGGGTTCATTACTCCCAAGTGGGGCACAGGACCTGGAAACTGGATCCCCTTCCCCACTTAGGCTTATCCGATCCCATAGGGGACTTGGAAACCAGTAGGCTCACCTTCCAATCCGGGGTATCAGACTTTCAGAGCACATTTTTTCCTCTTGCTATTCTGTTGCTCGACTCTCACCAAAGCTTCCAACCCTGAAAGAAACCTAACAAGATGAAGGGTGAAATGAAATGATTAATGTAACAAAATGGAGGGACAGGAAATTCGGAGGACATAATGGAAATCCTTCCCAGCATTTGCCTGGTGAGATGGGGAAACCTTAAAAAAAAAAAAAAAGGTCGGTCACAGGGATCAAACTCGCAACCTCCCAAATGCGGGCCGCAGATGTTACTGCTTAAGCCATTCCACTTGGTAGGAAAGACTAAACACAGAAAGTCATTATTTTCTTTCCCATGCTGTAATAGTTTAGCTAATCTTATTAGTGCTTTCTTGATGCAACTCCCTACCATGTACTTTCAAGGAGATTTGTTTTCTTCATTCATTTAACATGACATTCTATTGCTAGCAAGACCCAAGGAAGTAATCTCTCATACTGTTCAACATCAACATGTGCATTTCTAGTTCCATGGAATGAACACAACAATCAAAGCATGTATGTTCACACTGTATTCTTCATTTCTGTAAATTGTGGTCTAGTTCCATTTATCTTGGTGAACTAAGTGCTTTTTAAGCAAAAACTGTATTTCAATGACATTTTATGATAGGAAGGAGTGCTATTTGAAACAAACGGGTTGTGCAGATTGATTCTCTTGGACCCATTCTCTTCCACATGGAGACATGAGTAGCCATTACAGATGGTGATGTAGCCTATTCAGCATAGCAGTGTATGTGATTATAAATTCAGACCTTAATTATTCTATTTTTAATAATATACAATAAGAAAAGAATATTACAAATTGGTTTCATATTTTCTTTTGTAAGCCAAGGCAACTTGGAATACAGGTATTGTGTCATTGCTATTGTTAGCATAGTGTAATAATAAGTCAATTATGCATGATACTGAATAAAGTAACAACCTGTTTACAATGGTAGGATTGCAATATATTAGGCTATAGAACCCAACATTTTAATTTAAAACAAGTTAATGCACCAAGTAGGATTTTCTGAAATTTACCATTTTGTTTTTATTTAGAGGCACAGACCAAAAAAGGATAGGATCGAAAGCTGAAAATTTGTGTACTTTTAGAGTAAGCATATTTAAAATACAGAATAACATTGTGAAATAAAATTAAGAATTATGGTTATTTTTATAGAAATTAGGAATTTTAATAGTTATGAAAGAAAACTTTTATGAACAAACCACTGTCATAATAATCTATTTTAAAGAGAAGCTTGTTTAGAACAAAAAAAAAATTGTGTTGCAATACTGAAACTCAAGATTGCCCAAGTTAAACACTTCTCTACTTTTATAAATGATTTACAGGACATCATAGAAAAGCTTTTAAGTTTTGGAAAATGTCTTTTTATAAAACAAACTTACAAGCATCACTTTTTGAATAGCAAATTGTTTAGCCCAAAGAACACAATTCAGATTTGCACTTTGTGCAAATTCATTTTCAAAACTTTTTTCAATTTTCATCTATAATTAAAGGTCCTATTTAATTCTCAAAATGAACATAAAAACACTTTAAAACAATGACATTGTGCTTTTAGTAGATATGTCTAAACACCAGGTCTAACAAGCACGGCTTTGTATGTAAAAATTACAGTAGCACCTTTTGGAAAAAAAGAAACAAACAAATAAACAAATAAATGCATAAAAATGATGCTGAAACTACTGCTTTAAATTCCCGATAATTGGGGAACAGCAGCACATAAAAATTTAACTTTCAACAAAGCAAATTAGTTAATAAATTTTAGTGCTGGTGAGAGAATTTTTTGTGGAACTACATTATTTCAAGATTTCTTGTACTTTTAGCACTGTGGTAGTACTACATCTGTTTGAGACAATACCTACTCAATGCATTAAACTTACAGAGGAGAAAATGCCAAAAATTATCAAATGATAAGCAAGCCATGGTTTCCTCAGCTTTACCCTGCCTCTGCGGTGTGGTGGTAGCGTGTCTGTCCTGACTTCGAATCTGAGTTAGGGTGAGATTTCTTCCAAAGTTTTCCTTTATTCTGAGAAGATGAATGTCGGGTAACAAATTCTTTAGACCTCAGACTCATTGAGCACCATTTTCATCCATTTCATTCATTCATTGTCCAATATGACATCACATTGCAGGACGTTTATATAAAAGAAAAAAGAGGGAAAAAAACCCCAGCAACATCACATATATTATAACTTCTGGAGAATGGGAAAAGAAACCACAATTTTAAAAAAGTGATTTTATACAGCAGTTTTATTTATCAATTAAAAATAATGAAATGTTCACACATGTGCACCAAAGAAAGATTAACATTTTACTTCTTCTGTTTCTTCTTTTCTGCTTCTTCTTCTTTCTCCTTTTCTATCTCTACCACATATTCTTCAATCTTCTCGGCATCTAGCATCTACAAAAGTCAACATCACAACATTAATGCTTATTAGTTTACTTAAATAAAGCCATTAAAAACAAACATCACATATATGTAGATATACCTGCATAGGTTCACCACGTCGCATAACAGCTATCTCCAGATTCTTGCGACCTGACTGCACTACTTCCAGCAATGCACGTATCGCCAACTTAACAGTGCCTTTCTCTGTGGACACCAGCTCTGGTGTGTAATATTTTTCAAGGAACTCTCGTACAGTTTTGGCACTGCGTCCTGTTGCATTTGCCTGCAAAATAGTACAATATAAGTTTACACACAGTTTTCTTTATGTTTTGGTAATGTAGAAATTAGTTAAGGATTATAATGATAACTTCAGCCAATATATGGTCTCATTGATGTCTCAGAATCAAGTTTTTAATTGATAGTTTTAAAGCTAAAAAACTAATGACTGACAATGTTTTTCTCCTACGTAACTTTTTATTCCCTAACTCTGTTAAGATTCAACTAGGGATCTAGGAAGTCTACACTCATGTATTTTCCAGTTCACTATTGGCAGTTGATGCAAACTGTAAAAATGGCCAGATTTAGTGATCAGCAAATTCAAAATACAAAAGAAGCAGTACAACATCTAATACCACATAAAACAGAAAGGAAGGTGGTAAGGAATCAATTTTCGGAGCTTTGTGCCCAACAAACTTACGAGATTGAACAAAATGATAAGAAATGAAGAAATTGCAAGTGTATTAGAGGATTGGGGTCATAACAAGAAGAAAATGAATGGTGAAAATTAGAAAGATGTAAAACAAGTTGAATATGACTCCAAAGCTAAATCAAGAAAAATTATTCTATAAATAGCTGTTATAACCTCAAATGTTCATTTGTTTTTTATTCCTTCTTGGAGAAATAAATAAAGGAAGAAATAGAAAACAATGCATTCTATCACATTTATTGAGATTTAATTATGTAATTGCCTTCCAAAAGAAGTGCTCATTACAACATTTGTTCAATTATATTTTATTTAATTCATATTCTTGGCATAAAAGCTAATAAAGTAGGTGTATGTTTTGAGAAAGCCACTACAGTGGTTCCACTAAAAGCATAAAAAATGGCTTTGTTCTTGCATTGTTGTTGTCTTAATAAATCCCACAGCTTGCTTATTCTTTTTCTTGGTAATATAACTGTGCTTTCAAACTCATACTTGTTGTCATTACATATTTATTTGTTAACCCCAATTAAATTACCTACTGCAAAGCTATCAGCGCTCAAGTTATTACTGCAGAAAGTCTTTAGGTATATCAAGGAGCACAACTAGCTGTTTATTAGCATTCTTTCTTAAATCTCCTATCATTCTGATGTTTAAATGCAAATGAGCTAAAGACTTTAATTTAAAAGGTGAGTTAATTAATAACACTGAACAACACTCACAACATATTCTTCCGGGACGCGTTTCGAAGGTTAACTTTCCTCCATTATTATATAGTGTTGTTCAGTGTTATTAACTCACCTTTTAAATTAAATTAATTACAACAACACTGTTTTCAAACTTCTATGAAAGGAAGAGAGCTAAAGACTGTTCATGTCCATGTCTTCAAAGCAACCTAATGATATTGAGTTGTCTTCTGAACATTAAATCTTTATTCTTATTTATATAAGCTGTAGAAAATTGTGGAAAAGTTAATTTAAATTATTAAAATGTTAATAAAATATTGAATAACCACAACTGAGTTTTATTTATGCATACATTCTCAGCCATTGCAATTATACAACGTTCAAGCTATCTTCATTATTCCGAATATGGACATCTTCCTATAACCCCTTGTTGCATGGTGTAGCATATTTTACACAAAAGTGTTTTGCTAAGGTTTTAGATTTTTTTATTGGGTTTGTTTTTTAATTTCATACAATAATGATCTACAACAATGAAGTACAAGTGTTTACAGCTTCTTATATTGTAAAAGTATATATATTTTTTTTTCAATAAAATTGGATTTTTTTTTAGAATATAAAGCAAAATTCATCTAACTTGAAACAGAAATTCAGTGTACGTGAATCAGGATCACGTGCTGACCGCGAGGTTAACATGCCGGCTTCACATGACCAACGGCTGAATGTTTAAAACCTAGGTGGCACATGAGTATGGTAGCAACAGTATGCTAGGATAGACCGTTCCAATAGTACAATGGAAAGTGGTGAGAAGGATTGTTGGAAGGTAACCGTGGTCGGCTCCTCTCGATGCTGAAAAGAAGGAATGCATCGAATAAACATTTGAAAACAAAGTCTGGGCTATTCCTTTAATACCCACGAAGTACCCTGAGAACTTCAAATCCATGCTCTACCAAGTTAAGCCAAGGTAATGGTGCCAAGAACACCTTAAAGCATCCAGTGGACCCTCTTCCCATCAGTAGCATATTTAACATCCTATACACTTCAAATTGGCTACCTCAATGTGAGATCATCGGCTACAAATAGGCATCCACAACGGGGGTTACTTCAGCTACAAACTGCACTCAAATGTAACCCCATGAGCATCCAACTGTGCCATCACACCAATTATTTTACTTGGGTGCTCACCATCCTTTACCACAAATATATTTTATTACAGTCAGTGGGATTCTTTTTTCAATAAAATGGTAAGTATATTTTTTTAAAATAAAAAGCAAAATCCATTCAAACATACTCAAACGTAACCCTATCAGCATGCAAGTGTGCAATCACAGCATTTTATCTGGGATCTCCCCATCCTTCACCACAGGTATATATTGAATTATTTATATCAGTATTTATATTCCCACAGATAATTATTGGTAAGCTAAAAGAAAGCATAAATGTGTAACATTTGCATTAGATCAATAAAGATTTTCATATCACCACTTGGAGATTATGTCAAAATAGCTTCCAATAAACTGGATCATAAATCTCCAGTTGGTTTTCAATTAAAAATTTAGACACATTGAGGATCCTAAAAGCAATGGTTTCTTGAGGTAAATAGCTATACCTCCACAAGAGTGAGTACTGAAGTAAGAAATACTAGCACATGCATAACCCGATTTTCGCAAGGTGAAAATGTAAAAACATGATACATCTCAGAGTTCAAGTTCATTAAATTTATTATGGTCCAGATGTTTAAAGAAATAACTGTAAAAGCACTGAATTACTACAGTTCTTAAAGATCGACATATTACTTAATGGAGAGGATGCGAACTGCTTAGCTTTATTTTGAAACTGTGGAAAACTTGCATACCAAACATTCTTAGGCCACATATCAGAGCACAAACCAATATAAAAGTCTAGTTGTAAAATATCCAATCTGAATGATGCAAATGAATTAGTCTGTCTAGAAGATTGTCATAAGAAACTATTAGATGAGGTTTTACATGAATTATTACCATTTTGGGTTTTTTGGCAGGAGAAAAACAACAAGACATATCTTAGGAACTCCTTGCAGTTTTCTGTCCACTTTATGTTTTAGTGCCAACAACTACTCTTTTCTTTATAGGTGTACTTTGCTTCACAACTTGGAAAATAAATCTTGGGCAGGTATGGAGTCACCATTACTATTGGATGCATCACAACATTGAGATTTAGCTATTTTACCTGTGCTGTTTTCTAACACCAGAGTTAGATTATTATTTATTTATGCCAACAAACTTACTGTTGGTGTTTTTAAACACACAAGCCGTGTGTGGGCAAAGTTTAAGAGGTAGAACTGGAACTTAAAAATTCAATGCCACAACTGCCACATTCTGGCAGTTTGTCACAATAGCTCAGTGGTTTAGAGCGTCCGCCCGGCAAGCGGAAGGTCTGTGGTTCAAATCCCAGTTGTGGCATTGAATTTTTAAGTTCCTGTTCTACCTCTTAAACCAGAGTTAGATTTCACAATTGTTTCTCAAGTTTTTACCTTAACTCTTGATTAGGTTGAGACAGAATATTAGAAGACCCCAAAAGAAAATCGTTCATGTGAATGTTTGTTAAAAGTGTAATTCGTTTTTTGATGTTGGTATGAGATAATTAAATGACGAAAACATGTTGATAAGGTTCATTGTTACGAACAACTAAGTTTGCACAAAGACGTCATAAATCTTTCCATATTTGATTTTAATATATATGTATAAATATTAGAATTGTATGTGTTCCATAATAAAAGTAGGGAAAGATGATTAGGGATCGCTTCCCTAACGAGAAAGAACTATTTGATGGACGCATGCGCGGATGAATATGAAAAAGGCTGTGTCACGTCAAACGACACCAAAAAACTGTTCACTCTCGTGTGTATCTTCGAGGTGAAAAGACGATCATATTTAGGTAGTGTGAACATGGAACTTTCACCAAACTTTCATCAAACATAAATTCTACTAAGTAAAAAAGGTGTAAAGGTTTTTAAGCATTTAGCATGGTGCTGAGAGTGTAAAGTATCGATGAAGTGTTAATAAATTAATACATTGTGATAAAGAAACACTGTGATATTTCATTCCATCCGTTACCACGACCTAGATAGAAAACAAGTCTCATAGCACAGCGTATTCCGTAATAGTGGTAATTACAAAAACAGCACCAAGGTCTTTTGTTTATTAGCTACAACACTGAAATCGGTTGAATTGAAGTTGAACTGGGAAATAGCACCAGTAATGTCAACAAATCCATGTGTATACATACCTATAGTCGCTCCACTCTAAGATCCGCCCTTGGTGTAAACACAAGCTGTCAACAACTAACCCGCGATTCGCGCGCGAAACCGAAGCACGCCACAAAATATAGTACCTTAAATATTGCCGATTATATGTGACTTTTCATGATGTATGACACTCAAATATAATTTGAAACTTTTGATTAATATAAAATAATAAATAATATTAATAAGAGTAAAGGAGATTATAGCTTCCGTTTAATTGTGTCCAGTTAATCCCCTCTCACGCATCCACATGACAATGGTGTGTAATCAGTAAGGTAATAAACATGGATGCTTCTACAAGTGCTGCTAGCCTGGTTAGTGAAAATAAAGGTGAAATAGTGAAGCACTCTAAAGGTAAGCCCTTAAAAAGTGGTGAGAAACAAATAGTCTTGAATGTTTTTAACAAACTAATGCAAGAGTACCCTTCTGTCACTGTGAATAACATTGTGAAGTTAACTGCAGATTACACCGGTATTTCCGAGTGGAGTGTTAAATGTGCCCGTAAGGAACTTAAGCAAACAGGAACATTGCGGACACCAAGGAAGAACAGAAAAAAACGGAAGCCAGAATTAGAAAAAGCAGATGACTTTACTAAATGTGCTATTCGTAGAAAAGTGCACCACTTTTTCTTCAAGAATGAACCGCCAACATTAGAAAAAGTCTTAAGTAGTGTTAACAATGATCCAGCATTACCTTCATTTAAGCGATCCACGTTTCATAAATTATTACTAGAAATTGGATTTAGTTTTATGAAGAGAAATAAAGTGAATGTCATAATCGACAGAGAAGATATCGTGCTATGGAGGCGGCGTTACTTGCGGAATATGCGCCGATACAGAGCAGAAGGTAAGAAAATCTATTACCTTGATGAAACGTGGGTTAATGAAGGGCATACTACATCCCGTGCATGGACTGACATTATGACGGGCTCAAAAAAGGATGCATTTCTTTGTGGAGCGTCAACAGGGCTCAAAAATCCTACAGGGAAAGGAAAACGCCTTATTATTGCACACATCGGCAGTGATTCCGGTTTTGTGGAAGACGGTGTTCTAATCTTCGAGTCAAAACGTACAGGCGATTACCACGAGGATATGAATGGCGATGTTTTTAAGGAGTGGTTTGAAAGTGTACTTCCGAAACTTGAACCCGGTTGTGTTATCGTAATGGATAATGCACCTTATCACAGTGTCAGACTGGAACGTTGTCCCAACTGTTCGTGGCGAAAACAAGAAATTGCCGATTGGTTGACGTCACATAATTTGCCCTTTTGTGAATCAGATGTGAAAGCAGAGCTTCTAAATCAAGCACAAAAGGTTGCCGATAACAGTGAAAACAAATATGTTATCGATGACCTTGCTAGAAAATCTGGTCGACACATAGAGAGGTTGCCCCCTTATCACAGCAACCTGAACCCAATAGAAACAATATGGGCCTTCCTCAAGGGATTCGTAGCCAGAAACAACGTAACCTTCAAATTACGGGATGTTCGCAAATTGTTTGAAACTGCAATATCTCAGGCGACACCTAATATGTGGCAAAATAATATACGTCATGCAATTGAGCAAGAAAATGAGATGTGGGTGATGGACGGGCTATCTGATGCTATTGTAGATCGTCTTGTGATTAGTGTGGGTGTTGATTCTTCTTCTTCCCCTTCTTCTGATGACGATGACACCACAAATGATGGAGATGCAGATGTTACACCTCTTCCCGACAGTGATGCAGATTAATGTGAGTTTTATTTTAATTATGTTACATTTAATTTCAGCTCAGCTTTTACTTACGAATGTTGGTTAATAATAATAATAATAATAATAATAATAATAATAATAATAATAATAATAATAATAATAATAATAATAATAATAATAATAATAACAACAATAACAACAATAACAATAATAATAATAATAATAATAATAATAATAATAATAATAATAATAATAATAATAATAATAATAATAATAATAGTAATGTTATTGTTATATTTGAATAATATTACTCAGGACATAAATCCTAGCGTTGTTTACTTGGAAAAAGGCAGCAACAACCCTGATAAAGATTACATGAGTATAACGCGATAGCAGCGCTATTCCTAAAGCTCCCAAGTATCATTCTACTGCATCTTTAAACACAAGGATTGAGTCCACGTGGCGTTTGTTTATTTGTGTTAGTGGCAGCTGATACGAGCACGAGGTTACCGCGGAGGGATGCAAGGTGCGGATCTTACGCTGGATGGAGTATAAGAATCATTTTGTTAAAAAGGAGAAACAGAGACTTTTATATAGGAAGAATTTCTAATTTCTCTATAAAATCTTAACCCCTAACATGCTGACCTGTCATGGCATGTAATACGTCCTCTGATTGGTAATCAGAGGATATGGTCAGTGAATTTATTTTGATAACTCTCCCGGTCAGGTCAGTGAAACCCGTAAACCAACAACAGGTGTGGCCCTTCAGACATTCATGGGGTTGTGAGAGAGCGATGTGACCGCCAAAACATAAAAATATGGTGCTCTCTAAAAAGCGGTTACTGTTACTGCTATTGCTCTCTTCAATATCATCAGTGAAAAATATTGGACAGCAAGAGGATTAATGACTTCATTGTCAGAAATCCAGCATTAGCTAACAACATACCTAAGAATGTATACTAAGTCAATGTTTATTTAGGAATATAATCCTTCCATGTAGTTCTTTAGTTCTGAATTAAAAGATAACTATTCTTACATCAATCTTCTTGTTTCTATCTGCTAAATCTGATAAAGCTTAAAATGAGGTTCCTTATCACAGGAGCTGGCAACTGGTCATCACAATCACAGGATTGGTGATATGGAACACAACCTGGCATCTACATAACACACGTTTCAAAGGAGGACGGCTTGGAAGCTGCAATGGCAATGTAGGATCTTCTCTATAGCAAGTTTGATTATATTGAACCTTAATACACATGAGAGTAATTCTGCAAGTCCTGGCCACCTTGGGATAATGTTCGATAGTGAGACAACAGGGAAAATCCATGCTGTGCATTACACCATGAGAGCAGTGTAGACCTCAGAGCCAACAGAAAATAAGGATAGAGCACAGGAGTTAATGGCACAGGTTAAAATGAAAAACATGCATGGAAACTGTGTAAATTTATTGTGCACACACACAAAAGGAATGAATATCCATCAAATTATATCCATGGCACTACCAGTACACAGCAGCTGAAATGGCCAACTTGAGCACACTGTGATGTAAATGTGCGGAATCACCTCGTTGCATATGCAAATCAATGGATTGGTAGAGGTGGACCAGTTCCATGGCCAGCACAGTCGCCAGATCTGACACCTCTCGACTATTTTCTGTAGAGTTGCTGCCAACCCTCACCCTTCTTGGCAGATATTTACATGAGCGCACTAGAAATAAGGATCACCAAAGGTTTCTCACGGATGTTCAAACTCTGTCAGCAGTATGTAGATGACATATTTGCAATATTTATTATAGTTTCACGGGCGATCAGCCGTGTGAGGTTTGAAAATATTGAGCTTTCGGCCATTCTAAACTCCATGGCCTTCGTCAGAATGAAATGACCGTTATTTTTCCCGCTCCCCATATATATACAATGTTAGATGAGAGGGGGTTGCGTTGCCCTGGCCAATGAGCGGGTGACGATTTGTGATTGGGCCTGCTGTTTCGGGCTATGTTTGTCACCAGCCACAGTGTTTTCTTGAGGGTCAGTACTTGGACCAGAATCACTATAGTTGCTGTTGTGAATGTGTTTCATGGCTAATGTCCAGGCAGGGCTTAGCTGAAGACCGCGGTC
This sequence comes from Tenodera sinensis, assembly GCA_030765045.1. Classification (NCBI taxonomy): domain Eukaryota; kingdom Metazoa; phylum Arthropoda; class Insecta; order Mantodea; family Mantidae; genus Tenodera; species Tenodera sinensis. The sequence continues at coordinate 33,362,589 of CM060969.1, read as the reverse complement.
CCTGTTGTAATTGTTTGGATGTAGTTTGATTTGAATGGCTTCCTTAATGACTCTGTCCCAGTATTTATCCGTGTGCTCCAGAACTTTGATGTCTTCAAAGTCAAATCGTCACCCGCTCATTGGCCAGGGCAACGCAACCCCCTCTCATCTAACATTGTATATATATGGGGAGCGGGAAAAATAACGGTCATTTCATTCTGACGAAGGCCATGGAGTTTAGAATGGCCGAAAGCTCAATATTTTCAAACCTCACACGACTGATCACCCGTGAAACTATAATAAATAACGTGCGCCGTGAAAGCTTTAAATCTTACATATTTGCAATAGTCCCAAAAAAACACAATGGTGATGCTCTAAAACTCCTAAACATCCAAGAAAAAAGCATTAAGTTCACTGTGGAATTGCAAAGTGATGAGAAACTACCATTTTGGATTTACAAATAATCAAAAACAATAATAGAAAAAACTTTGGCACTGACAGGAAACCAACAGACAGTTACATAAAGGCTTATAGTTACAATCCAAGAATTCACAAACAGGCAATTCTCACATTCCATCCTTGGGTCTTCGAAAAATTCAAAAAAGTCTTCAAAGAACAGAACATTCAGCTAGCACCCGTAAACCTCTACTCCATAAAAATCCACTGAACTTAAACATCAAAGATGTCATCTCACGCAATAAAAAATCTGGCATTTACCAAATTGAATGCAGTGACTGTAATAAAGCGTATATACGAAAAACCAAAAGAAATTTAGAAATAAGATCCAAGGAACACTTTATAAAACATAAAAAACAAACAGTTGGAAAAATCAGCAGTTGCCAACCACTTTTGGAGAGAAACCACAACATAAAGCTAGAACCGAAACTCCTCAAACACATAACAGGAAAACAAGAGCTGTCCACGTGGGAACATATCTTCATTTTGAAAAATAGAAACAGAGTATTCAATTTCGACATCCCCGAGAAAAATATCTTCAGCAAGCTCCTTGAGCCACCACCAGAGGATACCTCAGAGAAAACATCGCCATCCCACCAGGGAGAACCAGTCGATGTCCAGTTGATAATGAAGGAAAGTCAAGCCTTCAAAACATGTTCCGGTAAAATTAAGCAAGTGTTATGCAGTGTTATTAAACGACTCACCTTTTTTATTTAAATTAGAATGGTTATGTAGGCTTTGAATAAAGGATAACTCCAGGGCTAGGCATAGGGGTACAAGCTGATATGGAAAATTGTCTTTGTGGGTTGAATACCATTGCCATAGACTACAGTATTTTTTCTATAAGTAGCATCAGCACAGACAATGAGAGAGCAATAAGGATGCATTGTTGACCAATGTGACCTTCTGTCAGATAAATTGTAATTTAATGCTATTTAGAGCTATAACTTTTACTTCTGATAGTTTTTAGATTGAATTTTCAATTGGAACAGCTCACATGTGAGCATAATTACATGTTCATGCAGGTTACCAGATAATATTTATTGATAAGAATATTATAGTAGGCACTGCATTTATTGGAACATGGAGGCAGGAATATTTCTGAGATGTATTGTAACACTAAATGCTATTCATTATCAGAGCATTAATTTTGGTACTAACTACAAAACACATTAAATGAACACATTAGAGCACAGTTTGGGGGATCAGTCTGCATGGCTCAGTTGGCAAGACACTGGCCTACTAATCCCATGGTCCCAGGTTTAAAACGGCCCAGACCAAAGGTTTTTAAGTGTACTTAAAAACTTCAGCTCCATGTCAGTAGATTTACTGGCACATAAAAGAACTCCTGTGTGATGAAATTCTGGCATACTGGTGATGCTGATAAGATCCTGACAATTGACAGTGTCATTAAACAACAACATAATTTTAATTTTTAAAACAGTTGCAGGGCTATTATTTTGGAATTGCATAACTGGATTTATAATAATAATCGAAATGGTTGCCATCCTGGGAAGAGTTCCAATATAATGGTTATGCTCTTTTTTTTCCTGCCTCTAATTTGTACAGAATTACCTCCTAGACACAGACATATATTACAATATATTAGAACCTTCAAACATCTATTGCTGATAGCTTTCAGTTCCTTACCTTCCATTCATAGTATATTCCAGACGGCTCAGTCTGATACAAATGAGGCACTCCATCATAATCGAACCCTGCTAGAAGACATGATATACCAAATGGTCTCCTTCCGTTGCTCTGTGTATACTTCTGTTTTAAACCTGCAATTTACATCAAATGTGATATTTATACATTTCACAAAAAATTTAACAGCTAACAACTATACCAAACTAGTAACATTCTCAAACTGAAAAGCCGTAATACAAGCAATATGCTCATACAATGTGTGTGTGTGTGTGTGTGTGTGTGTGTGTGTGTGTGTGTGTGTGTGTGTGTGTGTGTGTGTGTGAGACAACGTTTGGAGAGACAACCTAATTAAGAAGCTACAAAAAATTGGCATCAGACACAACATGCTTAGTTGGCTTTAATGGTTCATCACTGAAAGGTATCGTGCCACATCCTATGGCTCTGCAATGTCAAAATATAAAAATCAAAACTCGGGTTACCCCAAGGAGCTGTTCTTAGTACTTTATTTAATATCTGTGTAAACAATTTTCCAAAACAGATACAATAGACTGATATTAAAACTGTATTATATGATGATGTGATTCCTCGGCAGTGTAAGTCCTACATAAGGGTAGGATAATCAGGTGAAGAAGATGATAATGATTCAGTAGTCTGGAATTCTCAGAATTCACAAGAAAATGAAGGTCTAATTTCATCACTTCACAAAAACTAACATGGAAAAATTACATTGAAAATGTAAAGGTTAAAGCCCCAATTGTTTTAAAATATTAAAAAGACTAACTGGAACTAAATGGGAATGTTTAAAAAATACTCTCAATTCAACATACAACATATATATGAAACCAACTTTCAAATATTGCAGTGAAGTTTTTATAACTGCATCCCCCTCAATACTTATACTCAAAATCAAGATCTCAGATTAATAACTGGAGCAGTTAAAACCACTCCAATTATAGCATTACAAGCTGTAATTTTTTTTTTTTTTTAAATTAAAGTCCTCCAAAATTGTGTCATATCGGACGAATGAATGAAATGAAATGGGTTGTTGTTGTTTGTAGTGTTTAACGCCCGCTTTTACTACTACGGCACCGCAGGCGGTGACACTGATGATACATGGAATGAAGATGGAGCACCGGTGGAATGAGATGGCGGGGGAAACCGGAGAACCCGGAGAAAACCCGCCCAGACGCCGCTTCGTCCACCACGAATACCACATGCGGGTCCCTGGGATCGAACCCAGGCGCCGCCCATGAAATGGGTGAAATGATACTCAAATGAGCCCGAGGTCCATGGAGTTTTAAGTTACCCGGCATTCGTCTTCTAAGGATAGGGAAAATCTCGGAAGAAAACCTTACCCGGATAACTTACCCTAAGCGAGATTCGAACTCGCGACCTCTTGAATGTGAGGCAGACATGCTAACCATCACGCTACCGAGGCGGGCATTACAAGCCATAATATGCAATAAACCTATCACAATGGAACTTTAAGAATAAGCTGTTATAACCTACAAAAAAATTATGAGAAGATAATAACAACAGGGAAAAATACCATAATTCTATCAAAAATAGATGTGATACAGAAAGTACAAGAATTGTACAACAATATAAATTATCCATCTGAAAGAGAACCATCATCTTGATCTACTTGAACATTTTACAAAAAAAGATGTCACTCCTACAGAAGCTAAAAAATATGCCCTTGAAACCATCAATTTAAGATTTCTGGAAGATGAATGGATTCATATGTATACCAATGGCTCCCTTTACAGTCAAGATGAAGGTGCAAGTTATGGTGCCACTTGCAAGTTATTGTCCTTTTATAAACATAATGATGACAATTCACCAACTTTGATGAAGAAATTGATGCTATCTAAGTATCACTGCAAAATTTGCTTATTAGACAAAACAAATTTACTAATATAGTCTTCTTATCTGATTTCAAAGCCACAATTCAAAGAGAAGAGAAGATGTAGGTTTAAGTGCACTCAACTACTTAATTATCAGCACCCTTAAAAAATAGTTCTTGGCAAAAGCCAAATAAACTTTAATATAAAATGAAGTTACAAGTAAAAATGAAAATAAATATACTCTGTTCATCAAGACATTAGAGGAGATGTAAACAAAGTACTGGTTTGTATCACTCCGCAGCCACGTGCATTCACAATGACGCAACACAGTTACCTACCGCTATGCGTAGGTATAATATGCATTTTACACTACTAAAAGGATATATTTACTTGATCCGAATAACATGTAGCACATGGAAATTAACTGCTACTTACGTCTCTCTGTCCACAATAACACTTTTTCATTTCCTGCTCACAAACTCGAAACCAATCTCCAGAAGCAGCTTGTGGAGGGAAGTTCGTTTTAAATCTGGATGATCGGGATCAGAGTTAACTGCCAACAGCACTTTAAGGTGGGGGTTCATTGTTAACAAAGAACTGGTGAACTTTTCGACGGATTGCAGATCTCACAAATTCGTCGCAAACTACATCCACCATTTATCTGGCACGTGGTCACTTTTTGCCGGAATCTTCACCAACTGACAATTTTTCTTTGTGTGTGCTGTAAATACTTGCAACTGACACACCAGTAAACTCGGATGTTAATTTCATCATGTCTTCGATAGCAAGTTCGGGATATTTCTCGCAAAACTTGTTAAACACATTCAATATTGTTGTCTTTCACCATTTCGCAACGGTTTGCCGCACTTATGTTTCACAACATTCATTTGTTCCGCCATGTTACTCTCATACTGAATAATGTGCGCTCAGAATGAATTAGGCTGGATACAGATTTACTTAACTGCATATTCTTACACTTTAACTATGCTTAGTACACTTAGTTCATACTTTAGCAAACATTAAGTAACATTTCAGACCTTAGTAACAGTATTTCTTCAAGGGACTATTTACATGGCGAAAGTGTCAATGGTTAGAGCATCCGCCTAGTAAGCAGAGGGTCTGTGGTTCAAATCCCAGCTGTGGCATTGAATTTTAAGTTCCAGTTCTACCTCTTAAACATTGCCCACACACGGCTTGTGTGTTTAAAAAACACCAACAGTAAGTTTGTTGGCATAAATAAATATAATTACCATCTGAAGGTAATTTAATCCCAGGACATAAAGTACTTGCAATAGTAAGTCACCACTGGGGTAATTGTCTCTGATGTGAGACTACCTTTATGGTTTACTGGAAGAAATACGAACTGGTTTGAGAATTCAATGTCATTCTGGCAGGTTGTCACAGTAGCTTATAGGTTAGAGCACCCACCTAGTAAGCGGAGGGTCTGTGGTTCAAATCCCAGCTGTGGCATTGAATTTTTAAGTTCCAGTTCTACCTCTCAAACATTGCCCACACATGGCTTGTGTGTTTAAAAACACCAACAGTAAGTTTGTTGGCATAAATAAATAATAATTTAGTTTGAGATTTATATTTTTCATTTTTAAGTTATGTTGTTCACAGTCATAGACACACATGCACGTGCACACACACACACACACACACACACACACACTGCACACAGATCTTTTTCTAAACATGCCCACTTTGTGTCCAGTAGTCTCAAAACATGTATTTCTAGTGAAATCTCAAGCTGAAATTCTTAGGTGGAATACAATACTTCCTCTACTTACTGTAAGTACATAGTAGAAAAAGGAAAAAATAGGGCAAAAGAAAATATCAGTTATTTTTCATTTATAACAAGCCGCTCCTTTAACACCTCCGGCTACAAATGACAAAATAACAGCTCATTTCACACACATTTCAAAACTATGTGCACTTCTCCCAAGCAGAAGCACTGCAGTCTTTGAGCATTTAAAAATTTTGAAAATTTTAAGATGAGATGTCCTAAGATCAAATTTTATTATCCAAAACTTTTCATATCTGATATTCAAGAGAGCAATAGCAGTGCATATGATTCTATATGCAGAACAAAACTGCTAAAGAAAGTAAAAAAAATAGGGATACAAGGTCCAATGTTTTCATGGCTATGTCATTTCCTAACACAACGCTTTAGTGCTACCAGATATGGAAGAAATATATCTAAATACAAACAAGTACACCATGGCTTACCACAAGGCGCAGTGCTCAGCACAACACTTTTTAATATATTTATTAACGATCTGCCACAACAAATACAAGAATCAGATGTGAAGTGTGCACTATTTGCTTATGACTTAGTAATGTGGGCTTCAAAACCAGAAAACAAAAGTACAGAACTAGAAAAAGCCATGCAACAATCCTTAACCAAATTACAAAAGTGGACCAAAGAAAATTTAATGACTGTTAATACAACAAAATCAAACTACCAAATCTTTTCACTAAGAAAAAAACCACTAAAAATAAAACTTAATTTTGAGGGTCAACAATTACCAGAAACAAAGGAAGCAAAGTATTTAGGAGTTACATTTGATACCAAACTTACATGGACCAAACAAATAGAAAATGTAATACAAAGAGCAGAGAGGCACCTTTCAGTGTTAAAGCATCTAACAGGAATGAAGTGGGGATGTTCCAGAGCAACTCTTAACACAACATACAATGTATATATAAAGCCATTATTTACTTACTGCAGCAAAGTTCTTGTAACAGCAAACACAAAAAAAATTCAAATCTTTCAAAACCAAAGTCTGAGACTAATTACAGGTGCTATCAGAACCACACCAATAGCAGCTATGGAAATACTAACCAACCAATATCCCATTGAATATGAAATAGAAAAAGCAGCTCTTACTCAACACGAAAAGTTGATCAGACTTCCATTCAATACATGGCACAAGAGAAATCTTACACATACACTAAAGACTCAGGAGAGCTTTCTTTCCAAAATTTAAGACATCAAGAAGAATGTATACCTTCCTAACTCAAAGGAAAACTTCATATCTAAAGTCAATCTGACACAAACATTTGACATCACATATTACTTACACCTGACAGAAGTTAAGAAAAGTGATACTCCAACTAGTGTTCTAAAATTATTGGCATTAAAGACAATCCATACTAGATTTCCAGAACACGAATGTCTCCATATTTATACTGATGGATCATTGATATCAAATGAGATGGAGCAGGGGCTGGAGTCACGTGTCACCTCTTTTCCTATTACAAATCTTTAAGTTATGGAACTACAAACTTTGATGGAGAAATTGAAGCAATTCGAATGGCCCTACAAAATCTTTTGTACAGAATTTCACATTTTCATCAAGCACTTATTCTCTCAGATTCCAGGGCAGCAATTATAGCAATTACTTCTAAGTTGTCACCAAAAAACCAAACAATTATAGAATTAAATAAGGAAAATTGAAGCTATTAACAGTGAAGCAAAAAGATTCTAAAGTAAGAACAAATTAGAAACTAAAAACTTCACTTATCTTAGTACATGCAACATTACTAAGATAAGTGAAGTTTTTAGTTTCTAATTTGTTCTTACTTTAGTACAATTATAGAATGTTGGCAAATCCTTAACCATCTAACAGCACTTCAAAAACACCTAGTCTTCCAATGGATACCAGCTCACTGTGGACTGAGTGGTAATGAGAAAGCTGATTTTCTTGCTAAAGAGGGTACCGGCAATGTGCAGAAATCTATAGTTAATCTACCATTTTATGCAGCTAAAAGATTTGTCAACTCTGAATTCAAAAAAGTTATTGCAAAATATTACTATGAAAAATCAAAAAATAAAAGATGGGAACTACCAAACATTCAAACAGTAATTCCTGAGTATCCTCGAAAACAGCAGTTGCAACCTTCAGGTTGATTACAGGACATGATTGTCTGGCAAAACATTTAAACAGAATTGGGATATATTCTTCACCACTCTGCCCTCTATGTGATCTGCAAGAGGAAATGGACCGAGACCACCTTCAAATATGTCCGGCCACTTCTAGCGCCCCATCCATCAGTGAAAAATATTGGAGAGCAAGAGGATTAATGACTTCATTATCAGAAATCCAGCATTAGCTAACAACAACATTTCATATCTGCTCTTCAATGTAGTATTTCAGAAGCAAGCATATTATTTATATCAGCCAGATTCATGGTGTAATTAGTCAACTTCCTGACACAGTTACCACACTATGGCATACAGTTAATCAAAATCCTGCAAATCCAAAATTCCAGATAATCCTAACAAAAATCCATAATTTAAAAACACAATAAAAAGCTTATTTGTAGTGTACAGAAAGCATTTTTATTATAGAACTGACAAACTCATTATTGAAACTATGCTCATTAGAACAAAATGTTATATGCACAAAAATGTTTTGCTATAGGCAATATGGCTGTACATAATGCATTTAGTCACTGTTAAACAACATTTTCACATTTACTTGGGTACCATAGAGGTAACTATCACATGTTTATGAAGCAGTAGTTTTCACTTAACTCATAAAATCGGTAATCTTCTTCTGCGTAAAGAACTAAACCTGCTTGAAGATGCGCTATGCTACATTACTTTGTAGCTGCTAATCCTATAGCTGAAATTTATATACATTTTTTTCGTTTTTCAGATAATCCAAATATTTTCAAATCCAAACAGATCACACCCCCAATTAATTTGGATTAGCGGGGTTCTACTGTATTAACCTTCTGTTGGATGCAATGTATCGAAAATATAGGCTTTTTTCAGCACCCATTAATGCCAAATTGATCTTCACACAACAGTCTACCCTTTTATATTTAGCATAGAAACAAATGAAGGGGGACAACAGTTTCCAAAGTCTATTTTAATTTTTCTTCTCCCAACCACTCTTCTCACCTGCAATATATCTTGTGATGTATTCCAGTGTGACAGGATCCTCCACTGTGAGTTTGTGTGACTGACATTCTATTTGAGCTCGGTTGATTAGAATCCTAGCATCTGCTGTCAGACCTGAAATATTTACATTTATTTTGTAATGCAATTCATATTCACACTATAGGCAAGTTTATGTACCTGGCATTTAAATTTTGCTAGAATCTCCTGCACAATAACAAAAGTTCATAGTAGCACATGATGTCATAATCATGTGCTTCCCAGTTCAATCAACACTAGTCTGTTTCTGAGTGGCTTTGTGTGCTTGCTATACTGACAGTGGCATGAGCATTTGTTTGCACCAAGAGCCTTTCTTGGGCTGGATGGAGTATGGTACTTGACATCTTTAAACCTTCTAATATAATTAAACAGCTTTATATCATATCTCTTGAATTAAAGCAACACATAATATTAGTAAATATGGTAGAAGTATGGAAACTTAATTTAGATCTTCAGTGATTTTTGTAACACATATCTGACAACGCTGCAAAATAAAATATAACAAGAATACACATAATAATAAATACTGGAAGTTGATGACAGCGTTTTTGGAATCAGATTAAAATAGGAATTTTGAGTTGATAGTGTTATTAATTGACTCAAAATTCCTATTTTAATAGAATACACATGTTTACATTTGTCAATGTTCATCTAAATTTGTAAAGTTCCTCAAACTTTATACATTAATAAACTTTTAGTGTGAAACAAGTCCCTGGTGTTAAAGTAAATAATTATGACACTCATGTTGTATACAACTATTAGCTTCCAAAAGTCAAACCAGAATTAATTTCCAGAGCAAATATACATAGTGCTATGCCTTTTACATAAAATTTGGTTGTAGTCTGTGTTTACACACACACAAAACATCCAATAAGGAGCTGAGTCAATCTTCCCTATTACATTATTTTTGCTAATGGAAGCTAAGCGCTTTTCAATTCTATTTACATATACATTCATTCAGTAATAGAGTTAACCTTTATTCTGTATACTTATTTAAAACCTTCACACTATTCATATAAAACCTATCACTTACAATTCTCTTACTTTCATTCACTCACAGGCTTTTTAATAAAGAATGCTTATTTATTGTTTCAAATTGACTGGGAATGTCATATTTACCAGCAAATGCCATGACGACATGGTCGTCTAGGAGACAAATTTTCCTCACTGTCCTCTCCTCCTGCAACTTGGCTACTGATTTCTTTTCCACCCCCAACACCACTACATCTGATCCACGAACCCCAACCTGAAAAATAAAACGCACTGTAATGTAGGCATAATTTTGAGTTCTTATTTTGGAAATGAATCTCTGGTCTTGGTTTCACATGTAGTTTCCCATGGTTCCTTGAAAAATTACACATATACCATAATCAACAAACTTGGCAAGGCTCTTGTACTTGCATCCTCTAACATCTTTAAAAGATTGAGAGACAATAATGAAAAATGTGTATAAGAGAGGACTCAAGAGGAGATCATCATTATTAAACACAGCCTGTAACCCACTTGCTCTCCTTTTTAGGAGTTTCTTTTACAGCAAAATCATCATAGAATGTAAAAAAAAGTACTCCATTGTGTTACTACTGGTTATAGAACGAACTGTCAACCTGATGAGTCTGAAGTTTGCTATCTGCTCCTTTACTGTTCATATTCTGACATACTGCTTATTTGAATACAGTTCATATACACAAACACACTAACCTAAATGTTGCAAGTGTAACAGCAGGCTAAATTTTGAATACAGAGAACACTGTCGTTTTACTACACCTTACTGTGTTTTTCTTTCAACTGTTGGCAGCTCTACAGTGGGAACTCCAAGAATAAGCAGCACGAAATGCCCACCTACTGGTGAAAGAGTAAACAAGGGGATGTAAATAAAACAGTTTTATGACAAATTCTAATGTGTTGCATTGAAATGACTTACTCTACTTACTAACATTTATTTTTATACCTCTTCTACAAACTGTTCTCAAAAGGTTATTTTTCCTGAGACAAATGTTTGCAGAAATGGTCTCATTGTACTACTACACTTCATTATAGGTACAAGGAGGGGTTCAGTAAGCTGAAGCAACAGTCGAATCTTCAAAAACTGAATCATTTCTGCCACCACATACAAAATCTTTACCAATGACTGTAATAAATGCAGCATTTAAAAGTTCTAAGCATTCAAATTATTACTCCACACCTTTGGTTCACCCAATATACAAAGGTAGTCCTCAGAATCTTGACTAACATTTGTGTAACCTCAGCACATTCTTCAGGAAGATAAGTGCCATTCACCACGCACTAATGCAAGAAACAGAGCAAATGTTTAGAGTAACTGGTACTTAGATTATGGATTGTACAATTTCAATGTTAGGGGCTATGGTTAGGTGCTCCAGATTTACTATTATTTATTTGCATTAATAATAATTAAAACAAGTGTAATACCTCCTTAAAGAATAGGTATGTTACCTTTTACAATGGCAAGAAATATTCAACTGTACTGCTTTCAAAAATGGCAGCATATACATAAGACCTCATTACAACAAAGATGATTATCACTAAATAGATACTGATAAGAAATAAACTGAAATCCTGGTTCAAACTTCAGACAATCACAGTAATATTAATTTGATATTTACAATAATACTGTTAAAAAAACGATAGTGGACAACTTGGGTCCCTTCACATAAACATCATTTGCAACCTCCTATCCAGCTAAGTTTTCTCCCACTTCCATGTGAACCATAATTCTTTTCTCTCGACCATGTGACAGCCCCACCTATATTTCCTTTCCAAGCACATCATATGCACTGATTAAGAGGTAGAACTGGAACTTAAAAATTCAATGCCACCAGTTCTACCTCTTAAACTTTGCCCACACACGGCTTGTGTGTTTAAAAACACCAACAGTAAGTTTGTTGGCATAAATAAATAATAATATGCACTGATGTTTATTATTTGGCAAAATCAAAATGTATTCCTTTCACATACAAACTATCCTTTCCTGCTCCATTCCTTAAGAAAAGAAAACAAAGTGTATTCCTTTCACATATAAACTAACCTTTCCTTGCCCCATTTTTCACAGAAAGATAAATAATGAAACAAACAAACAAACAAAATATATTCATTTCATGTGAAAATAATCCTCTCCTTGACCCATTCCTTTAAAATTAAAATGAATTAAGATATATTTGTTGCATACATAAATTATCCTTTCTTTCTCTCAACGCTTTAAAATAAGTAACTAAATCTATGGATATTAAATATAAGAACAATCAAAGAATGACAAATTTATCATATTATTGATGTGCATTGTTGTGAATTTCTACTGGTTGTAATATTTCCTCAGTGCACATGCATCCATACCTCAAATTTGTCTTAGACCACCTGGATGTACTTTCTTATTCCTGCCTGCAATGCGTTGAAACACGGGTGGTGACAGCACTGTCAGAAAGCAAAAACTGATGGTGAGGGAACCAACTTTGTCAGAGGGAAGGCTGATAAATGATGTTTAAGGTGGCCAGGTCCCAAACTGTCTCTGACTGCCAAAAAAAGTAACTCACCAAAGTACTCTTTTGGAGTTGCAATTCTATGCAAAAGCTGAATTGTCATTACATTGTGAAAGCAAAAAGCATTATGTCAAAAAGCACAATTTAACTACTTTGAGAAAAAGGCTAGTGGTTTGATTTATTTTTAAGCATTTTACTTGTGAAACCAAGTAATAAAACTTATAAGAAAATTCTCAACAAAAATACACTAACATCTGAACAGAAAATTGAGACTTTATCTAATTAGTGACTCTGTGCCATAACGACACTTTGTCCTGAAGAACACAATGCATTTTAATGCTGTGAGTCCTGAATTTCTTTTCTTTGTAAACACCGACTATGAATACATATAAAACCTGGAAAATGAACATGATGAAAAAAGTGCCATCTTTCAGTTTTCTTTTTTTTTTTTTATTTTAATTGCTGATTTGACTTTATTAATTTTAATCGATATTCTTTTTCATCCCGTTATCACTTCTACTGAATGTATTGTCCGTTTCTAACCTAACTAGACATTTAATTTCTCGGAAAAACAAAGCCAAACTGGAATCTTTAAAGGCTTTGTTACATGGATCGGATAAGGGAATAACTCATATACGAAATAATAATAAAAGTGGGTAAGAATTTATCCAAATAATATGCAAATTACATCCCCCAAAATGACGGGGCAAATCCCGGCAATCTTTGTTGCATCTTTTGAAGGTTATGTACTTTCTGTTAGTGCAAAAACTATGCTATGACTAGCGATATACACAAAATCCTCTTATACATTGGATAGCCCAGTTCAATTAATACATTCCTCAATGTTTCAGTGAATCTGCAACTTTGTGGTCTTACAGAGATTTCTGCTAATTCTAATTGTGACATACCGCTGTCGATCCCTTTCGCACAGCTTCTTGAGCATATTCCACTTGTAGTAAATGTCCATCTGGCGAAAATACTGTAATAGCTCTGTCATATCTGGAACTCATTATTACAAATAATGCTAAATTACAATATACTATTACACTTTGAAAACGCTACTTTACGCTGTGTAACGCAGAGAAACACGTGAAGAACGATTTCCGTCATAACATTTGACTAATCAAGTACCAACTTCGAACTATTAAAAAGGAACGATCGTGATACCAACATAGATGGAAAATGAATACGTATATAATATTTCTGGGCGTCCATTATATACTGGGCGTCAAACTAAGAGCTAACCCCTAGCGCAACAGTCCATGAAGGACCAAAGCTTGCTGCCCATCCGCTGCGTCCCACAGACGTCATTGGTGGGGTACAGTGCTAGAGGATGGGACGTAGTCAGCTCCCCGTGAAAGCCCGCTTAATTTTGTTCAGAGGCTTCTTTAATAGTCTTTTTGTAATTTGGGCCGAGTATTTGTTTCACCCTGGCGTTCGGTTGCATGGTGTTGCCGTCTACTCTGTCTTCCAGAGCGTTCGGCGGAATGTTCCTCATTAACGCGTTGGCTGAAATCTTTCTCGACTTCCTTCACGCCAATTAGTTACCCATCAATATTTGCCGATAACTCTAACTTCATATCGGATATTTCTGCTGTCAACTTTTCCATTCTGTTATCCATTTTTCTCTTCATTTCGTTTTATATCTGCTGCATTCCGGAATTCACTGTCTATATTTATGTCTTAATTTCTGCCATACTAGCCAGTAGTTGTTTCCTCATATCTTCGATCTTGCTTTCGTGGCTTGCGTCGCACTCCTGACACCAATTGTAACAGTATTCTCTTTTCAATTACTTTATTTCCTTTAATTTTACATTCAACTACGGCCTCACTCAGCACAAATTATTGCTAATACAATCAAAAACACACATGTACATAAACTTTCACGAACTAGCATTTCCAACTCTCAAAGTCACTCTCTGCCTCCCTGGCAACGTGACGTCAGCCAAGGAGCTTCAAATTTATGGGCTGCTTTCCAAGAAAGATCGACGTATAAATGTCACAATATTGATAGATACCGCTGCATCAACATCTGTGTGTTGTAGGAAATGTTTATAGACATATGCCAGTAGAACAGACATTTAAATATTTTCTAGTTTAGTGTTTAACCGACTTTTTGTTTTTTTGACTTATGCTATTCACACACACACACACACACACACACACACACACACACACACACACACACACACACACACACAAACACACACACACAGTTGTATGGGCAGGAAAAGTAAAAAGAAATAACAGCTTTCTATTTGAGAAAAGTGTATTTGAGGTCATCTCCTTAGCGCGATGGTAGCGCTGCTGCTTACCAAATGGGAGACCTGGGTTCGATTCCGGGTACCGGCGTGGTAATTTTCTCCTGCTGGGAGACCTGGTCCGAGCGCGCTTGCCTCTGGCGCGGAGGACCCGGTTTGGGTCCCCGGTACCTTCATGGTGACTTTATCCCTTCTGGGAGGTCTGGCACGGAGTGCACTCAGCCTCGTTAGTCCCGGCGGGACCAATTGAGGTGCTACTTGATGGAAAAGTAGCGTCCCCAGGTCGTGAAGACCGCATAACTGGCCGGGAGGAATCGCTGACCACGTACCACCCTCCAGTACTGCACCCCACCAATGACGCCTGTAGTGGGCCGAGATGGGGGACGCAGCGGCTGGGCGGTAAGGCTTGGCTCTTCATAGGCTGTAGTGCCGGGGCTTAGTTAGGGAGACCCGGTCCGAGGAGTATGCTCAGCCTTGTTAGGTTCCTGAGGGGCCAATTGAGGAGCTACTTGATGCATGGACTGCATAACCGGGAGGGAGGGATCGGGACACTGACCACGTACCACCCTCCACTATTGCACCCCACTCATGAAGCTGGGGACGCAGCAGCTGGGTGGTAGGGCTTGTCCCGGAAAGAGCTGTTGCACCTTGCGTTATTATAAGTATCTGAAATTCAAACCAAAAACAAGGAATGTCTCAAAAATAGTTATCTCTTCAAAAAATTCATTTGACACGAATTGTGAGTTTTAATGAGATCTACGTTTTTCGTACAGTAAGATTTTGTCAATCTCATATGGTTTGGCAGTTATGCAAAAGTCATCCTGAATGAAGGCGACTTCAGAGACTACACCCAGAAAATTCAAAATATACATTTGATTTGTCATGAAAATATCTTGAACCTGTGGTATTTTAATCAAAACAGTTAGAGCCATTTTTGAGAAATGTTCCTGCTCCTGTTAAGGACAGTTTAGAGGGGGGAGATATTCCTGAACATCTTCGTTTTGCATCTTTGAAAGATACCAAAATCAGTATTTAACAGACTTTTTGTTCTTGAGTTATGCATTTCACACACACACATACACAAAAGCAGGACCTTTTTCTAAAAATGCTTTATAATATAGGGTACTTCAAAACGTGTATTTGCCGTTAATTCTCATTATTGCATTTTTGGGTGGAATGTAATACTTCTCTACCTAAATAGGTGCATGGTAGACAAACTAAAAACCAGATGTGTCACACTCACATAAATTTCTCTACTCACTCTTGTACGAGCTATTCTCACAAATGCTTATTCCTGTGTCTACTTCATATTAATCGAGATAGACATTCGTGGAAATGGTTTCATTGCATCTTTCCTTAAATGTATAAGGGAACAGCGGAATACAGTAGGCATGCTTAAGCATGGCCCAAATCTTTAAAGAGCTGGTTGCTAAATGATGTCTTTAAAATTCTGTTCTCTTTCCATAATCAGGAAGGGAAAAACGACCAGTTGAGAAAAGTATAAGTATTTAAAAATTCAAACCAATAACACAAATAAATGTATTTTGACATAAATCAATGTGCCTTAATGAGTTCATATTTTTGTGTACTAAGATTTTGACTAGCGCTGTAAAGTTCATTGCAAATTAAGAGGACTTCAGAGGTTATTCCCCCCAAAATTCAAGGTATTTTTCATAAAAATGTCTTGGACATGCCGTAATTTAATCAATACTGTTAGAACAACTTTTCAGAAAATAAAGTTTTTCGAAAAATTTTCTATATAAAGGTAGTTTTGGATGGGGATTTTCTTTGAAAGTTTTGGAAGACGCTGAACTTAAATACCAAGTCGGTATTTAACAACTTTGCTCTTTGAGTTATGCTGTTTACAGACTGATAGTTGGGCAGGCAAACACATACACATGCCCTTTTCTAAAAATGCTTTTTTTTATTCAGTCTCAAAACGCATATTACTAGTGAAAGATTGGCATCGAATTTTTGGATGAAGTACAAAATTTTCTCTACTTATTCTAAGGACATGGTAGAGAAAATAAGAAGTGCTAGAGGACATTATGGAAGTATTGTTTTCTAAATTTAAAATAACATAGTTAAATTAAAACTTTTAATAAAGAAATCTATATATATTTTAAACCATCAAAAGTTATTTAAATATAAATATTCCTTATTGGTGTATGATTTGCATGCAATTATATCTCATAGCCTCTGAGAATTTTATGATGAAGATTAAAAAGTGTAAAAATTTCTTTTCCAGAAATGCAAAACATTTATTGTGAATAGTTTATGCACCCAGTCTCTATGGTGGTGGGGTAGTGTGTCTACCTCACATTCAAGAGATCCCGAGTTTGAATCTCTGTTTGGATGAATTATCTGGATAAGGTTTTCACTTGGGATTTTCCCTTATCCAGAGAAGACACATGTTGGGTAACTTTAACCTATATAGATCCCAGGCTCATTTGAGCATCATTCCACCCATTTCATTCATCATTCAAAATAATCTTAGTGTGTGTGTAACATCATAAATTTTAGGACACTTAGTAGGTAACCAATTTTGGAGATAAAAATTAAAATTCCATGCTGGTCCATATTTTTCCATTTTCTTTGTCATAGTCCCCCAATTTAAGTCAGCAATATTTTAATGATGCAAGGCAAAGATGTGAGTGAGTGAGTGAGTGAGTGAGTGAGTGAGTGAGTGAGCGAGTGAGTGAGTGAGTGACTGTTGTTTAAGGGCCCTTCGACAGCTAGGTCATTAGGGCCCTAAAGATGTTCGTGGAATTCTCTTTACTCTAAGGACTAACTATGCAAAATTTCCTTACAACCTCCTCATTTTATGGAAGAAGTCCGTCCTTTTTTACTCACAAAAATCTCTCCAATGGCTTTGATTAAAGTGCCACACGTTTAAGAACTATGCATGAGCAATAGCATATACATATCTATTTTGAATTTTATGTGAATAGCTTGAGCAATCATTTTCATTTTGAATGAGTTTTACACAATTTTGTAGAGATGACAAACCGCAAGACATGAACAAAAACTTGCTATTCGAAAAATGTAGATCTTGTTAAACAAGACATTTATGCTAAATAAATTGTTTCTAGCATTAAGCATTTCCAATATTTTTTATTAGTTTGAATTATCCAATACCTTATCATGTATTTTTTATGTTTGTCACCATGCTTTTGTTTCTCTTGGTCATACAAAGAGTATGGAATTTCTAAGCTATTGCATGGCCTCCACTTTCTAAAAATTTAGTTAACTTTATTCTACAATATTATATATTTTATGGTTTTGCTAATAAAATATAAAACAATTCAAAGAATTACAACACTTGTGTTGAGAATGAAATTGAGCAATTGCCCTTAAACTCTAGGTAAGAATTAGCACTGATGTACAAGAAAATAACACTACAATAATTTATAAAGGGAGATCTCCATGGCACTTTCTCTTCAATGTACATATATGATGGTTGTTCTTCTGGCATGTTCTAGGAAATCTCATTCACTAAAGAGTTCTGTTGGTACATGAATGATGCAAACAATTGAGTATATAAGAACTGGTGTGTAGTTTCAGCTGTAGGAGTGCAAAGATCTTTATGAAGTGCAGAATTGCGGTGTACTAAGGAGTATCTGTTATGATCCAAAGAACTCGATTTTGTAAAGTCTGTATTCTTCTGAGTTGTGCATTTGAAGCTGAGCCCCAAATAGAGCATCCATACATCCAGGTTTTATTAGACTGAAGTATATGTAGGTACTATATGAACCTTTTAAGATGCAGTGGTGCCTTTGATGAGGTATTTAACTTGATGAAGTCTGTGTCTTAGCTTTGAAACTAAGAGATATGTGCATTCTAAGTCAATTTAGTGTCTAATTTTAGTCCTGAATATTTGAAAAACTGAACTTGAGGAATGACTTCATTATTTAATTTGATTATGCGTTTGGTAATTTTTGTTTTGTAGGTAGGTAACTGTGACTAAATTGGACTTTTTCGGATTTATCTTCACTCGCCCACTTTTGAAAAAAATTGATTATCGTTTAAGTCTGTCTTATGATCCTGTAACTCTTCAAAATGTGTAATAATACTTTTGCAAACGTTTAGTTCGATTACCATTAAACAGGCAGAACAATAAACTTTTGCATTAATGATTTGTAGTACCTACAGGTATAAAGTAGACGGTAGCGAATAGAGAAAACCATGTGAATGTAGCGAGTCAGATTTGTGAGAAATATTTGTTCTACATTTTACCGCACAATTGTAGCAACGGACGTTTTTTGTAGCGGGAGGAGAAAAGCGGGCCAAACAATGCTTTTCACACTGGATGCCTTACAAACATGCTTCCTGAATACGCCCTTGCAACATTGTAACATTATACTGAGGAGCGATAGAGGAAATGATTCCAAACATATTATTCAAACCCACTTAAAGATTTCAACTTTAGGAAGTTTAACACGAACGAAACAAAGAACAGAAAGAACAAAATACTAGGTACCGAAGATTTCAGTTCGCCGTTAAACACCATCTGGTGGACGTTCATCAGACAACTGTTATTTATTTTCATTATATTAAATGAGATGTTACGTTGTAAGAGTGACGCTGCAAGTGTCAAGTGCGCGCTAACAGTTGTTCCTGAAAGTGTTATTTTTTGTTGACTGTTATGAAAGAAGTTGCACTGTTAAGGCAGGTAATCCTATTTTGCAAGTGCAGAAGTTCCAAACCCGCTGGGATCTAAACCGACATCACCAGCAAAAGCAGGTGGCTGCTGTTTCGCGTTCACCAGCCCTCGCGTCTTCAGATTCCCCGAAGCGTTAAATATATCCGGAAGGAAATATATATACTTACCTTTTAAGGTCATCATAGGCTGGCAGCTTCTGGTTGGTCGTCGAACCGTGTCGTGCGTGTTCTATCCTACCGTATATTTTCAGGTCGGTGGACAAAATGAATAAATACTTCATGCTAATGAACTCTTATTAAACATGGGAACTTTTTATTCACAGTCTCGCCGCAGATGAATAGACGATAGAGTATAGTGCACTGATAGAGTATAAGGAGGCGCAAACATCATACTGATTATTATTTATTTATGTCAACAAACTTACTGTTGGTGTTTTTAAACACACAAGCCGTGTGTGGGCAAAGTTTGAGAGGTAGAACTGGTAGAGCATCCGCCCGGTAAGCGGAAGGTCTGTGGTTCAAATCCCAGTTGTGGCATTGAATTTTTAAGTTCCAGTTCTACCTCTCAAATCATACTGATTATTTACTCTAATTTTATTTACTATTTATTACTTTCTCTATCGCTTATCTATGTTAGCTAGAGGAAGTATTGCATTCCAAATACACACACACACACACACACCCACACACACAATTATTTCGAGATTTCACCGTAAGTGCATGTTTTGAAGTCCAGGTTGGACGCCAAGTGTTTGGCGGGAGTTCCGGTAGGCAAGGTCCTGGCTCTCTGTAGATTCTTGTCCTCCAGATCGAGTCCTGGCCCCCACAGAAGACCTGTGAGTCCGCAGGAGGGAGGATAGTCTGTGTATGAGCCGTTACCGGAGAGTTCAAATCTGTAGGTAGTTTTAGTGTCCCTTGCCGTCGCCTCTCCACAGGTCCGTCGGCGGCGCCGTGGCCGAGCGGTTAGCGCGCTCGCCTACCACCTAGGCGGCCCGGGTTCGATCCCAGGGACCCGCATGTGGTATTCGTGGTGGACGAAGCGGCGTCAGGGCGGGTTTTCTCCGGGTACTCCGGTTTCCCCCGCCATCTCATTCCACCGGTGCTCCATCTTCATGTATCATCAGTGTCACCGCCTGCGGTGCCGTAGTAGTAAAAGCGGGCGTTAAACACTACAACAACAGGTCCGTCCACTCTTCTTTCCTTGCACCTCAAAAAGATCTCTTTGGTCGAGGTGCTAAATCCCCCTTTCGAACCTTTTCTATCTGCAATCTAATTTCATAAAGTTTTTACAGATTTGTTCCCTTTTTGTTTCATATTTTATACCTGCTTTTTCTCACAATTGAGACATCTTTCTCTCATAAGGTTTAACTCTTCATTTTCACCATTTTAATTATTTCGTCGTCTATCCATGCATTGAAGTCTCCCATTAGTGTAAACACTATACATGGATATTTTCTCTTTAATTTGTCCATTTTCTACCCCAAAATTAAAATAATCTTTCAACACAGAGACACCCTCTGGGGTGTCATAGTACCGAGAGCATAATTCATTCCAAGGAGGTCAAATTACAACAAAAAACTCTAAGAATCGGTTATTGTCTGCAGAACAGAAACAGGTTGTATCAGGTACGTTAACTTTAAGGTAATCTATCGGGCATGGAGTATGTACTTCCCATGTGTAGTTTCAAATAATATTACCATTATCATTATAATAATCGTTCTAATCAGGGTTCGGAATCTATGACCTATCATAATTGAATTGTTTCGTCATAGGTGTTGCTATGGCCTAAATAAACTCTTATCACGGGTCCCAGATAATGAAAATGCAATAGGTCATTTTGTCATATTTTTATTTTAGGACATTTGCTTCGATTTTATCATTATTTTGTCATTTTCTTGCGATTTGCATGTTTATATATTACCTCTTTACTTTCTCTACTGGTAAGTAATTATTGTATTCCACCCAAAAATTCGATGTCGAAATTTCACCGGAAATATATGTTTTGAGACCCCCTGAATCCCCCCCCCCCCCACAAAAAAAAGCATTTTTAGGAAAAGGTAAGCGCGCGCGCGTGTCTGTCAATCTGTGGGCAGCATAACTCAAAAACGAAAAGTCGCTTAAAAACGAAAATTGGTTTAATTTTCTTTCAAGGATGCGACGCGAAGATTTTGAAGAAAATAGCCCCACCCTAAACTATTCTTTACATGGAAAATGTTTCGAAAATTTTGATTTTCTTGAAAATGGCTCTAACGAGTTTGATTAAAATGCCATATGTTTAAGATATTTGTATGACTAATGAAATTTATATTTTGAATTTTCTGGCTATAGCCTATGTAGTCCTGTTTACTCTGGATGACTTTTGAATAACTCGTAAACCGTAAGAGATAGACAAATTCTTAATATACAAAAAATGTAGATCTCACTAAAATACACAATTTATGTCTAAATAAATTTTTTTGTAGAGTGAACCATTTTGGAGATATTACTTTTTATTTGTGTCAGATTCGGAAAACTTGAAACTTTCGTGAAATGGAACATCGTTGTCCATTTTGTTATATGTTAAGCGTGCAAAGAGAACGGTATCTCAAAGCTTTAAAAGATTTGACTATCGCTCACAGCCTACTGTATTCTAATATTCCCCTTTCACCTACAAGGAAACAAGCAATAAGATTTTGCACAAATGCTTATCTCAACTAACACGAAGGAGATACGGGAATAAGAGTTTGTAAAAGTGGTTAGCACAAGAGTAGAGAAAGTCATGTGAGTGCAACACATCTCAAACTTTTTGCATTTATATTGAGTTTATAAATATGTTTATATTACTGGTATTTTACACAAAAATAAATTTTCAAACATCAGTAATTTAATTATTCAGCTGGTTGCTATTACCACAGACTATAAAGTCCTCTTCATTCGCAGTGAATGCTGTATAATCTGAAAACTAAACTTCAGTTAATACTACGGTTTGCTAAGAGTGAGTTTAACAAATTAAATACGTGAGTTTTTAGCTATATTTTGCAATTATTATGTCATTTAAAAAAATTAAAGAATTTTATGCGATTTTTCAAATATTTATGGGTAATCAAAATCCACACTCTGATCATTATCATCGTCGTCGTCGTTCCCAACATGATGGCGCGTTCTTTCCAAAGGAGTTTGATTCCCGGTAGGTTCAAATGCTATTTTCTAAGGTTTTCCTCTTTCTGAAAAAGATGAACATCATCTACTGCTCTTTGGAGTTTTAATGCCATATTTTGCACGTGTTTCATTTATCGCCTGCAGTGCATTGGTAAAAGTAGGTTCTAAACAGTCAAAACAAAAACCAATAAGAAACAGGATTTGTTACAGTCACAGTGACATTCTCCACTCATTAACATCTAATATTGATAAGCGGTTACAGAAATGGTGTTATTGCAGATATAAGACGACTGAAGTGGTATAAAATCTTTGTGCTGGCTTTGAAATTCCATACGCTTTCCAAGACCCACGACTTTCCAAATGGGAGCCTTACACGTTACCGTGGGGCTCTCTCTCAGTTAATAATGTGATAGATCAGGGCAGACGAACGTTACTCCGCAGGTGTGAAGAGATGAGTCCCTCCCTCCATAACTACAGTAGCACGTTTTGGCTAGAACCGGTTCCCACTTTGTTTTACCTGCTTTTCCGCCTTCTTGGTCACGAAGGAAGGGGAAGTAGGGGAATGTGTTCACACCTGCTGAGTAACGTTCGCCAGGCCTATGATAGAGCGTAACGGAGTAGGAGAGGAAGATAACTAACATTCACAAATGCAAATGGGTAGAATGGTATTGGTTACATAGTACATAGAAGGATTGATGAACTTTGTTATGTTAAAGTATTAGATGTGGTGATAAACAGAAGTCACGTCTCTTTTATAATTATATTGCTTGTAAGTGAACAAATGAGACATTGTAATCACGAAGAAACCACAAAAAAACAAGGCTTTTTAAATAGAAAGATGAGTTAGAAGACGCTTTCCGATAAGATCTAAATCAGAAGCAGGAAAACAATTTTAATGTGCGTTGTTTAAGTGCTCTTGAAAGGAAATATATGGAGGCATCGTAAAAATATGGGCGGTAGTAAAGAAGTAGGATTATGGTTGAACATTTATGAAGAGTAAGAGGAGATCATATTAGTAAAGTGGAGAGAGAGAGAGAGAGAGAGAGAGAGAGAGAGAGAGAGAGAGAGAGAGAGAGAGAGAGAGAGAGAGAGAGAGAGAGAGAGAGAGAGAGAGGGAACGATTAAAGCAGTCAAAATAGGGCTCTTCATCTCACGGGGTCATGACAAGTTGGGAGTCTGAGGGGAAAATTGCGTCAGTCTCAATTATAAACAGTATACGCATGTATTTAATGTAATTTAATTGTCTTTTCCTGCCACGTGAACTTTGGGGAAATTGTAAACCTGCCAAATGAGCATTTGGCTAGGATAAATCACGATATACACTTGTCAGGTTGGTGGAGGTGCTAAGCTCCCTCTCCAAACCATGTCTATCTACCTACTATCTAACTTCAGGAAATTCTTACAGTTTATTCCCTTCTTGTGTCACATTTTATACCTGCTGTTTCTTACAACTGACACATCTTTCTACCATATGGTCTCACTCTTCATTTCCACAATTTTAATTATTTCCTCGTCTACCCATGCATTGAAATCTCCCATTTGTATAAATACCATATGCGGATATATTTTAATACAAAAATCCGACACCTCTGTTATATATAATATCTAGAGGTTAATTCACTCCAACCAAGTTAAATTACAATAAGAAACTCTTACGGATCGGTTACCGCCTGCAGAAACAGAAGAGATTGTTTGAAGCATCTTAACTTAGGTCATCTATCGCGCATAAATTATCTATTTCCCATGTGTAGTCTAATGATGCCGCTAAAAGGACAAATAATATTACCATTATCACTAAAATATTCGTTGGTGATACACCATCTCTCTGTGTCCTCTTTTTATCAAAAACGGAATTTTATTGTCAGTATATAATAATGTCTAATTCACTGCGTGATACAAAATGTACATTATTTCGTTCTCGCTCTCCCTTCTCTTTCTTTCTTTATTTTTATATATGTGCATGGGTTCGTTCCGAATTTTAATGCGACAATGTGACAATCTTCACGAAAGAGCAATGCAACCATCATACTTGACTTTAAACGTGAGCGCATTTCTTCATTCTTATACAGCAACACATTCAACATCTCACGATATATTGTACCCCCATAATATTTGCACGTGTGTCTCAGTAAGAGCCTAGCATTTTTACTTTCGTCGTTAATTACTTATATTAAGTAGAGAAAGTATTTGTATTCCACCCCAAAAATTCGATATTGGGATTTCACACGGATTAAGACTTTCTGGGAGAAAAGTTTAGGTCCGCGTGCGCGTGTTTTTAAGTGTGTGTGTGTGTGTGCGTGCGTGCGTGTGCGTGTGTGTGTGTGTCCGCGCACGCCTGTGCCTGTGTCTGTGAACAAGACAACTCAAAAACGAAATGTCGATTAAATACCAAACTGATATTCAAAGTCAGCATCTTCCAAGGATGCGACACGAAGATTTTGAAGACTCTATTCCAAACTACCCGTTCCGTGGAGAAAATCGCGTCATTTTTGTATCTTCTCAAATATGATTCTAACTACTTTGAATACCAAGCGCGATGGCTCCTCGGTAACGAGTGAAGCTCGCATTCGATAGGTCGAGTGTTCGATTCCCGCGACCTACCTTCCTTCCTTTCGGGGTTTTTCCCAAGGAATGCTGGGAAGGATAATTACATCTCCTGACTTTCCTGCTCCTCCATTTCATTTTACCTTCCTTTCAATCTAGTCTTTCTGGGTAGGAAGTGCTGGCGATGGTCGAGTTAGCGCTGCCCTGTATGGTAGATTGTGCACTGTAACGCTGTTCTCCAAGGATGGGTGGCCTTGTAGTTGCCAGGGCTGCCGGAAGGGCCGCTTTCGAAACAACGTGGCTGGTAAGTGCTCGACTCTGATGTCGAGGTGAAGAATCTCCAGCATACGTTAGAGACCCTCACATCGGTTCGCTGCTCGCCCGGGTTTCCCTCACGCCAGTTGCTCACTTTGATTCCTTCCCTCCTTCCCTCCTCCCTTCCTTCCTTCTTTCCTTCCTTCCTTCCTTCCTTCCTTCCTTCCTTCCTTCCTTCCTTCCTTCCTTCCTTTCTTTCAGGGATCTGACATAATAGCCAGCTTGTCCTCAATGTGGAATTCCTTCCGTAACAACTCTACCTCTACCTCTGCTTAAGATATTTGCATGACAAAATGTATAATATCGGAATTTTCCTGGGTAATGGCTTATGAAGTCCTCTTCATGTTGAATGACTTTTGTATATTTCGTAAATCGTGAGCGATAGACAAAATCTTACTAAACAAAAATGGGTGTGAATTTTCAAAATTTAACACTTCTGAAGTGAAAATCCCTATTCCTTGTGTGCAAGTATGCATGCGTGTGCGGCGCGAATGGGTGGTATGTTCATGCAAATAGAGTGAAACTGAATAACCATCACATAGTGATCGGCTTTGACAATATTTTACCGTTTTTTTCCCTCTGTTTCTTTTACGTCGCACATCGCAATGGATTTGCTATAATGAACGAGTTTTAAGTTGGCACTTTTTCTATTATCCTTGTCTAGCACGGACCGTGAAAAAATTTTGGATTTCTTTCTTTGAAATGGTCAGTCTCGTTTAAGAGCCTATTGTATTCATTACCTCCGGTGGTATGAGGGTAAGTAGGCATTTCATAAAAGAGGGCCGGCTTAGAAAAATACGGCATTTCTTTCTTTTCCTAATAAGAAAATGTCAAGTTACACCTTGTCCAGTATACAAGATGCTCGTAGATCGGTGTGTGTCGGACAGTTAGGTCTCATTCCCATAGCATACCATGTTGCTTCGTCACGAGTCCACAGAGGGAGCAGTGCAGGTCAACTGTACCTTCACCTCGGTGACGTGCAGATGGCATTAAGGTACCATCCAGTCAGGACCTATCTAGATACTTAATCCAGAGGGTCCTGATCCAGTCCATCTATCCACATTATCTGTGGATAGATGGCACAGCATTCACTATTACCATCTACTTTTCATTTATGCTATTGTTTGAAGTTTAAGGTGGAACTTTGTGTCGTGGTATTAAATATCTAATCCAACCTTAGCGACTGATTTTTGTCAGCCCACAGGTTCTGAGTGCGGGACCTCCCGCATGCGTGCCACAGACGTTACCGCCTGAGCCATCCCACTCGGTAATATTTTGACATTGCTTTGGCTTGCTGAACTGGATCCCAAGCGAAGAACTCTCCCGAATACGCGAACATACAGAGACCATCTACCGCAACACACAGAAGATCAAAAACACCACAGCAATAGAGACTAGAGTCAACCAGATATTCGACATCATCACACTCCCCAGATTTCCCATTGGTACCCCAATGCCACACACAAACGCCCCAAGTCGCAGGTCAATGTCAGGGCATCCGCCATGATATTAGACCTGCCTCCATGCACCATCCGTCATAATACGCACCCACAATCATCCGGTTTGCTTCGGCGGTACCGGACCTCATGTCACCCCTTGTTAAAAATAAATTGTATCACCACAGAATAACTTTAGTATAGGTAAAAAAAAAAAAACTGGATCCGTAAGCAACATGATTACTCTTGCATTCAGTTAAGAGCTTCAAACTTTTAAGGTCGCTTATTAAGAACTTTAATAGAAAGGTCGAAAGACTGCTTAAGTCAAACAGGACCAAGCTTTCATGGATAACGGGCTTATTAACAAGACATTGTCCTATTAAAGAACCCCTACAAAAATGGATCACGATGTTGATCCATCTTGCATTAGGTGTCTTGAGGATGATGAATCAGAGTTCATTTGCTCTCCGACTGTGAAGTTTTAGTTCACCACAGACCTAAGGTCTTTGGAAACCATTTTCCGAAACTGGATGAACTGCTTCAGTCAGTAGTTTTTCGCAGTTCATCTCGCAGTTCATTGGCTGAGATGATATGACGGGGTGGCGCAATAGATTTTTAAATAGATCTTAGTGCAAATACTTTAAAGCCCGTCCCCATTAAAGTTAAATTCAATACAAAAAATATGTACAACGAGTTGTTTAAATATGTACGGAAGATACAGCACTTTCCTGCTGTGCAAGGGGTCTCGGGTTCGATTCCCAGCATAGGGGTAGGAATTTTCTCCAGCCAAGAATATTCCCTATCCTCCCTAGAGTCTGGAAGTATGAATGAGAGTGCGAATGTGTGTGTGTGTGTGTATGTGTGTGAGTGAATTTAATGTTTAAAAATCCCTAAAGACCAAAAAACCCACTGATAACACTGTTAACCGAGTACCGCCATTGCCTATAGATAAAAGTTCCACAAGAAAGGCGGCCGATATAACCTTCGCGGCTAAGGGAACACAAAGTGATATTTTAGCGTGTTTGGTTAAAAAAAATATATATATATGTATATATATTTCGATTTTTATTGCAAAAAAGGCTTCATACCTTAAAAATATATATCTGCGAAGTTTTAATCCCCTAGGGAGGGGGAGACATATTTTGGACGCCATTTTTAAGATGATGCGCCTCTGATTCCGCCTTTAAACTCATTTTTCTCGGAAACGATTTTTTTGTACTTTCTCATTTTCAAAATCGATCTTCTCCCACAACATTCTAGAGCTATCTAAAATTTTTCTCTAATATAGTTCAGAATATGCACAATAAAATGTCCATTTAGAGTTTTCATATTACTTATACCTTTTTAAAAAAAATAATTAATATAAAAATGTGCTGGTTTTATGAGCTTTTTACACTGTGCGGTATTAAAACATTTTTAAGAAAAACTACTCACTATATCAAAATTCCCTTCCTTTGATTTGTTACAAAGGGAATAAGGAATACAATTTTTAAAAATATTAGTTGTAATGTTTAATAACTGTTGGAGCAGATAGATTTTGATTACACCCAATAAAATTGATATACATTAATTAATATATTAGGAATGTGATTATATATTGGAATGACTTTTGGTACACACATTTCTTTAGTTGCTAGTAATACCTGTGCAAACAATTAAGTCTTTTTCACTTCGGTGTACCCTTAAAGGCGGGATATAAATGGAACAATTAACAATTATGTAGGTAGTGAAGATTTATATCGATTAACAAGAAGCAGACAGAAGAATAATGATTTGTAAGAATAGTTCATAGAAGTGTGAGTGAAGAATAAGGAATATGAGAGATACAGAGGGTGCTTGACACTGAAGCTAGGCTTATTGTACCTATGTCCCCGGGAGGAACGATAAGGTGAGAGGAGACACCGGTCGGCCAGATCCAGACTAGCGGTACACACATTTACAGAGGTCCCTAAAGTTTACCAAGTTTGATGACATCTCTAGGTCTTCCAGGGGAACGCCGGTACCCCCCCCCCATATGCCACTCTCTATCCGCGTTTCACGGACAACGAGGAACGGAAAGAGTTCCTGTGTGTATATCATTTCGCTGACACTTGCTACTCTGAAGAAACCAACGGGATGAACGATGAATGAAATGAATGGACAGGGAATTCGAGGAATGTTATTATCTTTCCCAGCATTTGCCTTTCCTGTAGTGTTTAACGCCCGCTTTTACTACATACGGCACCACAGGCGGTGACACTGATGATCCATGGAATGAAGATGGGGCACCGGTGGAATGAGATGGCGGGGGAAACCAGAGAACCCGGAGGAAATCCGCCCCAGCGCCGTTTCGTCCACCACAAATCCCACATGCGGTTGCCTGGGAACGAACCTGGGCCGTTTTGGTGAGAAGCGAATGGTCTAACCACTCAGCTACGGCGCGGCCCAGCATTGGCCTAGGGACCCGGGGAGACTCCCGGAAAAACCCGTGGGCCAGGAGGGTCGGCCATGATAATACAACCCACAACCTCCCGAATGCGAGCCTCACACGTTACTTGCTCGGTGTGAATGCAACACAAATTTCTTATTCTTCATTTGTAACATACTTTACTAACGTATTCTCAAACTCATTTTGAGTCAGTAAACATTTCTGCTATTACTGCTTACGCAGGTTTTTCTGGTTCACTTTCTATCACAAGTATATTAAAAACGAAATGAACGGAAGAACTGGTATCAAAAGTAAGTTCTAAATTTGAACTTAATTCTGAAATATATAATTCGAGTTAACATTAGGAACACGGCAGTCCAAAATCACCTTAGGATGTAAGAGTTGTGGCGCCGTTAGAACAAGAAAGCCTAACACCACAGCAGGTGTCTTCATTTCCTTTCTAGAAGCCACTGAGCCCCTCCCGTTCCGCTGCGAGCGCCAGCAACCGTTAGGTATAGAGTTTGTCGCAGTTGAGAGCATTGTTGGGTCAAAGCTCGATATATCGCATCCACATTCCTAACACTAGCTAACACATGCAATTTCAACTGTGATAACAAATATACTAACAACAATAATAATGATGACAATAATAATAATAATAATAATAATAATAATAATAATAATAATAATAATAATAATAATAATAATAATAATAATAATAATAATAATAATAATAATAATAATAATAATAATAATAATAATAATAATAATAATAATAATAATAATAATAAATTATTATCATCGAGGAAAGTGACAAGCAGTTCAAATATGATAAATTTGAAAAGTTGAAACCTATAACAAAAACTAGCTTGGAAATAGCTAATGCTACAACAAAGTTATTTACAATAGATTGTGTGGCTTGCAGATATCTATATCTTTTGTTTAGTAAATTGTTGTATATCTCTTATGGTTGATCAGTAATTGAAAAGATACCAAATTCCTTTCGAATGAAGAGGACTTCACAGGCTATTCGCAGAAAATTCAGTATATTACACATTTTATTAACCATGTTAATACATGTGCAAGTATCTTACATATATGTATTTTAATTAAAATTATTTGGGCTATTTTTGAGAAAATCAAAACTAACGGAACAATTTTTCGTGTAAAGGGCAGTTTTGGACGGGAGACTTTCTTGAAAACCTTCGTATAGCATCCTTGGAACGTGCTGATGTTAAATACCAAATTTATTCGGTGTTTTGTTTTTGAGTTGTGCCGCTCTCTCTCTCTGTCTGTCTGTCTGTCTGTCTGTCTGTCTGTCTGTCTGTCTGTCTCTCTCTCTCTCTCTCTCTCTCTCTCTCTCTCTCTCTCTCTCTCTCTCTCTCTCTCACACACACACACACACACACACAACATATGTATTTTATTAATAAGTATTCCACACTACAATGGTTTCCTTCATACCAAAACGATCCTCTGCCTCAACAAGTTCCTACACACACCGCGCACACGTGTAAATCCTATTATTTTATTCAGGGGACCTCAAAACGCATACTTACGTTAATATACCTATGCTAAAATTTTGAGTGGAATGCAGTACTACCTCTAATTACATAAGTAGGTGCTAGAGACAATAAAAAGCAGATAGACAAGAATAATGCCTGAAGACTCTTTAAATACTTCAAAAACATTAAATAACATTAATTATTTAGTAATTATTTTAGAGCAGCATTTTTACATATTAACTAAGACAGTGTTTTTTATGCTGAAACAGCTTTGTATTATGCATATCTTATACATTTAAACGAGCAATTCTTGTGTATATATATTCCGCGCAACTTGGAAACGGCCGAAGTAACCCCGCAGTAACTTCGGCTCAGTACCGAGCGAAACGGCTCCCGTGGTAATTTGATCTCTCTCGCTAAGTATTGAATGTCCCTTCTTACTACATACGGCACCACAGGCGGTGGACACTGGCGCAATATGCAATTAAATTATATTTGGAAAGGAAACATTCCGCGTCCAAGTTTAGGGCACCTCCCCGCCATTTGCCAGTTGAGGACAGGAAAAAATCAATCAGGGAGGATGTCCTGGTAGGCTTGAACCGTGGACCTCCCAAATGCAATACTTGAAAGATAACATGCGAGGCTCGTATTTGGGAAGTTCTCGGTCAGCTCAGTTTGCAGCATTTTGAACTGGTTTCATTAATTCGGTAAAGGAGGAAAGGACTGTAGAGCACCTATAAGGATTCTCATTACTAAAAGAACTGTCAAGGTTGGTTGAGCTTACTCCACGTACACACTCAAATGAAAAAAATATCTTAAGTGTTGCATTCACATGACTTTCTCTACTCTTGTATTAACCATTGTAGTAAATTCTTATTCCTATATCTTCGTGTTAGTGGAGATAAACATTTGCAGAAACTACCTTATTGTTTAGCTCCTTGTAGGTACAAGGAGAATATGGGAATACAGTAGGCTTTGAGTGATAGTCAATCTTTTAAAACTTTCAAATTCCGTTCTCTATGCATGCTTAACCTAAAAAATTGAATAACGATGTTCCATTTGACAGAAGTATAAGTTCTCTAAAACTCACACAAATAACAAGGTACATCTCTGAAATGGTTCACTCTACAAAACAAAATATATATTAAGATATAAATTGTGTACTTTAGCAAGATCTACATTGTTTGTATAGTAAGATTTGGTCTATCATTAACGGTTTACCAATCATACAAAAGTCATCCAGAATAAATGCGACTACAGGGGCTATAGCCAGAAAATTCAAGATATACATTTCATTTGCCATAAAAATATCTCAAACATATGGCATTTTAATCAAAATCATTAAAGCCATTTTCAAGAAAATCAAAATTTTCTATGTAAAGGGAGTTTAGGGTTGAGCAATTTTCTTTAAAATCTTCGTGTTGCATTCTTCAAAGACAAACTTAAATACCAAATTTGGTTTTTAATCGACTTTTCGTTTTAGGGTTTGCTGTCCACAGACTGACAGACACACATGCGCGCGCGGACCTTTTTCTAAAACGGATTTTTATTTTGATACAGGGGACCTCAAAACATATATTTCCGGTGAAATCTCGACATCGAATTTTTGGGTGGAATACAATACTTCCTCTACTATACTATACGTAGTAGAGAAAGTAATATATAAACGAAAATATAAATTTTCTCTGCATAATATTAGTACAGATAATGTGGCATTTATTTAGATTTAATTGCAATAAGAATAATAAATTAAGATCAATTGACATATATTTTAAACCAAGTGCATTTATTGCCTATAATAATATTCTTTCATCTTAAATTTTATTATAACATTCTTCACGTCCGTTGAATAAATTGTCTTTGAATATTATAACTGGTAGTTATCCGTAATTAGTTGCGACAATTATATGTAACACGTTGTGTTAGTATGTTTCTATTTTTTTACTTGTACACACATAATATGTTATCTGTTCTAGATATAGCCTAATTTCTACTTCCGGTAAGTCTTTGGTCTTTGAATTATATCATCGTTTATTTTGACCATTTCAATTCGAAAGAATGGACATGGCTTTTTGCAGAGGTTTGAGAATTTCACAGCTGAAGAGGTAATTAGAATGTGACCAAATATCCATGCAGTCGCTTCAATAGGTGTGTCAGGTCATTTTACTAGACAAACTTTACGACACAGATGGCATAAATGTCCTTGGTCCTCACAATGACCTACATATAATGCTGGGATTACATACAACTATTTATGCTTCTTTGGTTGACTTACATTTCATGGTGCTCATACACTTCACGTAAATTGAGGGTCAATTTTGGAAGAATAAATAAAGAAGTACGGATGCTCGATGACGACGTCAGTGATATTTGAGGTACAATACGTCAGGGTTTCAAATAAATAATTAAACAAGTATAACAAAACCCAGGTACTTCATTTTTCAAACTTGAGCTATTTTTAACCTGCATTTCAAATTTGTGTTCCGTCACCTCTACTTATTCTTTCTTTTTACTTACTTTCTCTATCACTTATCTACGGTAATTCGAATTATTACTTACTGCATTAAACCAAACATTTGGTACCGAGATTTCTCTTAAAAACACGTTTTTAGATTTCCATGAACCAAAAAAATGGTTTTTAAAAATAAAAGTCTAATAAATAACAGACTTTTTATTTAAGTTCAGCATCTTCCAAGAATGTGACAGGAATATGTTCAAGAAAATTTCTCCACACCGATCTACCCTTTGCATGGGGCATTATTTTATGTTTTATTTTGTCAATAATGGTTCTAGCAGTTTTTATTATAACGCTATATATTCGACTTATTGACATGACAAAACTTATCTTAAAATGTCTACATACAGCCCATGAAGCCCTCTTCATTCTTTTTGAATTTCAGAGATTTGTGTATACCTTAACTGGGAAACTAAGAGAAAAACAGATCCAGTTAAAATGCTGTGTTTCTATTAAATACCTAACTTTTGTAGTTTTTGCATCAAGATGTTTTTCTCCTCTTCGCGTTTAATAATGTAAACTGTAGAATTGCAACTCCCGAAAGGTTTGTAGTAGGTATATTTGTATAAAATACCTGAAAACCTGCAGCCTCATGTTTGTATTTGTATCGCCTCCATTAACAATTCATCTTACTGCCAACCTTATATTACGAGTGTACCATGATTACGATGCTGTCTTGTCATGGCCCACTTGAACATCGCATTGTCTAACCTTTGATGTGGGTCATGTAATGTAAGAAGGCCGACAAATTTGCCGCACGTGACCATCTCTATGATACAATTTTTTCATTATATCCGTTATTCTCTCTGGGCATTATTCACGCTTTGTGTGTTCTTAGTGGGGCAAGACTCACGCTCCACTGAGGCCTATAACAATAATGTTTCCTTCAAATGTCAAAGACTGTTGCAGAGAAGCCAAGAGCTACCTTCAAGGAAACGCATAACATACTTGAATACTATAAATTACTTTTGATGTTAGTTGTATGAGCTACTGAAGTTAAATTTAATATGAGTTAAATACTTTTGATTTTTGTATTTTCACTTTGTTTGTTAATAGAATTCTGCTGCTTTATTTTGAATATTAATGAATATCTAAGCGGTATTGTTTGTTTTGAAATAATAGTTCTATATGAAAGTTTAAGCTTTCTTCTTGTCCTTGTTCTTCTTCTTCTTTTTCTTCTTCTTCTTCTTCTTCTTCTTCTTCTTCTTCTTCTTCTTCTTCTTCTTATTCTTCAAGATTTCATCGTAAATACACACTTCGTGGTTCCCATGAGCGCATAAAAGCATGTTCATACAAAATCCACGCCCTTATATGTATGTTTATATACAACATATTACTCAAAAAGATAAGTTGCGGAAGATTACCAAATTTAGCGTTTTAGAAGGATGTTTTTACCGAATTCCTGAACACCAAACTATCCTTTAAAGTTTAAACGGAACAGTTTTCTTTGTTCAAATCAGCTTTTCTGGAGTCAGGAATATTATAATTTGTGTAACAGTTTATATACTGACTCACTTGTAAGAACATTTTTAAAGAAATCAAACCAGTGTTTTAAAATACCCTTTATATAGTATTTGGGATAGACTGAATTTTTGAGGCAGGAGAGGTCTTTGTTTCATTTTAGTTGCATCATCTTTTTCAGAACTTAACCCACTGATGCAACGTTCATGAACATTTTGGTTTACAAAGCAGCAAGACTATCGTTCAATTATTGTGAAAACTGCAGATGCACATGTTACTGTTGCTTCTAGAATTATTTAGAGGCCTATCTTAAGACAACATTCAAGCTCTAGACATGCTATCCATTAACCTTATCACTGTATTTCAGTTCAATGCACTTTATAAGAATCAGATCTAAAATCCCTAAGAGCAGTTTCTACCTTTTAATTTGCGTTATTAGAAAGACTTTCCATAAAGAAAAAGTTTTCTTTTTCACTTTCTCTACTACGTATGGTAGAGTAGAGGAAGTATTGTATTCCACTCAAAAATTCAATGTCGAAATTTCACCGGAAGTACATGTTTTGTGGCCCTCTGAATAAAAAAAAAAGCATTTTTAGAAAAAGGTCCGCATGTGTGTCTGTGTCTGTCAGACTGTGGACAATACAACTCAAAAACGAAAAGGCGATTAAAAACCAAAGTAGGTATTTAAGTTTAATGCCTTTCAAGGATGCGACACAAAGATTTTGAAGAACATTGCTCCACCCTAAACTACCCTTTACATGGAAAATTTTGATTTTCTTGAAAATGATTCTAACGATTCTGATTAAGATGTCATGCGAGATATTCTTATGGCAAATGAAATGTATATCTTAAATTTTCTGGCTAAAGCCCCTTTAGTCGTATTTACTCTGGATGGCTTCTGCATAACTGCTAAACCGTAAGAGATAGACCAAACCTTACTATAGAAAAAATGTAGATTTTGCTAAAGTACACACATATTTTTTTTTGGTAGACCGAACTATTTCAGAGGTACAATGCCTTGTTATGTTTTGGAGAACTCTGTCAAATATAACAGCGTTATTCATTTTTTATATGTTAACCGTGGAGAACGGAATCTCAAAGCTTTAAAAGATTTGACTATCGTTTAAAGTCTACTGTATTCTCATATTCCCCTTGCTCCTACAAGGAAATAAGCAGTAAGATAATTTCTGCAAATGTTTATCTCAACTAACACGAAGAAGAAGATAAAGAAATTACAGTTTGTAAGAATGGTTAGTACAAGAGTAGAGAAAGAGAAAGTAATGTAAGTATAGCATATCAGATTTTTTATAGCTACTTTGAATTATTTGTTTATTGTTTTCACCTATTTATGTTACTTTAGCACACTGCTCATATACTCACTTCTCTTTTACAGTTCCGTGTTAATAATTAAATTAATGAATATATTTTATTCATATTAGCAATATATTTTATTGCTTTTATCTTCACAAATATAAACTTAGTTCATTATTTTATATGTACGGTACCTCTATTTTAAGGAATCACCCTTTTCTCATTCATGCCTAGTTTTAGAAATTAGCTATGAGTATATTTTAATGGCATTTCCCTATCAAATAAATAAATATAATATTCGCAAATGTGATGTAGCTTCACCCTGAGAGGTCGTGCCACGGTAACGCCTGAGACTCGCATTCGAGTTGTAGAAGAAGAGGAAGAGGAGGAAGAACAAGAGGAGGAGGAGGAAGAAGAAGAAGAAGAAGAAGAAGAAGAAGAAGAAGAAGAAGGGGAAGAAGAAGAAGAAGAAGAAGAAGAAGAAGAAGAAGAAGAAGAAGAAGAAGAAGAAGAAGAAGAAGAAGAAGAAGAAGAAGAAGAAGAGAAATAAAGCACCCTCTTAGCCATTAGAATAGGTGTCTACATTAATACATCAATATTGAGTTTATAGCTTCAATTTCTACTCCTAGCACCAGGTGTGTTGCCAAATTCGGTTGCCTACGTCATATGTCTAACATTGATACTACTTTACTTTTGGTATTACACTTTTTAATAAAGTACTTCTTAATCCATAACAGAAGTTAATTTTTGCTTCTTGCTTAAATAAACAAATAGCAAATAAAATAACATTTTCGCATGCCATTAACTTAAGTTCAAACGCTGGATGACCTACAATTTCTTCATAATCGTGTATTAGAATTCTGCTTACTTCATGCTGCGTTCGAAATGTTCTATTTTCTAATGCGTACAACCATTAACATACGTATACTAACCTTGGTGGGGCACAAGATTACCTTAAAGAAATGATCACAGATACACATTTGATCCACATCTTAGACAGTTATGATCATGCTCACGGATTATATCGAAATGGGCAGTTATCCTTTTCAATCTGCATTTAATCGAGTAAATGGGAGCTACCCACGATAAACGTAACAGTAAAACACAACATAATGCAAGCCGCAGCTTCAGCGTGACCAGGTTCGCGGCACTTCAGTCAGTTGTCTTCCGCTATTCACCTGGTGCGCATCTTCAACTGCACGTGTTGCCGCCGCATAGGATTACTCTGCGTCCAATGGTTTCACAATTCATAGTGTGTGTCTGAATAGTGCTGTTATTTGCTGGTATTGTTGCGTGCGTTCTTGAACTTTTCCATCATGTGGTGACAATAGATAAAACATGATGTGGGGAGTCGTTTTTGTGTTGTATCTCTCCTTACAGGTAAGAGAAAAATCTGATTTATCTATTATTATTGTTATTATTATGATTATGATGATTATTATTATTATATTATTATTATTATTATTATTATTATTATTATTATTATTATTATTATTATTATTATTATTATTATTATTATTATTATTATTATTATTATTATTATTATTATTATTATTCAATTACTTACATACATACAAAAATAAAATGAGAATAGTGCGTCAAGACATTTGCCCCCAACATTTATTACGCAAATGTATACGAAGTTCATAAAAATGCAGGAAAGACAACACAATAACATTCAATGTATTCTTATTTTAATAATTTATATAATACCTACATGTTAGAATTAATTTAATGATAACAATAATAAAAATAACTTCTATAGTTATCACCGATGTTTTTAATAAGGGGGCAAACAAAAATTAATATCGCTCCACATGGCTTTATTTCTTGTTTAGTCATTAAAACCTAACAGGTTCTGCTGCACATTAAATAACTAATAATCATGTACGACTAGTGATATAACGACCACAATTTTAAATAATTGCTAAAAGCTATAGTATTCGCATTGCATTTTATCCAAATTACGAAACATGCAACATTTTAATATAATCGAGTGTAAATAATGTTTACTTTTTATAATCTACCACACATAGAGAAAATATTGAATTCTAAGGATAAAATCGACGGGGAGATTTCACTTTAACTACATAAGTACTTGTTTTGAGATTCCAACAAAAAGAGCATAAATCAATGTGGTGTGTGTGTGTGTGTGTGTGTGTGTGTGTGTGTGTGTGTGTGTGTGTGTGTGTGTGTGTGTGTGTGTGTGTGTGTGTGTGTGTGTGTGTGCGCGCGCGCGCGTGTGAATGAAAAAGAAAACATAACCTAAAAACGAAAAGTGGGGTAAATAACGAACTTGGCATTTAAGTTCAGCATTATCCAAGGGTGAGATACGAAGATTTCAAGAAAAATAAACTTTTGTAAGAATATCTTATAGAAGATACATAAATACAAACAATAATGAGTAGAGAAAGTCTTGTGAATGGAACACATAAGATTTTTAAACGAGCATCTATTTCTGTTTGTGCTAATTATGTAAGGATTTATAAGAGTAACATATAATTGCATAATAAATATGTGCAAGTATATTATTAATTAAGAAGGAACAGTTCCTTTAGGTAAACAGTGTATTTACCGTGCAGAAACTGATCAGCATTATATTGCAAATAAACATTTCCACTCCATAACATGTTTTTTTCTTTCATTTTCATTTCCGAACCGTATACTCATTTTATTCTGTCATATACATACGCATTCACATACACACAAACACCCATGACCTTGGTGTTATTTTTATTTTGATGTTTAACGACGCTGTCAATTGCCAGAATCACATCAGCGTCACCGGTGTTCCGGAATTTTATCCCACAGAGTTCTTTAACATGCCAGTAGATCTACTGGCATGGAACTGTCGTTTTTAAGCACACTTAAAAACCATAAGTCTGGGACGGATTTGAACCCGCGACCCTGGGATCAGTAGACCAGCGTCTAACCAATATGACCCCGGTGGTACTCGAACCTACAACCCTCTGCCCAGCAAGCGCCAAGGACGTGGGTACGCGCCAGCAATCGCGGCTGCGAGGGCTGGCATAACATGTTAAAAACTTAAGAAACACTGTTATTTCAGGTAACAGTTATTTGCTCCATAATTGTACATATGTCACATAGTAGGTAAACAGTAAAGTTGATATGTGAATCAGTATACATATATGCGCTATATATAGCATTAAGGAATTATACGAGAGAAATCTGATCTGTTGCACTCACATGACTTTCTCTACTCTTGCACTAACCATTCTTACAACCTCTTATTCTTCTATCTTCTTCGTGTTAGTTGAGATAAACATTTGCAGAAATTATCTTATTGCTAGTTTTCTTGCACGTGCAACGGGGATACAGTAGGCTTTGAGCGACAGTCAAATCTTTTAAAGCTATGAGGTTCCATTCTCTTTGCACACTTAACATATATAAAAATGAACAACGATGTTCCATTTCACGAAAGTTTTAAGTTTTCCGAAACTCACACACATAACAAGGAATATTTCCGAAATGGTTCACCCTACAATAAAATTTATTCACACATAAATTGTGTATTTTAGCAAGATCTACATTTTTTGTATAGTATGATTTGGTCTATCTCTTATGGTTCAGTTATTTAGAAGTCATCCAGAGTAAATAGGACTTCATGGGCCACAGCCAGAAAATTCAAGATATACATTTCATTTGTCATAAAAATATCTCAAACATATGGCATTTTAATCAAAATCGTTAGAGCTATTTTCAAGAAAATCAAAATTTTTGAAAAATTTTCCATGTAAAGGCTAGTTTAGGGTGGGGCTATTTTCTTCAAAGTTTTCGTGTCATATCCTGAAAGACATTAAACTTAAATACCAACTTTGATTTTTAACCGACTTTTCGTTTTTGAGTTATGCTGTCCACAGACTGACACACACGCGCGCGCGCGCGCACACACACACACACACACACACATACACACACCTTTGTCTGAAATGGTTATTATTATTATTATTATTATTATTATTATTATTATTATTATTATTATTATTATTATTATTATTATTATTATTATTATTATTATTATTATTATTATTATTATTATTATTATTATTATTATTCAGGGGTCTCAAAACATATATTTCCGGTGAAATCTCGACAACGAATTTTTGGGTGGAATACAATATTTCCTCTACTTTACTGTACGTAGTAGAGAAAGTAAAAATCATATCAATTAGTTAACTTAAATCAGTATAAGCGTTTCTCTTGGTTGGACACACTTGTGTAGATAAGTGCTTTTGAGCTCATCAAGAGATGACGAAAATAACCACTGCAATTTATATTCCTACTTGTATTTGCATTATTAAAATCAAGGATGATGACTTTGTTGATTAGAATAAATAATAAATAATATATTCATCGACCACGTTTTATATCTCACTAAACATCGAGGTCTGAAATATAACTTGGCACTTCTACAACTGAGCCTCAACTGTTTGTGTTCAAGTGGGACAGATGTTAACCACTCGAGTAAATATTATCATTGAAGTAAAGCTAAAATGCTGGTGAACTTGACCGAATAAACAAAACTGACGGTGGTTTATAAGCCCAGAGGACATAGTTTGCCTCTGATGTATGGGGATAACGGTATAAAAATAGCAAACATCTAATTGCGAATGTTCACAGAAATGTCGGGCACTTTTGCATTTTCATGTTGGACGTAATGCTTTGCAATTATTTAAGCGTGTTCCAAAGCTGTACCAGCATTTGTGTAACCGCAGACAGAATACAAAAACAACCGTTAGCAGAAACATGTCAATTTGACATCAAACGATTAATAGCGCATCCGCATATTGGAATTTACCACAACTGTTACTTTCTTGTATTTAACAAACACTGGCCGTTCATACAAAGAACTTGGTGTATGTATTAACTTTACGCACATGATTTGACTTTCTCCAAGTCAAAATGCCGGCGTAGTTTCATGTCAATAATTCAAACGCTGGGGTCAAATAGGTTGGGGAATGCTTAAATCAAGTACAAACTCAAAATTGGACTTTCACATTGGTTTAGGAGCTTTCTATACGTTAAGGGATCTATCCAAAGTTCAAAATTCCAATAAGCAATCCGGTATTATATGAAATGTGTCATAAACTTGAACATTCTGAATGACAGTTCCAGACTCCGAACCTTCCTTGACATTCTGGCACTGTATTGAAATTCTAGGATCTTCTGAAGCTTTGTGAAACATTCTAAAATGTTTTGGAACGCTTTATTTTCAACTCCCCACTTACAGATCTACACATCGTTGACCTGTCTGACTAAACTTTGTACCCAAATTACGTTATAAGCTACCGTACAACTTTCAGGTCTCTAACCATATCCTTAACCACTTATAGGCACAGGCTTGACCGATCTTGACAAATCTGTGGAAACTTTCTCTTTGGGGCCCATCAGAAGTTCTAGAAAGAAGTGATATGTGTGTGTATTCTAGTATTTTTATGCTTAATTTTATGCTTTGATTAAAATATTTGGCGGCGCCGTGGCCGAGCGGTTAGACCGTTCGCCTATCACCAAAGCGGCCCGGGTTCGATCCCAGGATCCCGCATGTGGTATTCGTGGTGGACGAAGCGGCGTTAGGGCGGGTTTTCTCCGGATTCTCTGGTTTCCACCAACATCTCCATCATCACCTTTCCAATCATCTATTTTGTCAGCATTTCATATCATCCTCTTCCTCAACTCTCATACCTGGTGCTAGGCTGACCAACCGCTTCCAGGTCTTCACTCTGTCCGGTCCATAGGTCGTCTGTTCCCCAATAGGCATCTGACGCTAGACACAGATTTGTAAGTCTTAGGGGCTGTAAGTCCTCCAAACGGGGAGGGTAATCAG
The DNA here is from genome assembly GCA_030765045.1 of Tenodera sinensis. Taxonomy (NCBI): domain Eukaryota; kingdom Metazoa; phylum Arthropoda; class Insecta; order Mantodea; family Mantidae; genus Tenodera; species Tenodera sinensis. The sequence continues at coordinate 33,320,818 of CM060969.1, read as the reverse complement.
AAGTTAAAATATTTATTGATGTATTGCATTATGGGTGTAAAGAATGGCTTGAAGCTACGTAGTGGTTTATGGTTGAGTTCACTTCTGTTTTAATAAGACTATAGAGGTGTCAGGTTGGTATCTGGCGGCGCCGTGGCCGAGCGGTTAGCGCGCTCGCCTACCACCTAGGCGGCCCGGGTTCGATCCCAGGGACCCGCATGTGGTATTCGTGGTGGACGAAGCGCGTCAGGGCGGGTTTTCTCCGGGTGCTCCGGTTTCCCCCGCCATCTCATTCCACCGGTGCTCCATCTTCATGTATCATCAGTGTCACCGCCTGCGGTGCCGTAGTAGTAAAAGCGGGCGTTAAACACTACAACACACTACAACACACACACAGGTTGGTATCTCTCCGACTTCCCTATGACAAACATTGTTGGGCAGTGCGTAAGGATAGTGCCCGCTGGGGTTATCAGCAGTGTCTTGCTTATTTAAGGTAGAAAACAAAGGTGTGACCCCACCAACAATTTGCATGGCGTCACTCGCGCAAATCCTAGTAAGGTCATTTATCACGTCTAAAAATCTACCTCTGTAGGTAATAAGTATTTTATATTTGAAATTCGCCTTTACTCGTACATGTTTATTTCTTAATATTAATTGTCACAAACTGCACTCTCTGGGTTACTTCTGTTAGCGTTTGAGTAGTAAGGAGTATTTTTTTTTTTTTAACTGATAAATAGGTTTTTCAAATACAAAATTACACATGTGCTGCGCCAGGTAAAACGATTTCATTCACCCAGCAACGGCCACAGATGAGCAACGAAGACAAGTTAAATCCAATATTTTTCCCCTAATGCCAGCGCAGCTAATTTACTGGCCAGGTTTGCTTATTCTAAAGCGTATTAGTACATAAGTTTTAAGGGAAGGCAGCGCGGGAAAATACATTATTTTAATTATTGTGAAATAACCGTTTTAAAGCATGTAAGCTATTGCGTTTAACCATTTTGAATTGTATTGATGTTTTAACATGAAACCTTAGTTCTAAACTATAATAAGTTAGAGACGCTTTGTTTTATTGCATTTATACCCCACCGTTAACGGCAATGGTCATGTCGGCGGCGCCCTGTTAACAATGATGTTAACTCGTATTCACTTATCATTGGGTTTCTGAGCTTTCATCAAAATATTCACACTTTCAGACTCTGGAAAGGATAGTGAATAATCTTGGTTAGAAAAAAATTCCCACTGCCAGCAGGAAAACGATCTCGGGACGCCTAGTACAGTATGCGGGTGCTCTACTGACAGAGCTACGAGTTTTTTTTTCTGCCCCAAAGTAAAATGAATTAGACCATTGAAATTAATAATATACCTAACCTCACTTTCATGCACATTTTAAATCCTTTAACTAGGCACTAACATAATGCAATGTAAGCATTATTTTATGTTCCTTGGACATACTGATAATCCTGAAAATATTTACTTTTATTGCTAACTTTTATTAAATTACTTCTGGAAATTTACATCCATTTTGTTGTAAATTTGAGCCGGCAATTCTAAACGTAAACACACGTCTTATTTCTCTGTCCAAATCTAAGGTAGCTAGAGAGTATTATGATGCGCGGATTAAATGTTATCATTATCCACGGGAACACAAACGGCGCTGACCCAAATAGGTTCAATGAAGCCTATACCTACTGATTGTTGTGACCACGCATGGAAGCGTAAATTCAAGGCCTTCTGCTGACCGGTAGCGGAAGATAGATACTGACCGCTAAACAGTTACTGGACACCAAATTATTACTTCTCGCTCCGTTAATCCTGTTTTTCGCAATCTTGGGTAATTAGGTCTTTCTTCAGACGCGGTCAGTGGTTCATCAGTATCTAATAAGTAAATGTGGTTCAAATTACGGCAGTGGCAATAAAGTTTTCAGTCTAAACTGAAACTTTCCAACCTTTGAATAATGTTTGGACATTGAGACGTAGACAATAATAGGAAAGAATAACACTAAGTAGTAGTAGTACTACTACTACTAATATAATGATGATAATAATAATAATAATAATAATAATAATAATAATAATAATAATAATAATAATAATAATAATAATAATAATAATAATAATAATAATAATAATAATAATAATAATAATAATAATAATAATAATAATACTAATAATAATAATAATAATAATAATAATAATAATAATAATAACAATAACAGCAACAACAATAACCCATGACAGCTGCTTAGAAGCAGAAAAAACATCAGCGATTTATGGCGAAAAAAGTATTCCAATTTGTTTTAAGTATATACGATTTAGTCTTTCTCCTCCTCCTCCTACTACTACTACTCAGTGGCGAAGATAGGTCTTATAACTGACTGGGGAGTCTGAGGCTTACCTTAGTTATTTTTATTTATTTTATTTTTAAGATAACTTCATACAACATTATTTTCTGGCACCAAATACCTCACTGACACAATCCCTCAAGCCCCGATTCTGGAGAGTTCATTCAGTAGTGATTTGATACTGTAAATATGCTTAAACTCCACAAGATGAGATTTTTTTCTTAATTCCTTCATTTATTATCTGAGTTACACACCCAAGATAGTGATGAATATCACCTGAAATTCCTTTAAATCATAAGGTAGATTCCAAATTCTCCATTATTAACTGTTCTTCGTGCCCAAACATTCAACATAATAATTGCCTTTATTAGCATAGTCTTTTCATGTGGTGCTCATGAATTCGTTGTGTTGCTTCTGGTAAGGCACGATTAATTCTACATTTTATAAGAAGACGAAAACGCCCGTTGTTCGATATATTCTTATGGAAACTTGATATTTACGTGCCCTTGATGAAAAAAACAAAAAAACCGCAACTTATTCCAATCTCATCCCATCCACTTTCTCCTCGAAATAATATGCAGATAACAATATAATTTACATTCGTTATACTTGCTGTGTACCATAGATACTCTCTGTACCATTGGGACTGGAATAACTTCCTTCCTTACCCTCCCCTTGTGTAGAACTTACAACTCCTAGGGCTAGGGTCAGATGCCTGTCGGGGAGCAGAGGAACTTATGGACCGGACAGAGTGAAGACCTGGCAGCGGGTGATCAGCCAAGCACCACGTATAATTGTGAGGAAGAGGATGATATGAAATTCAGGCGAAATCGTGATTGGAAAGGTGACAATGGAGCAATTTGTGGCGGGGGAAACCGGAAAACTGGGAGAAAACTCGCCCTGACGTCGCTTCGTCCACCACGAATACCACATGCGGGTTCCTGGGATCGAACCCGGGCCGGCTAGATGGTAGGCGAACGCTCTAACCGCTCAGCCACGGCGCCACCTTGGTTTCCAGCCTTCTGACTATATTCAGATGTGGTATCTGTCTCTTGTTCTTTAGAGAACATGTTTTTTTCAAAAGAAAGGGACGATAATGTTGTTTTAACAAAATGGATAATAAATCATTAATCTCACTAGTTGTTCAGAATGAGAAAAAGGCACAGTATGTAGGAGAAACTGCAAATACTTTGAATTCGCTGCACAATAGAATACAAAAACTAACACGCCTTGTAATGCACATTCCACGCTGCAGGAAGCTGAAGATATAGGAATAAGAGTTTGTAAGAATAGTTAGTATAAGGGTAGAGAAAGTCATGTGAGTGCAACACATCATCTTTTTTTTTTTTTTTTTTCCTCCGGATGTTGCCCCGGGCTGCTAGCAGAATGCCGGAAAGGTTCATTACATTCCGAATTTCCTGGCCTTCCATTTCACCTCCCTTCCCATTTACTTCACCCTTCACCGTCTTGGTGCTTTCAGGGTTGATCCGCATCGACAGTGTCTGCATGGCTAAGAAATTACTCTATGTGAATCATCGTCCACCGGAGGCGAAGTCTCCGGTTTCAAGATCCACGGAGCGGTACAGTGACTTTGAGCCGAAACAACCGAAATGTATAGCGTTTGGGACAATTCCTGCATTGCGTTAGGACCTGGCTTAGTCAACCTTGAGCATTCCGTTTAGTCATCTTGCAGCAACATTTTCCCCTCTCATTTTGTACAGATTTGGGAGGAAGAATAATTTTGGTATGGTTAAAAATGTTGCTATGCTTAGCTTTAAGTATTTTAAAATGTCTTTCGTCGTTCCGTTAAGATAGGTAATTTTCTTATACTTCAGCTTGGCATCTAACGTCTTTCAAATAATGTAATAGGGACAATTCCCCTTCTATTTTTCTTTTGGCCGCAGCCCTTATACTTCCAATTTTCCAAATAGATCCCTTCGTTTGTCAGTGGCTGATTATTATGCTCACCAGACACACTGACCACTTTTGAATGACACATATAAGTATAAATCACTACTGCACATGTTCCTTTTGTGCAGGAAAATTTCACTTGTCCACACTTCAGCTCACCATACACTCACAATGCACAAGTTGCCTCGTTTTGTAGTTAAAATGCTGCCTATACGCAAGTCTAGCTTTAGGAGTTATTTCACGCCTCCCCTTTTACCCTGCTGTCTGCGAAGGGGCGTTGTCAACATCGTCACATCCAACCAACCTAGCTGTACCAAACGATATATCGACCACTATCCCAAACGCACCATTTTTTTTTTTTTTTCCCTTTCTTCTTCAGGTAAAAACAATTGGACCGTTCCGAACGTGTTACAGCCCCGCGGAGGGTTAACCTGGCGCAGCAGAGGCAACTGCCAGTAATTCTAGATGCCACCGGGGAGTTCTACTGTGGAAATGGTAGCCTCTGCTTTGTCGGGGCTTCTGGATCAGCCACATCGGTCTCCTTTCGTTCACCCCTTCTCCCATCCCCCGTCCACTTTATATATCAAGGCCACTCATGTCGGTAAAGTCTAATATCGAGTCTTCACCGGAAATATACGTCTGAGGCCCTCCGACTCCTCTGGGTGCCAAATTCAAAATGAAAAGTTGCCTAAATACCTAAATGCTAAGATTGGTAAATCTTAATCTTGGCGGGAACTTTTCAAGAGATCCCCCGCCTCAAACTAACCTCCACTCCCGCAAAATAAATAGAATAAAATAAAATTTGAAAGTTAAGTTATATTTTATCTTCTGTAGAACGACTCGATATGATTTCAATCAAAATACCACAGAGTTAACATGTTGCATCACTGGTTAAATTTATACTAATTTTTTATTTTCTTTGAATAATCTGTAGAGCTCCTTTCATTCTGGGTAAATTTTGTGTATTTTTATATTACCGGTGAACTATAACAGATAGACAAAAGCTTCGTAACAAGCACAATGTAGATAACATTAAAATACACAATTTATAAAATACGTATTCGTATATTAACAATTTCGGAGATATTTGTTCGTATTGGTTTAAATTTTCTAATACTTCAAACTATTTTTGAAGTGCTAATTTACAATTTTGTTTCTTATGTTTTTGCTAAGAATATGGATTTTCAAAGGCAGCAAGCGATCCCCCTTTTAAAGACATCTATGACGTCGGTTTAACGCCCTGTATTCTTCTTGTGTATACAACAAAATGTTTAATGAAATCATTTCTGCAAACTATCTCGATTAACATGAAGTAGATGCAAGTATGGGCTTTAATAAGAATAGTTCGTGGAAGATATTGTGTCAAATGACACTTTCAGTTACTTATCTCTCACTTTATTTCCCTTAAAATTTCATCACAAGACAACCTTGTTATCGTTAACATAATCTACAATTCGTTGTGACCTTGCAACTAACAGTTGTTCTGTCCTCTCGTAACCTTGACACACACTTCACTGTCTTTCAGTTCTACTCTAACAAAAGCCTTGCGACAATGCGCTCACTCTCACTCAAACAGGCTTAACTAAAAACTGCTTCACACAACAAACAATACTGACGCGATGATTAAACATCTACGACTGTCTATGACAATACTCTCAACACCGACTGTACACACACATACACACACGCGCGCGCGCACACACACTTAAAACTGCTAACAGCTGTCTCGTTCAACACTTAACGACTTGCTTCTCTTAACACTACATTCGCTTATAGGTATAGCCGAGAATGGCGTAGCACGGATTTTTGTCAAAATCCACCTAATAAATCTAATAACTAATAAATCGAAATTCACTCGAAAGTCTTTGATGAAATACACCAGCATTATTCTCATTATTAAACTATTATTCCCGCAAAAGGCAATGGCGATCATCCATATTGCTTAAATTCCAGCAAACAATTATAATTAAGCTTCTGACGGTCTAGCTTTAGTGGATTTAGACTTGCTTTCGGACAGAACACTCTTCTTCTTTTCTTCTTCTACTTCTTTTTCTTCTTCTTCCTCTTCCTCCTCCTCCTCTTCTTCCTCCTCCTCCTTCTCCTCAACAGCACCATTGTACAATATTAACTCAATATTTACTAAAGGTTTATCAACAAGTTTCTCCGCACCGTGCCGGTGCCTAACGCTCAAGATAACTTTGGTACTGCTGTTTACCTGCATTAGCTTTCATGAATTACATACGTGAATCTTTCAGGTTTTTGGTTACACGAGAACTACGGAGCGACTTCTCGATAACTCCGTATCCCCCCCCCCTTTTTTTTTTTTTTTTTTTTTTTTTTTTTTTTTTTTTTGGCACGCACGCATTTTATTTATTTCTACCTAAGCAGCAAAACCTTTAGTTTTGATTGTTATACCTAACTGCACTGTATGCCTGCTGGTAGATGCTGTACAAACATGAACTGTGGTTTATTTGTCTGGATGTGTTTGTTATGAATATATGAGTGTCCATGTTACATTCGGTTGATCTTAGTTTTCCTGAAGTGCAAGATGCGTCCCAGTAACGGGATGATGGCGGCATGTTTCATTATTACTCTGTTGTTGACCTTATCAGTGCATACATATCTTGTATACAAAAAATATCATTTACATTGTTGAGATATGGTTCCTTTATATTGAGTGAGACCTTCTCTAGGGTCAGGCAGTAAAGTGAAATAAAATTAAACTAAACCCCTAACGCAACAGCTCATGAAGTGCAAAGGCTTGCCGCCCAGCCGCTGCGTCTCCCACCTCTGCCCACTACAGGCGTCATTGGTGGGGTACAGTACTGGAGAGTGGGATGTGGTCAGCGCCCCGAGCCCTCCCGGCCAGTTATGCGGCCTTCGCGACCTGGGGCCGCTACTTATCCATCAAGCAGCTCCTCAATTGGTCCTCCGGCACTTGCGAGGCTGAGTGCACCCCATGCCAGACCTCCCAGCGGGGGAAAAATTCCCAAGCTGGTACCGGGGATCGAACCCGGGTCCTCCGCGTCAGAGGCACGAAAGTCAAATATTCCCTATCATATTGTAGGGTTCCAATAGGATAAAAGCATGCCACATAGGCTTATAGTTGAGGAAATTCTAGCAGAACTAGAGGACTATGAAGTGGGTGGAGATGAAGCTGATGACTTTAGGGAATGAAATTCTGGTAGCGAATTAAAGGGACAACAAACCAGTATCTGTAGCTACCTTTACGCAGTGCTAAAATATACTCAGGGTCAAAGAGAAAAGAAACATTTGTTACAGTTTTACATTCATTGAGGAACACAATGCTCATATCGGAGGTGTTGATCTACTGGACAAGCAGATATCACTTTATAGGACAAGGATAAGATGGTTTCTCTAAGGGAGATTACTTGTAGAAGCGTCAGTGAGCTTTGAAATATGTTTGTATCGGAATCTGCATTGTTTTCAAACCTTGGTTTGAACCGAAATTTTACTCTACTTACCTTGGAACCGAGTTTGTTGTGATCCATCTAAACCTCATTTGCAGATCTTCTGCAAAGACTTTCTTTCTTCATCAGTAAGAGCTTTGATTACGTCTTTTAATAGAACATTAATCGCGTTCCAGTGCGATTTAACAAATATTGCAAGTCAATTTCTGCAAGTTGATGTCACTATATTAGATTCCGGAAGAGAATAACGTTCTTTTTTGTTCCATAAATCCCTGTAAAAAGGACATACTGTATTGCCACTTGTTCTTATAATGTTGACGAATATTGATAAAGCTTTCATTTGTGACATTTTCTTCCTCAATTTCTGTTTCAGACAGGTAGTTCGTTGAGGGGATTTTGCAATATTCCTTATCACTCTGGCAGCATCTACTTTCCCTGCAGTTCTTAATTTCATTTGGGTAGCATAGGTCTTGAGTCTTGAGTCTTTGGCTTTTTCTTCTTAACCAGTTTAACCTCCCCTTATGTAGAACTTACACCTCCTAGGACTTACAAGCCATTGCCTAGGGTCAGACGCCTGTCAGGGAGCACAGGAGCCTATGGACCGGACAAAGTGAAGACCTGGAAGCGGGTGGTCAGCCAAGTACCGGGTATGAGAGTGAGGAAGGGGATGATATGAAATATAGGCGAAATATATGAATGGAAAGGTGTGCTTCGGTCGCTTAATTCGATGACCGCCTTACATGGTCTGCCTGCGTGGTAAGGTAAAATTGCACAATGCATTTCCAGGGTTCCTTGATTTAATGCGCGAAAACTTATGTTAGAAATCTTTAAACTTGTCCCCGCAAAATTTTCCCTTTTTATTAGTAACTTCTTCTCATATTCAAATTTTTTTCTTGATGCCATTATCACTGCACTCCTTTAGTAAGTCAAAAACTTGTTTGCATTTGATGAAGGTAATTCCAGGTGATCCTAAAATAAAATGAAAAGCAAATATCTATTCAGGGAGTTGAGAAGTATATAAAGTGTGGAACAAGATACCGTATCTATCTAGCTACCATATAGAGCGTTTCATTCATTCCAGAATGGACTTTCAAAATTTGAATTTTGGCCAGATTTTGGATCCAAGTACCCCACTGTGTGACGGGAAGACGGGTGAGCACTAATGTACGACTCGATCCGGAAACCATTCTATTGTCCCAAGTAAAGCGCAGAAGAGATGTGCATATTGCAAGGAGGGGAAAAAAAAAAAAAAAAGTGACAAAATATGTAATAGATCCAATGTTGGTGTACATGGCAAATGTCTTTAAATCCATACTCAACAGACATTCAATACTGTTACAAGCTATGTTTTTATGTTATTCACGATTATAGTTTCTTGCATTGACAAAACTGTGGTGCATTTTGATAGCTAATTTTGTGAATTCTAAAAAATAGTCTATATCGTAGTTGTACTAATGTACAGAAAATTTTCAAAACTGCGTTTACTTTCATAAATCACTCAATGTCACATTAATGTAAAAAGGTTTGAAAAAATAAAATGATAAACTTTTGGCATTTTGGGTTAGTACTAATATATTTATGTGCGTACGAACCAAAGATCTAAAGGCTACTGAGGTTTTCCTGCTAGGTTTTGTGAATAACATTAAGGAACGCGGAAACTTAGTAGTGTAGCAATCGGGAACTGAACTCGCGGCCGAAGACCTCAAGAGAAATACTCCACTATAAGCTTAAGGCGTGCATGGACGCAGTTAATGTGCAAAACGCAGTTATCTGAAGCTAAAAGTGTAACGGGAACCCGTTAAAAACTTTTAACACGCTCTCTGAACGGCATTCTAAGAAAAACTTCGTCTTCAAGTGTTTTCTGCTAATGTTGACGCGGTCTGTCTAGATTTCTAGACACTGCAATTAAATTCGCTGGACTAGTATGGGTTATTAGACCACTGCTAATTTTTGGAATAGAATATATGCTTACACATCTATCGAGGGTGCCTTTAACTGGTATATTGCTATTGCTGTTTTCGAAGATTGTACTTCCGGTATAACGCGCTCTGTTGCTCTCGCATTCCACAGAGCATATAATTACTCTACATTCATAGTACGTATTGTGTTCTGTGTATTGACCGTGATTCACTGCAAGAATAAGCATTAATGCTAATTCTATAAGCAACAATACCCCACTCGCTAATAAGGTCAAGGTTTCGAAAGACTACACGAGTAATATAGCTCCAGAAAGATAAAAATAAATGAAAGTTGTTTTTTTTTACATTTGGTCGCACCCTGCAGAAGAATTTCATATAAGCAAATATTGAGGAATTGCGTGTTTGTTCAAATCACTTTATAAGTGCGCTTAAACTAATATACACAAAAGTTCTTTACTCTTTTTTCTTTCTTTTTGTAGAGTGTACAATGTTATTGGAATGTATGAATCAGAGTAGAAAAATGTAAGGAAACAGCAGCCAGTTTTTTTTTTTTTTTTTTTTTTCTTCCCCTCCCTGTTTGAAGCCTTAGTTTCTGGGATTTGCAGAATAGAATGAGAATGTATGTAGTTCCATTTGGGGAGGCGAACATGATTATTAATTTGGTCAGAGTACCAGCATAAAAAGTCGATGATTCGTAGTCCGAGTCCATGCTACAACGTAATTGTACATAGGACCTAATTTGAGGGGTTTTCAGTCAATTATTTGTCTCTAGTTACAAAACAATACCGAGCGGGATGGCTCAGGCGGTAATGCCTGTGGCCCGCATTCGGGAGGTCTACGGTTCGATCCCCATGGCCGACCCTCCTGACTCCTGTTTCTTTTTTTATCCTTCTTCTTTTCTTTTTTTCCGGAGGATCCCCCGGATTGGAAGACAGGCCTATTGGTTTCCAGGCGTTCCATGGGATGGTGCAAGTCTGAGGGAGGGGAGCCGGTTTCCGAGTCCCGTGCCCCCTTAAGAGTACAAACTCGAAGGCGTGGGAGGGGATCTGGGCTGAGCCGGAGTGCTTCAAACTAAGAAAATATAGGGACCCTGCCACTTGCTCTGTTGTGGCAACGTTCCGGCCGCCCTTAGGATCCATTCGCCTCATCCATCCTGTGGGGTGCCCCGTCAGGGGTATAGGCACAGATGATCGCCGTTCGGCCGAGGTGCTGTTCCCCTCCGCAAGTTATCATACACTCATACAAAACAATATCATTATGTAGATCCTTAGTACCTAGGTACCCGTGGAGAATCTTTAGAACCAATTTCAGTTTTGTAATCCTTTGCACTGTACTACTGTACGAAAGACATTGTTATTATATAACAAAAAGTTCACCAACATAAGCAACCTGTTTACATGAATTTCTCTATTCACTGTCGTTTATTTTATATAGCTTCTACAAACTGTTCTTTAGGAAAACTTATTTTGTTATCCATAGAACTTTAAAAATGATGAAGCTCAAAAATTAAAACAAACAATAACATATTTCTTGGAAATGACTGATGCCATAACAATGATACCTATGTATTAATGAATTATAGTCATGCATATGTTTGAAATATATCTAGGTGCTTTAAATATACTAATTTTTACTTTCTCTACTGGTAAGTAGGGGAAGTATTGTATTCCACCCAAAAATTCGATGTCGAGATTTCACCGGAAATATATGTTTTGAGGCCACCTGAATCCAAAAAAAAAAGCATTTTTAGAAAAAGGTCAGCGCGCGCGCGCGCGTGTGTGTGTGTGTCAGTCTGTGGACAGCATAACTCAAAGCGAAAATTAGGTTAAAAACCAAAATTGGTATTTAAGTTTAATGTCTTTCAAGGATGTGGCACAAAGATTTTGAAGGAAACAGCTCCTTTTTAAACCAAAAAGGTGAGTCAATTAATAACACTACACAATGCTTACTTATAATTTACCAGAACATGTTTCAGAGGCTGACTTTCCTCTGTTATCCACCGAACATCTACTGGTTCTCCCTGGTGTGGATGGTGATGTTTCCTCTGAGATCTCCTCTGGTGGTGGTTCAAGAGACTTGCTGAAGATATCCTTCTTGGAGATCCAATTGAAGGCCCCAGAGGAGACTCTGAAACATGTTCCAATAAATTATAAGAAAGTGTTGTGTGGTGTTATTAACTGACTCACCTTTTTGGTTTAAATTGATTATTTTAACACTTTTAAAACTTCCAAGAAAGGGGTTAGTAAAAACAGTTCCTGTTTAACTCAGCAAATCTGCTAACTAGCTTGTTTTATCATAGTAAAGTTTGAAAATTCCTTGCATATACCTGCTTCTTATCCTTTATATCTACTAGATAAACTACTCAAAGAAGGGCAAGACCAAGTATTTCTTGCTTTTGTGAAGGTGATCCAAAGCTAAATCAGGTCTCCAATAATGCTTTCCTTTTCATTTTTATCCATAATCATATTATACTTAACACTTCATATCATATGATGACACTTGTGTTCAACAGCAAAAGAGACATACTAATAAGACAAAGAGAACATAAACCATACAGTAAAAATTAAGTACATAACTATGGATAACATAGTTATGTACTGAACCAAAAAACACCAATAAAATGTTTTAACAAATATGCAAAAATATGGTTATTTGGCAATAACTGCAACCAGTTGTACATAGGAAAAACTAAGAGGAATTTGGAAATGAGAACAAAAGAACATTTCAGATGTATAAAACACAAACATTTAGAAAAATCAGCAGTTACCACCCATTTTTGGAAAGAAAATCACGACATTAATCTGGATCCAAAATTATTAGAACACATATCAGGAAACCAAGAATTGTCAATGTGGGAACAGCTCTTCATCTGGAAAAACAAAGACTGAGTTTTCAATTTTGATATACCACAAGGTGATCCATTATACAAGTTCCTAAAACCAACACCAGAGCAATCTACAGGAGATACCAACCCTTGTGAACCAGCCTCTACAGTTCAATCGATGTCCGGTTGACAATGGAGGAAAGCTAGCCTCCGAAACATGTACCTGGAAAATTTAAAAGCGAGTGTTGTTAGTGTTATTAATCAACTCAAAATTCATATTTTAATGTGATTCAACAACACTGTAATCAACTTCCAGTATTTATTATTACAGTACACAGGTCACATTTTGCAGGAGATTTTATTGTTTTGGGCATGTTTATGTGCTCACTGCACACTCAGGATTGACAAATACAATGTGGCATGATCAACGGCATACTAGAGACACTGTGCAACACATCTGCACAAAGTTTCAACTGATTTTCACTGCAGTTTTAGGTTCATCCTAGTAGAAGAATAGGATTTTTTTTTGCTGGGAGGCCTGAAACAAGGTGCACTCACCCTCATATGCTCTTTGGGAATCAACTGAGAACTATTTGTATGAGAAGTTGCAGCTTCAAGTTTTGAAGACTGTGCACACTGTTCACATACCATCCTTAATTGCCTATTCTAATGTCCTCTGGTGATGGAGGCAAAGGGTGCTGTGTTCATACAGTACACTATTTAGCTTGGACTATTGTTCATTAAAGGAGGGCATGCAATATTTGAAAATCAATCAAACTTAGATAATGCTTACATAAATTGTTTAGATTCTTGTTATAAGTGTGGCAGTTTTGATGCATTTGTATGTGCAGAATCTCAAGTGTTTACAAAAATGGCTTACACCTAGCAATAAGAACTTGAATAAAAAAGAACTTTGATCTAATTATCATAAATCAGTTATAAAAATGTAATAAACCAACTTTTATAAGATTTTGAAAGTTATATGCTTTCTAAATAATATTTCTTGTCCTCTTGATGTGAGTTATATCTATGTGAATTTATTTATCTTTCAGAACCTGAAAAAGTATTTCTTGTATTATGGAACAGGGTGTCTCAAAACAATACTGGCAACGCTTAGTATGTTGTGTGGGACGGCAAACTGATTGTTTTTAAAATAGGAACCCCTCTCCTTAAATGCACAGTTTGGAAACTGTAGCGCATTGAAATATGAGATGGTTATACGTTCACATCATATGTTCATCAATAAACCCAATATCGACCTGTCTACATTAGAAGCGGACTTCGAATTGTCTACCTCCTATGTCATTGTAGAGCCTATGGTGGCGGTGGTAAGCCTTATGCACATGACCCAATATGTGCGGTTATCTTTGAAGATTTTCAATCGCTCTGCAGACTCAAGCCATAAGGTCCTCCGCTGACCTTACAGGAGTACCATACATCATACCCTTCATACAACTCCACAGAAAATAGTAGAGAGATGTCAGATCTGTCAACTGTACTGGCCATAGAACTGGTCCTCCCCTACCAATCTATCGATCTGAATATGCGACATTGAGGTGATTCTGCATATTTACATCAAAGTGTACTGGAGCTCATATCAGCCATTACAGCAGCTGTATACTGGTACATGTCACACTGTTAATAACATTACTGTACTGGAAACCGCAAAAGTAACACAGTAGCGTGGGCACCAAGGGCTCTATGGAGCAATTTAGCACATGTGCAGGAATATTATCATGCTCAGGTCATTCATCGCAGTACACAGATGGCTAAAGGGTAGCATACGGAAGGTATTGAGATACCAAAATGAATGTTAACAAATTGTCACAACCATTCGTTCTCAAACTTTGACGCTCTCCAGCATCCAAACCTTACATTTATGGGCAAGGGTTCCTGTTTGAAAATGAATCAGTTTGTCATCCTGCACAACATACTAAGCTTTGTGAGTGTTTTTTGGGACACCCAGTATATTGGGGCAAGATGGCAAAGTGATTGGTTTTCAGATAGGAACCCTTGTACAGAAACCCTGGTTTGGATGCTGGAGAGCGTTGAAATTTGAGAACGAAGAGTTGTGACGATTTGTTAACATTTATTTTTTACCTTAATATGAAAGGTATGCAACCCTTTAGCCACCTGTGCAATGGGATGAATGATCTGAGCATAATAACATACCTGTACATGCACTAAATTTCTCCACAGAGTTCTTGGTGCGCATCCTACTGCGCTAATTTAAGTAGTTTCCAGTACAGTAATGTTTTTAACAGCAGTGTGACACATACCAGTACACAGCTGTGAAAATGGCCAACTAGAGCTCCAGCATACTTTGATGTAAATGAGTAGAATCACTTCAACATCACATATTCAAGTCAATAAATTGGTAGAGGTGGACCAATTCCATGGTCAGCATGGTCACCAGATCTGACACCTACGGACTATTTTGGTGGAGTTCTATGAAGGGTATGGTGTATGGCACTTGTGTAACGTCAGTGGAGGACCTTATGGTTCGAGTTCCCGGAGCGATTGAAAGTTTTCAAAGACAACCACACATATTGGGCCATGTGCATGGGGCTCACCACCACCGATGTAGGCTCTGTAATGACGTAGGAGATACATGATTCGAAGCCCATTTATAATGTAGACAACCTGATGTTGGATTTATTGATGAAATGTGAATGCACACTGATCTCACACTTTGATGTGCTACAGCATCCAAACTGTACATTTTCAGACAGGGGTTCCTGTTTGAAAATCGATCAGTTTGCCATCCTGCACAACATACTAAGCATTGTCTATGTTTTTTGGGACACCCTGTATATATACATCTATTCTGATTCATCCTGTATAGTGTGCAAAGATACAATGCACTATCCATGCCTCTCCAAGATGGGTCATGTATATTTACGATATGACTTTGTCTTCCTTTTCTGTACCTTACCCTAAGTCACAAATATAAACATTACTATCGACAGTTAGGCAAATACAACACTTTATATTAATTCCAACACAAAAATAATTCTAAAACATATTTTAAGCATTTTCTAACCATTTTAACAAATATGCCAATTCTTTAAACATGTTGTTGTTGTTGTTAGCTAATGCTGGATTTCTGACAATGAAGTCATTAATCCTCTTGCTCTCCAATATTTTTCACTGATGATATTGAAGAGAGCAATAGCAGTAATAGTAACCGCTTTTTAGAGAGCACCATATTTTTATGTTTTTGCGGTCACATCGCTCTCTCACAACCCCCAGAATGTCTGGAGGACCACACCTGTCATTGGTTTACGGGTCTCACCGACCCGACCGGGAGAATTATCAAAATAAATTCACCGACCATATCCTCTGATCACCAATCAGAGGACGTATTACATGCCATGACAGGTCAGCATGTTAGGGGTTAAGATTTTATAGAGAAATGGAGAGGTTGGAAAAATAAAGACTCCCTAGCCCTCGGAAACCCTAATAGTATCGGGGTCGGAAGAGAACAAGAGATGACCAGGGTAAGGTCAGATAGAAAAGTTACAGTGAGGAGCAAAACACCAGTAAGTGGAAGTAATGTTCTGCTCAGCTTGGGTACCTTGTTGTCGCTATTCACATATCCCCTAGACGGAGACCCCTGAGAATAAACAAAAAATGTTGTTGTTGTTAGCTAATGCTGGATTTCTGACAATGAAGTCATTAATCCTCTTGCTCTCCAATATTTTTCACTGATGGATGGGGCATTAGAAGTGGCCGGGCATATTTGAAGGTGGTCTCGATCCATTTCCTCTTGCAGATCACATAGAGGACAGAGTGGTGAAGAATATATCCCAATTCTGTTTAAATGTTTTGCCAGACAATCATGTCCTGTAATCAACCTGAAGGTTGCAACTGCTGTTTTTCGAGGATACTCAGGAATCACTGTTTGAATGTTTGGTAGTTCCCATCTTTTATTCTTTGATTTTTCATAGTAATATTTTGCAATAATTTTTTTGAATTCAAAGTTGACTAATCTTTTAGCTGCATAAAATGGTAAATTAACTATAGATTTTTGTACACCGCTGGTACCCTTTTTTGCAAGAAAATCAGCTTTCTCATTACCACTCAGTCCACAGTGTGCCGGTATCCATTGGAAGACTAGGTGTTTTTGAAGTGCTGTTAGATGGCTAAGCATCTTCCAACATTCTATAACAGTTTGGTTTTTTGGTGACAACTTGGAAGTAATTGCTATAATTGCTGCCCTGGAATCTGAGAGAATAACTGCTTGCTGAAAATGTGAAATTCTGTACAAAAGATTTTGTAGGGCCATTCGAATTGCTTCAATTTCTCCATCAAAGTTAGTAGTTCCATAACTTAAAGATTTGTAATAGGAAAAGAGAGCAATAGCAGTAATAGTAACCGTTTTTTAGAGAGCACCATATTTTTATGTTTTGGCGGTCACATCGCTCTCTCACAACCCCCAGAATGTCTGGAGGACCGCACCTGTCGTTGGTTTACGGGTCTCACCGACCTGACCGGGAGAATTATCAAAATAAATTCACCGACCATATCCTCTGATTACCAATCAGAAGACGTATTACATGCCATGACAGGTCAGCATGTTAGGGGTTAAGGTTTTATAGAAAAATTAGAGAAATGGAGAGGTTGGAAAAATAAAGACTCCCTAGCCCTCAGGAACCCTAATAGCATCGGGGTCGGAAGAGAACAAGAGATGACCAGGGTAAGGTCAGATAGGAAAGTTACAGTGAGGAGCAAAACACCAGTAAGTGGAAGTAATGTTCTGCTCAGCTTGGGTACCTTGTGGTTGCCATTCACATATCCCCTAGACGGAGACCCCTGAGGGTAAACAAAAAATGTAGATCTCACTAAAACACACAATTTATGTCTAAATATTCTTTAAACATAAACTCATTCAAACATACTGCTACATATATTAACACCTCTACTTTTTTCTTTTTGGCAGGTGGAGAAAATCTTAGCTCAAGATTATGATGGTGAGTGATCATAATATTTTTTGTTCACTTAATAATAAATTAGTGTTATTCAAAAAAGTTAATAAGGCATGTGGTACTTTGCTAGAATTTAGATTATAAGTCCCAGATGGGCTTTCTTTTTTTCAGTGTCTGATGTTCAGTGCACATTTAGCAACAATGGCATAGATAAGCACCACATACACAGTTCACGTGACACAATATCTGCAAGGCTAAGGAAACCTGAGGGTTTCAGAGGGTCCCCAATATTTGCAGATGATCGTCTAGTGGACCCACTCACAGATATTTCATGTCAGATACGCCCAGATTCATCTGATCCTGAGGAACTCACATATGATCTGCTGATAACGGATTTCACAAGGTGTGGGGTTCTCAAGAGAAACGTAAGTGAATATCTCAAGAGCACAGTAAATATTTTGACAAAATAAGGTAATATCACAAGTGATTACCAGGTGTTTAAAAAAAGTGTCTGATATTGCAACAGGAGTTGGGATTGATCAAAACTAGAATAAATGTTAATTATTATTTATTTATGCCAACAAATTTACTGTTGGTGTTTTTAAACACAAAAGCCGTGTGTGGGCAAAGTTTGAAAAGTAGAACTGGAACTTAAAAATTCAATGCCACAACTGGGATTTGAACCACTAACTTAAAAATTCAATGCCACAACTGGGATTTGAACCACAAAGTGGTAACCAATATTCCATGCTTCTTATCATTGTGCATACTACCAGCTTTTCAATAAAATGTTGGTTAAATGTAGTCATTTCTGACTTACTGAATAGAAATTTAAAATCAGTACAATTTTGCCATTATACATTTTTAACATAAATAGACAAAAAATATTAGTATAACATTCACCATTTATTCTGTTTATTGAAAAATTATTAATTATATTTCTTTTATAATCCTGAGCAATTGACTTGATGCCTAAGTTGAACTTTGAACTTTGCCCATAGAATACAAATGGTGTATTGAATACAATGTATCTCATTTGACAATACTTGGGTTGATTGACCTGAATTATTAGGATCAAAGCATTTAAATGGTCTTCATCAAAGCTCAGTAGTCTTCATCAAGATGGCATTTTTCTTGTACCGGGAGAATAAAAAGGGTTTAAATAGGCTGCATGGTTTTTTGTCTGTCTGCATCCTTGGCACTTGTTGCCGTCTGTCGCTATCATAAAAATCTGATGTGTTGCACTCTGATACCGAAATTTAGATTTCCGATCGAATGGGCTTTTGAAAAAGACACGTTTTAATTTAATTGCCGGATATGAGATTTGCGATAAGTGTTAAGTAATAACATAAATAGATAATAGAGCAGGAAGTGTTGTAAGGTGAGCAAGATATGAGTAAATAATAGTCGTTAAATTTGTAGAATAAACGCATTATTGGTTTGAAATTAACGAGTCATGACGTCATACTACATAGTTTAAATACACGTTCGAAAGTCAGTTCTACAAACCTTAAAAGTCGCGCGATATATTTAATAAAAATATAAAGTAAACATCGTTTAATCCTAAAAAGGTAATTATATATTCGAAATTTATAAAAGAACATGTTATAATAGAAAGGAACATTTCTAAATTGCGGGAAAAGGAAATAGCATTTTGGATACGAGGCTTTCTTGGATGACGTCATGACATTCAAATTGGAAGAGAACGGTTTTCTTAGCGTGGGTAAGAGAGAAAGCGTCTGGTCACTACTCAACCAGAGACCAGTACGGCAGGTCGTGCTGCGCGGATGTGAGTGCGATTCCTCTACAGATACAAATATTTTCGGCATAGCTCCCGAAAATATTTAAGAGACAATAAATAATATAAAAAGTTTCCTTGGGTTGTCCATCACACTTACGCAAACCCGAGATAAAGAGATCTCTTGCAGAACTAGCCGGAGCGAACACATCAAAGGGCAACACCACGTCACCAACGACATTTAAATATCAACGGTGAAAAATCAAGAAGCGAAGAAGAATAATTAAGCTTCAAATTGGCATCCCAACGTGTGGCGTCGAAAGAATGGACCAAACCCCCAAGACGACCGAGCCAGCATCGAACCAGCAGACAAGAAGGTGCCCAGCGTGTCAACATCTGTGAAACGTGTAGTGAACAAGTTTAAGTGCAGTTAAAGTGATATAGTGAAAATATTGAAAATTTTGGTGAGTAGAAAAACACATGTAAATAGCTTAGAAATGGAAGACAGTGATACCGATTTTCTAGGTTTTGAAAGTCCGGAAATTGAGAAAAGTGTAAGTAGGATGGAAGAATTTAATCAGAATGTAATTGGTAGCAGAATATGCCAAGAAGTAGAAGATCAGAACGTTAGAGAAACACCTAGAGGTAGTTCAGAAATGTTTAGTAATTCAGAAAGGCCAGCAATTATGTCAGAAATAGAGAATATGTTTCAAAAGATAATGAAAAAGATGAGTACAGAGTTAAGTCAAAAGATAGATGAAAATAGTAAAGAATTAAGAACAGAGTTAAGTCAAAAGATGAGTAAGATAGACGAAACTAGTATAGAGTTAGGACAGAAATTAGAAAAGGGACAACAGGAATTGGGAATGCAATTGGAGAATCAGAGGAGAGTTTTCGAAACCTTTAGGGAAGAAGTTAGGGAGGAAATTAATAAAGTCAGTAGTGAAGTAAAAGAAAATAGAGAACAGGTTAAGGGAGAATTAGAGACAATAAGGCAAGAAGTAAAGAATTCTGAAAAGAAATTAGGTCAACAAGTGAGTGAAAAATTAGATAAAGAAAGGGAAAAAGTAACATATAGATTAGACCAACAAAGGGAAGAAATTAGAGAAGAGTTACAGGGGTGTAAAGTTAGGATAGAAAGATCTGATGTAGAAAGTGAAAGGCAGGCTAGAAATTTGGAGGATGTTACAGACCAAATAAAAGGAGTAGTAACAGAAATTACTCAGGTAAAAGAGGCCTTAGAAAATTTGAAATTAAATGAAAATGCATGTAATCACAACAATCTTAGTAATGAAGTTGCAAGAAACGAGGCAATACCAGGTGTATCAGCTGACATTTCGATGCAAAATAGGGGTAACAGTAATTCCCATTCTGATCTCGGAAATAGCTCAGGGATAGGTGACAATTCAAATTTACATTGGCCTAACCATGTCTTAAATGAAATGACACCTCCAGTTTTTGAAAATGAAGATTCAGATGATCCTAAAGCCTTTTTAGAAGGGTTACAAGAGTACTTCACGGTGAAACGTATACCAGAGGAGTACAAGATGGTGATAGTAAGAAAATGTCTAAAGGGTAATGCTGCTAATTGGCTAGGCCTTTCTATGGGTAACAATAATGATTACAGGACCTTTAGGAACATCTTTTTAACCAGATATTGGGGAGCTAGTAGGCAGGCTAATATTAGAGTTGAATTAAGCAATGGAAAGTTTAATCCTAGATCGGAGGAATCGATGGTCAACTATTTTATGAGAATAGCGAGAAAATCGAAGATGTTGGACCCTCCCTTAGATGAAAAAGATCTAATAAATATAGTTACTCCACATTTTCCGGAAACACTTCAACACTACCTAATCATAGCCCGACCCGATAGCATTGCAGCTATGATCGAATTATTATCAGCCTTAGAAGTCAATAAGCCAAAACACGCATTTGGAAATAAATATGAAGAAAAAGAAACTGTCAATTCTTTCGGGCAAGGGGCACAGTATTATCAGAATAGAAGTGAGATTAGGGAAAGATATAAAGGACCAGTACCAAGGATGGAATCATTCCGGTGGGAAAATCAAGGTAGATATAACCAGGAAGGGCGTCACCAAAATAGAAATGGTAATCAAAGGGGAAGAAATATAAGGGTGAATTATATGAATACAAATAGATTTGATCGAGGTAGACGGGGACGTTATTTTGGACATAGTAGAAATTCAAATGATGGGTATTGGACAAACGGAGATAATGAGTTTAGACCGAGGTCACCAAGACAGGGAGAAAGGTATTCTAATGGACGAAATTCCCCCGAAAATGCGGAAATGGTTGAGGCCATTAACACGGTCAAAAACATGGTAGGAAGTAACCCCGATTTAATGCAGGAAAACAGAAGTAACAATTCGGGAAATAGTACAGGAGCAATACATAAAAATCAGGGAAACGCCAGACCCGGTCAAACGCGCCTTCAGTGAGAACTGGGTATCCTAGTAATGATTGTGATAAGTACTCGGAAATAAATAGTCCTGGAAGGCAAATGATGATACAAAAGAAAAGAGAATGTAAAAATAGAATTGACGAAAACGAAAAAGTAGGAGATCCACCTAAAATCAAAATTGGAGTAAATGGAAAACAATACAATGCAATTATAGATACGGGATCAAATAGCACAGTATGCTCACAAAATTTTTATGATAATTTACAAAGTAGTGGTTTTAAAGTAATGTCTTTACCAGTTAATGGGATATATTGCTCGCTAGCTGTGGGAAAACGAAAAGAGAGAGTAAAATTTCAAGCAATGATAAATATTGAAATAAATGGGAGAATACTAGGCATTTTATTTCTGATTGTAGGAAGACTTGTTACAGATATTATAATAGGTTGTGATTGTCTTTATGCCTGGGAAGCTGTGGTGAATTTTAAAAACCTGATTGTAGAAATGAAAGTTGAAGATGAGACCATTATAGTGCCTTTTGTGGAAGATAGTAGTTCAGAAACTATTGTACGAGAAAAAGAGGAAGAAGAAATCCAAGGGGATACATTCTTTGTAGAATATGTTAAAGTAGGAGCTATGGAATTAACTGAAGTAAATGTCAAAGAGTACAGTGTCGATAATAAAGAAAATGTAGAATGGGATAAAAATGATTTCATAGACAATTTGAGATTTTCTGATGCAACTAGGTACTATGATAGGGAGAGTAGTGAAGACTTAGAAGAATTGTTGAGAAAAAAAAAAGTAACTCAGGCTGATCAACTAAATGAACAACAGAGGGATAAACTGTTTGAAATATTAATCCGAAATAAAGAAGTATTCTCTGAGAAACCTGGTAAATGTAATATTTATACTCATTCGTTTGAGATGATACCCATCAAACCTTTTACACATAAAGCGAGAGCTATCCCTAGTACAATAAAAGAAGAGGTAGATGCAGTTATAAAGTCAATGTTAGAAGATGAGGTTATTGAAATTTCGAATTCAGAATTTGTGAATCCCCTATGTATTGTAAATAAGGCCAATGAAAGATTAAGGTGACATTAGACGCGAGAAAACTAAATTATTGTTCCTCATACTTTCCATCAGGGAATCCAACAGAACGTGTCCTCCGAGATATAGGAATTTATTTACGTGTACTTACACATCATAATCACAAGGATTGGGTGAAATATTGTCCATTGATAGAAAAGATTATCAATCACACCATTAATGTAACTACTGGGTTTGCACCAATAAAATTAATGTTAGGAATTGAACCAGAACCAATATTGATCGGGGTACCAAAAACACTGAAAATTAATGACATTCAGTTAAGTGAAGAAGAAAGAGCGAAAATTGCTTTTGAACGAATCAAGAAAAAGGCAGAGAAGTGAAAATTAAAGAAAAAGAGTAGAAAACATAAATGGGAACCTAAGATAGGCGATTGGGTACTAGTTAAAGATCATAAGTTATCAAGTGCATTGCGAGGTAGGAACAAAAGGATGGAATTGTTATATAAAGGTCCTGCAGAAATTATATCAAAATTTGGTTATCATACCTATGAATTAAAAGATGTTAAAAATGAAAAATGTCTGGGAAGATGGCATAAACAACTCCTTCGACCATACAAGAAACCGTGTGGTGCCTTGGAACCTTGATTTAATGTAAAAGAAAAATTGGAAGTATCATTTGTCTATTGGCGCCCAATCAGCTTTGAGATAAAATGTAAAGGTTAGCTTACTTGAAAATCATATATTGGTCAGGTACTTACATATTCATGAAAAATGCAGAATGTGAATTGCTATCTACTACCAAGAGCTTAAAAATATATTGTATAGAGCTCACAATAACAGCTTCAGAAAGATTGTTAAATTGTTCATCTCCGCATAGAGAGAAAACAGAATATTTACTTTGTAAACATTTGTTAAAATATTTAGATGTATAGATAGTTATCACAGCAAGACAAAGAAAGAACTTGTCTGAAGAGTGTAATGGATTTATATAAATATATGTACATTTTAGTGCTTAAAGGATATAGTACAGATATGTGTTACAATAACAAAAGTGAAAAATCACAGTGCAAGTGATAGTGAGAGCGAAGTGAGCAAACATGAACTAAAAGAAGGAAGTATAAAGAAAGACTCTTGAAATTTAACCTTTATATAAAAGCTTCACAGAAGAAACCATAACATATTGTAATTAGTATTTAAGGATTAATGTTTAGTCAAGTGTACAATTGTTTGTCATGTTAAAAAGATTAATGAGAAAATATGTTAATCACCAATTTCAAAAACAGTGTAATTGAAAATTGTATATAATGGGAGTGTTGCCGATTATTCAAAATACAGGAGTAATTTTTAATTTTTCTTTCGGGCAAGACATTTACATTATTTTATTATGAAATAATAAAATAATATAAATGGGGGCATTTGATACCGAAATTTAGATTTCCGATCGAATGGGCTTTTGAAAAAGACACGTTTTAATTTAATTGCCGGATATGAGATTTGCGATAAGTGTTAAGTAATAACATAAATAGATAATAGAGCAGGAAGTGTTGTAAGGTGAGCAAGATATGAGTAAATAATAGTCGTTAAATTTGTAGAATAAACGCATTATTGGTTTGAAATTAACGAGTCATGACGTCATACTACATAGTTTAAATACACGTTCGAAAGTCAGTTCTACAAACCTTAAAAGTCGCGCGATATATTTAATAAAAATATAAAGTAAACATCGTTTAATCCTAAAAAGGTAATTATATATTCGAAATTTATAAAAGAACATGTTATAATAGAAAGGAACATTTCTAAATTGCGGGAAAAGGAAATAGCATTTTGGATACGAGGCTTTCTTGGATGACGTCATGACATTCAAATTGGAAGAGAACGGTTTTCTTAGCGTGGGTAAGAGAGAAAGCGTCTGGTCACTACTCAACCAGAGACCAGTACGGCAGGTCGTGCTGCGCGGATGTGAGTGCGATTCCTCTACAGATACAAATATTTTCGGCATAGCTCCCGAAAATATTTAAGAGACAATAAATAATATAAAAAGTTTCCTTGGGTTGTCCATCACACTTACGCAAACCCGAGATAAAGAGATCTCTTGCAGAACTAGCCGGAGCGAACACATCAAAGGGCAACACCACGTCACCAACGACATTTAAATATCAATGGTGAAAAATCAAGAAGCGAAGAAGAATAATTAAGCTTCAAATCACATGACTTTCTCTACTCTTGTACTAACCATTCTTACAAACTCTTATTCCTATATCTTCTTCGTGTTAGTTAAAATAAACATTTGTACAAATTATCTTATTGCTTATTTCCTTGTAGGTGCAAGGGGAATATTGGAATACAGTAGGCTTTGTGCGATAGTCAAATCTTTTAAAGCTTTGAGATTCCGTTCTCTTTGTACACGTAACATATAAAAAAATGAACAACGATGACCCATTTCACGTTTTCCGAAACTCACACACATAACAAGGTATATCTCCGAAATGGTTCACCCTACAAGAAAATTTATTGAGACATAAATTGTGTATTTTAGCAAGATCTACATTTTTTGTATAGTATAATTTGGTCTATCTCTAACGGTTTACCAGTTATGCAAAAGTCGTCCAGAGTAAATACGACTACAGGGGCTATAGCCAGAAAATTCAAGATATACATTTCATTAGTCATAAAAATATCTCAAACATATGACATTTTAATCAAAATCTTTAGAGCCATTTTCAAGAAAATCAAAATTTTCGAAAAATTTTCCATGTAAAGGGTAGTTTAGGGTGGGGCTATTTTCTTCAAAATCTTCGTGTCACATCCTTGAACGACATTAAACTTAAATACCAACTTTGGTTTTTAACCAACTTTTCGTTTTTGAGCTATGCTGTCCACAGACTGACAGACTGACAGACTGACAGACTGACAGACACACAGACACACAGACACAGACACACACACAAACCTTTTTCTAAAAATGCTTTTTTTTGGATTCAGGGGGCCTCAACACATGTATTTCCGGTGAAATCTCGACTTCGAATTTTTGGGTGGAATACAATACTTCCCCTACTTACCAGTAGAGAAAGTAAAAAGGTGTGAATGAAACCATACATTTTTACTTTCTTTTGATGTTGAGATTTTACTGGAAATATATGTTTTGAGACCCCCTGAATCCAAAAAAAGGATTTTTAGAAAAAGGCGTGTGTGTGTGTGTGTGTATTAGCCTGTGGACAGCATAACTGAAAAACAAAAAGTCAGTTAAAGTTGGTATTTAACTTTAATGTCTTTCAAGGATGTGACACAACGATTTAGAAGAAAATAGCCCCACCCTAAACTACTCTTTACATGGAAAATTTTTCGAAAATTTTGATTTTCTTGAAAATGACTAATGGTTTTGATTAAAATGCCATATGTTTAAGATATTTGTATGACAAATAAAATCTATATTTTGAATTTTCTGGCTATAGCCTATGTAGTCCTGTTTACTCTGGATGACTTTTGAATAACTCATAAACTGTAAGAGATAGACAAAATCTTGCTGTACAAAAAATGTAGATCTCGCTAAAACACACAATTTATGTCTTAATAATTTTTTGTAGAGTGAACCATTCCTGAGATATTCCTTGTTCTTTGTGTCAGTTTTAGAAAACTTTAAATTTTCATGAAATGGAACATCATTGTTCATTTTTTATATGTTAAACATGCAAAGAGAACGGGATCTCAAAGATTTAAAATATTTGACTCGCTCAAAGCCTACTGTATTCCCATATTCCCCTTGCAGCTACAAGGAAATAAGCAATAAGATAATTACTACAAATGTTTATCTCGACTAACATAAAGAAGATATAGGAATAAGAGTTTGTAAGAATGGTTAGTACAAGAGTAGTGAAAGTCATGTGAGTGCAACACATCAGATTTTTAAAACTACTTTTAAAGGCTTTACTTACCAACTTAACTTTACCGTCATTGTCCATACATTTCTGGCACCTCTTTAGGAAACTGTCCATTACTTGCCATAGTTCACACTGAGAAACACTGGCAATTTCCTGGCAGATATTTTGTTTTAATTCTTCCAGGGTGTATGCATTTGTCTTGTACACTTTATGCTACCCCAGAGATAGAAATCACAGGAGGTTAGGCTGGTGGACCACAAATATCTACAAATAATTCTGTTCTAAAACACACTTTCAATTGTTCTCATGAAAGATTGCTATATGAGCTGTTACACAGTCATGTTTAAAAAACGTAAAATCATACTCCCTGCCTATTAATTCTCTAAAACTGGGAGCAAAATTGTATTCATGTATATAAGGGCATCAACTGTTGACTCGAAAAAAATTGGCTCTATAACTCAAATCTTAATATTGTCCATGAAGTACTGCTTCATGATGAAAATATAGGTGTATAGTACACTATTAGCAGAGAAAGGTTTTTCAGTGCTCCAATAAGCGATTTACATCTCTGGGGTAACTTAACACATAAAGTATACAAGACGAACCCACACATCCTGGAAGAATTAAAACAAAATATCTACCAGGAAATTGCCAGCATTTCTCAATGAGAAGTACGGCGAGTGATGGACAGTTTCCTAAAGAGTTGCCAAAAGTGAACAATGATTGTGGCCAGTTTCAATATCTCCTTTCATAAAGTTTGTGAGTAAAGTCTTTAAAATTAGTTTTTAAAATGTTGTGTGGTTTCATCTATGATAGTTCTATGATAGCGGTAGTCAGCAATGAGCACTGAGGATGCAGACAGGCAAAATGCCATGCAGCTCATTCAAACCTTTTTGCTCTGCTGGTCTATGGTAGCCACCATTACAGTTTTACTCCTTTATTGAACTCATAGAGAAGAATGTGTCAATACTGTTTATGTTTTCCTCTTGTTAACTTTAATTTCATTAGTCTCTAAATTACAGTAACCTTTTCCTGATCTCCAAAGTTGTAATAATAAGTTTAATCTAAATGATAAATGACAAACAATAAACGTAATCCTAGTATTGCCATGCTTAAATGATTTATGAACTTATGCATTAACCTAATATAGTCAAATATAATTCATACATTATGTAAAGATAGCTGTTTTATGTTTTCATAATGAATGCATTTGCAGGGTTTTGTCCATGTGAGGATATGGTTCCCACAGTTCCCTGGAGTGGTCATGATGTCAGACCAGGAACTGATAATCATGTGTAAACCTCCAGAGCCCACTATAATAGAGAATAAAGCAGCAGGATTTGCGGGCAGCTTGTGAGTAATTTTTTCACCCTAAATATTCTAGATAGTCACATAGATAAGATACCTATATAAAATCAGCTATACAGATGAAATCATCAATGCAGTAAAAGCTATAGCACTATCTAATCATTTCAATTAAAAATGTCTTTAAATGTAATTAAAATGTTCGTTATTGAAAGGCACTAAATGCACGTTTTTGACGGATTCCTGTTATGATTTTGATTTCTAAGGAGCAAGTTCTGGAGCTACAAAAGGCTTACTATCTATCCTGACACAACCCAGCCTATATATGTACAATCTAATTATACACTTGCACAATAACCATGACAGATATATAGCAAATCAGCACCAGCATGAACACAACACAAGGCAAAAAGGAGAAATGAAATACCCAGCGCATAGGCTTGCACTCTATGAAAAAAGTCCACAATATATGGGGTGTAAAATATACAATAAATTGCCACAAAGGATTAGGAAAATCCCAAATCCAAACCTCTTTAAAAAAACAGTCAAGAGTTTGTTTGCCAGCAAGGCATACTACTCTGCTACAGAATACATGGAAGATGTACTGTGACCTCAATTTTAGGTGTCTTAACAAATCATTACTGTACATTTTTTCTCTTTTACCTTTCTTTGTATTTCTATACTCGTGTTTGTAAACATTGTAGACTTATTTTAATCCTTAAAGTTGTAACTATAGTGTATTGACGAGTCACCAATTTACGAGCACCTGCTCACCCATGTAAGTGTAATGTGACGAATAAAGTATAAGTATATAAGTATTTTTGGCTTTGTATATTTGTTACTTTGTTAATAGTAACACAATTAAGATGTCATCATTACCAGACCCAGATTCTGATAACCTAAAAGTGTTTGAAAAGTGATCTACAAAATGGTTCCAACATTTTTAAAAGGTAACATAATAAGTACAACAGTTACCTAAAACTGAGAGCTTTGTTAAAGTTATTGCACAGAAAATTACAAATGAATTTACACATAGGTATAACTGCTATACAAGTAGAAAAATAATAAGAATATCTATAGGAATAATGGTGAGATAATTTAAAAATTTAAGTAAAAATAGGTTGCTCCATGCTCTTGCTTAGAGGATCCAAAAAGAAAATTATTTTTGAAGCAGTTTTGAAAAAACTGTAGCATTAACTCTTTTGAGTTCTCAGATTATGCAAAATTTATTGCACTTTACTTCAATAGTAACTGACTGTATGCACTTGTTAATGCAAAAGCTGGAAGACTGGCCTGTCTCATCCCTATTTTGGGACATCGGTTCATAACTGTAATTATACCTACTCTCCAGACAATAGCCACCCCTTCACCTGCAATCAAATCTATCCAGACTGAGCATTAAATAGGAACATGATTTTTTTACAAGAATGTACATAAAAAATGTTAAATAGTGCAATTTCTAATGCTTTAAAAGTTATCTATATAAATAAAAATGAATGGCTAAATATGTTACTAAGTGCAAAACTCAAGAATGGCTGGATCAATTCGACTAATTTTTTTTTCAAATATTCATTAAAGTTTGAGAAAGGTTCTTATGAAGAGAAAAATTGCAAAAATTGCATGGAAAATGTAAAAACCACATTTTTCTTTTTCCATTAAAAGTGTTCCTAGCTGTCAATTCTAGGGAAGTGTAGAATCTTTATTGTCTGTAGACTTATGGGTTACAAGTATCAGGCTTGATCAATATCTATTTACAAAACAGTTTACAACATAATTACAACTTCTATATACATACATATTACAGCTATTATGTACGTGCATTTATATTACAAGATTTACATTAAGAACTAAATAATAACAATAATAATAAAGGTTTATTCACTTGTAGACTTGAATTGCATGCTTCAGGCTCAGTCAGAATGATCTACATGTTCACAATTAATAATACAATTACATGTAAATTTTTACTTTTAGTTGTGTCTACAATTAATATATTTGCTAAATCCTAATTACATATGTATGTGTATACTAAATTATTGTACATGTTAAGTTTGTTTAATAAGTATTTTCAATTCACATTCTAACAGTTGATAATTTTTTTTAGTACAATTGCATATATGCATTGCAGCATATAATAGAACATATGTAGATGCTACAATTCATCAATTCTGTACACACATCTATCTATGAGGTAATTTTTCAACAACAATTTAAATGAATTACCTTGAACAGATTTTATATGTTTTGGCAACTTATTGAATAAAAGTATACCTCTAATGTACGGAACCTTATCTGTTGCGACCTTTGTTGTAGATGTTCTAGAAATTGGATTTTTCTCCTGCTGGGAGGTCTGGCATGGGGTGCACTCAGCCTTCTTCTTCTTCTTCATCCTCCTCCTCCTCCTCCTCCTCCTCCTCCTCCTCCTCCTCCTCCTCCTCCTCCTCCTCCTCCTCCTCCTCCTCCTCCTCCTCCTCCTCCTCCTCCTCCTCCTCCTCCTCCTCCTCCTCCTCCTCCTCCTCCTCCTCCTCCTCCTCCTCCTCCTCCTCCTCCTCCTCCTCCTCCTCCTCCTCCTCCTCCTCCTCCTCCTCCTCCTCCTCCTCCTCCTCCTCCTCCTCCTCCTCCTCCTCCTCCTCCTCCTCCTCCTCCTCCTCCTCCTCCTCCTCCTCCTCCTCCTCCTCCTCCTCCTCCTCCTCCTCCTCCTCCTCCTCCTCCTCCTCCTCCTCCTCCTCCTCCTCCTCCTCCTCCTCCTCCTCCTCCTCCTCCTCCTCCTCCTCCTCCTCCTCCTCCTCCTCCTCCTCCTCCTCCTCCTCCTCCTCCTCCTCCTCCTCCTCCTCCTCCTCCTCCTCCTCCTCCTCCTCCTCCTCCTCCTCCTCCTCCTCCTCCTCCTCCTCCTCCTCCTCCTCCTCCTCCTCCTCCTCCTCCTCCTCCTCCTCCTCCTCCTCCTCCTCCTCCTCCTCCTCCTCCTCCTCCTTCTTCTTCTTCTTCTTCCGCTTCCTCCTCCTCTTCTTCTTCTTCTGCTTCTTCTTCTTCTCTTTCTCCTTCTTCTTCTTCTTCCATTCAGGACATTACATTACTGTTACATTATTTGCTGTTACAACAATTTATTTCTACCAACACTCCTCAATTTCTCTCAACACCTGCTTTTGACATACTTTCATTTCACACATACCAAGGTCTTCTCAAATGCAAGACCTTTAGTAAACACATCAGCCTTTTCATCTTCTGAAGGTGCATACACAACTTCAATGGCCTTGATATTATAAAGATCTCTTGCAAAATTATATTTCACATTTATATGTTTTAATCACTTCTGATCCCAATTAGACGCTGCACTAATACAGGATTGATTATCCTCATAGATTCGAACTGGACAATTTTCTGTTATTAACATCTCCTCAAGCAATTGTTTTAAGCAAAGTTGTTCTGCTACAGCAGCTGCTAAAGCAATGAACTCAGCTTCATCTGAAGACAATGACACTTTTTAGCTTCCTTGTTGCCCACATTACTGTATTCCTAAACACTTCAAACAGAAACCCTGACACAGGGCCCAGGACCTGTCATTACCTACCTAACTGCCGAATGAATGCTTGTTCACTTAATTTTCAATATTATAAAAAGAGTGTATCACAGAAGCTTTGGAATCAAACTCACTATTCTGTCTCACATCACCACCATTTGTAAATAAATGCGGTTAAGAGCTAACATGAATGTGCAGCCCAAATGGAGCACGAGTGTCTGGAGTGGTGGAGGAAACCCCAGGACGACTGGAGTATGAAGTGGCTCTGTACAAGGAGGCACCACCTACAAGAGTAGGCAACAACAGCAGTGAGCTGCCTGTGGATCAAGCTGTTCCCATTGGTACAAAACTTCAGTTAAGAGCTAGGATAAATCCAGACTCAGGTAATATTTATGTTACAATTGCATGCATAACTCTAAAAATGTATGCTTACAATTTTCAGAGATGTAAAACTGGTAAATTACCTACCATACTGCAAATTGTTTAAAAATGTGTTTATATTTTAGCTTGGAAGTATGTTAAACTGATGGAGGTGACAGTTTCTCCAGATCCAGATGATCCACATATGCCTGGCAGTGTTGCGCTTGTTAAAGATGGGTAAGCTGACTCCATTTTTTGCTTTTGTGAACAAGTTTCAAAACTGAAACACTTGATTTCTACTGATTATTTCAAATTCAAAGAGACATCATTATCAATTCTGATATATAAACCGATAAGGAATTGGTAGCATGTTCAAATTGCAGAGTTATCGTTGTTCATTCTCTCTTCAAATTTCATACAGTTAATATAATGCGTTTAAGCATCCTTCTGCTTTGTGCAGTAGCAGCTCATGAGTATACAAAATTTTAGTCAAACAACCCTAAAAATGTGAAATAGCATCTGCTGCATAATAGTTGTCCTTATGAACAAATTGATAGAACTACAACTGTTTCTTATGACAATGATGATGATGCAAAACTTGTCTGACAAAAGAAAGATTTTTTATGTCTGTCATGAACATTATTAAGTGCACCATATGAGGGCAAGGAAGAAATTATATTAAATTATATTCTAGTTGAGATTATGGATGGTACTGAGAAACTGGTAGAAGTTTTAATACGTGTGCTTGTTATTATCTACTTCTGATACACACTCTTAACTTCTGTTGTACTGTGCTACCCCCTGCTGGCATAGTAGGCATAATGATAGTATGGAAAAATATGTGAGTAAAGCTTTGTCTGCTAGTGTACTTCAAGTGTGCAAGACTTGTACGTATTTGGCCCCATACCATACCATACCATACCAGATGTGCATACGCAGAAGCTCCTTAAAATGCACACAAGTCAAGATGTGCTAGTGACTTTGCTGCCACATTTCATTGAGTTATTTTTTTATGCCAGCTGGTGTTTTTAAACACACAAGCCTGTGTGGGCAATGTTAGAGAGGTAGAATTGGAACTGAAAAATTTAATACCACAGCCAGGATTTGAATTTTTTAGTTCCAATTCTAGCTCTTACCACATATGTGTTTCCTTTAATAGCATTCAAAGAAAAACTAAGCAATAAATCTGCAAGGTATCAAAAGTTAGGATGTTTACAAGCTCTTTTGCAGAGTTGTTACTGCTTGTGTGCTGACAAAAAATGATGGTAACACAAATGTGTCCATGATATACCCAGTGCTGCCTTTTCTACTTTTATTCATTACTGAGTGATCATGTGAAAGACAACTAGCGTTAATTTGTATCAGTGAGTGAGTATGTGGTGTTTAAGGGTCCATCAATGGGGTCTTTAGGTAGTGGTATTTAAGATATAGCTTAAACTAGTTTTTTCATAAAATATTGAATAACTAATGCCAGTACTAGGAAATCTAGTGTGAATGTTATTCTGGTTTTAATGCAAGAAAAGCAGAATAGATAGTCATGATACCAATAAAAAATTTTCATTGTGTGCTGTGGTTACTGTTACAAGCTTATTCACTAATGAGTGATTAGGTTCTTATTTATTGGTAGTCCTTCCTTCACATCTAGACGAACATGGGTATGACTGCCCCTGTAGTTGGGTAGTCAATTCATGGCTGACCAGGTGACATTTTTCCTCAAATAGAAACATTACCTACCTCTGCACTCTGCAGAGACTGGAACTGTCAAATTCATGATCAAAATGAACAATTAAAGCCTACAGCTCAGTGAGTTAATAACACAATCAGTTGGTCCACAAGTCAAGGCCCCTGATATGACAGAGAAGTTACAGGAAATTATAGAAAAAAGAAAATGGATGTGTATTTTTACAGAGAATTCACTTTATGTACAACATTTAAAACCATATTCTGACGAATATGGTTGTTAATTGTGTAAAACATAAATTAGTTTCTGAGACAGTGAATCCTCTTGAAGAATATTACTTTCCTAATGGGTTTAGAAAATATGATTGGGCTGCACTGTAGCCGAGTAGTTAGACCATTCACCTCTCACCAAAGTGGCCCAGGTTCGATCCCAGGCAACTGCGCATGACATTTGTGACAAGGCAGCACTAGGGCGGGTTTTCTCCGGATTCTCTGGTTTCCCCCTGTCATCTCATTCCACCAGTGCTCCATCTTCACTCCATGTATCATCAGTGACACTGCCTGTGGTGCCATATGTAGTAAAAGTGGGCGTTAAATGCCACAAAAATAATTATTACTAAGGGTTAGTGTTAATTGAAAAGTGCATAAAACTAATAAAACTAGAACTGGAACTTAAAAATTCAATGCCACAGCTGGGACTTGAACCACAGACCTTCCGCTTACCAGGTGGAATGAACTGGTTTGAGAATTCAATGCCATTCTGGCAGATTGTCACAGTAGCTCAATGGTTAAAGCACCTGCCTGGTAAGCGGAAGGTCTGTGGTTCAAGTCCCAGCTGTGGCATTGAATTTTTAAGTTCCAGTTCTACCTCTCCAACATTGCCCACACACTACTTGTGTGTTTAAAAACACCAACAGTAAGTTTGTTGGCATAAATAAATAATAACTAATAAAACTAGTTTATTTGTTGTACTAAACTAAAGTATATCAAATACATTACACACATTTTATCACAGCATGCTTCTTGACATAAAACTGAACAGATAAACTTGGCTAGAAATCAACGTAAATCAATATAACTGTGTAAAGTTACATTTAGTTAGTGATAAAGCTAACACAAGAGTACTTGGCTGCTGAAGAAGGGGTGATGTCTGTTTTGCATGGCTCCAAAATTCTTTGCTTGTCTTTGAAAATGTCAATAAGTGGCAAACTGCATTTACATAAAGATATGAATGAGTAACTACATAGCCATTATTATCAACATGCATAAACCATTCTAAAACATTATTCCACAGTTTTTCCTACACAGAGACAATATTCCACAGTTGTAAAAAAGATGCAATTGTTCACCACAGGTGCAGAAATCGAGACTTTGCATCCATCATCCCACATCAACCAGCACGGTACAGAGAGAGGCATAATGAAGTATTTCTGGACTTTGAAGCATTTCTCCTGAGCACCATGCGAGAAAGATCTACTCTCTGGATACACTCACAAATAAAGGCCTGCATGGATGCAAGTGACTGTCAGCCTGTAAGTATTGCAGATGAAAAGCGCATTTAAAATGTGTGATATTATTTATATGCACATCAATTTTTCTGTCCACTTTACATTAATATCAATTTAATCTTTACCTGAAATAGTTTGAATCAGGTAAACACCACTCAATAATATGTTTTAATGAACTGAGTAGGATGGCTCAGGTAGTTTCATCCATGACCCTCACTCAGGAGGTTGTGTGTTTGATCCCAGTGGCTGGCCTACCTGAACCATGGATTTTTTCAGGGGTTTCCCCAGGTCACCAGATGAATCCTGGGTAGGTTCATTATATTCACCAAATTTCTTGTCCCTCCATCTCACTTCTCTCCTCATTTCCTTTGGCCCTTGATCTGGTTGATCTCTTTCAGGGTCGTAAGTCATGGCAGGGGTCTCAGTGTTCCATGGCAGGAAACCTTCATCCTTTGGTGGGGCAACCATTGGTCACCTCACTCTTGTATGAGATATATAAGACAGAAGGTGGGAGGGATACCGGTTGCACTAGATGCCGTCAGGGTGTTTCAATCTGCAAATGGTATGGATCCTACACTCTGCCCTGTCATGACTCCTTGGGTAGGCCACTCTTGGTCTCCTTGTGCCTCATCCTTCCTCCTGAGGGTGCCTCCACAATGGGCAGAAGTACAAAAGATCTTCAAGGTCAATGGGTGGTATAAATAAAAGCAAGCAATAGCTTTTTCTCACCAATTCGGAGCACTAGGTTGGTTTTGTATAAATAAAAACCTTCTCCTCCATCTCCTTGTAAGCTAAAGCTTCCCAAACTTGACCGTGGAGCTATTGCTCACGAAATGGTATAAATAAAAACCTGCTTTCCTCACTCCTACGGAGCTTTTGCTGGCTATTTTCTGAGGTAGCTATGTAGGTACCTCAGCTTGCTCAATCAGTTAGTACCATGGCCAGGATTTCCTGCTCCCACTGTTTTAAAACAACTAGCTTATTGCCAATTAGTTTCAAATCACTTTTGGCCTTAATTCTTGTTTTTAAATTGCCTTTTTTTTTTTTTTTTTTTTTTTTTTTTTTTTTTTTTTTTTTTAAGTATTTGCATCTCGCTGATGGATGTTCTAAACTCTTCCTCCAATTGTTACTTTACTGTAGCTACTGCTAAACTTTTGCGCTTTCTTTCTTACAATTGTGCTTTTAATAGAATGTCTTGATTTTCCTTTAATAGATGAACAAAGCGCCTCATAAATTCACTGCTTTCTTCAACCATGCTGACTGAAATATGTGTTGTAAAATATAAACTCTACTCTTGGGGATATTTGCTGCTATATCAGCTCTGATGGTACAAGGACATTTTTCTGAGTAGTTGTGAACTTGACTGGTTAGAATGCGAGTGATGTCATAGTGATCCACTTTCATTACCGGAAACCTGATAATGGAATCAAAACATACACGCACGTGCTTATACAAACATGCAGCAGGTATGAAGAGCATAATGCTCGTACAAATCAAGGTCGAATTATATCTATAAAATAAGCCTATATGAAACTCTTTCACAAAGTAGGTATAGCTTTAATTCAGATAACACTTTTAAAATCTTAGAATTACCTATTTTGATGTTCCATAAATGTTAATTGCCCAGTTCTAGAGCAGATCAACAAAACACCAGTAAAAGTAATCTTTCAGTATATCACTTGTAATAGTGATGTAATAATTGATGTAAACTGTAAGCTTTAATTAGATACACATTTTTTGTGGAGTAAGACTTCGTCTATCTCCTACAGTTTATCAGTTATACAAATGTGATTCAGAATGAAAAGGACTTCACAGGCTATTCCCCCAAAGTTAAAGGTATACCTAAATTTCAATTGTCATGAACATAAATATCTTGAGACCAGTCACTCCCTTGGTCTCGTCGCCAGTCACTCCTTTGGTCTCGTCGCCAGTCACTCCCTTGGTCTCGTCGCCCGTCACTCCCTTGGTCTCGTCGCCAGTCACTCCCTTGGTCTTGTCGGCGGTCACTCCCTTGTTCGCCACGCCGGTCACTCCCTTGGTCTGGTCGCCGGTGACTTCCTTGGTCTCGTCGCCAGTCACTCCCTTGGTCTCGTCGCCAGTCACTCCCTTGGTCTTGTCGCCGGTCACTCCCTTGTTCGCCACGCCGGTCATTCCCTTGGTCTGGTCGCCGGTGACTCCCTTGGTCTCGTCGCCGGTCACTCCCTTGGTCTCGTCGCCAGATGAACAGACCTAGTTATTGAACATCTGCACCCATAACTAATCTTAATCCAACATCGAGGTCACAATCTCTTTTTTCGATATGAACTCTCAAAAAGAATTATGCTGTTATCCCCAAGGTAATTTAATCTTTTAATCATCAAATATGGATCATATAACTAATTTATTAAATATAAAGAATAGCTCACTTTATCTTCTAATCACTCCAATTAAATAAATTTCATAAAAACCAAAAAGTAAACTTTAACTCAATTACCACATATATTAAAGTCTATAGGGTCTTCTTTCCATTAATAACGTTCTAAGTATTTTTACTTAAGACCTAACTTCAATATCAATTATCAAAAAAGGTTAGGAACTCAAAATAACAAAAATGTACGGCACTCGCAAAGGAAAAATACGAGAGGCGAGGCATACAGACATAATGTTGAGGATGACCAGACAGACTAATTCCATTACAAGGTTACGGTATGGGAACCACAAAGTTAAAAAAAAAAAAAAAAACCAAACATAGTGACAATATTAAAAAAAAATTCCTGAATATCCTCGAAAAACAGCAGTTGCAGCCTTCAGGTTGGTTACGGGACATAATTGTCTGGCAAAACATTTAAACAGAATTGGGATATATGCTTCACCACTCTGTCCTCTATGTGATCTGCAAGAGTAAATGGATTGAGACCACCTTCAAATATGCCCAGCCACT
Organism: Tenodera sinensis; assembly: GCA_030765045.1. Classification (NCBI taxonomy): domain Eukaryota; kingdom Metazoa; phylum Arthropoda; class Insecta; order Mantodea; family Mantidae; genus Tenodera; species Tenodera sinensis. The sequence goes on along the minus strand of CM060969.1, from coordinate 33,283,104 downwards.
TCTAGTGCCCCATCCATCAGTGAAAAATATTGGAGAGCAAGAGGATTAATGACTTCATTGTCAGAAATCCAGCATTAGCTAACAACAACAACATATCTTAGCATATGCCATTTTAATCAAAATACGAGCACAGTGGCCATTTTTGAGAAAATTAAAAATTAGGAATGTTTATCCATGTAAAAGTTAGTTTTGGATGGAGGGTTTCCATAAAGTCGCACTCTTGGAGGTTATTGAACTTCAATACGAAATTTGGTTTTTAAAAGTGACTGCTTGGGTTTTGATGTTTACACTTACACACATACAGACATGCACACATAGACTTCTCTCTCTCTCTCTATTCAGAGAGGCTCAGAAGCTATATTTCTGCTTTAATCTCGATATCTAATTATTGGGCGGAATGCAATAATTCCTCTACTATACGTTTAGTGGTTGAGGAAAACATTACACAATATGTAGGGACTTGGATGCAGATATAAACAATTATAATCGCATTTAAAGAGAAAATGTAGACTTGCTTCCGCAGCATTTGCTTCCAGAGGGAAATGAAATACGAAGGGGGCCTTTTAACAATCTGCACCTAAGGTGTTGTCATCTTGTCTGCGTACGATAACGCTAAACATAATGTGAATGAGGTAATAGTGTTCCACTCTCATTACCGACAGTAATGTAATCAAAGCGATACATAGAGTAAAATATTGTGCAAATCAAAACCGTGTTATATCTGAAGATTTTCATATAAAACCAACCCTAAATTTAAATTTCCACGAAATGAAACTTCTTCATTCGGTATAGCATTAATTTATGATAAAGTCTTATATAATCTTGGAATTAGTCCCCACACACTCACTCTTGGAATTAGTTATTGATATTTTATATGTATAGATGTAAACTTGTAAAGGATATCACTATAACGGTGCAAACGCACGAGTACAAATTATCTGCTTCCATATATCAGTTGATACAAGTTCTCAATACTATAAAATTAAGAAAATCACTGATGGAATTTAGAAAGTGTATGAACGTTATCGGTGGAATGCCAGGCGAATCTTAATTTCTATTTAATTTGCCAAATCTTTACTTACAGTTTTGTTCTTTAAAATCAGTATCTCTATCAGGTTTAACATGAATAAGTATATGGATATTTAAATGCAGCAAATATTTAAATCCCCTCCAGACAGGAAAAAGGTGTGTTTGTTTACGTGGTCTGGTGAAGGTGACGGAGCGAAAGCTTTGTGTTGAAAGCTAGAGCTGGCGGAAGAGGGAAAGTTTTTATTTATACCAAATCACGACCTTTTGCTTATTCTCAACTTGCTTACCAGCTTCAGCTCACAAGCACTAGCTAGTTTTTATTTATACCACCCAATGTACTAAATCCTCTCTGCAAAGTGCTATCCCATCCTATGCTATGCTATGCTATGCTATGCTATCCTATGTTTTAATGAGCTCCATATTATTTTCTATAGTAAATTTATGTATATATATAGTTTCTAAGTTATATAATTCAGTGAGAATGATAAGGATTTCACATGTCATTCATAGAAAACTCGATATAAATGTTATTCATTGTGCCAATATCTCAAACTTACATTTCAATCAAAACATTTAGAAATTTTTTAGTATAAAAAATCTAGAGGATTGTTTGAAACATAAAGAGCATTATCTGAAAATAGAAATTAATAAATAATAATATTAATAATAATTGCAATACTAGCCAGTTTCCCTTATGAAGAACTAGCGTGTCAGATGGAATATGTCTCATTCTCTACCACTAAACAGAGGGGAAACTAAGGCTTTGGATGCTTACTGCAGCAGCCTTCATTATGATACAGGTTCAGAGAGATGAGGTGGCAGAATGCAGGAATAAACTTGCCAAGGCTTTGGAATTCCATATTGCTATACTCACATGAGCATCTCTGAAATGCACCATAAGAACACGCATTCTGCAAAGCAATAGCAATGGAGTTGAAAGCAAGAAAGAGTGTGTTTTTAGTTGTGCAATTGTTGTGGTCCTCAACACCTATATTAGTATTAGTATTATTTATTTTTATAGTGTACAGAGCACAAGACAGTTGCTAGTGCTAGTGCTTCAAAATGGATGAATAATGTGTAGTAAAACAACTAGTGAAATGACCATTCTCACAGTTGAAATACAAGGGTAAATGTGTGATAGCAAAACAGGGAAGGCCTACTCCAGCTCTTCCACACTTGCAGTGTGGGCAGAAGCAAAATAAATAGGAATCCTTATAAAAGATATTTTAATATAAACAGTTATGGTAAGTATGCATGGCTGGCTGGTTCATGCGAATTAAATAAACTTTATTGCTGCCCTTGCTTGTTTAGAACTGAGAAAATGCCCTGGAATATGATGGGTTTTGCAAATTTAGCTTATTTAGCCCCAGCTTTGGATAAACATAAGAGATCAACAACACATACAGCATTAAATATGACACTCAACGGACAGACCATTCACTAAACTATCAGAAAAAATTGCTCACCATTTGCATAATGAAAAGGTTAAAGAAAATAGAACTGTATTGAATAAAATGATTGATGCAGTGGTACTTATGGCAAAACAAGAATGTTCTTTTAGAGGCCATAATAAAAGTGAGAAGTCATTAAAGGACAATTACCTAAAACTGCTACAATTCTGGTTAATTATGATGTGGTAGTGTTTCAGTATTTAAAGACAGCTACCATTTTAAAAGGCTCCTCGGCTCTCATACAGAATAATAATCTAATTGATGCTGTGGCCAGTGTTGTTAGAGCTAAGATTAAGTTAAATATGTTGCTGTTGTTAGCTAATGCTGGATTTCTGACAATGAAGTCATTAATCCTCTTGCTCTCCAATATTTTTCACTGATGGATGGGGCATTAGAAGTGGCCGGGCATATTTGAAGGTGGTCTCGATCCATTTCCTCTTGTAGATCACACAGAGGACAGAGTGGTGAAGAATATATCCCAATTCTGTTTAAATGTTTTGCCAGACAATCATGTCCTGTAATCAACCTGAAGGTGGCAACTGCTGTTTTTCGAGGATACTCAGGAATTACTGTTTGAATGTTTGGTAGGTCCCATCTTTTATTCTTTGATTTTTCATAGTAATATTTTTCAATAATTTTTTTGAATTCAGAGTTGACTAATCTTTTAGCTGCATAAAATGGTAGATTAACTATTGATTTCTGCACATTGCCGGTACCCTTTGGAACGATAATTTCTTGTAGGAACTTGGGCTGGAGGTTCCACAACATTCACGACGACTGTTTACATGTTGGTCCATCTGCCCCGCGTAATTACCATTTTGTAGCTAAGAGACTCTTGGTGCTTTTCATCGAAGTTCTCGATGAACCTCAGGGCGTGGTACGGGTCTACGTCTTACCAAGAAGATTAAATTTCCTTTTATCTTTTAAATATACTTATTTAATGTTCCTTCAAGTCACAAACAACAATACAATTTTTCAGGATTGGCGTCCTTTTTCACAAGCCCTGCGGGGTTCACACAACCCGAACACGGACTGCGTAATTTTGCTTGGAACGTTTATTCGTAATCTTCTTCTATTCGTCGATGCAGCCTTACTAATTGTATATCAGTTCTCTGCATTTTCACTCCTGTTGACTTTTAAGACGCAATGTTCTTCCAATAAACACTATGTCGATCACTTTTACAATTGTTCGCGGACTATGCGATTTTCGCATGACGCCAATCCCAACAATACATAAACAAGAACCAGCTAAGACAATTGAAAATCTCTATCATTGCCCACTAGGACAATGATTCACAATTCTAGGGGGCTTTTTCTGCCACCACTATGAACACAAATTTTAACTATTTTAGGAGGCTTCTTCTAAAAATATCGCCTCAAATGCCTCTCATCAGAATGTATGTAATTTTTAACAAATACAAAAGAAATGTAACAAGCACAAAACAAAACAGTACCTATATTACATACATTCTGATGAATGCCTCTCGACAATTTAAATTACAAACAAGTTAACAATCATAACATTAATACAAACATGAACATATACATAACAAACATCTATATACATTGTCACAATATTTGGTTTTTTTTTTTTTTTTTTTTTTTTTTTTTTTTTTTTTTTTATATAACTTTGTGGTTCCCATACCGTAACCTCGTAATGGAATTACTGTCTGTTTGGTCATCCTCAACATTATGTCTGTATGCCTCGCCTCTCGTATTTTTCCTTTGCGAGTGCCTTACATTTTTGTTATTCACCTTATTCTCTCATGTTGATATTGCTCGTTGTCACTAACTTCCTCATCAAAAGATGATTGGGTTAAGCCACGTAACAGGTAATTCATATTTTGAGGGTGACCTTGATTTGCTATGTGATAGATTTTAGTCAAAACATTTCCATGTAGGTTAACAATGTTACTACCATTGTCAGGTAAGTCAATCTCAGACACATTCCTATCTACATTTACATTTTGACTTTGGTTAACATTATTGGCCTGCAATGCAATTACAACCTGGGTTAACTTCCCAGTATTTTCTTTTTCTTTTTCTAAATTATCTTGCAATTCCTGCATGTTAATTTTTGCTTCCCCACTGAACTTACTGAACTCCTCACGTTGTAATTGCATTTCAGTACCCATAGTTTTCACAACACTGCTTGGGTTACTAATTTCTACAGCAAGATTACCCTGAGCTAATTTATTTTCATTATGAACTGTCTTAGAGTTTTCTGCTATTGCATCTATCTCATGCTTCATTTTATCCTCTTTCCTACCCAGTTCAGTTCTCTCAGTTACAGTAACTAAGCTACTGTCCATCTTATTTTTTAACTACTCACATTACTATCCAATTTGTTACTTAATTGCACTTTTAATTCCACTATCTTATTTTCTAATCTAATCTCATTACTATCCAATCTATTATTTAATTCTGACTTATTATTGGACAATTCCAATTTCATTTCCACTAAGTCTGACTTCATACTGTCCAATTTGTTAATTAATTCCAACTGATTATTATCCATCTTTTGAGATAACTCCATCATCTGTTTAGAGAGTAATTGCATGTATTCTTTCAATCCTAATTCTGTCTCACAAACCTTTACCACTGATTCTTCACTATTCTCTCCCTTTTTACTACCACTTAACTCTTTAACATTCTCCATTTTTTTTTACTAATTTCCTATTCCTCAATATCATTTAAACTATTGTCCAAAATTAATTAAGTTTCTTTTTTTTTTAATTTTTACATATAATTAGAACGGTCTTACTTGTCAAATATTTCACTTCACTAATTTCTCCTCTCTTCTAGCGACCTTCGCTGTCCTTGTGTTTCCTCGTTTCTTCTTCTTTTACCTCTTCCAATCTCGTGTTGACCCAATTCGAGCCTAGCGTTGAGGCGCCATTTGGAACGGTTTTTTCATGTAGGAACTTGGGCTGGAGGTTCCACAACATTCACGACGACTGTTTACATGTTGGTCCATCTGCCCCGCGTAATTACCATTTTGTAGCTATGAGACTCTTGGTGCTTTTCATCGAAGTTCTCGATGAACCTCAGGGCGTGGTACGGGTCTACGTCTTACCAAGAAGATTAAATTTCCTTTTATCTTTTAAATATACTTATTTAATGTTCCTTCAAGTCACAAACAACAATACAATTTTTCAGGATTGGCGTCCTTTTCACAAGCCCTGCGGGGTTCACACAACCCGAACACGGACTGCGTAATTTTGCTTGGAACGTTTATTCGTAATCTTCTTCTATTCGTCGATGCAGCCTTACTAATTGTATATCAGTTCTCTGCATTTTCACTCCTGTTGACTTTTAAGACGCAATGTTTTTCCAATAAACACTATGTCGATCACTTTTACAATTGTTCGCGGACTATGCGATTTTCGCATGACGCCAATCCCAACAATACATAAACAAGAACCAGCTAAGACAATTGAAAATCTCTATCATTGCCCACTAGGACAATGATTCACAATTCTAGGGGGCTTTTTCTGCCACCACTATGAACACAAATTTTAACTATTTTAGGAGGCTTCTTCTAAAAATATCGCCTCACCTTTTTTGCAAGAAAATCAGCTTTCTCATTACCACTCAGTCCACAGTGAGCTGGTATCCATTGGAAGACTAGGTGTTTTTGAAGTGCTGTTAGATGGGTAAGGATTTTCTAACATTCTATAATTGTTTGGTTTTTTGCTGACAACTTGGAAGTAATTGCTATAATTGCTGCCCTGGAATCTGAGAGAATAACTGCTTGCTGAAAATGTGAAATTCTGTACAAAAGATTTTGTAGGGCCATTCGAATTGCTTCAATTTCTCCATCAAAGTTTGTAGTTCCATAACTTAAAGATTTGTAATAGGAAAAGAGGTGACATGTGACTCCAGCACCTGCTCCATCTTGGTTTGATATTAGTGATCCATCAGTATAAATATGGAGCCATTCGTGTTCTGGAAATCTAGTATGGATTGTCTCTAATGCCAATAATTTTAGAACACTAGTTGTAGTATCACTTTTCTTAACTCCTTCTGTCAGGTGTAAATAATATCTGATATCTAATGTTTGTGTCGGATTGACTTTAGATATGAAGTTTTCCTTTAAATTAGGAAGGTATACATTCTTCCTGATGTCTTGAATTTTGGAAAGAAAGCTCTCCTGAGTCTTTAGTGTATGTGTAAAATTTCTCTTGTGCCATGTATTGAATGGGAGTCTGATCAACTTTTCGTGTTGAATAAGAGCCGCTTTTTCTATTTCATATTCAATGGGGCATTGGTTGGTTAGAATTTCCATAGCTGCTATTGGTGTGGTTTTGATAGCACCTGTAATTAATCTCAGACTTTGGTTTTGAAAGATTTCAATCTTTTTTTGTGTTTGCTGTTACAAGAACTTCGCTGCAGTAAGTAAATAAAGTTAAATATTGATATGGCTACTTTTATTGGACTCATGCTCAATGAAACAACTAATGCCACAAATAAAAGTCAATTATGTGCTATTCTACGCTATGTTGATAATGAAGACAATTGCCAAGAATGATTTCTACATTTTACTTTTGTAAGTTCTGACTGAACAACCAGTGGATTATTTGAATGTGTAAATAAGACTTTAGATGACTTAGGATGTTGTTGCTCAAGCCTTCAATGGTGCTGCAGTAATAGTCAGACATGTTTCTGGACTTCTGACTTTAATTAAAACCAAGTAATCTGCTGGTACCTATTAGTCACAGAGTTAATCTCATACTTTCCAAATCTGTGAATTTTATTAAGGAAACAAGAGAATTCTTTGTTCCTCTTAATGGTTTACCCCCTTTTTACTCACATTCCGCTGTACATGCATTTAAAATTACAAGCTGTATACTTGGACATCACAATTTATTATCTTTCCATGTAGTGTAATACAGATTATAATGTATACTGTATTCATACTATATTTATTCTCTCTTTGATCTATCCAGTAAGATAATGCTAATAAAAACCTGTATATTAAAGCTAAATGAAGCTAAACATGGGAATGTAGGAAAAATGAAGTTTAAAAAAATAAATACAAGCATATAAGCATAAAAATATAGCATGGGCTTACTAGGCTCAACAGTTCTATCAGGGTGCACTCCTAAAGGGAGGTTAATCAACAATCTCTTATTGTCCGGATCTGGTAGGCCTAGTGATAGCTCAAGTCATAATCCCAGCATATGCAATAGACCTTTTATTTTTTCTAAAAACTGTGACTTTTTGTTTGGAATCAGGGGACCTAAAACATGTACTAACAGAAAAATTGTAGTCTTCCTTAGATAAAGTAGTAAAGTAAAGCAAAGTAAAAAAAATTATATTTTTTGATCCTTCAATCTGAGATGAAAGATGAACTTTTGTACTCATGCGCTTTCACTTGGCTATGTATTTAATTTTCTATTGCATTTATTTAATATTCTAACAATTATTATTCCCCATAGGTTTCAAGAATATGGGTATACCTTTTTAAGGACAGTTAGTAGAAGAGTGATAGTGAAATCATTTGAATGTAACTTAAGATTTTTCTGTCTCTATATTAGGGTGGTCCTTATTTTTTGAATATTGTATTTCTTCATGCACAGCCCCTAGTTTTTCCTCTTCTTTTAAGAAGAATTCTAATACTTATTTTGTTGAAATTCAACAACAAGAACCCTTGCTGCAATGCCAGAAAAGTTGCATCATTTTGTGTATTCGTGCTTATGCATGTGATCGACTGCTGCCATACTGTCCACCTTCAGTAGAGCCTCGGCTTCCATTGGGTAATGTTATAAATGTTTGAGAGGTAGAACTGGAACTTAAAACTTCCAGCTGGCATTTGAACCACAGACCCTCCACTCACCAGGCAGGTGCTCTAACCATTAAGCTACTGTGATAACCTGCCAAAGTGACATTGAATTCTCAAACCAGTTCGTATTTTTCCAACAGTAAGTTTGTTGGCATAAATAAATAATAATTACCATCTGAAGGTTATTTAATACTGGGACATAAAGTACTTGCAATAGTAAGTCACCATTGGGGTAATTGTCTCTGATGTGAGACTGCCTTTGTGGTTTACTGGGAGAAATACGAACTGGTTTGAGAATTCAATGTCATTCTGGCAGGTTGTCACTGTAGCTTAATGGTTAGAGCATCCGCCTAGTAAGCGGAGGGTCTTTGATTGGCAAAAATCAAGTACTCCAAAGAAGCCAATCAGACAACAGCAGATCACAACATGCCACCAGCACAGGTCCAGCCTGTTGCCCACCCGGACCAATCACAACAGACCTCCCCTCCAGCCACTGATATAAATACTGCAGCCCATGGAGAAAGCAGCACAGTTGCTGTTGAAATTTCCATTAGTATACTTCGACCTTGCCGCTACTGATGATGTCTGCCGTAGTTGCAGACGAAACATCTGGGAAGAAGAAGGAGCCCAGTAGACCATGGCCCATAAGCCCAGAATATATATTGTTTCTAGAATTTCAATATTAAGCATATTTTCGAAACATGTATAGGTTGGTTTCAATTGTTTATGCCATTAGAAAAATACAACGCACTCTTTCAGTAGCTAAGTTTATTTAGATATTTAAGTGCATTGCAGCATGGTTAATATTAATTAATTGTAATGAAACTTCGCACATTATCAAAACATGTCGTAGAGGGAGTGCATTCAAAACACTTGAGATTTTTATGTAACCTCCATATAAGGACCATCCTAATCTATATACATAACTCTATATTGCAGGAATATTGCTTGGATCTGTTTGAACCAGCTGGTCATGGCAGGAAAAAGAGAAGAAAACGGGACTTGTTTGATCACAACTCTGGAATAATTGAGCTTCCTCATGCAGATGCTCTTGTCAATGAAAAAAATCACTCACATAATCCACAGTATGCAAAGTTCAAGGAGAACATAGAATACACAGTGTTAATGCCTGGAGGTACGTATAACAATACTACAGCATTTGTATGAGACTGAAGACATAGGGCAAGTTGTAATGCTATCTCTCTGTTTCAGATTTTTATCACAGTGCTGTCAACTCTCTAGATGGGTCATGCAGTACATTTCTTGTTATTGCAACAGTGCTAGGTTGCCTGCTGTTCCTATCTGCATTCATCATGTGCTACCTGGTATCACGTCTTCATGCAACATTAGCAGCGACTGCAAATCCAACTCGCTCTATTGACACTTTAGTGCGGGAACATAAGCGCAAGTACTCAAGTGATGGCCTTGATATTGGTGGCTACACTGGGAGGAACACAGTGCAATGATATGTGTTGGGGGAATTTGGGGAAGTTGGGTTGGGTTTTGAGAGGGTTGGTCATCAAAGTGAAGCAGACATACAATTTAAAGGGCTATTGGTGACATAATTTTTCAAGTATGACATTGAGTGCAAAAGTGTGAAAGCTGTTGAAGTTTATACAACCAAAGACAAATTCATTTCTAACACTTTTTATAAGTGTTTAATGTTTACCACAAAAGGAATAACGCCACTTCAAGTATAGCTTCTTTGTTGGATAAGTTATATAAATTATACAGAAAAACTCTAAGGAATGAAACTACGTTGTGTATTAGAAAGCTGAAACAGGTTTGAAAATTTTATTACCAAAGAATTAAAACTACTATGTATGCTCTATTCTTGGTTTTTATCTGGAACATAATGATCCCTTATATAGTTAGCATTGACTGTCAGATGTTGACCTGAACAGCTTTGTCGGGATGATCAAGTTATCTCTACTGAAGTTTTAATTTATTAGGTTAGATTTTCTTCACACACAGTGTTGAAATTTATAAGGCCGCCTGAAATGTTTTGATGAAGATCTCCTGCACTGCCATCAAATGTTACAGCCATCATTTTTAGGACCAAAAGCAATTAATTGGAGCAGTGAATTTCTATGACTGAAAATTGTCATTCCTATTTCTTAAAACACCAATATTTAAAAGCTCACATACAGCATGAAAATGAGCTTTTTAAACCATTTTAGCTCTGAAAAGTTTTATCAGATTTTAACTTTACTGTCATGGTCAGGGTTTGAACAGTAGAGCCAAAAATTGTATCACTGAGGTACCAGGCAAGCTGCCCATATGCCGCCTTATACTATTCACATACCCTAGGAGGACTTAGTTGAGATATCATACCTTCAATATAGGTGTATTGATTTATATTACAGGTAGTAGTTCATAAATTTCAGGCTTTATAAAATGAAAAACTGAAGCAATATAAATTAACAAATATTAATAAATTAGTGACTAAAGCTTCACTTATCTTTTCTGTTTATATATTTATTAATATTTGTTTACCCGGTTTTATAAGTTTATTAAGTTAAGTTAAAACCAAATAAACTATAGTTCCTCTTTATGTCCAGTAAGTTCAGAATATTTTCAACTCTACTTTATAAAATTTCAACATCCAAATGAATGGACAGAGAATTCCCATCTTTAATATGGGTTAGACAAAAACAATATTAAGTTTCTGTGTTTTGGACTTTTCCTTTTATTAGTTTCATAACATTTTTAAAATTCCACAGGATTTCAATTTTTTTGTGTAACTTTTTCAATATTATTGTGACTTTTGTGGGTTGGGTGTCAAGTAAAAACGACAGATGTAGTCTAGATAAAGAAACACTTTTATTTCCGTAAACAGTAACTTTGTACACTCGTTGCAACAGTAAGAAAGTCTTTTCCCATTCACCAACAGCACGGCTCCGAACTAGTAACACAACAACTGTCCCTTCTCCGTCGGCAGGACTACTCAACGCTTCACATACGTCTGTCCTCTCCGTTGGCACGACTACTCAACGCTTCACATACGTCTGACTGCCTCTTCTGTCGCACTTTACCGCTATTTATATCTCCCAGGCACTATTCTGGAAAGTTCAGTTATTGCGGTGAAATACAAAGCAGAAGATTCTCGAAGTCTCTACCCTTTTCTCTCTTTCGGCAAGCGCCCCAACAATGCGGCCATTCTCTGTGTCTTTCCTTCGGTTCCTTTGCGGTAGTGCCGACAATAATGTGATGGGTGACACTGCTGTTGTCGGCAATTAGATGCGGCGGGCGCGGTGACATTATTTTAAATTCATTTAGCAGAGCAAATTTTTATATTCTCTAGCACCTATGTAAGAAAATATTCATTCCACACAAAAACTCAACATCAGCATTTAACTGGAAACACGTGTTTTGAGCTATCCTGAATAAAAAAGTAGAACATATTTGGGAAAAGGTCTACATGCACATATGCATGTAACAGCATAACTCAAAAATCTGATGTATTGCACTCACATGACTTTCTCAACTCTTGTACTAACCATTCTTACAAGCTCTGAGTCCTATATCTTTTTTGTGTTAGTTAAGATAAATATTTGCATCGTCTAATGTACATGCTTGGAAGTTTGTGTTTCCTTTGCTGTTTTACTTTCTCTACTGGTAAGTAGGGGAAGTATTGTATTCCACCCAAAAATTCGATGTCGAGATTTCACCGGAAATACATGTTTTGAGGCCCCCTGAATCCAAAAAAAGCATTTTTAGAAAAAGGTCTGTGTGTGTCTGTGTGTCAGTCTGTCAGTCTGTGGACAGCATAACTCAAAAACGAAAAGTCGGTTAAAAACCAAAGTTGGTTATTTAAGTTTAATGTCTTTCAAGGATGTGACACGAAGATTTTGAAGAAAATAACCCCACCCTAAACTACCCTTTACATGGAACATTCTTTCGAAAATTTTGATTTTCTTGAAAATGGCTCTAACGATTTTTATTAAAATGTCATATGTTTGAGATATTTTGATGACAAATGAAATGTGCATCTTGAATTTTCTGGCTATAGCCCCTGTAGTTGTGTTTACTCTGGACGACTTTTGCATAACTGGTAAACCGTTAGAGATAGACCAAATCATAATATACAAAAAATGTAGATCTTGCTAAAATACACAATTTATGTCTCAATAAATTTTCTTGTAGGGTGAACCATTTCGGAGATATTCCTTGTTATGTGTGAGTTTCAGAAAACTTAGAACTTTCGTGAAATGGGTCATCGTTCATTTTTTTATGTTACGTGTGCAAAGAGAACGGAATCTCAAAGCTTTAAAAGATTTGACTATCGCACAAAGCCTACTGTATTCCAATATTCCCCTTGCACCTACAAGGAAATAAGCAATAAGATAATTTGTACAAATCATATATTTAAATGAGCAATTCTTGTGTATATATATATATATATATATATATATATATATATTTATTCCCCAAAACTTGGAAATGCCTCTAACGATTTCGATCAAATTTTGTATTCAGATAGGGTTTTGCTTTTTAAGTTCATCTATATAGGTGTAATTCCCAAAAAAATGCGATTTTACATAAAAAATAACATTTTTTATTCCCGCTGCTACAGAGCAATTCTTGTATATATTCCTGGTATTTCAGAAACGGGTCTAAAGATTTGGTTAACTTTTTGTACACAGGCATATTACATTCACAGTGTTTTCTCTACTCACTTTTAGGTAACACATTCACATCTCTTTCTCTACTCACTCTTCTATAAACAATTCTCCATAAAAAACGTGATTTTGCACCAAAATCATTTTTATCCCCACTTTTAAAATAAGTCATACGATGTTCTGTATGTTTGAAATAGAAATGCTACTACATTCACACTGTTTTCTCTTCCCACTTTTAGGTAACACATTAACATCTCTTTGTCTACTCACTCTTCTATAAACAATTCTCCATAAAAACATGATTTTGCACCAAAAACATTTTTATCCCCACTTTTAAAATAAGTCATACGATGTTCTGTATGTTTGAAATAGAAATGCTATTACATTCACACTGTTTTCTCTTCCCACTTGTAGGTAACATATTCACATCTCTTTCTCTGCTCACTCTTCTATAAACAATTCTCCATAAAAACGTGATTTTGCACCAAAAACATTTTTATCCCCACTTTTAAAATAAGTCATACGATGTTCTGTATGTTTGAAATAGAAATGCTATTACATTCACACTATTCTCTTCTCTCACTTTTAGGTAACACATTCACATTCTTTCTCTACTTACTCTTCTACAAATAAGTCATACAATTTTCTGTATGTTTGAAATAGAGATGCTGCATATTACATTCCCAGTGGATTCCCTACTCACTTTTAGGTAACACATTCACATCTCTTTCTCTACTTGCTCTTCTATAAGCAATTTTCCATAAAAAAGTGATTTTACAAAAAAACATTTTTATCCCCACTTTTAAAATAAGTGATACCATGTTCTGTATGTTTGAAATAGAAATGCTATTACATTCACACTGTTTTCTCCTCTCTCTTTTAGGTAACACATTCACATCTCTTTCTATACTCGCTCTTCTACAAATAAGTCATATAATTTTCTGTATGTTTGAACTAAAAATGCTACATATTATATTCATACTGTTTTCTCTACTCACTTTTAGGTAACATATTCACATCTCTCTCTACTCATTCTTCTAAAAATAAGTCATACAATTTTGTGCATGTTTGAAATAGAAGTGCTACGTATTACATTCACACTGTTTTCTCTGCTTGCTTTTGGGTAACACATTCATAACTCTAAAAGAGTCTTCCGGGCTGATTTGCCGTGGTCTGCTGGAGTAACTTGATCCAGACAGTCAACGCCTCAGACGCAACTGTACCTTCACCAAGAAGACTTCAACCACGCCACCGATGATGTCCACCGCAGTAGTGGACGAAACGTTTGGATCGAGTTACTCCAGCAGACCACGGCAAATCAGCCCGGAAGACTCTTTTAGAATTTCGAACACCGGCCGTGAAAGCCTACGCCTACTCATGACATTCATAACTGTTTCTCTACTCTCTCTTCTAGAAATAAGTCATACAATTTTGTGCATGTTTGAAATAGAAACACTGCACATTATATTCCAGTGTTTACTCACTTATAGGTAACACATCCACATCTCTTTCTCTGCTCACTCTTCTACAAATAAGTCATACAATTTTCTGGATGTTTGAAATAGAAATGCTACATATTACATTCACAGTGTTTACTCTATTCAGTTTTAGGTAACACATTCATATCCCTTTCTCTACTCCCTCTTCTACAAACAATTCATATCATCTACATATATCTATATATACACAACTTGGATGTTTGTAAAAATACATTAATTATTATACCAATTCATATTAAATATTCAAAAACCTGTAATAAACCATATCCACATAACTTCTAACTATTAATCTCGAAAACTGCTTAACCAATCACTGCAAAATTCGGCATGTATATGTATTTTTTCATGGAGAAAGTTTTTATGATAACAACTTTACTATACAATATATTACTTTCAAATGTTTTTCTACTTGCTTTTCTTTTACGTAACACATTTATGTATCCTCTGTTTGCCCTTCAACATACAATTCATATAATATTCTATGATTGAAATATAAATGCAACGTATTACATTCACACGATTTCTGTTACTTATTCTTCCTTTATGAGACACAATTCGTCTTCTTTTGCTACTCGCCCTTCAACATACAATTCATACAATTTGCTATATGTTTGAAACAGAAATACAATGTATTACATTCATACTATTTTCTCTACGCACTTTTATTTTACGTAACAATTCACATGTTATTCCTTATCGTTTATCAACTCTATACATACCAATGTCTATACATATCGTATGTTGAAGAGTTAGTAATTTCCATAACAGGTTGATTGATCGCCATGAAAAGTGACATATTTAATTGTTTTCATGGCGAAGATTTTTATGTAATCCATTTTACCACGCAACATATTACGTTCACATGGTTTTCTCTATTCCCTTTTCTTTTACCTAACATACTACTCCCACTTCTACAAACAACCCATGCATTTTTCCATACACTTGAAATATAAGTGCAACGTATAACATTCACATGGTTTTTCTACTCATTTTTTTTTTACTAAACACAATCACATTTCTTTCACTACTCCCACTTCGACGAACAATTACGAACAATTCATACTATTTTCTATGTGATTGAAACAGAAGTGCGCAGTACATTCACATGGCTTTATCAACCAGCCTTTCTTTCTGTAGTATTTGTTATTGTTCAACACTGCTTTTGCTTAGTATTGCTCCGGTGTTTTAATAAAAAGCAAAGAAATACATAGTTAAAAAGGTAAGTAATCTCAATTGGTGTCAGGAGTGCGACGAAAAGCATGATACGGAACAGTTGGTGAAACAAATGAAGATGAACATAATGGGAAATGAAATGAATTCCGGAATGAGGCAGAGGAAACAAATATGAAAACCTAATTGGAAAAATGTAAACTACGGAATAGAAAATATGGGAACAAAAATGAACAAAATGGAAACAAAAATGGAAGCCACATTGAAAGTGTAAATTCCGAAACGGAAAAGATGAAGGTGGGAATGTCCAATATGAAGATAGATCTATCGGAGAATACTAACGTGCGACTGGCCGGGGTTAAGGAAGCCATGGAAGAACTTGACGGAAAGATGAAAGTCCTTGGCCAACGTGCTAACGCCCTGGAGTCAATCGTAGCAACAAAGAACTGAACTCCATAATAGAACAAATGCTCGACGAAACCCTCAAACTGGGTGGATATCTATGGGGGAAGCCTGCATTCAGCAGTAGACGTTTTACAGCTGAAATGATGGTGTTTATGAAATATGTGTATGTATTTCTATATCTCTTGTATCTCGGAAATGACTCTTAACAATTGCGACAAAAATTGTTATTTAGTTAACGTTTTGCCTTTCAGGTTTATCTAAATAAGTATCTTCTCCCACAAAAAACAAGATTTCACAAAAACAGAGGCGAAAAACTCTGAGCGAAGCTCGGTCGCCCAGGTACTGTTTATTTTAACTAACACAAAGAAGATATAGGAATAAGAGTTTGTAAGAATGGTTAGTACAAAAGTAGAGAAAGTCATGTGAGTGCAACACATCAGATTTTTTACATTGAGTCCCTATTATCAAATAAACATTTAAATGCTGTTCACACTTATTGTAAATTTGTAACTAAACACTTTTTGCTTTGAAAGGTAGAATCAGGACTGAAAAATTCATAGCTGGTATTTGATCCACAGATCAGTAAGTTGATTGGACTTAAAATAAGACTTCTTGTTTCATTTGAAATTATTTTATGGAAAATATATATAAACAGGGTTTGAATTAATGGGGGATAGGGGGAATTTCCCATTCTCATTAAATAATTTCCCCAGCTCATCAAAGAAAATTTTCTTCCCCGAGGGAAGAATTTGTTCTTTTTACTGTAAGTGTTTACTATTACTGCTCTTTGAAAATATAATAAGACACAGAACACTTTCAATGCATACTCTACATGGTACAACTGCACAAAGTAAGCAAAAGTATCATATTGCAAGTAAGCTAAACAATAAACAATTCTCAGGCTCATTAGTTAAGTTCATTAGTTAAGATCACAACTCTAGCAATTCTGCACCAGCAATGATGATTGGAGCTTGCAGTATTCAGTTGAGTTTTTGCAGCTCACTGTTCTATTGTTTGTCAGCATGGATAAATTTATGACAAGAAATCAAAAAGTTACATCACTGTCATTACTTTCTGTATTCCAAGCTTCACCTTCAGCTAATATTATAGCTTCTCAGATAAAGATTAGTAGGAGGATTTTTGGTAAAATTAATATGTTTACGTCAAGTTGATATACGTAAAATCTTTAATTGCTTATTCATCTGTTGCTCATATAGAAGAATTTCTAAGTATTGACCATCTATAACGTTGTGATCAATAAATTTATTTATTTAACATTATATTAAAACAATAAATTCTAATCTTAATAAAGTTATTAATAAATTTTGAGAGATAGAACTGGAACTTAAAAATTCAATGCCACAACTGGGAAGCGGAAGGTCTGTGGTTCAAATCCCAGTTGTGGCATTGAATTTTTAAGTTCCAGTTCTACCCCTCAAACTTTGCCCACACACGGCTTGTGTGTTTAAAAACACCAATAGTAAGTTTGTTGGCATAAATAAATAATTATTAATAAATGTTTACGCTTAGTTAAGGCCTTGAAACTTAAAGCACTGCAGCATTGGAAGAGACATTTGTTAGTGAAAATAGTGACAGTAAGTGCATTACACTAATTGGGGAATGTGTAGACAAAACTACATTTGAAAAAATCTGATATGTTGCACTCACATGACTTTCTCTACTCTTGTACTAACCATTCTTACAAACTGCTATTCCTGTATCTTCTACGTGTTAGTTGGGATACAATTTGCAGAAATTATATAGCTTTATATAGCTTTGAGAATGAGTTGGAATCAACTCGAAACTTGTTAGCACCAAAGAACTTGCAATATTACTAAGATAAGTGAAGCTTTTAGTTTCTAATTTGTTTTTACTTTAAATTATCTTATCGTTTATCTTTTTGTAGGTACAAGGAGAATATGGGAATACAGTAGACTTAGAGCGGTAGTCAAACCTTTTAAAGCTTTGAGATTTCGTTCTCTTTGCATGGTTGACATATAAGAAAATGAATAACAATGTTCCATTTGACAGAAGTATAAGTTCTCCATAACTCACGCAAATAACAAGAAATATCACCAAAATGGTTCACTCCACAAAAATATATATTCAGACATAAATTGTCTTTGAGCAAGATATACATATGTTTTATAAATGTACAGTAAGATTTGGCCTATCTCTTAAGATATACTAGTTATGCAAAATCATCCAGAGTAAATAGGGCTACATGGGCTATAGTCAGAAAACTCAAGATATACATTTCATTTGTCATAAACATTTCTCAAACATATGGCATTTTAATCAAAATCGTTAGAACCATTTTCATTAGACTGACAGACACACGCACCCATGCACACACACACAAACAGACCTTTTATAAAAATGCTGTTTTTGGATTCAGGGGGCCTCAAAACATATATTTCCGGTGAAATCTCAACATCGAATTTTTGTCTGGAGTACAATACTTCCTCTACTTTACTAAACGTAGTAGAGAAATAAAAAATGGAAAACAAATCACCCCGACTTTCATCAAACAGTTTTGGGAGAGTCATATTATGCCTGTACTGTTCAGAAATAGAAAATCAGTGCTCTTAAAGACAGTAAAGTTCATATTGCTGCTGCTGCTGCTATGTTTTATGTATATAACACACTATCACTGATATTCCTACCATTATTGTCATAAATATAACACAAACTTAAGTTTCTCCCTCTGATCAGGATGTCTGATTTGAATACTGTACAGAAATTGAATAATGTCATTATGCCTCAATTTTAATAACTTTAGAAATTATTTTTCCATCAGCTTAAACCAAAAGATGGTGACATTCTCATTCATAATATAAAGAAAATGTCTTTACTAAATGCATGTAAGATCACTTTGTAAACACTGAACATCAAAAATGATAAAAAGATCTGGGAAGATGCTAACACACAAACCATATTGTTGTTTCTACAAGTTAAAAATGAGATTTTTGTCTCTGTTAATTTGGCTAATAGATTTTTAAAGTGGAGAAAAATGCTTTGGAAGTGTATTTATGCCTGAAGCCGATTTTGATTAAAATGCTATATGTTTGATATATTTTGATGAAATGTATATTTTGAATTTTCTTTCTATAGCCTATATAGTCCTGTTTACTCTGGATGACTTTTGAATAACTCATAAGCCGACTTTTTGGATTCAGGGGACTCAAGACAAACATTTTCAGTGAAATCTCGACATCAAATTTTTGAGTGGAATACAATGCTTCCTCTACTTGCTATACATAGTAGAGAAAGTAAAAGTGTGTTTTTCTATTATTCCTGTTTGGTTATGAATGCTGGTGATCCTGCATACCTAATGTTTAGGAATTAAAATAGGGTGCATTTAATGAACAGATTGAAGGTCATGCATCAGAATGCATGTTTTCTTTTCACATATTTTCTGATGAAATTCGGAATTAACTGTCATATAAAGTGTGCTGATTCTGAAAATATATTATGCCACCCTCCCACATTGATGAGTCACTAGCTGCCACTGCAAGAAATGTATGATGGATTTTGAATATTACCAATATGTAATATGCGAATGTGAAGCATGATCCATTATATCCAGACTGTCAGACTTAAATGACTACCTAGTATAAGAGGCATAAATGGTTTGCTCCAACAGGGAACCTATCACTATACTCACATTGCAACCATGCCAAAAGTTTCACTGTGTCGTCCTTGTGCTACAAGAGGTCCATGTTCCAAAAACAAGCTGCTGTTTTCAATTCCAAGTACCCGAAAATGGGTTGGGAGTATCTTGGAACACATGGGAAACATAACATAGCATTATAGAGAAGGGACTGGACAATCCTATTGGATGGCAGTTTGTCTGTTGCACATGCATAACAGGTAAGAAGATAGCACAAGCTTTGCTTGTGGGCTCTACTTACTGTGGGTTCAGTTGCCTCGTGTTTCTTTAACCCTTTCAGACCCAAATTATTTTGCTACTTATGCCGTTCTTCCTCTAATTCGAAACCGGTTTAGATTAGGCGGTCTGGGAGACCTTCAGCCTGCTGGCTCGGATAGCTATGATCGTTAAGGCAATACGTAGTGCACTGGCCACGCACTCAAAGCCTGAGGTCGTGAGTTCGAGTCTCGGCAACCGCAGTCAAATGTGCCTGTGGTAAAGGACGGGGAGGGCCCACATAAAATAATCGGTGTGTTGGCATGCGTGGATGATGACGGGGTATCATTTGACTGTGGTTGCATGGATTTTGCTTCTTTTCTTAAAAAAAAAACACTACAATGTAAATTGTAAAAAATAAATAATTTTGTACAATCCAGAACATGTTTTTACATAGGTTTAATTGGTGACGAACAGTATAACAAGAATATGGCAGAAAAAACCGTTAAAAGTATTACAAGTAGGCAAAACATGTCTATGTCCATTATAATGGACACCGGGACTGAAAGGGTTAAAGATTCAAACATGAATCCTGTTAATGTGCTAGAGTTCACATTGCGTCATTTTCAAGAACATGGTTTCTCTTTAGAGTAATAAGTTCAGAAGGAATGACAATTATTGACATATTAATTCGTGAGAAACAAATCCTACAGGTTTTGATGTTATTCCAGAAACAACTCTAGACTTGAATCTAGATGTAGGAGAAGAAAAAAAGATAGTGAAAATGATGACAATTCATCTTCATTCTCACAATCAGTGTGTGACATTCACCCTCGAAGTGCAAGTAGTAAAATAGCACTGGGTTCGAATCCTATGTTGGAATTTAGTGACTAACAATACAGACCAGTCTCCAATGATGTCCACTATTTCTAGTTATGTTTGCAATCCACAAAAAAAAGAGACAGGGAATATTAGCATTAAGTATGTGAGAAATGCTGCAACATTCTGGTTAAATGAAGGTGGGAAGAAACTTCATTCAGCGATCAAAATGCACAGCAGATTTTGTTTGGCGATGTCAGGAAGGCAACTTAATATGTGGGAGTAGCAATAAAATTGGAAACTGCACTCTTAAATTCTATTGAGCATAAAAATATTTGTACTGTAAACTGCTTGCATGCTTTGTAGGAGCAAGAAGAGCAAAGAAAGACGTAACCGATGAAAATATAAAGCTCTGGGCCTTGGAAATTTTAAAAATAATTTTTATCTGGAAGAATAAATCTTAAGAGCATCCTCTGGTCGGATCTCTAGCTTAAAAAAAATCCCACAAAATGAAAAGCAGAAAGATAAAATTCATTTCACGAGCATTCATAAAAGAAAGAGATAAAGTAGCAGAAAGGATTTTTTTTAAACAGTGAAAGAGCGCTTGTCAAATTATCCCCCTTCCTGTTTATAATATACATCAAAGTGGTTTCGAGCATGAAATGAGAGCAAAAAGAACATTATTTTTTGTTGGAGAGAAACTTGTACAAGCTATTGCACTTAGTATGCTGACTCATTCATATACTATTACACCCACTATTAGTGTGATGGGTCTATTTTTCCTAAATTATTTGTTGTACTTTAGGAGAATACTGGGAGTTTTGGGCCTAAAATTTCAATGCAGATGTTTAGGTCTGAAAATATAATTGTGAAGGCAACAAAATCGGTAAAAAAGAGTTGGGATCCTGGTTTAATGAGGTCTTTTTCCACTGTTCTGGAAACAATTGTGCTCTGCTTTTGGATTCATGGACGAGTTACAATAACGCTACAAGGTGGCTACAAGTCTTCAAGGCATTCCTCCAACAAAAAGCACTGAACTTTTGCAGATTCCTCCAAGAACGTGCAAACTTCAATTTTTGGATAACTATTTCTTCCTGCAGTGGAAATCTCATCACAGTCTAACTGAAATTTTGTTATCTAATGAGAACATTCATTTCAAGTGTTCAGCAAGGCAATATTTTAAAAATGTAGTAATTTGAGAGATCGAACTGGAACTTAAAAATTCAATCCCAGCTGTGGCATTCAATTTTTAAGTTCCAGTTCTACCTCTCAAACACTGTCCACACACGGCTTGTGTGTTTAAAAACACCAACAGTAAGTTTGTTGGTATAAATAAATAATGCAGTAATTTATTCATTACCAAATGTCATCTCTACAGTTCCGGGACATGGTTAAATATTAAATGGTTTGCAACCAGATATACAATGGAACGACTCTCCAAGTTCATTGTATCTGCTAAATCCTGTCTCCAAACAAGTGTGAGAGTATGTGAAAAAGAGTGTGAAAATGATGCAATTATTTGTTGTGCATGGTGTCAAATGAGCTTGTGTTTTATTCACTACATCAACACCAGTCAGTTCTATTTTGCAAGACACAAGCCATGACAGTCGTCTCTGCACATCCACCTGCAAATAAGAGATGTCCCATTCCTGATCTTCACTGCTTTGACCTGACATATTCCAGATTTAATTTCAGGTGCTTCAAGTTGAAAGCAGCAGCTCATTTTTGGAACACAATCCTCTTATAGCACAAAGATGACGCAGTAAAACTTTTGAGGTGTCTGCAATATGAACATATTGACAGGTTCCCAAGGCACTCAGTTCATCAAAATCACTATAAAGCACTTACCCCTTTCCATAGGAATTTTAAGTCTTGTACTTAAACTGAAATGCTTTTTTTTTATTTTATGATTTATCAGTCCATGCTTTGACTGTCGTGTGTTCCTCATAAACGTAGGTTTTTTTTTCTAAACTCTTATTCTATGAAGAAAATCTATCATCTCTGTCCACAATAACACTCTTTTTCTGCTCACAAACTAAAAACAAATTTCCAGAAACAGTTTGTGGAGGGAAGATCATTTTAAATCTGGAAGATCAGGATCAGAGCTAATCACCAAAGAACTTTAAGGGGGGTTCATTATTAACAAAGAATAGTTAAACTTTATGGTATACGTCACAAAATCCAATACTTTCCTGAATGCAGTCTCTTCTTGCAGGGCTTCTAACCTTATCAGCGGTGGACTTCTCTTTACACACTGTAAATGCTTGTAGTTGATACACCAATAAACTCACATGGATACTTTCACAAAATTTGTTAAATACATTATTAGTCTTTTCACCACTTTGTAGTGGCTTTTTGCACTTATGCTGTGCATAATAAGCTTGTTGAGCTATATTAACTTTCAAAATGTTTGTTTTTGCTCTACTCCCTCTTAGCAACCCAGTTGCACATGCTGTATGAATTATTTTTGTTAGAAATTAAATAAACTGCATATTAAGGAAAATGAAGCTATTAACAGTGAAGCAACAAGATTCTAAAGTAAAAACTTCACTTATCTTAGTAATGTTGCAATGCTGACTCAAGTTTCGAGTTAACTCCAAGTCATTCTCAAAGCTATACAAACAAATTTATTACCAAAGCTACAGATCTTCATTTTTCTCTGAAAACAAAAAAACATAGATACTGATGCTCATTTTAATTACCAATCTCTGAAAACAAAAATTTATAAATGCAATCTATAGAAGGTGTTTCGAAATTCATAACACGCTTCCTGTTTTTTAAAATAAAAATTTCTTTCCAAACTATTAAATCTATAGGTCCACTTAATTGTTTTAATAATTTAACTTCTGGATTAATTTCATGATTAAATGACCAAAAATGATCTGCTACAGCTGATTTATCACTTTGTTTATATTTAATATTTCTAAAATGCTCTTTTATTCTGGTTTCTAAATGACGTTTAGTTTTACCAATATAAACCTTATCACAATCCAAACAGCTAAATTGATAAATGCCAGATTTTTTATAATTTGGTATTTTATCTTTTTTAGAAAAATTTAGTAAATTTTGTATATTAAATTTATTTTGAGGGACCAAATTTATTCCATATTTTTTAAAAACTTTGTAAATTTTTTATTGGCCTATGGATGGTAAGTAAACTTTTTAAAAATACAATTATTTTTTTTTTTTTGAGGGTAGAACCTTCTTTAACAGCTTTTTGATACTTAAATTTTTCTCTGTATTAAAACCATTAATTACTGCAGTGTTAATAATGTGTTTATATTCTGTGTCAAATTCTTCTTTATTAAGGGGTATATTTATTAACCTATAAATTAAACTATTGAAAACAGCAAATTTATGTGCAAAAGGATTAAAACTTTTATTTTTTACGTAATTATCAGT
The DNA here is from genome assembly GCA_030765045.1 of Tenodera sinensis. NCBI lineage: Eukaryota > Metazoa > Arthropoda > Insecta > Mantodea > Mantidae > Tenodera > Tenodera sinensis. Next base: position 33,259,054 of record CM060969.1, on the reverse strand, counting down.
GGGAGTAGATTTTCTGTAAATACCAAAATTCAATTAATTGTTATGTCTTAATTTTTAAGTCCAGGAACGGAAGGCATCCATTATTTTCGGTTTCCAAAGTGAATTGTATAACTTTATCTTGTAAATTTAAGTTTTAAAGCATCATTTATCTGTTTTTTAGGGACAACAGCAAAAATGTCATCCACATATCTATACCATATTTTAAAAATTAGAGGGAATGATTTTATAATTTGAGTTTCAATGGGTGGTCCACTTTCGCCATTTCTTGCTAATCTTTTCATGAGCTTTTTGTCAGATTGTCAGATCATTTTTGGTCATTTAATCATGAAATTAATCCAGAAGTTAAATTATTAAAACAATTAAGTGGACCTATAGATTTAATGGTTTGGACAAAAATTTTTATTTTAAAAAACAGGAACCTTGTTATGAACTTTGAATTACCTTCTATAGATTGTATTTATAGATTTTTGTTTTCAGAGATTGGTAATTAAAATGAACATCAGTATCTTTGAGGTTATTTTGAGTCACTTATTTACACTCACCTTCACTACTAACTGCTTTTTTAAAGCGGAAACGTTTTCAGGACCATTCGATCCCATCATCAGCCGTTGGGTGACTGACGTTATCCTCTTGTTCCTTTTCTCTGCTGTCTCTATTCTGCTGCCATCTGGTGTTAGGGTTGCAGAGCTTTAACACTTCATTCAATGCTGGTATTTCGAAATTAATAACTTTATTACTATTTTTGATGATGTATATTTTTTCCCAAATATTCAGTTCTATTGGTGAATTAATAGATTTTAACAGTTATTAAAACAATAATAACAATGATAATGGAGGGAAGTTACCTTCGAAACGCGTCCCGGAGAAATATGTTGTAAGTGTTGTTCAGTGTTACTAATTAACTCACCTTTTAAATTAAATTAATTACAACAACACTGTTTTCAAACTTCTATGAAAGAAAGATTGTTTGTATAGCTTTGAGAATGAGTTGGAGTTAACTCGAAACTTGAGTCAATGTTTGAAAAAATAACTTGCAAACATTACTAAAATAGGTGAAGTTTTTAGTTTCTAATTTGTTCTTACTTTAAACTGCATATATTTCTAATTTAACTACAGTTGGTGTGCAATATTTTGTGCTTAAGCAAAAACAAAATGAGCTTTCAGAATCCAGTTGTGGTACTTTCCAAGGAACTATTTAGACAATGGAAGCGTCACACAACCACATGACATGACAACCACATCATGATCACATGATTTTGTTTTATCTACTCTGTTCTTCCACTGAACTTGTTTATTATATAAAGTTACAAACTTTACAAATAAGAAGTAGCAGTCTAATGCCCTGTTGCTTGGATATATTCCATTTTCTTTCTTGCTTGCCAGTGTAGTTGCGTTAAGTAATCCAGAGGTTAACATCACATTACAAATAAACAACTCCATATTTTTGCATAAGCATCTCATAAGACTGAGAATGTATTTTGTTTATTAAACAATAACAGAACAGGAATATTAAGACAAAAATTCTTTGGTTCAGAAATCAGGATACAAGGAGTTAACTTTGGTCAGTAATAAAATGCTTACTATGCTGCAGTTAATTTTCCAAATATAAAATAATTAAAATTACTATTAAAAGTAAATGCAAAGTTCCCGAGATTGTGAAGTAAATTTACTGACACCTACATTTCTCTCTTATAACTTACTAACAAATATGTGCATAAAATGTGACGTTTACATATAACCAGTTACAGTTTGTAAAAAGGAAATAATTTCTAAGTACAAAAAAAATGTTGGATGTGTTCATATACACACACGCATTCATGCACACTTGTTCCTAGAGAGTAATAACTGATAAATTATTTAAATTTAGTTGCATCTCTCAGGTGAAATATAAAATATTAATTCAATTAGAATGTCCTTTTTTAAAAATTGACATTTATAAATATAAATTTCAATATATATTCTTTTCATAGCACCATCTATAGTTATATGTAACAGCAAATTACTGTGTAACTATGAGAGAAAAGCATTGAAAGTGCAGTACAAATATTACAATGTTTCTCTCAGAATTTGGAAACACAAAGTTAAACTACATTACCAATTTGAATCTCAAATATTTTCCAAACAAAATGCATATGTCCTTTTCCATGTTACTTAAGAACTGTGACAAGTTGCCATATAAATTTATCAATTTTATCATAACTTGCATATGATAAATGTTCCTATTTATGACACTAATATAAATTTAACCTTCATACACAAGGTTTGATCACATGACATTTCACTCACTTCTAAGCTACTCGCTTCACTGACTGATTAAAGCAATAGTCTCTTCCAAAAATCACATTATGTACCTTGATATAACATGCAAACCAACATGTACAGATTTATATAAAATTATTTACAGACAAAAATTACATTTATACAAGCTCGCACTAATGCATGAAATTTCACAAAGCAAGTCCTAAAATTGTGTGAAATACATGGAAATAAGAAGGCAACCATTTGCTTATAGTGTTCCAAGTCCACATACATCACAGGATCGATTGCCACTACCTAAAATTTAAAGTATCTCTCTCAATAATCATTCCCAAAGTGGCCAATTCCATTCGTACCCGATATTTACATAATTCTAAAACAATTTAAAACATAATATACGATTATGGCCCTAGGTTTCTCTATGATATACATACTCAGTTTTTTCCACATTATGTACACATAAAAACACAGATATTAAATGAAGAAAAATTATACAAATAAAATATTACCAGACTGGTTATATCACATTTCCAAATGTATATTTACCCTGAATAAAAGATAAAAAAATAACAAAGTTAAAAACCCCAAAATGTTCTTTGGTTTGCAGACTAAAGGAATGGCATGGCATGAGTAGAATAACTTTTGGCAGTTTTACCGCGCTGAGTTGTTCATAAGCTGAAATGCTTCATATGCCTCCAATTCCTTCTTCTCCTTCTTGCGGTTTCTGGCTTCATACTCCAACCTATGCATGAAAAGTACCATGAATAATAAAGTCATGTAACTGTAAATTGAAGGTTTGTTACAGGAAAAACTTGATAGCTGACAGAATAAACAGCCAATTATATCAAAGGCAATAAATCACAACCTTCTAACCATAAAATCAACAAAAAATGATAACTTATGTAACGCAGGGCTGTGACCTCACACTAGAGTGCCCTCTAGCAGAAATTATGTGCCCAGGAAATTTAATTTGAAATAATAGGATGATTCATGTTGATATTTATTATCAACACCAAAAATGTGTTGGTTTCCCGTTATATGAATGTCATTTATTTTTGTAAAGTATATCACTGTATCAGAAACTTCAGTAATATGGAATATGACCAGCATTGATTGTGAGAGAAAATCATGAAAAAGGACAAGGGAAGGGCAAAGGTTTCAGAGTTCTGTATCCAAGAAGAATTAAGTACAATCATGATATAGACGTCAAACTGTGAAGACATGATTTTATGCAAGTAATAGCATGTGCACAACATACCAATAAGAAATGAGTTGGTAATCTGCACTCTTAAAAAGGAATATTAAACGACACAACTATAAAGCTACAGGACGAACCGCTGAAAACGGTAAACAACTTCAAATATCTGGGTATAAAGCTACAGACACAAGGAACCACATTCACACAGCACACAGCAGTGTCAGCAATGAAAGCCATGTATGACAACAAACACTTGAGTAAAATATCTCTAAAGACGGCAATGGAATTGTTCAAAGCAAAAATAGTGCCAATAACCTACGGACTGTAACTAATATAGGAGCACCTGACAAAAAGAAATTTAGAAAACATGTGAAAGTGAGGACAACGTACATGAAGATTCTGTGCCTCTTGAAGTACTCGCTGTTCAGATTGTCATATGAAATGTAGTGAGACAATGTGGATAGAAGAACTGTGACTACAAATACTGTTACAACCAACAGAGGTGTACGAGCAAACAGTGAAGGAACACCAAAGGAAAAAAGCTGAAATTTGGGAAGATTTCTACATCAGGATACAATGATCAAGGAAGACTGGAAGGGCCCAAACTACGAACTAAGGCATCTTGTAACAAGTTTTGCAGTACATGGTTTCCATTACCTGATATGTAAGGAAAAAGGACACCATGAGCCAGGCAAAGAATGTGTGTGCATATTATGTGGGAAACAACACACAAGATACCATGTTAAGACATTGTATCATTACATAAGCATTATCCCATGTTAGCCTCAGAACATGGCTATGAGTGCTGCTACCATACATATGCTAAAAAACTATGCACTATTCACAGTTCATTGGTACATTCTGTATAATAAATACCTGTGCTGGATTATGCGTTCCACAATTCTCTCTGTTGTCATAGTGTTTTCTGAATCCAACAACTTGAATCTACCTAGTCGTTTTGGTGCAGCATAAGGATCAGTACCATCTGTATCACGCTGAATTGGTGTTTGACCATGGCACACAAGGTCCACTTTAAAATGACTCATAAGTTCTTCACTCACAGCATATGGTGCACCAATCACTACTTCAGATACATACTACAGAACAAGAAAAAAATTTGATTATAAATCTGCCCATGTTTTTCTGCCGATAACATTTCAAAAATGATTCTTTTATTCATTTTGCCTTAATAATGAGATTTTATTTTCTAAAAGTTACTTCAAACAATACTGACTTTATTACTGCAATATGTATCACATTAAAAATACATCTTACATGCGGTATCTTAATTCAGCCCAGGAATCTTAAAGATGTAACAATGAACATTTGTTAGAAAGGGGTTCTTTTGTTCGGTTCTGAGCAGTCAAATTTCATGACAGTTATGAACATCTGAGATGTCCAGTGTTGTTAACTTGGTTTTGAGGTGGGTTGCTTACTCTCAATATAACTACAGGTACTTTTTTTCTCCCTTGTCCCAAAATAGTTGCTTTTATATGTATGCTGACTACCTTTATAGAGCAGTGGTAGTGTGCCTGCCTCTGGTGTGGAGGACCTAGGTTCAATCCCGGTACCGGTACCCCGGTATTTTTCCCCTGCTGGGAGGTCTGGTATGGGATGCACTCAGCCTTGTTAGCTACCTGAGGGGTCAACTGAGGAGTTACTTGATAAAGAACTAGGGAGCCCAGGTCACAAAGGCCATATAACCAGCCAGGAAGACTTGGGGGCAATCACCACATCCCATCCTCCTGTTCTCCACCCCACTCATGATGCCTGTAGTGGGCAGAGGTGGGGGATGGAGCGGCTGGACGTAAGTCTTAGTCCGCGAAGGGCTGTTACGTAGGGTTTATATGTATGCCAGACAAACATGTAAGCTACTTCAAAAAAAGAGCACTTCATAATAAAATATTGGTTATCTCAATGCTAATTCTGAGCTCCCAATGGCCATCTTGATCTTTCTAGAGTGCTACATATGGTGCACAAGGTGGTTATTTGTTATACATTTCTAAAATTCCCGAGAGAAAAGTAAAATCACAAGTGTCTCAGTATACTTTAACACACAGGATTATACTTTCAGTTTCACAGAGGTGCTTCAGAGATTGGGTATAGGATGCACACTGTATTTGGTTTAGGGGACAGTGTATTAAGTGACCCAGGAAATAGATGCGATGTGATATTAATACAATTAGTAGGTATTACTGATCTTTTTGAGCCTGCAGAGTTAACCTCGCTTATGACCTCCCCTGCACCAATTCTCTTCCCCCACCACTGCTTCTGGTCATACCACATGACTGTCCTCAACTCAGTTCCTCCACACTGCCGTATCACATGACTACCCAGAAATATTAGGATAGAGAAAGGATCGCTTGCACACAAAATGAATCTAGGTTAATTTATGTTTATTATAAAGGAAGAAATTAACAACATGCTTCAATAAAGTGATAAATTTGTAATTATTTGATTATTATTACAATTAGAATTTACAGATTAGTTATTTATTTTAAAGGATTAGACTAGAGAAAGAATTATTAGCACATTAAATGAACACATATTTATGCCAACAAACTTACTGTTGGTGTTTTTAAATGCACAAGCCGTGTGTGGGCAATGTTTGAGAGGTAGAACTGGAACTGAAAAATTCAATGGCACAGCTGGGATTTTAACTACAGACCCTCCGCTTACCAGGCAGGTTGACAATCTGCCAGAATGACAATGAATTCTCCAACCAGTTCGTGCATTGAATTTTTCAGTTCCAGTTCTACCTCTCGAATACATATTAATTTTTTTAAGTTCTGTTTACATGCCATCTTCAACTGCTAAGGTCATATTGGCAGCTTTTTACCTTTGTGCTCAGTGCTTGCTTATGGTGGTTAATTTTACTTTCTCTACTATGTAAAGTAGAGCAAGTATTGTATTCCACCCGAAAATTCGATGTTGAGATTTCACCAGAAATATATGCTTTGAGAACCCCTCAAAAAAATCATTTTTAGAAAAAGGTTTGTGTGTGTGTCTGTGTGTATGTCAGTCTGTGGACAGCATAACTTAAAAACGAAAAGTCGGTTAAAAACTAAAGTTAGTATTTAAGTTTAATGTCTTTCAAGGATGCGACACAAAGATTTTGAAAAAAATAGCCCTGCCCTAAGCTACTCTTTGCATGGAACATTTTTTGAAATTTTGATTATCATGACGTTATGTTTAAGATATTGAGACAGGATATTGCAAGACCCCAAAAGAAAATCATTTATGTGAATATTTGTTAAGAGTGTAATTTGTTTTTGGTGTTGGTACGAGTTGGTTGAGTGACGAAAACGTGTTGCTATTGTTCATTGTTACAAAAAAAATTAAGTTTGTTTAAAGACGTAATAAATATTTCCATATTTAAATTTAATATATATGTATAAATAAAAGAATTATAAGTGTTCAATATTAAAAGCGAAGAGAGAATAGCTAAAGATCGCTTCCCTAACAATACGGGAACTATTTGATGAACGCATACGCAGATGTACACAAAAAGAAGGTAGCGTCATGTGATGTGGCGCCAAAATTTGTTAATAGCATATGTGTGCTTGATATGAGAAGACGTGTTTTTATAGTGCTCTTGGATGTGAGTAGAAAATTTATTAAACTTTCATGAAGCTTTTGTTCTAAAGTTGTTAAAAAACTGGAAAGACTATCAATATAACATAAATTGGTGCGACGAAAGTGTAAAGGCGAGAAAAAGTGTTAATAAAGTAATATATCATAGTGAAGTAACCGAGTGTTTATTCATTCCATCTAGTACCACGACCTGGGGTAGAAAAAGAATCTCATAGCTCAGCGCAAACTGAAGCAATATTATTATAAAAACAGCACAATATTCTTATGACAAATGAAATGTATATTTTGAATTTTCTGGCTATAGCCTATGTAGTCCTGTTTATTCTGGATGACTTTTGAATAACTTGTAAAGCTTAAGAGATAGACAAAATCTTACTATATAAAAAAAATGTAGATCTCACTAAAACACACAATTTACGTCCAAATAAATTTTTTAGTAGAGTGAACCATTTCGGAGATATTCTATGTTATTTGTGTCAATTTCAGAAAACTTAAAACTTTCATGAAATGCAACATCTTCGTTCATTTTTTATATGTTAAGTGTGCAAAGAGAACAGGATTTCAAAGCTTTAAAAGTTTTGACTATCTCTCAAGGCCTACTGTATTCCCACATTCCCCTTGCACCTACAAGGAAATAAGCAATAAGATAATTTCTGAAAATGTTTATCTCAACAACACGAAGAAGATATAGGAATAAGAGTTTGTAGGAAAAGTTAGTACAAGAGTAGAGAAAGTCTGTGAATACAACACATCAGATTTTTTAAAATTTATATTACATTAAATCCACATAAAATTTCACACTCTCAGCCTCCAGCTAATTGAACCCGGGACCTTGACATGTTAATTTATTTTAAAGGAATAGGGCAAGGAAAAGATAGTTTGTACACGAAAGGACTAGATATTATTTTTTATTTATTTTTTTTTTTAAGGAATGGGGCAAGGAGAAGATATTTCGGAAATGAAAGGAATACATTTTAATTTCAGAAAGGTAGTTTGGATGTGCAAGAAAGAACTTTTAATTTTTTTCCTAAGGAATGGTATGCGAAAGGAATACATTTAGTAGTGGTGGGGGAACCAACCTATTTGGAGAGGTGACAAGTGAGGTTAACTCATGCAGGCCCAGAAAGATCAGTATTACCCAATTAGTATATGAAGATAGTTCTCAGCCTAAGAAAGAACACACAAGAGTAAAACAAGAGTGTGTGACTTATGACTCCCACATTATCTGAGGAAACTCTCTACCCAGCATGTAATTTTGTTCAGGCATGTCAGTAACCAACAGCAGTTCATCTTTGCTGCTGAAGGAACACACTTGGCCCTTATTTGAGTGCTTTCAACCTATGTAGCCATTGTTTGAGCTGCTGTTTCATTTCTGGCATGTATTGGTGAATCTATGGTGTAATATTGCAGAAAGTCAGTCAAGTTGCACCTGAACATGTCCAAACACTCCTACGAGATATTCATTTGGATGTGCTTCTTAATGGCTTTTAATGAGCACAACAGCCTTCAGGGTATGAGCTTTCTCATGACTGTCAAACATGTTTTAAACATAATTCTGTACCTCTTACTAGTTTTTACTAGTTTTATTAGTTATATTTTGTAACTTTAATTGTAAGAGAATTGTATTACTACTCAATGTTTTGACGTGTCCTATATCATTGGCACTGCTAGTGTAATAGATGATTTACAGGATCAATAAAGCTACTACCTTGGCAATGTAAGAAAACTCATGTACCTTAATTTCTTTTATTTAACACAGCATTGAGGAATTTATGTTTTATTTAGTTGTAGCACTAAACGAACATCCGAGACATTCACTATTAAAATTCAGTATAGAAAATGATGGTGAGAAGTATTATAAAGTGAATCCAATTCTTTTTATTTCAGCTGGCATAGCTTTCAGTACAAAGTATTGAATCACTGTATGACGTTCAATTTTATCCTTTTAGGAAGAAACCTCAACTTCTTCAGTTTTCAATACTATAACAGACTACTTCAATGAAGCCCTTAACTGTCTTGTTCTCCATTTTAGTAATAACATTAGTAAATATGTGGTCTCTTAGTGTGTTATTTAGCAATGATCTTACTTAATATTAGCTTAGTGATTTAAAGATACATAACATAATTTTCAATCTGTATTAAAATTAAAAAAACATGTAACTTACTTTACAGGCTAACACGCTGAGTACTCTTTCATGGAGATTCATTATGGGGTAGTTGCTGCCCTTGTATCTGTTCACTATGGGATCAGTATGAAGTCCAACGATCAGGAAGTCTCCTTCCTGTCGTGCCTTCTCCAGAAAATCCAAATGGCCCACATGAAACAGGTCAAATGCTCCCGCCACGTATACAATTCGATCATCTGGCTGCACAAAAAAAAAAAAAAAAAAAGAAAAAAAAAAAAGCATATACATAAAAAGTGGTGGAGTAATTGAAATATTGTGTTTCCAGTACCATGAAATAGGTGAACAATATACATTGTAACTGTGTACTCAGAGTTGTTAGTCCATAAAAGGTCCAATGGTATAGTCCATTTTCAAATTAGACTGATATCAAAACTAAGGTGTTCACAGCAGTAATGGGAACCAACTCCTATTGCATGATTCACTCCACATGGAGAGGATAATCTAATGTCTCTGATTGGATAAGATTAGATATGAATTGATTCCTACTGGATAGAAGCAGAGTTTTCTTAGTTGTAATGTCAGTCAAATTTTAAAACATACTATACCTGTGAGTGGCTGGTAAAATACACTTCTGTGTTTGTGGTCAGGATATAAAGCCAAGAGCAGGATTCCAATATATATATTGCTTACCCAGTATTTAATTTAATGTATGTACCAACTTTTACCTCTGGAGCTCTCCCATCGCTGAACTGGATGATCTTGCGTGTTGTTGGAAGGAACTGCGAACAGCCAGTGTATGGGCTACGAGCAGTAGAATCCATGCCCATGTGGGAGGAGCCCTCACGGCCCACATTGTACTCATGTGGTCCCTGTTGGAAATGTTGTCGAGTCATCAGCAACATGCGTCCCACCAGATCTGTGGTTGACACTCCAGCAGTCCTCTGAACCTCCCTACAAACGTAATATATTATTTATAATTGCTTAAAAAATAGATAATTTCATTATCACTTATAGTGTGATCCCCAGAATAATCATTACTTTATTTTAACTGCTATACATTTTATTTTTTTACCATTCTTATATAACATCTTTTAAAACAATTCCTCCAAATATACCTTATTCACATGTTAATACATATAATAAGATACAAGCACAACATTAATTTTGAATTAAGTAGCTTTTAAATCATTCTATAGCTGAAGACACTACATAAACAGAGCAATTTAAAAAAGCACAATTGGATTAAAATGAGGCCCCTCCAACGTACAATGAGGTGCACGTAAGGGATTCTTAAGTTTGGCAACATTAGCAGCAACTGTCAAATAGAAAGTTATTTATAAATATCCCTTATGTTTTAATTATAGTATTAGTGGTCATCACCTTGTCCTTATTTTACAAAAAAAAAAAAAAAAAAACGAAATATTCAGATAAAACACATACTTGTATCTACCAGCAGCCTTTACTAGATGATATGTATCTATTCCATCTGCAGTCAGGGTGATGTCATCTGTAACAGACAGCCAATCTTTATATTCAGCTTCACTGCAATGTCTATATGAACAATATGAACAAGTGAACATCTGAGTGGAAAAATGTTGAACATCTTTTGCCAAGTGCAATATTTTAATGCTAGATCTGCTCTACAGTGCAGGCATAACATCCCAGTACATGTTTGTCTTTACAAATATTTCCAACAAGAGAGAGCTCAAAGGAAGTCTTTATTAAGAATGTGACACTCCTGTGCACAGAATTACAACAGCGTTTTCTATACTAAAGAAAATCTCCATTTATATCAAGAAAAACAACATAACACTGCACATGTTACAATGTGGGTGAGCTTGAGTTAAAACTGTCTATTTGTCCCCTATCTAATCTTTGTTTCGATATATCAGAAAATCAAATGTCTCATCTGGTTACTTCCATTAATGAAAGAGGGAGCCATTATGACCACTCTGGTGCGGAGAACCTGGGTTCCATCCCTGGTACCAGCGTGGGGATTCCCCCCCACTGGAAGTTCTGGCACGGGGTGCACTTAGCCTCATTACATCCATGAGAGGCCAACTGAGGAGTTATTTGACAAAGAAATTTTGAAGTACTTACAATATTGTAAGATGCCATTAAGTATGTTATCTCATACAAATTGAGATTTCCCTGTGTGGGTTACCGGGACAAAAGGTGAGTGAGTTGGAGAATTTAATGTTGTGTCAGCATGTTGGCCATGATAGCGTAGTGGTTAGAGCAGCCACACAGTAACTGGTAGATCTGTGATTCAAGTCCCGATCATGGCATTGAATTCTTCAGTGTCACTCTACCCTTTCTAACATTTCACTGATTCACAATGTTATAATACAATATCACAAATATGCATTCTATTAGTACTGATTGACAGACATTTTGCCAAAGTTGTATACAGATATACACCCCGTATCAAGAGAAAAGAAACACGTTACTATGAAAATTACTTTAACATGCAAATATAGATTTAACTAAAATATTTTCTGCATTTGTTAATCAAGATTTACTGTATATAAATGGGTTAACAAAACAGTTTGCATTAGTTAAACTACAAAGGCAGTCTCATATAAGAGACAATTACCCCAGCGGTGACTTACTATTTTAAGTACTTTTATGTGCAGGGATTAAATAACCTTCAGATGGTAATTATTATTTATTTATGTCGACAAACTTATTGTTGGTGTTTTTAAACACACAAACTGTGTGTGGGCAATGTTTGAGAGGTAGAACTGGAACTGAAAAATTCAACGCCACAGCTGGGATTTGAACCACAGACCCTCTGCTTACCAGGTTGGTGCTCTAACCATTAAGCTACAATTACCCAATGGTGACTTACTAGTTTAAGTACAGTTTCTGATGTGACACTGCCTTTATGGTTTACCGGGAGAAATACGAACTGGTTAGAGAATTCAATGTCATTCTAGCAGTTTGTCACAGCAGCTTAATGGTTACAGCACCCATCTAGTAAGTGGAGGGTCTGTGATTCAAATCCCACCTGTAGCATTGAATTTTTTAGTTCCATTTCTACCTCTCAAACATTGCCCACACACGGCTTGTGTGTTTAAAAACACCCACAATAAGTTTGTTGGCATAAATAAATAATAACCCATAGTTTTTAATGGAAGGAAGGTTTAGGTTTAAGGGCTAGATGTTAAAGGTTGCATATGGAGCAAAAACAAATGTATAGGAATAAATATAACATGTGCTAGATACTTACAAATTGGCAATGACCATAGAAAATCACATGAGTGTTAGAGATTACATTCATTTTTCTCTTACTATAAAATTATACATAAATTTGATGCTTGAAATATTTTTCAACTCAGATAGAGATGGAGAAATGCACTTTGATGTATAAGATGATTTTAAAGATAACTTCTTTCAGGTAACATTGGTATGTATGTGTACATGTAGGCGTGGGGGAGGGTGGGGGTGGTGTTATTAGTAAGTTGCCTGAACACTTGTACACCAGCATACATGCTTCATTTATTTAGCTACTGCATGGGCAAGTGTGAAAATTTGGTTTCCTCGTGACAGTTCCTGAGTGAAAGACTATCTGCATGCTGTTGAGGGAAGCATGGCTCAAAAGACAGCTTGTGTTACAAAAGGATTGTAACAGTTAACATGGTGTAGAGAATTTGAGCAAAGATGCTAAAATAAGATACTGTCAAATGGGGTGAATTTGACTCCTGGGATGAAGTTGACCAAAATAGTAAAAATGTTTTCACATTTGAGAGGTAGAATCAGGACTGAAAAAACTCAATGTCACAGCTGAGATTTGAATCATAGACCCGCTTCATGCACGGCTGCTCCTGCTACTGAGCTACTGTGGCAACTCACCAGTACGGCATTAAATTTCCCAACCAATTCTTCTCAGTCCTGATTCTGCCTCTCAAATATGGCCCACACACAGCTTGTATGTTTACAAACACCAGCAGCAAGCTGCTTGGCATACAAAAGTAACAATATTTTCACGTGTGTGTGTGTGCATGTGTGTGTTCGCACATGTGCGTGTCCATGCATGGGTGCGTGCATGTGACTGATGCTCAGGAATTGACAATGAAGTTATTATCCTTCTAGCTTCCCAGTATTTGGTGACAATGTCAGGACACATCTTCAAAGCTAGAATATAGAATGTTCCATATTCATAAGTTCTTCTCTGGTGCACAGTAGGCATTTGGTGAGGTTGAAAGGCCAATCCTATAGAGATGGTATTCAATCATGTCCAGTTATGAGATGAAAGGTGGCAACAGCTGATTTTCTTGGTAATTTTGGAATTATTTTAGGATTTTGTGCAATTTGTGGCACCTTGGAATTTTTATTGTTTTTTATTTACACAGTTTTTATCTATTTTTACTTTCTCTACTGGTAATAAGCAGAGGAAGTATTGTATTCCACCCAAAAATTTGATGTTGAGATTTCACCGGAAATATATATTTTGAGACCCCCCCCAAGTCCAAAAAAAACATGTTTAGAAAAAGGTCTATGTGTGTGTCAGTTTGTAGACAGCATAACTCAAAAACAAAAAGTCGGTTAAAAACCAAAGTTGGTATTTAAGTTTAATGTCTTTCAAGAAATGCCACAAAGATTTTGAAGAAAATAGCCCCACCTTAAACTACCCTTTACATGGAAAATTTTGATTTTCTTAAAAATGGTTCTAACGATTTTGATTAAAATGCCATATGTTTGAGATATTATTATGATGAAATGTATATTTTGAATTTTCTGGCTATAGCCTATGTAGTCCTGTTTACTCACACCAACAGTAAGTTTGTTGGCATAAATAAATAATAATTATCATAGGAATAAGAGTTTGCAAGAATGGTTAGTACAAGAATAGAAAAAGTCATGTGAGTGCAACACATCAGATTTTTCTTTTTATAAGCATTTGATTGATCATAAGGAAATTTTATAATAGTTTTATTTATTTATACATTATTGTTAAAATGTTATCTTTCCAATGCAGATGACTAGTTTTTTAAAGCCGCAGAGAATGGATGAAGTCTAAGGTCCAGAGCATTAGCAAACAACAACAGTTTCTCAAAGCCTCTGTAACTTACAGTAATGATTCTATTATCAGAATTTTGATCCATTATCCAATGTTTTAAGTACTATTTAATGAAGCCATTAACTTCCCTACTTTTGAAATGTTTATAACTTTTATATGGGCAATTAAGGCAAAACACCTCAGTCTATTCATAATTGTCTGCAACAGCCAGAGCAAAACAAAAATTATTAAATAACTTGTTCCTATGTTAACATAGACAAATCTGCATTTCAGCATAATATATGAAGAATAGGGGTGAAGCTGACCATTATAGAATATCTTGACTACATCCTAAGCAGTTCATATTTTAAAGCCTTAATATTTTCAGTAACAATCTTTGGTTATTAGGTAATAATATTAAGAACATTGGTTCATAATATTAATAGAAATGTTTGCTTACTTTACTTGCTTCAGTTCAAACCATCTTTATTTCTAGAGTTCAAAATACCATGTGTTTATGAAAGTAACGGCAGTTAATCAAGTAAATGTAGGAAAGAAGATTTACGATAATGTCTGAAAAAGCTTTTGGATGGGAATACAACTGTTAATAAAAAAGTACAGAGCACATGAGACATTAAAACTCGAACAGAATTCATGATTGTCATGGTAATCATGGTAAAAGTCATGGTGGTCAATTTATTTTTAATGTGAAGAGGTTCTACTGGGTGAACTTATAGATTGTGTAGCCTGGGGTTTTCCCTCTCTTCAACTGATCTATGGATACATAGCAAAGGAATTTCTTGATGGGAATGGTGTTCAGTCTAAATTTAATAACAATTTTCTGTGTCTTAACTGGGGAAGTAGTTCTTTGGCTCAGCACAAAGAAAAAAATTAGTTCACTAAAGAATGGAAGTTTTTTGAACAAGTGAGTTTAATCATAATAATTAAAGATTGGTTATGTTCACACTATACCTCATTTACTTTTGAAAATTAGGACATGTTTTGGGAACCTTTGTTCTCATCCTCAGCTTTCAGCCAATACAGTTGTTGCATTGTCTGGTATACTATTGATGGTAGAGGTCTCTGGTAGTGGTGATAACTTGTTAAGCTGGTCTGTTGGCAGGAAATCAAATTCATAATCCACCATTGTATTTAGTAATGTGCATTTTTTTCTGAACTGTGATCTCAGTGTTTGTTGGAAACACTTTAGAAACGTAAAAACCAGTTGGAAAAATCAGCAGTTGCCACTCACTTTTGAACAAAAAACCACAACATAAAACTAGAACCACAACTCATCAAACATTTAATGGGAAAACAAGAGCTGTCCACATTGGAACAAATCATTTTGAAAAACAGGAACAGGGTATTCAATTTCGACATTCCCCAGAAGGATTACCTTGAACCATCACCAGAGGAGACCTCAGAGGAAACCACCATCCACACCAGGAAGAACCAGTAGATGTCCGGTTGATAATGGAGGAAAGTCAATCTCCGAAACATGTGCCAGTAAATTATAAGTGTTGTGCGCATTATTAATCGACTCACCTTTTTGGTTTAACTTCTTTTAATCTTGTGCATGGGGATGAAAATATATCACTTATATGCAGGACACTAAGGATGTGATTAAAAAATCATGAAACTGTGGTTTGTCTTCATATTCACAACTTCCATCAAATATAAGTGAAGCCTAGTTTCTAAATATTTACTGTGCTTGTTGAACTTTACTTTGAATTGTTATTGGCCTCAGTTTGTGTTTTATAACTTTTCCTATGATACTCCACACAGTTCAAGCTATTCTAAATTCAAGGTACCATCACCCATTCCCATTATCTCAGATTAGTGAGACTCTACTTTACTCCTATCTCTGTTTATTTAAAAAAAGTTCAGCATTTTAAATTAAAAATTAATCAACTTCACATTCAATGATAATACAAGATACTATAACTTACTATAATTTAGAATATTGGAATAAATTTGAAGAAAACTCTCCCAGAAGAGTTAATTTGTGATTTTGATTTCACCATATATGTATACGTAAATCTAAATATTAATCTTTCTTATACTTTGCTAATTGAATACACCTACCAAATAACCATTCAAAAAATCAACCACTTTATTTTCATTTTTTTTATGTTTTATCATTAAACTTGACTGTAATAATGTCTATAATCCACTAGGACATATAAACAGTATTAAATTTTAAATAGTGTACCTATACAACCTACAGCATTTTCCCTCATCGTAACAAAAGGGCTCACCGGTATTGACCTTCGATATTTAGTCAGAACATAAACGCCACTTTATAAGGTAGGAATATGATGGTTTGGTATTTTATTGCAAACACCCTAAAGCATCTTGTGGCACTTCTTAAAATCAATTTGAGAAAGGCATGTGGTTTCGCTGCTCCATTTGAATTATTAATTTTTTTTCAGTTGTGTGATACACAATTTCTTGGAGAGAAGTTTTGGACCAGCGGACCTTTGCATTCAAACAGAATAAATGTAAAGTGCTTTTAATACTAACACGCAGAGCTTCTGAGGGATTTTAATAGCACTTTTCTTTAAAATGTAATAAAAAAGAATATCCTCTTTTCTCTTGCTGGATTTGCGCCAAAAATCATACACCATGCAACTGAAAAAATGAATAACTCAAAATGGAGCAAACGGAGTAGCAAAACCTCTTGCATGCATGTTCTTGGGACACATAGAAATAATATATATAAATTCCAGAAATAGTATTTTATAACAATTTTTCTAAACTCTGTTTAAATAAAGAAAACTAGAAATTTAAAAGCAAAACATCTAATATTTAGAACAGCACACATGTAAATTTTGCCATAACATGTGGGAGAGAATAGCATAAACTTAAAGTGCATAGCTTTGGCTTCAACATACAAAAAATATCACCACAGTTAACCACTCATTGCAACAAACTGGTTTGCTATCGCTGTTTTGGAGTGGTTCAGAGGCGCTAACAAGATACTGCTGTTTACAGTAAAATAAAATCTAGATGCCTTGTTCAAATTGATTAAAAAAAGTGCCACAAGATGCTTTAGGGTGTCTATGATAAAATACCAAACCATCACATGTCTAACTTAAAAAATGAGTGAAATCTGCTAGACTGCAAGATTTTAACTTCTTCTCCTTCCTCAAATGTAAACATAAATGCTGATACAGGGCATCGTTGAAGGAGTTTTTTTTATCATGATCCCTGAGTCACTGGGTTTAGCTTCTTCTTACAGAATGCAAGATGGAAGAAAAAGAAAGAATATTATTGGTGCTGGGTATATTATTAGTCTTGATGCATGTTCCATAAATGTATGAAATGTTCAATGTCCCTGAGATTTGCTCATGATGAGACCAAATGCACAAAACAAACAGATTCTATGGGTACGCTTTGTGACTTAGGGCCATGCCTTGTAGTTAGGATCTTCAATCCTAGGCTGTGCTTTTTGCAGCTTAGGTCACTGAATCACCTACAAATCAGTAATCACATAAGGATGCAGTTTTATTAGTTACATGTTGGTAACTCTGCTGTTGTGATTAACAGTGAAGGGGAGAAAGGTGCCACCTGCATGGAAATAAGCCTGCAATGCCACAAGTATGATCAACAGTATTAAACAAATGAACACTTTATATGTATATGTTTTTCAGTTCTCAAAATTCTCTAATGATTTTGATACAATTCACTAGAAAACATTTTGCTTTTGGGGAGAACAAATTTATACCAGTAAGTCTTATCTCTGCAAAATTAATTTTTAATAGGTTTTGAAAAAAAGTGTTATTCAATTTATATTAATCTTACGGTCATCATAACAGTCACATGAGATAATTTTGTGGCTTACAACCTGCAAATGTATAACCAATTCAATGCACTGGTTAAAAATAATGTTTACATTTGACAATTATTTTTATAGCAATTAACGTATATGGTGTTTTGTTTTATTATGAGGTAAGAGCTCTCTGCCTCAACAAGCTTTGTGTTCTATCTAGCTCACATACAGTTACTGCAAAATGCCTGGAAGAGGTTTTCAGAAAACTTCAATTTCAACTTGCAATCAAGATTTTAAGCAACTCAGGAAACTTTTATAGCTTAATTCTTCTGAAACTACTCTTGGATCACAAAAGTTTTACCCAGCCTTTCCATACAGCCAAAGCTTGATGCACTGAACAAATACCCAAACCTATATTTCAAATTCAAAGCCAAAGCAATAAAAGATGTTGACAATGTGCAACTTCGACTCAAGTGAAATGGAATTATATGCAACAACATTTACAAAATTGCATAGTTATTTGTTTCTGTAAACTGCCAATATCCTTTACTTAACAGCAGAGAGAAAACAGAAAGAACTTCTAATTTTCTCCAAGACTTCTTTATCATTACCATGCAAAGCCTAAGTATTCAGGTACTTACCACCATGAACACAGAAGTCACACTGATATTTATCTAAAGTTTCCAACGTTGTTACATATGGCGCACCCTCCACCACTTCATCAACCCACTTGATCGCACGCACCATTTTGTACCTGGTAATAAAAGAAAGAACTTAAAATAAGCCCAGCAAAAAGTAGATGAAGTCTTCCAGGCACATACATAAAAAGGAAATTGATCTCTAGCTTTAAGCTTTCTAATGTACTTACCGCTCTAATTCTGTGAAGACTGGAGGGCCTTTATGTTTGGTTATTTCTTCATCATTATGTACTCCTACTATTAGATAGTCACCAAGGGCCTTTGCTTGACGCAGAGAGTTGGCATGCCCAAAATGCACCATATCATAGCTAAAAAGAAACAGATATACTGAATAAGAAACTCAAAGTTAGCAAGCACTCACAATGTAGTATGTTAAAATTCAATGTCCAAATTCAGCAATACCTTATTAACAAAATTAGTTATCTAAATAGTGAGTTATGACTGTTGAATTATGAAGTACATGTTCAGCTTTTATTTATTATGTTATTTTAACAGTAGATACATTATATGATAGGCATTTTGAAGCTGTAAGAGCTTGAATGTGTTTTATCCAAACAGCCCTTCAGCTTTGTATCCAATATGTTTCAACAAAAGATAAGAGTATTTGAGAAAGGATGGAAACTACTGAATTTAGGTTTTAATACACAATAATTGCTCCATTTCTAAAGGTACAATTAGGGTATATTTAATATCGATATGTACATATTTAATGTTATTCCACAGGGGTCCGGCAGTACTCGTTAGAAGAATAATGCCTAACAAAACATAACCTACATCATGCCCCCTAACATGTGAAATCTGGACTCCCCTCTCCCCGTAATCGTGAACCAGTTTTTCTACGACATTTTTGCATTATGTAACGTTACACATCCGCTTCCGCAGAATGACTCGGTTTCAACTGGAAACGTTCCTGACATGTGACCTAAAACGAAATTACATAACCCCTTAATAAATTAAATTAAGTGTGAATTGTGTTTTCACACATTTTAAGTTTATTTATATATTACTCCAAAATATTTTAAATTTTGAATTACAGCCCGTAATTTAAATAAAAATCCATGTAATCGTTATTTGGCAATATGCGGTTACGCCCCTATTTTAAATGTTATTCTCGCCAGCGCTTAAGAGAATCACGTTGCCACATTGTCAATATTTGCACAAGCACAACAACGTAAAATATTCAAAATATATAATTCAGTAACACTTTAATCGTTACCAGCCATCGCACCACACTCGAATTGGTCTTTTCTTTTCCGACATGTCAAGATGTGTCAACTTCCTATCCACGCTTTAACATTCCTTTCCACCATTGACCTAATTCTAAATTCTGTGAACTATGTAATCAGGAATGAAAATCCGATCGTCTACTGTTTTTCACAACAATTACCAATTGTTCCACCCTAAATATTTATGAAATTGTCGTCAATTTTCAAATGAAAAAATTGAAATGCGGAAGAAGCGGCAATTTTCAATTTTAAACTGATTATGGTTCGATAAACAATTCTAAACATAAAATAAGCAAATAAATAAATCCTGAAAAACAGCGCACAGCAATATAAGGGTCTCAATAACCGCGAATTATAACAAACATAATTTCTCTCTAGACCTTGCATTAAATATGTAATAATAATCCGTAATATTTTCGCTTTACTCGGCTTCTTCATTAAAATGCTCTCTTGAAGATATTAACTAATAATGTTCCTTAACATCTGACAACCTTTCTTGATACCTAATATTTATAGTGAAGCCAACATGGCATTATTCTTTTTGTCTTATACCAGAAGGTTCTTGCTCTTGGTCCATTTTGTATTGCACAAGAACCTATAACCAACACGGCACAGTCTATGTCCAGACACCACACAATACACATTTTGGTTAGGTAGTAACTACCATTGTGCCACAGGGTGCTATTTTAAGTCCACTTCTATACATTATCTATATGGCAAACATGGAAACCGTATTTAGTTCTTACATTCAAGTCCTTCAGTATGTTGACATCTGTGTTTACACAAGATCTTGTAGTTTCTGGATCACTCGGTTTTGACACAGAGACAGCTCTTTCCACTTGGACTTCTGAATTGGATTGGAACTCTTCCCTGCTAAATCTACAGTCATCATTTTTACCACAAAATGAATAACACATCAAAGTCAAACTATTTGACTGGGCCCATATACCTTCCTGCTTGCTGCATTGGCTAAATTTCTTCGTCTAGACAGCCAACTTACATGAAGCTGCCATACTATCTATGTGCTAACAAAGATTTGAAAATATCTCAACATATTGTTCTGCACATGGGGAGCCCATCCTTCTACCTTACTTGTTATATTCTGTTCTCTCATTCAGCCGATTTTGGAATACTGCTTTATCTTGTTTGGAAACTCTTGAAACTATGTTTTGACTAAGCTGGATACTACTGAGTTCTAGGTTGTTAGGTCATGTCTTGGTGTAATGATGTTAATATGTTGTTAGCTAATGCTGGATTTCTGACAATGAAGTCATTAATCCTCTTGCTCTCCAATATTTTTCACTGATGGATGGGGCACTAGAAGTGGCCGGGCATATTTGAAGGTGGTCTCGATCCATTTCCTCTTGCAGATCACATAGAGGACAGAGTGGTGAAGAATATATTCCAATTCTGTTTAAATGTTTTGCCAGACAATCATGTCCTGTAATCAACCTGAAGGTTGCAACTGCTGTTTTTTGAGGATACTCAGGAATTACTGTTTGAATGTTTGGCAGTTCCCATCTTTTATTCTTTGATTTTTCATAGTAATACTTTGCAATAATTTTTTTGAATTCAGAGTTGACTAATCTTTTAGCTGCATAAAATGGTAGATTAACTATAGATTTTTGTACACCGCTGGTACCCTTTTTTGCAAGAAAATCAGCTTTCTCATTACCACTCAGTCCACAGTGAGCTGGGAACAGGTCCACAGGAATCTGAGAGAATAACTGCTTGCTGAAAATGTGAAATTCTATACAAAAGATTTTGTAGGGCCATTCGAATTGCTTCAATTTCTCCATCAAAGTTAGTAGTTCCATAACTTAAAGATTTGTAATAGGAAAAGAGGTGACATGTGGCTCCAGCACCTGCTCCATCTTGGTTTGATATCAACGATCCATCAGTATAAATATGCAGCCATTCGTGTTCTGGAAATCTAGTATGGATTGTCTCTAATGCCAATAATTTTAGAACATTAGTTGGAGTATCACTTTTCTTAACTTCTTCTGTCAGGTGTAAATAATATGTGATGTCTAATGTTTGTGTCGGATTTACTTTAGATATGAAGTTTTCCTTTGAATTAGGAAGGTGTACCTTCTTGATATTTTGAATTTTGGAAAGAAAGCTCTCCTGAGTCTTTAGTGTATGTGTAAAATTTCTCTTGTGCCATGTATTGAATGGGAGTCTGATCAAAAAGTGTAGTGCTGAGCACTGCGCCTTGTGGTAAGCCATGGTGTACCTGTTTGTATTTAGATATATTTTTTCCATATATGGTTGCAATAAAGCGTTGTGTTAGGAAATGACATAGCCATGAAAACATTAGACTTTGTATCCCTATTTTTTTTACTTTCTTTAGTAGTTTTGTTCTGCTTATAGATCATATGCACTTTGGAAATCAATAAAAACTGATAAATTATCTTCTTTTCTATTGAAGGAGTCTTTGATTTCTTGACTGAGAAGTAAGACTTGTTCATTTGTAGAGTGGAACTCTCTGAATCCACCTTGACATGGGGATATTAAATTTTGTGATTCTAGAAACCAACTTAACCTGTTTGACACCATTCTTTCCATCACTTTTGCTATTATGCTAGTAAGAGCTATTGGTCTATAATTTTTTATTTCTGATGCTGTTTTGTCTTTCTTCAAGAATGGAACAATTATTGCTTTTCGCCATTCAGCAGGTACAGTGGTTTTCCAGGATAGATTGTAGAGTTTCAGTAGTTGTTGTTTCGCTATTTTTCCAAGTATTTTATGAACTCTGGATGTATGTGATCTGGTCCAGGAGACTTTTTGTTTTTTAGATTATTTATTGCAATGTTCAGTTCTTGCATATTAAAATTTTGAAAAAAGATATTGCACTGAGTGTTAGGATCACATTCTTTTTCTTGTTTCAAATCTTTCTTAAATTCTATTACGTTCCTTTTTATTATTTCTTGTTACTTTATGTGAATTAGCATAATATTTATTCAATGTTTCGGCTATGACTGCATCATTTACTAATATTTTATTGTTGTGTATGATAGGTGTGCTGTTGTTTTCTTTCCTGTCCTTGACATTTTTTATGAACTTATGAGCTTTCTGTTGGTGTTTTTAAACACACAAGCCGTGTGTGGGCAAAGTTTGAGAGGTAGAACTGGAACTTAAAAATTCAATGCCACAACTGGGATTTGAACCACAGACCTTCCGCTTACCGGGCGGCTGCTCTAACCACTGAGCTATTGTGACAAACTGCCAGAATGGCATTAAATTCTCAAACCAGTTCGTATTTTTCCTGGTAAACCATCTGTCCTATAATCCATTTTTTCTAAGAAATTATTAAAGTGATTCCTTTTAGCAGTATTAATTTCTTTTTTTAGTGAGGCACGTTTCTTCCGCCATATTTGTGTATCCAATATGTTTTTTGTTTGTTCAGCTGTATTTCTAGCTATATCCCTTTGCTGTTTCAGTTCTTCTAACTGGAGATTCCAAAAGGGTTTGAAATTTTTAATTCTTTCACGAGGAATATGTTTTTTTGCGGTTTCTAGGATGACTTTACAGACATTTTTATTCATATGATCTGGTTGGTCATGCAGCTGTGAGTTTGTTTGTTCTTTAAATTTATGTTCCAGTTCAGTTTTATATTTGTTCCAATCTGCTTTCTTGAAGTTCCAATACAGATTCGTGAGACCTTGACTGTTATTTGTATTCTCTAGTTTTATATCAGCAATTACTGCTCTGTGACCAGAACTTGGATCTTCTATAACTTGTTTTTTAATTTTTGAAACAATATCTGTTGTAGCTAACAAGAGGTCTTGGTTACTGCCTGCTCCAGAGTAATGTATGAAGGTTGTGGGATCTTCTTTACTATAAATCAGTTCAAAAGTTGTGGTATTCAAAAATTCTTCCACTATCTTCCCTGTAGAATTCACTTTTTCATAACCCCATCTTTTGGAATGGGCATTCAAATCCCCAGTTACAATTGTTTTATTTAATTGGTCAATAAGTGAGAGATCTGGTTCATTCCTGGGAGGATTGTAAATACTGTATAAATGTAGATGTGTTTTGTTATCCCAAAAATTTAGCTTTATTAATTCACTTTTATCTGTGTTATCCATTTCTTTAACAATTTCAAAGGAGGATTTAAAATCCTTTTTGACTCCAACTAATATTCCACTACTTATCTGTCTATTTTTGGGTAGTAGGTGTAGTAGAAAACCAGTAAAATTGAAGTATTTAAGTTGGTCATTTGTTAGATTTGCTTCTTGAATCTACAAATGCATTTTTGATAAGAGGCAATGGAACTGCCTCCCAATATTTGTTGATGTCAAATGATGCAGAGCTATTTACTACACATCTTCTCTGTGGACACATATACATGTCACTTTTTGAGTGCCTACAGTATGACCTGTTCAGATCTATACTCTGGTTCTAAAACTGCCACTGGAGTTGGTTATGCTGATTATTGCCCCTCAGGTTCCAAATATGCTTACTATTAGTTACCTGCATAAGCTTTTAATATACAACCGAAATTCTCACCATTCAAACTGCCATTAACTATTGGATTTACTGAGGCTTACCCAAAAGTTTAATTTTAATGGATACTAAAAGTATGTCTCAAGACTAGAACATCTGATATGGAACATTGACCTGCACCAGTATTCTCATGATATTCTTCATCTTGTGTCACTACAGCTGAGGGTTAACAAATTCACTTTTTATGGATTAAAGGATATGCTGGAATAACCTTCAATGAGGATGTTGATTAGTTGGCTAAACAGAGCATTACAAAGGAAGAATTTGAAGACATCAAACTTTCATATAAGGACTTTTTGTAAGCCTCACATTGTGATGACTTTCAGCATTGGAGTCACAAATGGTGTTTTACGAAAGCTTCAAAAAGCAGATATTATGCCATTCAGGAAGACATACCAAGAGTGCCATAGTTTTATATTTATCATATCATATGTCAACATATTATTACCATCATCAGGATGCAATTTGGCCATGGCTGTTATCCAAAGCATCTTCATCACATACATACAGTGTATATGATTTCTCAATATGAAGCTAGGGTTTTAGGTTCTCCATCCAAAGTTGATCTGAGCATTATTAGCAGCAACAGAGCATCCAAAACATATTTTCAATCACATTTAAAATTTGTTTGCTGATATTTTCTTTTGTTTCACTGGCATCTTCATAACAATCAAGAAGATCAGTCTTGAACTCTTCTTCTGCTGTAAAATACTGTATGATCAAGGGAAACATTTTCAGGTTTCCAACATTTACAGTCTGTATCAGTCTATAGGATTCGAAAGATTTGATTTACTCTTAATTTATGTATAAACTTGATAGTAATTATATTTTTTGTTTGCCTTAGTGCATTTTGATTAAATAATATGATAAAAATGGATGAAAGGTTGTTCTTATGAATTTGAATTATGTGTGAGTTTAAAAATGTTTCAATCAATGTTATTTGATCGGAACAAATCATATATTAGTTTAGTTAAATTTTATATTTGTTGATGATCTGTTAATATTAACAATATTTTCATATATCAGGGCAATCAATGATAATGGTCATTTTTATTGTATGTATAAAAACCTTAAAGCCTGGGACTAAAGTACTTATGATTGT
Organism: Tenodera sinensis; assembly: GCA_030765045.1. Taxonomy (NCBI): domain Eukaryota; kingdom Metazoa; phylum Arthropoda; class Insecta; order Mantodea; family Mantidae; genus Tenodera; species Tenodera sinensis. Next base: position 33,233,571 of record CM060969.1, on the reverse strand, counting down.
AAACTGCCATTAGAGTACATGTCTCATAACAAGATTCCCTTGTGGTATACCAGGAAAGTATGAATCAGTTGGAGAATTTAAGGCCATTTGCCATGGTAGCTCAGTAGTTAAGAGCAGTCATGTGTAGAGTGCAAGATTTGTGGTTCAAATCCTGGCTATAGCACTGAATTTTGCATTTTTATGCTACCTTTCAGAGTTTACCTACACATGATTTGTGTGTGCTAGAACAATCAATTATCATTGATTGGCCTGATATATCAAAATTATTATATAAAATCTTTAAAGCCTGGGGCCAGTATTTATGGTTGTAACTAGCCATTGGGATACTTATCTTGAATATAAGATTCCCTTGTGGTCTACCGGGAAAATGCAAATTAGTTTGTGAATTTTAGGCCATGCTAAATGTTACCATGGGCTCAATGGCTAACACCTGTTGCACATAGAGCAGAATATTCATGAGTGAAATCTCGGCTATAGCATTGAATTTCTAACTTGACAATATATTGATGTAAAGATATACACACACATGCACCCACACCCATAAACCCACCCACACCTGAACACCCACATGCACATGCACACATGGTACTAAGAATATAACTACAGATATTTTTACAATTGATACCTTTATAGGTATCCACTTCAGTGTGTTAATTGTTTTTCTCTTCGTCTAACAGTTTTTCCACAAATACATCACATAATTTATTTCTTTTTCTTTATGTGATTACCATCCCTGTATATAAGACTTACATCCCCTAGGACTTACAAGTCAGTGCCTAGGGTCAGCTGTCTGTTGGGGAGCAGACGATTCATACAATTAAGTTGGGTCATGTAATATTTCGAATTTCATTTCTAATATTTTGTTTTAGCTCTTCCAATGTATGAGTATTTGTCTTGTAAACTTTGTCTTTCAGGCTACCCCATAAGTAAAAATCACATACTGTTAGATGTACTGTAGAGACAGATAAATAAATCTTACGGGAGAGGCATAAAACAATGATACATGTAAGTATTTAAGTAGTGTTCTAACACCCATATGAATGTATATGGAGATGCATCAGTATTGATTGTGTGATTGATAAACCCCTTTTACATGCAACTCCTGTGGGGGGGTGAGAGGACCATACACCAGCACTAATCACTATCTTCAAACACTTGAACTCTTCTGCTGTTTGGGCAGCATAGGTCGTTCGGTGAGACATGAACAACTCTTGCGCATAGGATAAACTGCTTTCCTTCCCTCTCTGCAATGGCTGAGAGGGGGGGGGGGGGGGGGAAAGGTGGGCGAGCTTGCCACAAATGAGTAAACATTACTGTAACAGTGTGCAGCTGAAACAAATGCGGTTCACATGGAAGTAATTGTTGGCACATAGGCATCATTTTAGCCAAATAACTTTATTCATTGTAATGCTAATTTTTATACACATATAATGTCATTAGCAATAAGCACTAAAGCTATGCTAGCGAGCTTCACTCCTTGGATGGAAACTTATGACTTCTGTGCATACATGATTGCACAACTTCTCCACCATCAGCCTTTCAGGTGAAGAGTTGCCACTGCGTAACTAGGGGAATTGCTCTTGTCTTGCCTCATGACGTATAACAGAATCTTGTTGAAACCACCCATATGATTTCTCTTCTTCTGTCAGTTCATGATAAAATGGGGTCAAAATGTCATTTTGGTACCTCTCTGCATTTACAGTCTGCTTGTAGAATATTGGACCAATTATGTGTTTAGTGCCAACAGCACATCAACTCCAACTCTCCGATTATAGTGAGGGATTTCTTGAACACCATGTCGGCCCAGTACTGACTTATGAGTGTTGACACAATCATTTATGCGGAACTATGCCTTGTCGGAAAAGAACAGAAGCTGTGGATCAATTAAACCGTCATTCACTAATGAATGAAACCATTCATGATAATGCATTCATGATACTGCATCACCTTGTTTTAAAGCATGGACACTTCCACACTTATGGGTCAATCCACGTCAAATCGAACACCTGTAAAACACGACATTTTCGTAGGAGGTTCAAAATTTTTTAATGAATAATAAGCATAAAATAAGGAGACCCGTATTTTTTATTTCTGTATTTTTAAATTACTTGCTTAGTTATGGCTACTAGAAACTAAGCAATTTCTGTGCGCACCGTAATATAAAATCACTTGTTACTCTAAGTTCATATAGAGTTGAGAGTTGGGGTTTGGCGCACTGGAAAGGTTAAATATAACACTTTTAACAACTTTCGATCAATCATTATTACACATAAATTTTGGACTGTTTTTTTGATGGTATATTTTGTAAAACCAAAAATAGAATTTAAATCGATGTGTTAAAAATCTAAAAAAATACACACGTATTCCCTGACATTTTATCTATAAAATAAAATGTTGAAAACCATGGAGCTTGCATTAGTGCATTTGCTACAATTTTTTTTCTGGAGGCCTGCAAGCACACACAGACGAGTAACAAGCCAGGTGACTGCAGACAGAAGAGACAGAACTCTCTTGTAAAACTAAACTAAACTCCTAGCACAACAGCCCACGAAGGGCAAGGCTTGCCGCCCATCTGCTGCATCCCCCACCTCTGCCCATTACAGGCATTATTGGTGGGGCACAGTACTGGAGGGTGGGACCTGGTCGGTCACCCGAGCTCTCCTGGCCAGTTATACGGCCTTCTCGACCTGGGGTCGCTACTGCTCCATCAAGTAGCTTCTCAATTGGTCCCCCTGGGACCTAATGAGGCTGAGTGCACCCCGTGCCAGACCTCCTAGAGAGATAAAATCCCCATGCTGGCACCAGGGATCGAACCCAGGAGGCAAGCGCACTACCAACTGCGCTACAGAGGTGGTTACTCTCTTATAAATCTTGATTTAATTATATGTCATTAAATCTATGCGCCCTGACAGAGATCAAATGTTTTAACTGATCCACAATACATGTTATTGTTAATAATATATGCATATACTACTATTATTGGTCAAATTTTCTCCACCATTAAAAGACTTTAAACGTAGTTAAAATAAGAATAAAACAAGAATTGAACAAGTGCATAAGTACTCTGTAAAAGGTTCAAAATGCTGACCTTGAACTTTAAATATGGAGCATAGTTCATAGTATTGTACTAATAATTGCTGAGTTCTTTAAAAAATACTTGGCATATCACGAATAGCATCAAATGCTACAAAGATTCTGGCTGTTAGTTCCTCTTCACTATTAACAGGCATCTTATACACTAGGAGTCTGAACATGTCCCCTAAGGAAAACATCCAAAGGGGTTAGATCTGGTGAACATGCTAGCCTATGATATTGGTGCTCCTCTACCAATCCAGTGATCAAGATCATTATACTTAGGAAATCTCTTACATCATCGGATTAATGTGCAGGTGTCCCATCGCCATGGAACCACATTAATTGGCATATTCCTAAAGGAATGTCCTCCCAAAATTCAGTATGTTGTAAAAACTACAGGTAAATGTGGCTCATCACATGCAGAGGTAGTGAATAGGGCCCTATGGGAGTGTCATTCAGAATGACAGCCCAAATGTTCACTGCAAGCCGGAGTTGGTAGTTTGTAACTGTAATAGTTCTAAGGTTTTTCTTTGCCCAAATGTGACTGTTATGTGTGTTAAATATACCCTCTTATGTGAGACCTCCTTGTCCATCCTTAATATGGTTGTAGAAAATCATCTGGCCCCAGAGCTTGAATATGCTCAGGCAAAACTCTAGTAACCAAAGACTGATTTGTATGCATGGCATGAGTTACTGCTCATTGTGCTTGTGGGCAGAGAAATGTGGACCTGGTCACAAACCTCCTGTTCTAGATCCGCTGTTCTTACATTTCTTTGGAATCATGAGTGGTGTGCTTGTTTTTGGAAAGCTCCAGTTTCTCATAGTTACTGATGTACAGCAATAAAGATGCTGTGATGAGGCAAATGTCTCACTTGGTAAACCTCAGTATAAAATCTTGTGTCCTTTTCACATTTCCCCAAACAGCACAAGAAATGCACTGCATCTCTGCTAGCTCTGCATAAGTAAAGTTGAACAATTTTTACAATAGGCTGTAAAACTGAAAGTGCTTCCTGTAAATGGATCATTTTAGTATATGCTGATAGCTGCAATTGATAATTGGTATCACAAATGCAACAGAATCTCTCACTATTAAAGTAACAAAATACAAGTTTTTGGTTAATGGTGATATAAACTATCTCAAAAATAGAATACAAGCAATATTCTACAATGCAAAGAGAAAAAAACATAAGGGATATTCCAGAGCCAAAGGGGAAACAAGGCTCTGTGAGACAGCAGTTCATCTAATCCTATGCTGCAGTTGAAAAAGTTAATGTCCTGTAGCTCGATGACAAGACATTTACAGACATACATTTCTGATAAGAAAACAAATTTATATCTTTATTTCACCCTCACATCCTGCTTTAATTAAAATTAGAGAATTACTGTGAATTCAAAATCTTCTCATCATTCTTAATTATTTTTAAATATAATTGTTTGAGAGAAAGTATTTCTAACAAGAAGGGTCTTTTAGTATGGCAGAGCTTACAAATGGGAGCATCTGCTGGAAAAGTTTGGTAGTCACTAGTGTATGATATGACACTATGATAATTTGTGGAGGGGGACTTAGCACCTTGACTGAAAGGCAATCTTTTGTGCCTATGTCCCTGACGGGGCACCCTCTGGGAGGATGAATGGACCCTAAGCGTGGCCAGAACATTACCACAACAGAGTAGGTGACAGGGTCCTTACATTCTCCCACTTAGAATTACCCTGACAGAGGCTGGTTCAGCCTGGTTCCTCTCCCAACCCATAGGTTCATACTTCCAAGGGGGGCATGGGACTTCAGAAACTGGGTCCCCTTCCCCCCTCGGGTTTGTACCATCCAATGGGGCGCCCAGAAATCAGTAGGCTCATCTTACAATCTGGGGATGAGGTTTCCAGAATGCACCCTTTTCCCCTGCTGCCGCGATGCTTGCCAATGCTTTCAACCCTGAAAGAAACCTAATGGAATGAAGGGTGAAATGAAATGATTAATGTACTGAAATGGAGGGACAGGAAATTTGGAGGATATGGAAATTCTTCCCAACATATGACTGCTGATTTGTAAACTTCATCACAATCATTCTAAAAATAATCAGTAAGTGGCACATAGGTGCTTATAATCTTCAATTTCAGGCTTAAACTCATACCCAAAGAGAAAATATCACTCACTTAGTGTGCATTGTTCTTTGTGTATCTTATATACAGAATAGGCCAAAGAAACAAGAAATGTTGAAATATTGAAATGAAACTTGTTCCATTAGCTTTTATTATGAAAATATATAACATAGTGTGCCAATTACATGTAATCATTACTTCTTGAAAATGAGGTCTTTCAAATGCCCCTCCTCCCTCTCCCACTGTGCACACATTCTAGTAATTGCTCTTTACTACATTTTGACTGTGATCTTTCCAATTTTTTCACAAATTGCTATCTTCAGTTCTTGAATGCCTTGTGGTTTATTTGCATATACCAGTGATGTCAATCCAAGTGCAATTTTATGACCTTGGTGGTACTTGCAGGTGTGAAGAGCTTTGAGAAAGACTATATATACCCAGGTAGCGGCGGCACTAAGCAAAACATAGCAAAGTATGGGTGTACAAATTTTGAAGGGTAAATGTTGCGTTTCTTCTTGTTTGGTTTAAGAGTATTTATTTACATACATTTTGTGATCATAAGGTTTTAATATCAATTACAATAATAATGTAATTATTCAAAAGCAAATTAACATTCCAATAATAAAACATTACAATCACAAAGGATAAGGAATATTTACCTAACTTTTAACTGTACAATTCAAAAGGAAACAGACTGCTCCAGTAACATAAAATAAAAATTGCTCCACATTAAAACCTCTACTTGTGGTCACACTTTGAACCTATACTCTTTCCGAAATAAGAAACACACTTGAGGTAAACAAAGGTAGCCTCAAGCACATGGCTGCAGAAAATGCTGTCATAGGCCCCTGACCGCAGTACTCCATCTTTTTTATTTTATTACTTTTGAAATGACCTAATGGATACATTTAATGATTTTTACTGTAATATGCTACATTTTCAGTGTTATTTGGATGCAAAAATAATTCAGTTGACTGAAATTAAGCAGTTAGCACATATAAATTGTATATGCTGTGTTTGTGTTGCACGGAGTAATACAAAAGTGTGTTTCTAAGAGTGAATCCAGTATAGCCACACATTTATTATGCCCATTTTGTGCTTTTCCTCCATCTTAATATTTGAGGAATCATTAATCAGAAGCAAGTCTCAAGGCAGACGTAAATGCATAATGCCAAACAAACGTATAACTTCTGCAGCAAATTCGCAAAATTCTAGATATTTTTTGCATATGAAGGGCTTGATAAAAACTCACAATATTGTCACAGCATAAATCAGTAAGTTCTAGTGAAAGTTCAACTGAAGCATTCTTGGGATCAAGAGAATAGCCATGGAAAAGAGATCCAGTTTAGATTTGAGAGCATTTAAATCTGAAAATCTTCCAACATACTCCTCTAAGAGTGTATCCAATATATCTCAATACTTATGAATCTCTGTGCTTATGCTAAGGGACTGCAAATGTGAAAGTGGCTTCACTTTGTAAGCATTGTAAGCCCGGATTAACAAGCAGAGCAAGCAGGTGCTGCTGTTATGGGCAGCGTGAGCAGACTAAGCTCCAAAGTACATACTCACACTCAATCACACTGTTTGACATCCCTGGCATGTACCTCTTACTCTTTGGGTGCCCCCATAAAAAAAAACACATGCTGTTAAGTTGGAGATCATGCAGGCCAAACAACCCCAACATTTCTTGATATGAGATGATTTTGAAACATATTTTGCAATTCCATTATAGAGATGTGTGCAGTATGTGCTGTTGCACCGTCTTTTGAAATCAAGTTGTTCATTGGTATGAAAATTTCTTCTTCTCAATTGGTCACATAAGAAATTTTGAATCATTGTGACCTAACAAGCTGCATTCACAGTTTGTGCACAAATATTGGCATCCTCAAAGAAATATGATCCAATAATTCCTTTAGAAGAGAGAGCACTCCAAGCGTTACCTTTTCTGACCATAGTTCATGAAGTTGCTGTGGATTTTCCTCACGTTAACATCAAAGTATCGGTCATTTCCAGTTGTGTATTGGTGCATGTTGCATGCTGTTAACAATTTTACTGGACTGGAAACTGCACAAGTAACACAGTAGTAATGCACCAAGGACCCTATGGAGAAATGTAGCGCACTGCAAGAGTATTATTAGGCTCAGGTCATTCATTTGCAGTACATACATATATAGCTCAAGTATTGCATTACCTTCTGTATTAGGATACCAAAATGAATTCAACAAATTGTTGCAACCATTCATTCTCAAACTTCGATGGTCTCCAGTGCCCAAACTGTGCATTTCTGGACAGTGGTTCCTTTTTGAAAATCAATCAGTTTGTTATCCCGCACAACATACTAAGCATTGTCAGTGTTTTCTGTCAGACATCCATTATATATAACCAAGATGCCTAATATATGTGACTTTTGCTTTCTGTAAACAGTGAAATATGAGGGCTGAATCAAATGTTAAGTCTCCATTTCTTGAATGCTAGATTGTGCACAGAGATGTGTTGTGCAGATGTTTGGAGGGAAGTCATTGTAAAGAATGATTGGGCAGCTGTGCTGTGAAAGGGAATAAACAAGGGATGCACTTTCTCAGACCAGTAAAGAAGTTAATCCTTATAGGCATCAATAAGTATAAAAGACATGATTGCTGTTATGGTGTTATCCAAACTAGTTTCTTGGAATATTATAAATAATTAACTCAAAATGTTATAACTTTCAGCACCGCAGAAATAAAACAGAAACTGGGATGACTAGGACTTTTAGAATTCCTGAGGCAGTGTTGCAGATTGGATCACCAGTAATTTTGAAAATCCTCCATGAATTCCTTCGTGTGAAGAGGTCACATCCTGATGAGTACCTCACAATTTCACAGAAGAACAAAAATACGCCCATGTTGAATGTGAGAAAATGCTCACAAGATCCAAAGAAAGGGGCCTCAGACAGGTTTCTGACATCAACAGATGATGAAACCTGGATTTATTAGTTTGATACGGAGACCAAGTGGTAATCAGCAGTGTGGATCTTTTCTGATGACAATCCATCAACAAAAGTGAAGTGTTACCAGTGTTCACAAGAAAATGGTGAAATGGTGGCCGAATTTTTTCCTAAAGGGTAGTCTTGTGACAACCAATTCTCTGGAGGGGCAAAGCACAGCTACTGCTCATTGGTACACCACATTTTTCTTGTCAAAAGGGTTTGCCAAGCTTCAAGAATGGTGGCCACACAAGGGACTGTAAGGGGTCCTTCTCTATCATGACAACATGCCTGCATACACGGCTAACATTATCATGCAGTTCCAGTAGTCTACAGAGGTCAAGCTTATGATTCATCCACCATATAGTTCCAACCTGGCCTCATATAACATTTTTATGCTCCCAATGATGACAAATTGCATGCGTGGAAAAAGATTTTCAACCCCTGAAGGTGCTGTTACCACCTATGAGGGGAGCTTGCACTATCAAAGAAAAAATGTGGTGGTAGTACTTCCAGAAGTGGTTTCAACAAGTGCAAAAGTGTATACAATGTGGTAGTGAATACCTTGAGAAAGTGTAACAATCAGAATAATGTAAAAACAAATTATTCTTGGTGTATCTCAAAACTTTTGTAGTGACCCTTGTGCAATCCTTGGCGCCCTGAGATTTTTTGACACCTTCTTGTTCACCACTGATGAGCTGGAATCATCTGATGTTTATTTTACAACAGCTTTAACAAACTTTTTATAGGTGAATAAAATTCAGTGGTTTAGTGACTTAAGTTCAGGAAGGATGTACACATAATTAAAAACATTTCCAGCCGTATTTTTTCTCGTTTATTAAAATATTTCTACCCAGCCATTACAAATGCTTATGGAGGCAACACCATTCATTCAACCTTCATACATAAACTGATATTTGAACATAAGATCAGAAAAAGAAGCTTGACTGAAAATAAATAAATAAATAAATAAATATATATATATATATATATACTGTTTAAGAGTGAATTACCAGAAAAATCAGTAAGCCAAATGTATAACTTGTATTTTGGTACTTATATTAGCCACAATGACATAATAACAAAAGATCTCTACACATTTTTTTGCCTCTATGCATATGCAGCACAAGAGTGATCAGTTATAAGGAAAACTTTATATTGTAATTTATCAAAATGAAGATATTAATTTCCTTCACAGCTCCACATTGCCAAAATATGTTTTGTCAGGAAGTTTTGTAGGATACATCTGCATGAACTTTTCTACCAATGCACCAAAATGTTGAGCACCTTATCCTTATTTCATTGACAGAAAAATTTTGCATTGGCATTAGAGAAACAATACATTTTACTCAAAGGCTATTGATCTTGCCTGACAGTTGCAGTTTTCTTGTTCATCTGCAATGTTAACACTGTGGCTGCATTTCATAGCAGCACAAAAGGTGGGAGAAAACAGTTCCTAAAATGTTTAATGCACTCTGAGCACTTCATCAGTTTAAAGGTTGATAATATACTTTCCACAACAAATAGACATTACTGACAATTACATTCTTATTTGGCTTGGTGAAGCAATGGTAGAGTATTTGCATTCTGTGTCAGTAACTGTGGGTATAATACTGGCTCAATACAATGACGTTTAGGTGTACTTAAATGAGAGCCTTATTTCAGTATATTTACTGCACATTGAAGTACTTACTGCTGAACAAAAGTCTAGCAGAATTACTGACATAAATGCTGCAACAATCATAACAATCATACACAACGTTCCCAAATCGCCGTCCACTTTGTTCAATATACAATAATATACACTAAGATGCCCTGCTACAAAGTGAAGCTATTGAAATTTATAAACATCCCCACAGTTTCAATAAGAAAGAAGAAGTTTTGAAACTTAACAGCAACTGGTATCCTGTCATTGAAGGCAAAAAAAGGCACAAAACAGGAGAAATCCAAGTGAACCAATCAGGAAGAAACAACACCTTGGGTGAAGCCCGCCCCTCCCTCCTGCTGTCTGCCATCCAGACCAATCAGCGGAGGCCACTCAAGGGATAAATACAGTAGCTCAGACAGCCCACACCTCAGACGACACGTTAACTTCTATGAGGAGACTACGATCATACCACTGAAGATGTCCGCTGCAATTGTGGACAAAACATCTGGGTATTTAAACTCCAGCAAACCACGGCATAACAGCCTGGAAATAACTCCTAGATATAAAATTACAGATGTTTCAATAAATTCAAGCTGTTAAAGGCATATTCAAGAAAATGTTGGAAAACAGACTGTAGAGAGGCATTACCTTACCTCATTGTGGCTATATGGGCAAATGTGTTTCACTGTTATTCCACAATTTGGTAGTGATTATATGCATTTGCAGGGCTGCCTTAAGGAAGAGGTACTTTTCAGCCATCCCCTCAAAGTATACAGACAAAATATTGGAACAGTGGATATGTCATTATACCACCAATTCATACTGCTCCTTCTCACTTGTATGTCACTACTTTCCCATTATTGTACAATTGATGTGTAACCTTATGACTAACAGGGAACTCATTTTAGACTTTATGAGAAGGGAACACCCAGTACCATGACTTTTTGGCTGGTAGGATTTATATGGACAGCCCTGTGCACATGAACACTATATGAGCAGTGGAAGAACATCATTAGGTAAAATAATAATAACATAAGTTTCTTTTGTTTCTCTTTTCTGCAAAAAATATTTAGTGGCAACATACACATTGGTAGCTGAAAGAAAAGGCAATCTCTCTTTTAAGTCCATTCAAAATTTCCCCTGTGGTTCATTAAGCTAGGATAGAAATATGTGTGACTCATTGATTAAGCTAATGACTGCCACTGATGGTTGGCAAGGGCTCTATTATGAAAACAAGTACCACTAGTCTGAACTGCACCCTTTTTGATCACAAGAACATCTTGTTTATATTTGAGCAGCCCTTGTTCTATTGCATGACAGGTTACCATAATACTTTTATTTAAAACACAAATAAAATCTATTCAGTTTCTAACAATTTTAGCACACTTTGTATAACCTCTCATTTGTAAACATGGATAAACAAACAAGAATTCTCAGTATAAATAATGTAGCACCCAATTTATTAAGAGCAGGAAGGAATATACAGGCTGTAATTGAAAGAAAACTTTCAGCTTTAAACTGGTGAAATTGGAAACCATTTTGAAAAAGATGCTAATATTTTCCACTATCTTTAAATGTTACATTACATGTAACAGATTGAATAGCAATGGTCAGCAAAAAAAAAATTTAAAAATTCCCTCTCTTTAAAATGCACCATTTTTAAGAAGTTAACTTTCTGAAGTAGCAAAATATGTTTTTCATGCTAGCCCTGTGATCTATGAGCTTCAGGGATACCTTGTTCCAACTAGCAATGACAAACTATTTACTTGTAGGAAATAAACAATAGCAGTGTCCATTGCCTCCAATGATAGGATGACAATGAAGATGGCACTGGAATGAGGTGACCAACAGCTTTTTCTATGGACTCCAAACCTCGTTGGGTCTTAGGATACTTCACATAAGCATCAGAGATAAAGGCCTGAATAGCACTGACTTAAAATCTCCATCCCATGGCCAGAAATAAAGAAACTGACCCTCAACATGAGCAAAACAATAAGCTACCCCAGTGATCCAGAATTAAAAATGTTATATTCTCCCACTCCAAACTATTCCTTATATGGAAAATTTGTCAAAAATGGCTTTAACGATTTTGATTAAAATACAATATCTTTATGATATTGTGAAGATACATGAAATGTATATCTTGATTTTTCTGGCAATAACCTCAGAAGTGGCCTTCATTCTGAATGACTTGTACAAGTGATAAACAAGAGATAAACAAAATCTAACCATACAAAAGATTTAAGCCTTGTTAAAGGCACACAATTTATCTAAAATACATTTTTTGTGAACCTATTTCCAAGATATTCCTTCTTGTTTGCATGAGTTTTTTAATAATTATACTTTTCTCAAACATGAACTTAATATTTTTCATCTCTTGACCATGTAAAGAGAGCAGAATTTCAAAGCCTTCATATACTGACTGATTCTTAAAAGATCTGACTATCATTTAAAGTCTATTTTATTCCCTTATTCTTCTAGTAGCTACAAGGAAATGTGCAATAATACAATTTCTGAAAATGTTTATCTCGATTAACATGAAGTAGACAGAAGAATAAGCATTTGTACAAGAGTGATTTGAGAAAGTTGTTCAAGTGCAACACATCAAATACTTTATATTTAAATATTTAATTTCATTTTATCAGGTTCACATCAGAAGATGAATGAAATGATGCTTTAATGAGCTTGAGGTACAGAGAGTTTAGTTTATTTAACATTCATCTTTTGTCCTCTATGTGATCTGCAAGAGGAAATGGATCGAGACCTCCTTTAAATATGCCCAGCCAGTTCTAGTGTCCCACCCATCAGTGAAAAATATTGGAGAGCAAGAGGATTAATGACTTCATTGCCAGAAATCCAGCATTAGGATTCATCTTTTCAGGAAAACCCTGAAGAAAGTCATAACCAGATAATTCACCCCAGTTGAGATTTGAGCTCTTAAATTTGAGGAGATATACTACCTCTGCACCACTAAGGTGGTCTCTGGTGTTTGCTACCTCTGCTTGTCTTTATTTTTTATTACAATATCAAATAAGACCACCTCCGTAGCAAGTGGTAGTGCACCTGCCTAGGTGAGGAGGACCTGGTTCAATTTCCAGTACCGGCATGGGGATTTTTCCCCCACTGGGAGGTCCGGCACAGGATGCACTCAGCCTCATTAGGTCCCAGAGGGGTTAATTGAGGAGTTACTTGATAAAGAAGCAGTGACCCAGGTCGTGAAGACTGCATAACTGGCCAGGAGGGCTCAGGGTGATGACCACATCCCATCCTCCAGTTCTGCACCCTACTCATGATGTCTGAGGTAGGGGATGCAGCGGCCAGGTGCATGCCTTGGCCCACGAAAGGCTGTTGTGCTAGGGTTTATTTAATATCCATAAGGGTCTAAGAATACCTAAAGTTCAGATTCTCGAGTGATATTTATGAGGCTATTTCATGAATGAAATAAGAATTTAAATAAAATTACCTTAACTATGTTCATTGCAAAATGTGTTAAACATTCCATACATTCACTCTATTTTTGATTGGATTGTAAGCTTTAAAATTTTGAATCAGTAGTCCTACTTGAAGTTTGCTCCATTTTATATAAATGTTAGCCCTTGTTATTGATTCTTGCTCAGCAATTCAGGGGTGAACCTTAGCGACACCAAGAAAAGCTTTCCAAGAAGTGTGTTGATTGATTTAAATCCAACATTTCATTACATTTTCTTGGTTGAAAGTGAAACTACAACATATGAATGAAACAATTTCTGTAAGGGAATATATTAATCATGTCAGAGGCCTTATAACGTGGTACAAGTTTCATTTACTTGGAACTAACATTCTTGCAAGTACAGCTGACCAGTACATTGCTACAGATCACTCAAAAACACCAAAGAAATAAGTTTGGTTCATATTCTTTAAAACCACTGAGAAAAAAGGAAATGTTACTGAGATAACTGAATTACCCTTTCTATCCCAGTAAAATGGAGGAACTTATATCAATTACATCCTGTATATTTCACAACATGACTACACTATACTCACAATATTATGTTAAGAGGGTAAGAAAATGTATCTGTATATTTGCACTCATCTATATAGCACACAAAAAGGTAATACTCAATTCTGATTTGGATATAAAAGTTTTTAAAATAAGCTAGCTTTTCATAGCATTCTTATCTTATAGTTAATGTAAATAGCAAAGTCTGATTTTAAATCTTCAAGGTGCACTAGGCTAAATATAATGTGCTTACTGACCATGACATGCCTACAACTATTTAAATAAAAAGCATAAATATGGTCCCATTAATTTAGAAACTTACATAAGGAAAGTAAATGTATATCTATTAAACAACTGAAGGGTATTTTCACAAAAGTAACTGTCTGCAAAATATACAACTTTCATAACATGAGTTCCTTTAGTAAGTAAAATAGAAAGCTGTGGAAAATGGTTATTTTTACTCAATTACTTACAATAAGTAGAGAAAGCACTGTATTCCATCCAAATACCAAATACTGACATTTTACCAGAAATACATGTTTTGAGGCTTCCTGAATCTAAAACAGCATTTTTACAAAAAGGTCCATGTGTGTGTGTGTGTGTACAGCACAACTCAAAAATGAAAAGCGGGTTTAATACCAAACCTGGTGTTTTAAGTTCAGCATCTTAAAAGGATGCAATGTAGAGATTTTAAAGAAAATCTCCCCATCTCAAACTGTCCTCCACAAGGAAAATGTTTAAAAAACTATTGCTCAACTACATTTGTTATTCTCCCCCCCCTCCCTTTCTTTTTTTTTTTCCCCCCCCATGATCGTGTCAAGAGAACAACATTTTAAAGCCGACATATAACAACAGGCTTTGAAAAGTTCTAACCCTTTAGTTTACTGGTTCTTCTTGTACCTACACTGGTAACTGTTTCAAAATAACAATCAAGTAAATCCATGAGTATCAAAACAACCGTAAAAGTAAAATACTCTTGGTCCACTGATATTTGAATCATTCAGATTCTTTCATATCAAGACATGATAAGTCACATTTACAAAGTATGCAAAACCTTATTCCCCTGCTTTCTTTTCTTTCCAGTTTGCACATGCAAGTTTACAAAGTTCTGTTAACAATACATCTACTTATAAATACTGCTCATTAAATTAGTTCATATCCATCATAATTATCACCATTTATCCCTTCCCAGCATTTTAATGATTGCATGTTCCCAAATGTCATCTCAAGTGCACTGCAAGAGTTTAATAGCATAAATAAATGCAATTGAACAGAGGATTTCTAGTGGGCATTAGCTTCTGTTAGAGCCTGGAAGCAGAGATGGTTCCAAGGTCTCATCACACACCTATAATATGTACTTGTTAACTGTTGTAACACAACATATTTTCTATGATCGGGATATTTCTCTTGGAACCAGTTGGTAGAGCCTTGCAGGACTGCTATTTTGAAACCATATAACCAAATCTAATGTAATCCCTTTCCTGCCTCTAATGAGAGGTTTTGAAATTGGATAATCTGAAAACATTTTACACAGTCATGTATGACCTCAGGTTTGAAAGATTTAGTAACCCTCAAAAACCAAAGCATGAAATTTTCCAACATTTTTCAAAAAGCTATTATCTTTATTCTTATTGGTGTGTTTATCATTATTATGTTTATCACTATTGATATTAGTATTGTAATTATTGTTTTGATGATGATTATTCTTACTATTCTTATTATGATTATTATTAACATCATCATCATCATCATCATCATCATCATCATCATCATCATCATCATCATCATCATCATCATCATCATCATCATCATCATACGAATAATAAACACTCTAAAAAATAATTACCATAAAATAATAAAAATAATTATCATTATAATAATATGAGAAATAATAATAATAGTAATAATGATAATAATAATAATTAACAATAATAAGCTAATGAGAATAAAATAATAAATGCAATAACAATAATAATATGGTAACAACAATAGCAATAATAATATCTAAAAATAATAATAAAATACAAGAATAGCATTAATAAGAAACAAGGAAATGTCTATTAAACATTAAGCACCCTCATGTTTGCATGGATTTTGATATGGCAATTTACAATCTGTAATCTGTAATGTTAGACAATAGGAACATATATAGGAATGAGTTTGTTCCCTTGTAAGTGAAGTGGAAAATATTCTAAGACTGTTCCTCTCTATCACGAGCTATGCACATATAAGTTGAAGCCTGCACATTTCCTTTGCCACTTGGTCTCTTATAAGCAGAACACACACCATTACTGGATTTACCCCTGTTATTTCTGTAACTCTTTTAACGCACAAAGGATTGTCTACTTGTCCGAGAACCGGCTGGAGTGGGCCACCTTGTATAATTTGCTCGAAACAACAATTTTTTTTCAGCATTAGATGCTGTCTAAATATTGTTACATCTTTTAGCACTTTCAGGCTGAAGTGTCATGCAGTATTAAGGCAGCATTTTGCATGATTCTTCTCTTTCCCACATGGGTTCAAGATGTCATTAGTTATCAAAACTGACTTATATGTCATGCAAAATTATAATTGATAGAGAAATTTGTGTTACTGTGACCACCAGATTTCTTATTTTTAGTAGGATTAAATACACCCATCAACTACTTCAATTGAAGTCCTTTTAAATTAAGGCTTCAGACTACTCCTTTTAAAATGTCCCACAAATGTGTTTTCTGTTTTTCTTCATGTGCCTAATTCTTAATTTAGGCTGTTGATGGTTTCAGTAATCCATAATGGTTGTGCCTCCCAATTGCCATTTAGTTCATAATACTCTGATTTATGCCCATCCTCCCCTCCCCCCACCCCACAAAAAAATACTGATACTGAAAGCATTGATTGGTATAAATTATTACTTCTGGCACTTCCTTCAATTTTGCTTGCTATACCTTTGATGTTGGCTGTTGCAAATTTGTATCTATATTTTTATAAAATGTTCTCTTTAGCGTTTTCTATTTAAATCTAAAATTCAAACTAAATAATAAAATCAATTCTGGATTTATAAGGGAAGAAATGGGATGTAATTTCATACTGTCTTGTGTCCTGCAAAGTCCTAAATAATCTCTCCTTTTTGCGCTCTTATCTGTCATTCTTCACCAAGTAAGTGGTAAACCTAGATTTAGCTCCAGAAACAATATTTATTTCTTTACAAAGTAGAGCAGTCTAAGGTCTATAAATAAACTAAGTCAATTGAGGACAATATGTCTGGAAAATGTTTGGATACACCTCTGGCCCCTTTCAACCAACCTTTAACTTAATGGCATCAGTCAAATATTGATCACAAACAAGATAAAACAGCATATGCATTTTAAAATAAACTTTTGCAGTTAATAGGTTTTGTGAAAATCCCCTTCAGATTGTATAATCAAACCAGTTTTATTGTTGATTCCATGCCAAAACCAAACCTCTACAAATTTTTCAGTTTGGTCGCCTATACTGTGCCAAAGTTGAAACTGTTATCAAGCAACTGTTCAATCTAATGTATCTGCAAGCATCCTTTTCTCTTTCTCTCCATTCTGATTCATTTCGTATACTTTTATATAACAAGAAAAATATCAGACAACTTGTCTTCGGGAGAATGTAATGCTAAAATACACAATTTGTATCAATTTTATTTTCACTGCCTCGTTTGTATAGTGGGTAAGAGGAAGTATTGTATTTTTTTTTTTGTAGTGTTTAACACCCTCTTTAACTACATATGGCACTATAGGCCATACACTGATGGTACATGGAATGAAAATGGAGCACCGGTGGAATGAGATGGCAGGGAAAACTGGAGAACCTGGAGGAAACCTGCCTCAGTGCCACTTCGTTCACCACAAATCACACATGCAGTTGCCTGGGATTGAACCCAGACCACTTTGGTGAGAAGGGAATGGTCTAACCACTCGGCTACGGTGTGGCTGCTAAAGTATTGTATCCTGCCCAAAAACTTTGTTAATATTTCACCACAAATACATATCCCCCTAACCTAAAAACGGCATTTTTAGAAAAAGGTCTGTGTGTGTGCATCATGTGCGTGCCTGTATTTGTGTGTGTGAACAGCACAACTCAAAAGTGAAATGACAGACAAATACCAAAATGGTATTTATGTTTAGATGCAACACAAAGATTTTGAAGAAATAGTGGTAACCTGAAACTATGCTTTAAATGGAAAAATGTTTCAATATTTTTGATTTTTGCAAAAATGGCTGTAACAATTTTGAACAATGGGTAAACCATAAGAAATATACAAAAAATATAAATCTTTTTAAAATACATTACTTATTTCAAATAATTTTTGTGGCATTAGCCATTTGCAAGATATGTTGGCCAAAATTGGTTTGAATGCTTCAATAACTGTCACTTTTTTGAAGCGCTGTTGCTATTCAGTTGTTTTTTTAATGTTATAGAAAAACAATGGAATTTTAAGGCTAGCATATAGAATTGCTCTTTTAAACATCTTGCTATTGATTCAGTCTTCTCTATCCCCCATGCCCTTCAGTGAAATGTGCAGCCAAACTATTTCTGAGATAGTTTATCTGATTTACACAAAGCAGCTAGAAAAGTAAGCTTTCATAAGAAAATTTTGTAGAGGTTATATAAAACTACATATTAGAGTAGAGAAAGTCAAGTGAATTTCACACATCAGATTTGTTTCATATATCAGCTGTTTTTGAAATATTTCATGTTGCTTGTATATTTCAAATGTGTCACATCTGATGCTTGAAAATGTTCAATTTTTCTTCCTCTAAAGGAAGAACTTATTCCTTCATGCTTTCGATAAATATTCAAAAATTGTTTCCATATGTTTTATTTAACTAAGCTTATAATATGTAATTGCTTAATTTGAAATTATTCCTAGGAAAAAATGTATCATAAATAATCTAATATGGATACAAGAACTGCTTTTTAATAAATGGTCTACAGGTGGAAGATATTTGATGCACCAAATTAAAGGTAAAAATATATTGGTGACCAGGGTAGAATCTTTTATGTGAGTTTTCCTCTCTATTTGTAGTTTTTGCAAAAATAAAAGCATTTAAATTGCTACATATTTGGCAACACTGCTGTTCAGTATTGTCACCAGTAAGTGCTCCCTGTGCAGTCAGCAGGTTTCTGCAATTCTGATGAGGTAGAGAAAAAGATCACATGTGCACCTCTAATGTAGATAGAGATGTGCTAGTGTCAAAGTCTAAGACCTATGCAAACTCAAGTGACAAAAGACATTTGAAGATTTACAATGCCACACTACATGTTGGTAGCACTTCAACACTTTATTTTTTTTGCATTCTTTGACCACCTTCCAATTTCTGATACCTTCTGCTGTGGATGATACTGTACCAATCTCTGATTCTCTTTCACATTAGCATACAAAGAAAAGAATGTAAAATTTGTTTCTCAAGGTACAACTACCATTGAATTTAATAAATACAATACATATTTACACACTAGATTTTACAGTTCATAGTTTTTCACTGATTACCACTTTATTTAAAGAATGTAACACATGAATAATTTATGCAATTAACTAAATGAAAATAATAAATTTAGGTCAGAAAACAAGAAAAGACTCTAAATTTAAATTATATAAAACATTGGCTGTTCCTTCTTTGCTATAAGAAAGTGAAAGTTGGGTAATAAAACCAAAAGATAGTAGTAGAATACAAGCAGCGGAAATATTATTTCTGCGGAATGTAAAAGGATGCACAAGAGCAGATAGAATACGAAATGAATTAATATATATATATATATATAAATTAGAAGACAAAATTAAAACAAATAACAAGAAATGGACAGAACATTTAGTGAGGATGAAAGAAGAAGGGATACGAGAACCTTTCTATATGTATATAACCCAAGAGGAGCACGAGATGTTGGCTGAACTCGCAGGAGGACTCCACTGATGACTTCGCCAGAATGGGCTGCATCTTCTTCTTCATGTAGAAGAAAATAATAAATTTCAAATGATATGACACTCTCTGACTTGGCTATCAACTCAAAAGCGCTACTGTTAGTTGCCTGCTTTCACTTGTTTGCAGTGACATCCTGTCATGTTCTACCACCTTTTTAACATTGTGGAATTCTGGCATGCATGACAGATTGCAGCATAGACAGGTTAAAATCAGTTTAATTTCTGGCTGAACTTCTAAACTTGCAAGGAAAAGACATAAGATGAAATTTCTTCTGAAAATGACACACCTTCATTTCTGCAAAATAAACTTTTCATTCTTAGCCACTGGAGTGCTAGGCCATTCTAAAACTGTAGTAGAAAGATTCCTTTGTCCTAGAGAGTAAAATTGTAACAGAATTATTTGTTACGTTTATCATGTGTAATATTCTTTTAACATATGGTGTATCAAGTACCTTCCACCCTGTATATGTATGTTATATGCTATATACCAGAAGAGCCAATAAGCAAAGAACCAACTGCATTATCAGCATTTGCTACTATCTGTGGCTATTTTGGAATGGTGTGGATGCAACCATACAATATTTTTAAAACTAATTTTAAACGTTTGAGAGGTAAAATCAGAACTGAAAAATTCAATGCCGCAGCTGAGATTTGAACCACAGACCTTCCACTCTATGTGCGGCTGCTCTAACCACTAAGCTACTGTGACAACTTGCCAGTATGGCATTGAATTCTTCAACCCATTTGCATTTTTCCTGTCCACACTGGTGTTGTGTGTTTAAAAACACCAGCAGCAAGTTTGTCGGAATAAATAATAACTTTAAAGGCTTTATTTGCCAAATTTATGGTTTTAACTCATCAATTTAATAGCTCTTTGCACAGAGTCAAATGCCCGCCTGTTGTGAAAGGCACTTCGTGATTTTTAAGGGAAGTCTCCAAACAATGGCCAATGTTGTCTAATGTTTCTTCTATACGAACCCAATCTGTCGTTTAGATTTCTTAGCATGAACACTTCCTGTGGCCTGAAATTTATTATAAAATATGTGGATTTTTGTTTGGCCGGCAATTTTTATTACCAGGAAATCTTCCTGCAAATCACAACGGAGTTAGGGCATACAAATCATAAATAAATATACACTGCACAGTATAAGATATATACTGAGCCATAATGTACTTTGTGATTACATGCAGAGCAAAACAAAAAATAGCTTGTAATAACTGAATTACACCATATCACAGCCAACTGGATATGGCAGAGCAAAGCCATGTCAGTAGTGTGACCTTGATTGCAGCAGTAGCATGGAAGCATGTAACCACATCCTTAATGAAAACTCATCATGCAGTTGGTTCTCTCTGTATAAGGTATGCCTGCAAATTAATAATGGGTAGAGAAAGCTATGTGATGTACCATATAAAATTTACTAAAAGGAGGTAAACTTGTAGATTAGTAGTTTTAGCATGGGATTGATGTTATGTTGAATAAAATATCATTTTAAGAAGATGAATCAGTTTAGGAACTCTGAGTAGAAGCAGCTTTATCTAAGCTTTATTAAATGCCTATAAAATGTTAACCTCTTCCCACACTGATTAAAGAGAAACAGATAGGAAATTCTAGTGTATAATCCATCTAAAGCATTCCTGCATTCCAGTGTTACTTACATTTGCTGCACAAAGCAATAAGTTTTATAAAAGAAAAATTAACAACATTATTATGCAATATACATATGTTCAACAGAATCAAAATCTTAACTGCACTGTGAAGGTAAATACTACCTTAGAACATATAAATAAATAAATTTCTCTTTCCAAATATGCACATCTCTAAAGCTTTAATGATCTATAACGCAAAGATCATAAAAAGTTTTCTTCTCAAATCCTCAAACTTCAGGTTCTTAAATCCTATAACAAAGAGATGACAAATTTTCCGCAGTACATTCATTCCACTTGATACATGTACTCACATACACACACACACATACAAACTGCTTCAAGCCAAAGAGACGCTTTTATCACATACTTTACAAAGTCGTTTGATACTTTGGCATTATTCGTTACTATATACATGTACTTAAGGACAAAAAATATGATTGTATTTAATATGTATAGCCTTGCTATGCTTTGGGAATGCATCAAATGGCATGGAGAATCTGTTTCTCCTGAGTCTGGTCGCTCCCACTGTTTGTGGTGAGGAAAATATCAATTGTTAGCCTAGCCTCCGTGCTCCTCATGATGAAGGCTCCTTCTTCAATAACTGGTCAATCTGCAATTTAATAAACATGTATTTTATAAAAATTAGAATAAGAATTGAGAAATAAAGGAAGCTCAACCATTAACTATAACCAATAATCCATTACTTCACTTTACATGTAAACAACAGTGTGTGCTTCTAGTCTTCTTTTTTGGTTCTGGAAACACAACTGCTTATTTCAGTACATACAGGATGAGTCAGAATAACACCGAACAATTTTAAGGCATGATTAAGGAGTTATAATGGAATATTTTCCTATCAGGAATGATGTCCGTAAGCATCTTGTTATTGAGCTGCAGAACATTAAGGTTTTGAAATACTGTATCAGGTTAGATGAAATTTCGCTCAACAGGTCGCTAGGCATATATTACATTAGGAGAGTAATAAGAGTAGCTGTGTATCTTTAACTTTAAGAAGTACAATAATACAAACCCTTGTTTTATATATTGATTTAATTATATGGCACTACATTCATGTGCTCTGAAGCAGGTAAAATCCTTTAACCAATATACAATACACATTATTGTCATAGTATATGCAAATACTACTATTAATGGCCAAATCTTCTTTACCTTAAAAGGCTTCAAACACAGTTAAAATAAGAACGAAACAAGAATTGAGCAAGTGCATAAGTTCTTAAGTTCTTTATTTCTCATAGATTTGTTTTATACAAATTTCAAGCCTGTCAGTTTTATAAATAATGTTCAAAATGCCAATGTTGGACATTGGAGCATAGTTGATAGCGTCAAAGTAATGATCGCTTAGCTCTTTCAAAAATACCCAGCATATCATTAATAGCTATAAAGATTCTGGCCATTAACTTCTCTTAACTGGCATCTAGTACACAAGATCTCGTGCCCTTTTTACATTTTCCCAAGCAACACCATAAACACAATGCATCTCTGCTAGTTCTGCCGTAAGTAAAGTGGAATAAAGTGGAATAAGAGCAATATATAAAAAAGGTGATAAATCTGATAAAAGTAATTATAGACCAATTACACTTACTTCTGTATTTGCAAAATTATTTGAAAAAATAATAGTTAAACAAATGATAAATTTTTTAACAAAAATAATGTATTGATACCTATGCAGCATGGCTTCAGAAAAAAACTTATCAACTACGACTGTAATGATAGAACTAATTCATGAGATAATTGAACATCTTGAAAACGATGATAAAGTGGCTGGGTTATTCCTTGATTTATCTAAAGCCCTTGATTCAGTAGATCACTCACTTTTGCTTGCTAAATTAGAAAGCTGTGGTATCAGAGGGAAATCGCTTGAAATAATTAAATCATATTTGACAAATCTAAAGCAGTGTACTGAAATAAACCATAAAAACAGAAATGATATTTTGGTGAGCTTTGATGTGGAATTCTTGTTCACCAGAGTGCCGCTAGAGGACTCGCTACAGCTCCTATCTGAACGGTTTCCGGAAGACATCACCCAGCTTTTCAGACACACGCTCACTTCCACATACTTCAATTACAATGGCCAGTTCTTCGAACAGATGGATGGGGTAGCCATGGGTTCACCGTTGTCACCTGCTATTGCCAACTTTTTCATGGAGAGCTTTGAACATACTGCCCTGGATACCACCTCAGACAAACCAAAGGCTTTCTTCAGATACGTGGATGATACCTTTGTTATCTGGCCACATGGAAAAGGAAAACTTTCCACCTTCTTAGACCACCTCAACAACCTACATGCAAACATCAAGTTTACCATGGAAGTTGAGATCGATGGCTCACTCCCCTTCCTAGATGTTTTGGTCTACAAGAAGCCGGACGGCAGCCTAGGTCACACGGTATACAGGAAACCAACACACACCAACCGCTACTTGGACGCCTCTAGTCACCACCATCCTACTCAAAAGAAGACAGTTATCTCCACCTTGTTTCACCGAGCTTTCGATATTGCGGATGAAGACCACATTAAGCAGGAACTTAAATACCTACGAGACACACTGCTGAAAAACGGATACAGTGATAACGACATCAAAAAGGCACGCAAGAAGGTTGAAAACAATCGAAACAACCCCCAACGCCTCACTCAAAGGATGGATAGCTGGCCGAACAAAGCCTACATACCATTCTACGGTTCCGTCTCAAACAAGATCTCCCGCATACTCGCTAGGTATAACATCAAGACCTTCTTCACACCTCCAAAGAAGATCCAAGAATACCTTAGACCGGTAAAAGAACCACTTAGACTCAAGGTCCCAGGAGTTTACAGGATTCCTTGCAAATGTGGCAAAGTGTATGTAGGTCAAACAGGACGCACAATAGAAGAAAGGTGTAAAGAACATCAACGCAATATCAGGCTCCTACAACCAGATAAGTCAGCAGTGGCCGAGCATTGTATAGAGTATGTCCACAAAATAAACTTTGAAGACATCAAAGTTCTGGAGCACACGGATAAATACTGGGACAGAGTCATTAAGGAAGCCATTCAAATCAAACTACATCCAAACAATTACAACAGGGACCGCGGTCTTCAGCTAAGCCCTGCCTGGACATTAGCCATGAAACACATTCACAACAGCAACTATAGTGATTCTGGTCCAAGTACTGACCCTCAAGAAAACACTGTGGCCAGTTACAAACATAGCCCGAAACAGCAGGCACAATCACAAATCGTCACCCGCTCATTGGCCAGGGCAACGCAACCCCCTCTCATCTAACATTGTATATATATGGGGAGCGGGAAAAATAATGGTCATTTCATTCTGACGAAGGCCATGGAGTTTAGAATGGCCGAAAGCTTAATATTTTCAAACCTCACACGGCTGATCGCCCGTGAAACTATAATAAATAATGTGCGCCGTGAAAGCTTTAAATCTTACAGAAATAAAATCAATACAATTTCATCAGAATATGATATTGTCAAATTAGGAGTACCACAGGGATCTGTGCTGGGCCCATTATTATATTTGGTTTACGTAAATGCTCTTAAAGACTCCATTGATTATAAAACAATCACATATGCAGATGATACTTCTGTATTATTTTGAAATAAATCAGCAAACCAGTTAAAACAAAATCTAATAAATCAAACTTCACTAATACTAAATTATATAAAAGATAATAATTTAAAAGTTAACATAAAAAAGAGTAATTTAATTATTTTTGAATATCGAACAAGTCTAAAATTTGATAATATTGTAATTGATGGCAAAGATATGGAACAGAAAGAATCCATAAATTTTCTGGGTATTGAAGTTGACCAAAATTTAAATTTTTATAAACAGATTGAGATCATATGCAATAAAATTAGTAGTAGTGTGTATTTGCTAAGAAATTTATCTAAATATATGAATACAGGGTCACTGAAATTAGTATACTATGCTTTAATGCATAGTCATCTCAGTTATGGAATTGAAATATGGGGTAGTAGTGGAATTGTAAATATGAACAGTAGACCCAGTAGACCACTAGGAAATCTCACATCTGAGGTAGGTACCACAAGGACGACTTATAATCTAAGATCTCAATTATTGTGTTCTGCTTTTACTAAGTTAAAGTGAATTAAGTCACTCATGAATGACAGTTCATCAGCTTTGCCAGGCTTCAATATTTCATGAATGAACTACTTAATTTGAAAGAGTGCAAAGCAGCTGCTTTACCTGTGACTTATACATTTCCTTCACGTCGGCCAGATCAAGTTGCAGTTCCTGAGCCTCCTCTACCTTTTCACCATACATTTGAAGCAAGGCATCATACTTATGTTGGAGATCCTTATACTGGCTTTGCACCAACTCCATTTCTTTGAGTCGTGTTGTCTGCTCCTCCACTCTCGCCATTAACTGTGACAGTTCACTCGTCAGTGCTGCCCTTTCTGCATCTCTACGAGACATCTCCCACTGCAACTGCTGCACCTCACCTGCAATTGCATAAGGTAATACTTCACAATATTAGTTAAGTGAACTAAATGTTCAAAATTAAATAATAAGTCCATTAATGTAGCAAAACCTAAATATCAAATCTACACCATGAAACATTTTGATGACAGGGAAAAGAACCTAAAACTTGAAATCAATGGAAAATAAATAGAATATGCTAAAAAAATTAAATATCTGGGAATTGCAGTAGATAGAAAATTAAAAATGATATACCATGTACAAAATGTCACACAAAAGGCTACGAAAAGACATATTGAAGAGACTAGCTGGATCTAAATGGGGTAGTTCTATGAAAGGAAGATAGTTCAATAGAATTGACTCACCTTTTAAATTAAATTAATTACAACAACACTGTTTTCAAACTTCTATGAAAGGAAGATAGTTCAATAGAAGTTTAAAAAAAACATATAACAGCTACATAAAAGGGGGTACTTAAAATTGCAATGTTTTAAAGTTGATGTCTGTGAAAAATTTAAACTTTATACATAAATATTCAAATCTAATTCATGATGAAAGACATGATGTATAAGAGTGATGTTAACTCAAGTTAAAATTTGGTTATTGATTATGCGAGTGCCAAAATAAAACATGGAAAATAAAACATCATAAAAAAATTAAGAGGTGTTCAGTTTTTACCTTTTAATCCTGCCTTTTAAATATGAATGAGGTGTACCTAAACTTCCATAACCTGGGTAATATTGCTCATGTTTGGTTGGTTTATATTTTTCCATTTCATACTTTACTAAGTGAGAAAACTGTGCTGAAAGAAACAACCAAGTAAATCGGCACAAAGACTATGGTTCTTACCATCTCGCAGCTTAAGTTGTGACTGGAGACCTTCTAGTAGTGAAGTAGTGTTACTTGCCCGCAGACTATCATATACATTGCTATATCTTCCTGACACCGACCCACATTCGTCATCCTGAAACTGAAATTCATTATATCCATATTACACTATATATAAGAAACTTCTACCACATGAATCAAAGTTGCTAACAACATTTCACTCATTAAATATATGTTCCAAAAGTAGATCAATTTAAAAATAACAGGAGAACAAAATGCCTCTGAACAGGCTGCGCAGTGTTCTTCTACTGGACATGTGGAAACATGATAATGGATTGCTGCATAAACAAGGTCACGCTGATGACGTGATTTTCTTCTGCAATATTGAATTGACAGTGATGTGATGCGGTTCAGTTATTATGAGTGACTTATTATTTAGTCCTGTACTTAGTCACAAAGTGTATTATGGCTCAGCATTTGCTTTCTACTGCACAGTGTGTATTTATTTATGATTTATGTGTGTTAACTCAGTCAGCTTGCCAAGGGAAAGTACAATTTGCAGAAAGATTTCCAGGTGTAAAGTTCCAGGCCGTACAACAATATATGAACTTTACAATAAATTTCAGGCTACAGGAAGTTCTCAGGCTAAGAAATCTAAAAGACGGCAAATGGTTCTTACCAAAGAAACATTAGACGATATCTGCCATTGTTTGGAGAATTCTCCCAAAAATTACTAGGCATCTTTCACAACAGGCAGGCATTTCTTATGGCTCTGTGTGAACAGCTACTAAATTGCTGAAGTTAAAACCATACAAAATAACTGTGACATATGCTCTTCAACCAGGCAGTCCTGTAATTCGGTGCAAATTTTGTGAGTGGACTCTCAATGGTGTATGCAATGGCAAAATAGACCCACATTTAATATTTTTCACCGACGGGGCTATGTTCCACCTTCATGAATATGTGTGTACACAAAATAAATGCAATTGGAGCTCTGAGAAACCTAATACTGTTCATGACGAAAAAAATTGGTATACTGTGTGCCATTAAGGGAGAGAGAGTTATGGGCCCAATTTTTTTTTGAGTCAACAATTGACACCTGTACATACGTTAATACAATTTTGCCCCCCTTTTTTTTTAGACAATTAACAGACAGGGAGTGTGATTTGTCTTTTTTCAACAAGACTTTACAACAGCTCACACAGCCAATCTTTCAATGAGAGTTGAAAGCCTGTTTCAGACAGAACTATCACTAGAGATTTGTGGCCTCCCCACTCCTTGTCCTAACCTCCTGTGGTTTCTATCTCTGGGGTAACTTAAAACATAAAGTGAACAATATGAACCCACACACTCTGGAAGAATAAAAACCATATATCCACCAGGAAATCGTCAGCATTTCTCAACATGAACTATCAGCAAGCGATGGATAATTCGCTAAAGAGGTGCCAAAAATGTATGGACAACGGCGGCCAGCTTCAGCATCTCCTTTCATAAAGTTAGTAACTAAAGCTTTTAAAAGTAGTTTTAAAAATGTTGTATGGTTTCATCTGTGCCTTTCTATGATAGCAACAGATGGCAATGACCATGGAGGATGCGGAAAGGCACTGTGCAGTCCATGCAAAGGTTTTTTGCTCTCCCTGTATAAGCTATGTAAGCTAAGGACTTTTTACTTGTAACATAAGGGAACAAATTCAAAGAACTTCTTGTAAATTTCATTTCATTTTTAGAGTAAAAAACAATTTACACAATGGTTTTTCTAAGTATCATTTGATATTTTTAAATACACTTTATTGATATATCTATCTTTCATTGGCATCTTATTTAAATACCCTCATGGTTACCTCAGAAATATGATTGAAATCTCTCTACAGTGTATTGTTGTTGTTTTCTAGTGCCTTGCATGTGGCAATGAAGCCATTAGCATTCGTGCTTTCCAATACTTTTGAACTGTAGTTCCTTCTGATCTTAATGCTTCACAGGTCTTCAAGTGGTCTTCGTTCATTTCTGCTGGATCGTTACACAGGACACATATTGGTGAGGATGAGATACCTATTCTGTAGAGATGGCTTGCTAAGCAGTCGTGATTTGTCAGTAGTCGGAAGGCTGCAACCAATGTTTTCCTTGGTCTCTGGGGGATTATATCTGGGTTGGAAAGTAGTGTAATCCATTTTTTATCTTTGGCATTTGTTTCTATTTCTTGTAGGTATGAATGAGAACATTTTTTAATGATCAAGCGTTTTATTGAGGAATATGAGAAATTGAATTTAGACTTATGTTTTATATGCTAATGGCTTCATTGCCAGATGCAAGGCACTAGAAAACAACAACTTTTGTTTTATTGTTGTGCCTTTCTTTGCAAGTGAGTCTGGAGCTTCATTCCCCATGACTCCACAGTGTGCTGGAATCCATTGGAGATGAACAGTCTTATTAACTTTTTGGAGTTGTGTTAACATTTTGTAGCATTCTCTAATTTTTGTTGACTTCTTTGTAGTATTTGAACATATTCCCTGAATTGCAGCTTTAGAATCCGAAAGAATTACTGCCTTGTTAAATTTATTTAAGGGAAGATTTAATAATTGTTGGAGAGCAATGTGTATAGCCTCTATTTCTCCATCATAATTTGTTGTGTCTCTGCCAACAGAATGATAAAAGGAAAAATGTGAACACATAACGCCAGCTCCAGTAAGGTTTTCCGTGGAGGATCCATCAGTATATATGTGCAGCCATTCTTCTGTGGGATACTAGTATTGATTGTTTCCAGAGCTAGAAGTTTTTGTATTTCTTTTGGTGTGTCTGATTTACTTATTTCCTCTATTAATTCAAAATTGAAGGTAGGTTGCAATAATTCCAATGGATTTTCTCTTATAAGTAGATTTTCTCTGGTGTTAGGAATGTTCAATTTGGATTTAATCTGTGTTACCTTTTCTAGGAAACTACTATGAGTTTTAAGGATTGAAGAGGGGAGGTTCTCTTCTGTCCATTTAGAGTTTGGCAGTCATAACATTTTCTCGTGTTGGAGCAATGCTTGTTCCTCTATTTTTGTTGTTATTGATGGGGTCCGTGTTAAGGCAAGCATGGCATCAATAGGTGTGGATTTAACTGCTCCAGTGATTAGGCGAAGAGCCTGATTTTGTATTTGCTCAAGTTTATTGATGTTAGTATTTGCTGCTGTTATTAAAGCTTCAGAACAGTACAAGAGGTTTGGTTTAACATACATTTTGTATGTTGTGTTAAGCACTCTCCTTGAGCAGCCCCATTTAGCACCAGCTAACCTTTTCAGGATTTGCAGTTTCTTTTCAACCTTTTCTGAGATGTTTGTTATATATTTTTTCCAACTTAGCTTTTTGTCGAAAGTGATGCCTAAGTATTTGGCATCATCAACTGCTCTGAGTGCTTTACCATTATAATTTATGTTAATATTAAGTGGTTTGTATTTTAGTGTAAATAATTCACAATTTGTTTTTTCCACATTGATAGTCATGAGGTTTTTGGAGCTCCATTCATGTACTTTGTTTAGGGCTGTTTCTATTCTGTCTTTAATTAATTCAGGTTTTTTTGGAGAGCCTGAAGTCCAATTGACTACATCGTCAACAAATAAAGCAATTTTGGTTTCTAAAGTTTTTATTATTGATGGAAGGTCATTTATATATATGTTAAAGAGTGTTGTGCTCAGAACAGCACCTTGTGGAAGTCCTCGGTGTGTTTGTTTATATTTGGAAATGTATGCATTATATTTTGTGGCACAAAATCTTTGTGAAATAAACTGAGTTATCCATTTAAGCATGTTACTTTTCACACCTATTGATTGCAACTTCTCAATTAATTTTTTCTCCAGACTGAGTCATATGCTGATTTAAAGTCAATGAATACTGCTAAGGTATCCTCCTTTCTATTGAAAGCTTCCTTGATGTCTTGGCTTAGTAGGAGTACATTTTCACTTGTACTATGATTCTGTCTGAAGCCGGTCTGTGAACTATTAATTAAGTTGTAATATTTGGTGCTGTTTTTTATCGAAGCTTGATTCATGTTTGAGGGGGCCACAAATTTCTACTAATAATTCTGTTCTGAAACACACTTTCAATTGTTTTCATCAAAAGATGAGCTGTTGCAGTCTTGTTGAAAAAAGGCAAAATCATGCTCCCTGTCAGTTAAATTCACTAAAAAAAGGGCACAAAATTGTATTCATGTATGTGGGTGTCAACTGCTGACTAGAGAAAAATTGCACCTATAACTCTTTCTCCATTAATGGTGCACCATACACCAATTATTTCATCATGAAGGGGTATTTCATAAACAGGATTGGCAGGCCCTGGTCTGATATGGACTGTAGTGCCACGGGTTTAATGCAATCTCTCTTGATTGACCTCTAGTTTTCTTTGACCCTTATGGTATATGAGTATTCAAGGCCTAAGATCCTCTTATCATCTATTCCTTTAATAAGTATACATCTGAGTTGGCCTGCAATGGTGGTCCTCTACTAACTGAAGGAGGGAAGCTGATGGTCAACGTAATGATCTCCCAAAGCACTCGTCGCTTGAAGCATTAAACCTGCCTGTCACAACTTTCCAGACATTTCTGTTGTATCTTTACCTCATTCTTTTGACTCTACTTTGTTTACATGGATTTTCATTATCTCTTAACATACATTTCTCTCTTTCACTGGTTTTTCCCCCCTTTTCCTATCACATAACTTTATCCAGGATTGCTCCAAATAAATTGCACAAGCAAAACAATAGTCTGTGAATAATGAGCTCTTACTTCCGTAGTAGTAAGTAAAAGAATAAGTTGTAATTAAACTCTCTACTTCCAGATTAAATTATACCTGTAGTGACCTACTTCCATAGTAGAGACGTCTTTTGTAATCTTGGTGCATGCTATTCTATTGTGATCTACTTATATTCAGTAATAAAACTCACCTGTGGCCAAGCTGTGCTAGAGATTGACTCAGACAGGGACACCCTTCCGAAGCTCAGAGTTGGTGATGATCTTGGAGATGTGACTGGGGATATACGACTTCCCTGTCGTTCACGATCCAGGCCTATTTCACGCTCCCTTAACTGCTCCTAACAAAATCATGAACCAAGTTGTAAGTCGCTTTCTTAATTGTACCTAAGTGATCAAATTTATTTTTACTTCCCTGTGAATGAACTGGAATAGTTGATGAAACTGCAAGTCAGAATATTTTGTCTTAAAGGTTGGATAAAAGTTAAAACAATAAATGTCTTTGAGGGTGCAACTAAAAACTCTTCAGGGTTCACTCCCCTCATTTGAAATGCAGAAAGTACAAGTTATAACATCAGTTATTTCGTTAGGGCTGCCACCTTTATAAAATAAAATAAAAGACACAAGTGTAGAAATGGTCATTTCACAAAAATGGGGGACATATTAAAAAGTTGTCAAGAATATGTCAAAAAATATGAAGGTTAGATATTCAACCATAGAGCTGAAGGTTCTTTACTATTTATAAGAACAATGTAAGAAACTAATAAGGAAAAAGTAACTTTCTTCCCCCAAGTTGACAGCTATCAGTTTATAAATGTTTCCAACAGTATTTCAATTCAAATTTGGTTGCTTTCAAAGGTGCAACATCATTTTTCACCACATTATAGATTATTTACAAGTAACAGAAAAAAGGCAAAGAATATGTTAACGTAATACATCAAAACATTCAATACATTGGGAACAAGACAAATGACTTGGCTGTATTTCTTAATGAAAATAAACCAAGCATAATAGCTATAATTGAACATGGGCTTAAGGAAAATGAATTAATAAATTGCAACTTGGAGGGTTACAAGAAAATTACACACTATTGTTGAGAAACTCATAAAGGAGGTGGAGTAGTAATGTTAACCGACAATACACTAATGAAGGTTAAATCGTTGAACTGGATTAAAGGAAAGAGCATTGAAAAATCTTGTGAAATAGTAGGAATAGAAATTAGGTTAGAAACCTAAAAACTCAATCATTGCATGCTGCAGATCACCAATAGTATACCAACTGATTTTTTTAGAAACATGTTAATATTGGATCAACTGGTTGGAGAAAATGTGGTACTATTGGGGATTTAAATATAAATAAAGATGAAAATAGTAACATATATAAAGAACTTAAAGACATTTTAAATATGTACAACCTGCAAGTCACTATAAACGAACCAACAAGAGTAACCGACAAAAGTGCAAAATACTGGATCAAATTTTAACAAATCTCAATCAACATGAATATAAGGTACAAGTATTAAATGGTCATTTGTCTGATCATTATGCCCAACAAATAAGCATATTTCATAGGGATTTGATTAAAAAAAATCTTAGTAAGGAAATGTGAGAAATCAATGAGGCAAACATTGTCCCTCTTTGCAACATAATAGCTAATGAGAAATGGGTAAATGTATTTAAAGAAGTTGATGTGAACAAAATATGGAATAACTTTTACTACTTTGATATTGCATGCCCAAAAAGAGTAAAGAAAATAAAGAACTACACAGTGAATATATGGATAAACAAAGATATAACAGATGCTAAAACAAAAATGAAATATTATTACGATAAATACAGAAAAACAAATAAAATAAGACAAAGATGTGTATATAAATTTTAAAAAGTTCTATAGAAAATTAATAAAAAAATCCAAAAGGGAATATTATAATAATATAATTAGTACCTCGGTTAATATTTCAAAAACAACTTGGAATGTGCTAAATAATGAACTTGGCAGAAACCAAAACAAATTAGATAACATACAGATAAAAACAGCACACAAGATAAGTAAAGATCCCAATGTAATAAGTAACTTGTTCATGATAGCTTTATAAACAACATAAATAAACTGAGGTACAACTGGAACATAAAAATTCAATGCCACAGCTGGGATTGGAACCACAGACCCTCCGCTTACTAGGCGGGTGCTCTAACCATTAAGCTACTGTGACAACTTACCAGAATGGCATTGAATTCTCAAACCAGTTCGTATTTTTCCCGGTAAACCACAAAGGCAGTCTCACATCAGAGACAATTACCCCGAATTCAACTTACTATTGTAAGTACTTTATGTCCCGGGATTAAATAACCTTCAGATGGCAATTATTATTTATTTATGCCAACAAACTTACTGAAGGTTATTTATTACTAACCGTAGACAGGAATCATGTAGAAAATACTTTAAGAAACTGAACATTTTGACATTATATTCATTGTACATAGTTGAGATAATTTTGCTAGCAAAAAGAACAGAAAACAGTAGTAAAACAAACAACCAGATTCATGAATACAACACTAGGGGTAACACAAATTTTTACACAAATTCCCATAGACTGGAAATTTACAAAACCAAACCATCAGTAGCTGCATGTTTGCTTATAGCAAACTACCACAAAATATAAAAGAAATAAAATATATACGTAAATTTAAAGTAGAGTTGAAAAAGTATTGCATAAATGGGAGTTTTTACTCAGTAGAAGAAAGATCAGAAGAAACTACAGTTCAAAAGTATTGGAAAGCACGAATGCTAATGGCTTCATTGCCAGATGCAAGGCACTAGAAAACAACAACAACAACAACAGAATTTCTAAATAGGGTATAAGCCATAGCTGTAAGACTATAAATATGTGTTAGTTGTAGATGTATATATTAGTATAGATGTACATAAATAACTATCTTTGTGAAAGTTCTTTATATATAATTATGTATAACCATATGTATTCTGATGCTATGAATTACATTGTAATTTCTACAGCTGATAACAATAAACTTAATGTATAGGCACATAGTATTCTAGAGTAAGGAAGGAAACATCCTTATCATGCTAAACACAACACAGTGTAGCATTAACCTTTTGCTCTTAATGAGTGATTGCACAAATAGAAGCTACCTCATACATTGTAATGTGAACATTTCAGTGGCTCACAAGAAAATCCAGGTACTGTAAATCTCAGTGAGTGTTAGCAGGGTAACTGTTACCTGTATATTTGGTCGCCTTACGTTTTTATAGATGAAATGTTACTTAGGAACTCAAACTAAGGATGTTTGACATGGCCATGAACATCGCACTTAGTTCTATTTCTCTAAGATTTCTACAGCCATTTTACTGCAAAAAAATTGAAATGCTTAGTTACCTGTAGTAATGCATTTCTTCGTTTCTCAGCTTCTGTTGCTGCTCTCTCAACCTGCAACTGCTGATCTAATGCAGTTACTTCCCTTTGCAACTCAGAAAGTTGGTCTGTCAGGGACTGCTTCAGTGACTCTGCTCCAGAAATTTCTCTGCCAACACAAATTT
Source organism: Tenodera sinensis (assembly GCA_030765045.1). Taxonomy (NCBI): domain Eukaryota; kingdom Metazoa; phylum Arthropoda; class Insecta; order Mantodea; family Mantidae; genus Tenodera; species Tenodera sinensis. The sequence goes on along the minus strand of CM060969.1, from coordinate 33,198,666 downwards.
CAGCATTAACACCACAGGGTCATTATGTATTAAATCTAGTTTATGTTTACTTTAATTCACATGTCGACAAAAACAATTATTCTAATCTTCTCTCCTAGATGCATTGCCACTTACTGTGATACACATAAGTTCTCTATTTAAAATAGTTACTTGTCCCCAAATAAATTAATCTCAAGAATGTTATATTTTTAGGAAGTACGCTTATTATCTGCATAGTGCCACAATGTTTGAAATAGGTGAGAGTTTACCTTCAATGTTCAAACTTGAATCACCACACGGAGTGCCTATATAGCTTAGTTTATTGCTTGAAACAATATCTGCTAAGCTACATTGAATTAAGACTTTTGTATTCATGCAATTAAAAGTGTGTTGCTTTTCCATGCATCATCCAGTTGTTATAAGGTTGAATATGGTAGGTACCTCTGAGCCATGGCCAGCATCTATTAGATGGGTCTGACCTCAAACATCACATTTGTGGGAAAGATACATAAAAATACTTATTTGCAGTAGAAAAACATTCTCTGCAAGTGTAACAATTTTGGGTTTTTAATTGTTATATGTGTGTTTGTATATAATTTTATTCTTCAAAATTGATTTTCCATTTTTAAATTTTAGTAGAGATAAATCAATACCCAGAGGTATTTAACTTCAGCAGAGATCAACTCTTTACAGATTTTATAAATATAACAAATATCTTAGAGACTGCAAGCTTCACTTATCTTATTATTTGCTGCAAGTTCTTGAAATCAAATGCAATCTAGTTTCAGAATATATTTATCACATAATCAGTACCACTCATGTTTATACTCGTTGCTATACTTGCCGCAAATACTAAGATAAGTGAAACTTACAGTCTCTAAGATATTTGTTATATTTGTGGAATTATATTGCTTCACTGATAATAGCTTCACTTTTTCATACCTTTACAGATTGCTTAAGAAAATTTCCTCTTCCTCCTCTCCCTGTTCCTCCTCCTCTTCTTCCTCTTCCTCCTCTTCTTCCTCTTCATCTTCTTCATCTTCATCTTCTTCTTCATCATCATCATCGTCGTCATCATCATCATCATCATCATCATCATCTTCTTCTTCATCTTCTTCTTCTTCTTCTTCATCTTCTTCTTCATCTTCTCCTCCTTCTCCTTCTTCCTCTTCCTCTTCCCCTTCCCCTTCCCCTTCCCCTTCTCCTTCTCCTTCTCCTTCTCCTTCTTCCAATGGTCTTCCATTAGGTCTTCTAGCCCACTTGGAATCTGGTGTACCAATAGAGTTGTGAAATAGATTTTTCTCTTACCATATACAATATGATCCGGGCTTTGGGCCATGGTCTACTGGACTCCTTTTCTTCCCAGACTTGTTATCTGCAACTGCAGCAGACATCTTCAGTGGTGGCAAGGTCGAAGTATCCTGTGGAAATTTCAATAGCAACTGTGCTGGTTGCTCCATGGGCAGCAGTATTTATACCACTGGCTGGAGGGGAGGTCTGCTTTGATTGGTTCGGGTGAGCAGTGGGAGAAGGTGCCCAGTAGACCATGGCCCACAAGCTGGATCACACTGTATCTAGTATTGACATCAGCAGTGAAAGCCTTAGAACTTTGAAGATTTGTCTCTTGTTTGGATTTTCTAGTTTATTGCAGAGTAAGAGGTGGTGCCAAAATAGAGCTACTGCATCCTTTCTCGGTTTTTTGCTGTTGACAATCCAGTTTTTATGTATGCTATCACATGGTGCCTATTCATGTGGTCCATGCTATTGCACAGTGTGCAGCTGTCTGAGTTCAGGATTCCTATTCTCTGAAGATGTTGGGCAATGCAATTATGTCCGGAGTTGATCCAAAATAGAGCTACTGCATCCTTTCTCGGTTTTTTGCTGTTGACTGTCCAGTTTTAATGTATGCTATCCCATGTTTTTCCTCTCATAGCCTCTGTACAGGAACAATCATATTTCTGTTTCTAATTTCATTGGAGGATTCTTTATGCTTCATTTTTTGTTGTGGTTGTGGTTTTGGTTTTGTGATGAAGATTGGTACCCTTTTTTGCTTAAGTAAATGTAAAACCATGAATATTATTTTTGTAAAGCTCTTCACCATTTAGAAGGTCAATCAATTAATAATTGATTGTTCTAATACATACAAACCATATGTGGGCAAAGTCTGAGAGATCTGAAAAATTCAATGCCATAGCCGGAGTTTGAACCACGGATCTTCTGCTCTACACATGACAACCACTGAGCTACAATGGCAACCTGCCAGTACAACACCAAATTCCCTGACTGATTCGTGTTTTCCCAGTAGACCACAACAGAATCGCAAATTTGAAATAACATACCCTAATGGTGACTTAAAATAGTACCTCACATCCCACGCTATTAAATAACCTATTGAATTTTTAAGGTCTGATTCTAGCTATAAAACTTTGCCCACACACGGTTTTTGTGTATTAGAACAATAAATTATTGATTGACAGATTGACTTTATAAATGGTTACCAATCTAGGTAAACAGTTGAACTGTAGTCTTATTCTTTTGAATATACCTTAACACACAATTATGTGCAATTATATAATTTCATTTATTTGCAATGAAGTTCATGGAAACCCATTAAATTGGCTATAAAACAAAATAGCTTTTAAGATATACTTGCAAAGGAATGGTTCATACTTGTCTCTAGCCTGTTTTAACTGGCTGCACTGTATTTCAAGCAGTTCGAGCTGTGACTTATTCTGAGCTGCCTCTTTGGTGGCTGCACTGAGACGAGATTCCAGTGCAGACACTGAGGCTCTAAGTGACACACACTGTTCCCGTGCTGCACGTTCCTGCTCCGTTAGTGAGGAAACTCTGCCCTGAAGTTCATCTGAAAATTACACAATTTGTTTTACTTTTATGAACATACTGTTTTTCAGCATTTACTTGTACCAGGTCATATCAACATCATACATGTAACTAACACTTTCCCCAACATCTTCAAAGTATGATTTTCAAATGCAGACAATATTGTGACAATAGTGGCTAAAAGCTTTTAGAACAGATTTAAAACTTACAAGACCAAGACCATTAACTTCACTGTAGAGACAGAAAGATGATACCAGCCTATTTTAGATAGCTAAATAATGAGAAATAATAATAAAAACTTCCTTTGGGATATACAAAAAATCAAACCAAGCTGATAATGCATCAAATGCAATAGTTTCAACCCAAAGTCACACATGCATGCAATATTCAACAATCTACTGCACAAGATAGTCAACGTAGATATGATGGGTATAGGGGAATAGGTACGCTTAACACTAGAAGGACTGTGCCGGTCATTTTGACTGGTTTACGTTCTTTAAAAAAGTGTATACATTGAGGTAGTGTGATTATCACTTTAATATTTCATGACTTTTAACAAAATAGAGCAAGGGTGATTCCCTAAAATGTTTAAGTTTTTATAGCAGGTTTTAAAAAAATTATACACGCTTTTTACCTTAAAGTACCATAGCCAGTCATTTTGACTGGTGCGATTATTTCGCACATGTCATAACTAAATCGTGGTAACAATGTATTCTAAAGTTATCCAAGGCTTTTGGTTATTGTTGTAGCCCAGTTTAATAATGTTTAGTGCTAGAGTAGACGTGTCGTAACTGACAATTATAACAATGTGGTCTGAAAATAATCCAAGGTTTGCAATCATTGTGGAAGCTTAGTTTGAAAAAGTTTAGCTTCAGAGCAGATGTGTTTTAGAAGTTGTGTTAATACAGTGAATGGCAAAATATTTTTGAGGCCATACTGCATCATTGCCAGTCACATCATGATTACCACCGTATCTTCGAGAAGGTGAAATGTTGAATTATTTCCATAGTTTACCAGACAAAGAGTCAGAAGGAGAGAACATATTTAGTGATGATGAATTATCCAATAATGATGATGATGTTGAATATATTCCTCATCAATCTGATAAAAGCAAATCGTTGGAATCGGACGTTGGTGATAATACAATGATTGAAGAACCTGTACAGGAGCAGGCAAATGACTGCGCTGTTGCAGAACCACATGAGCCAGTCCCATGCAAGAGAAGCAGATTCAATCGAGGACGTCGAGCTCCACAAGAAATGAACTTTCCAGTTGTGGGAAGTAACGAGTCTGCTGTTGATGGTACAATGTGGACAAGAATTGAACCGGGAAATACACCTGGCAGACGTGGCATCACAGTGTACTGACAGAAAGGCCAGGTCCTACAGAATACATAAAGAAGCTGATAGTGAGTGGAAACTATGCCAGCGCATGACGAGTATTGATGGATGCTAACATTCTCCAGAATATGAAAAAATTCATTGAGATAAGGGCCCTTCGAGACCTTCAGGACAATTCTTTGACTCTTGAACTAGACCAACTTGAAGCAGCTATAGCCATATTGTATGCCTGTGGACAATATGGAGGGAAGAACTGTTGTTGTTGTTGTTGTTGTTTTCTAGTGCCTTGCATCTGGCAATGAAGCCATTAGCATTCGTGCTTTCCAATACTTTTGAACTGTAGTTTCTTCTGATCTTAATGCTTCACAGGTCTTCAAGTGTTCTTCATTCATTTCTGCTGGATCGTTACACAGGACACATATTGGTGAGGCTGAGATACCTATTCTGTAGAGATGACTTGCTAAGCAGTCATGATTTGGAGGGAAGAACTTCCCCTTGAAATTTGTGGTCAAAAGTGGGGGACCACCATTTTTCTCTCGTTTTATGGGAAGGAACAAATTTATTGAGCTCATGAGGGTCCTGATATTTGAAGATAAACATACACGCTACGAAAGACTGAAGACAGATGGCTTTGCAGCAGCCACACCAATTTGGAGCCCATTTGTACATAACTACAAATTGAGCTACAATCCAGGTGCAGCTATTACTATAGATGAGCAGCTATATCCATGCAAGGCTCGGTGTCGCTTTACTCAGTATATGAGCAACAAACCGGATAACTTTGGTTTGAAGTTCTGGCTTGCTGCAGGTTCTAAAACAAAGTTTATGGTGAATGGGTTTCCTTATTTAGGAAAGCATGATGAACGACCGCCTAACATGTTAGTACCAGAGTATGCTGTCACACGACTTATGCAACCTTTCATTTCAAAAGGAAGGAATGTTACTTGTGAATTTTTTTACTTCTAAAATTCTTGCTGATCAGTTGAAATGGAAGGATACAACTATGGTAGGCACACTGAAGAAATCGCAGAGAGAGATTCCTCCTTCTGCAAACTCTACCACTGGATCTTTGTACAACACCATCTTGTACAGATCTGAACATATTACCATCATGTCATATCAAGGAAAGGCAAAGAAGAATGTCCTTCTGCTAAGTTCAATGCATCAGTCTGTGGATGTGGATCAGGGAACCCAGGAGAAACTTCCAGAAACTGTGAGCTTCTATAACCCCACAAAATGTGGGGTTGGCATTCAGGATCAAATGTGTCGCCTATACACAGTCACGTTTGGTTGCAGGCAGTGGCTAATGCATATTTTCTTCAATGTACTGGACCTTGCTGGAATCAATCCATGGATCCTATACCAGAATGTCACAGGAGAGAAAGTAAGCAGGTGAGATCTTCTTCTAAAGCTAGCAGAAGAACTCTCTTCTCAATATGTGCTGTCAAGGAAAGGACCAACAAATGTAATTGTTGGGGTCACTGAACAAGGTAGGGCACGTAAAACGTCAAATTCGAGGCTGCAAAGGTCCTAATAAAACCAAGAATATGTGTATTAAGTGTAAGAAGTATGTGTGTGGCCCATGTTCAGTACGTGTGTGCTAAGTGTTTCGGCCATGATGGTTTATGGTTTGTTTTAAATGTGGGGAAAAAACAATGAAGTAATAAATATTTAAGGTCACACTGTGCTTACATATTGCTCCATTGTTGCTTGTCACTCAACAGTGGATTGACAACGTTTTTGATGTGACTCATGGACTGGTGAATGGTATGGTGCAGCGCAACTAGGGAGTTGACACTGTTTCTTTTACTTTTTATTTTTCCACAGCTGTCCACTCAAGATACCTTAAAAATGTAACTAATATTGTTCTTCCCTTCCTTTGCATCTACATATATGAAATAATAATGTTAATCCGTAAAACCAACAAGAATGTAGATTCATCCTTCATAAAGAATGAATCAGTGCATAAATATAAAATGAGACAAACCACAAATCTGCATGTCCATCAACTCAACATCTCCCTATGTCAAAAAGTATTTTGCACACTACCATAAAGATATATAACTACCTTCCAAAATGTTTAAAGCAAATACAGCAAGAAAATAGGTTCAAACTTTCTCCAAAGGCACATTTAATTAACCACTGGTTTTACTCAGTTCGGCTTTCTAGCTCAGTGGTGTCAAGGTCACAGACCCCTCGGGGCTCAACTGGGCAACAGCTACATATGACGGGCAAAACATGACGTAATACATATCAACACTAGAAGCTTTATCAATTGACACCTGTTTACTTGCAAGTTGGTCGCGTCCACGAATAATACCTTTCTTGGAGTGGGTACACATGAATTTTTGCCTTCAGAATTGCCTACAAGGATACATAGCACAGGTACAAATTGGATCTGCGAAGGGGAACAGTACATCTCACGCGTAAATAGGAAACTACTTGACGTAGTTATTCATGTTGGTTAAAATAGTTGCAACCTTCTGATGATTAGGCTGAATTATAGTTACTATTAAACCTACCCTAGCCCTTGGGTTAGCATTCTCAAACTAGAAAGGACACCACTTACGCACTTACATGCCTCTTAAAGATAGATGTTTTTATTACTTTTCAATCCCAGATATAAAAATGTCCATCTATTTTGAATGAATGAATGAGTGAATAAATAAATAAGAGAATAATTATACGGTATTAATAATAGTGCTTTTAATACGAACTTGTATTATATATAATCTATATTTATATAAAAAGTAAATAGCAGCTTTCAAATCCTGTTATACCTTAAATGAATATTCTTAGCTACTTTGATTAAACATAATAACAGAATAGTTACTTGTATTATTTTCAAATAAGTGAAAAAAACCAAAACATTATTAGTAACAGGGGTTGGCGATTTTCTCCAAAGTTAAAGGAAAGGACTACATGCAAGTTGTTTGAAAACTACTGTCTTTAAAGATACATATTTTAGTGTTAAGCGTTTGTATAATGAATTTAAGACAATCTTACTGAAAACCTAAGTAAAATACATGTTACACATTTGTAGGATCAGTCATTTGGCATATTTTTCAATTCACACACTTTTCAAAATTTGACATACAAAGACAAATTCTAAGACTGGATGCCAAATTGCTATCCGAGAGTCTGTTTCTGTGGCGAGTTTTCAGGAGCTGCATTATAGAGAAACCCTGTTCACAAAGGTAGGTACTGCCAGGCATTGCCATACTTTTTGCTGCGTTGGGAATCAAATTTGGGAAACGCCTATTGTGAAGTTTCCGGTAAAATTCGATCAGTGCGTCTGAGCATGAATTGTCAAATTTCTCTTGAAAGCGACACTCACACTGTACTTGTAACAGCTCCAGCTGAACTGCTATATTACTTACTTTATCTATGTTCATAAGAACTCTGTATGTTGTATTTTTTAATGAAAGATACTGATTGCATATTAGGTACTGAATACTACAACCACAACTTTGCAGAGGAATTGTTTTCCCATTCGAAACATGCGAATCCAAATGACTCATGTCTGTACTCTCGGACGCAGCCATTGCTCTGCCTGCATCACACGGAAAACTGCACTGAACTGGTTTCTAACGGACTTGCCCTCTATGCCCAGGGCTCGGCGACTTGCTCTCTCCGTGGCATTGCCACTCGGGGCCACGATTGACACCACTGTTCTAGCTAATGAGTATAAATAACCTACCAACATATATTTTCTAATTCTGCAAACTTATATAGTTTACCTCTGGTAAATCCATACATAGTATCTTTGTTGCTTGCTGTCACTGTTAATATTTTAGGTTCCATTTGACATATCCATTATTGGCTGTACTTCTTTGTACCAAACAATTAATTGGATTAATAAATTACATACTAATGTATGTTATTTCTCAATTAATACAATACAAAATAAATATTAACCATAATTAAAAATGCATCATTAACAATTATAAATCACAGCATTATTTGGTGTTATATATGATGCCTATCCCCGAAAAATGGCAGTTGCAACCTTCAGGTTGATTATGAGACATGATTGTTTGGCAAAACATTTGAACAAAATTGGGATATATTCTTCACCACTCCGTCCTCTATGTGATCTGCAAGAGGAAGTGGACCAAGCCCAAAACTAAGCTAAGCCCCAGCACAACAGCCCATGAAGACCAAGCCTTACCCTCCCAGCCGCTGCGCCCCCCCACATCGACCCACTACGGGCATCATTGGTGGGGGGTGCAGTACTGGAGGGTGGTACGTGGTGAGCGTCTCAATCCCTCCCGGCCAGTTATGTGGTCTTCATGGCCTGAGACCGCTACTTTTCCATCAAGTAGCTCCTCAATTGGTCGCCCCAAAACTAATGAGGCTGAGTGCAACCAGTGCCAGACCTCCCAGGGGGGATAAAATCCCCATGCTGGTACCAGGGATCGAACCCGGGTCCTCTGCGCCAGAGGCAAGCGAGCTACCAATTGCGCTACGGAGGCAGTCGAAATGGACCATCAAATAAGCCAGGCCACTTCTAGTGCCCCATCCAACAGTGAAAAATATTGGAGAGCAAAAGGACTAATGGCTTCACTGCTAGAAATCCAGCACTAGCTAACAACAGCAACATATTCTACTACAGTCTTATGCAAGAAAATGCAGGGAAAACTGCAATATTAATTTCCATGTACTTCCACCTAAACATTACCAGTGGGTCTCTCAAACATGAGTTTGCATCATGATGAATATTTTAAATGGACCAAAATTTATGGAAACAGTATTAAAAGAAAATAAAGTTTCAAAATTTCATGCATTCATTTTAAAAACATCTTAATTGGGCATTTAAATGGCCAAAAAGTAAAAACCACAACTGGAACCTGATTTCACAATGTTTCAGGATTTCTTTCATGAACAATATAAAATAGTGATTTTCTTTTTTGAAATGTTATTGAAAATTCAGTATATAGTAAGCCTAACCTAAGTTAAGTATTTCAAGAGGGTGAATCAGGACTAAAAAATTCAATGCCATAGCCAGGATTCGCTCCGCAGATCTTCCGCTTTGCCCACACATGGTTTGTGTGTTTAGTAACACCAGCAGTAAGCTTGTTGGCAAAAATAAATAATAATTACTAACCAAGTTTTTCAGTTTCTGGTGTCATTTCAGTTGCAGTTTCTGATTTTGTGAATGTGCATAAAAAGTGAAAAATTCACAATTAACAAACTGATGTTAGGTATATGTATGTTGTTGCTGTTCCTAATTACATACTCACATACTCTGTTCTCATTTGGATTTCCAGTTCCATTCTCATTCCTCGAGAGTTATGCAATGAGCTAAGTGATAAATACCAGCTACTTGTAACCATGAGGTTAGAAACAAAATGAAGAAGAACAATATGTAAAAAATTGAACTGTATGGCCTTCTTTCCACAACATTTCCTCAGAAACCATTGAGACAACTTACTGAGTGATTCTGTCAGGTTACGTTCCTGTTTCTCCCAGGATGCTTGCTGTGAACTGCTAGCTGCTTGCAACGATTGTATCTGCCTGAGAAGAGGCTGTGTCACTGCAGATACAGACTGTGCTGATTCCTCATTACGTGCCTCTGCTCTTTCAACCCGTGCTAGAAGGTCACTGCATTCCTGCCGTAAACTGGCCTCACGTCTGAAAAACCATATCACTTCCATTATCTATTTTCTTTTCTCTACTTTTACTGACAACCAGTAAAGAATATGAGCCATTTAATACACTGAAACGTTTTCAAGATCATTCAATCTCATCCTCAGCCATTTGACTTTGCCTTGAGAATACCAGTGAAGACTGGTGAAACTTAAGTCAGTGATTAATTATTCAACAACTTACACCATATATAAAAGATAAGTGAAGCCTATAGTCTATATATTTGCTAATATTAGTAGATTTAATTTACTTCACTATTAATAGCTTCAGTTTTTCATTGAATGTTTGCATTTATCTATTGTATAATGAAAAAACTGAAGCTATTAACAGTGTAGCAATACAAATCTACAAATATAACAAATACCTTAGAGACTATAAGCTTTACTTACCTTAGTATATGCTGCAGATTCTTGAAATTAAACGCAAATTTGCATTAATTTCAAGAACTTGCAGCAAATACTATGAAGAGTAAAGCTTATAGTCTCAAAGATATTTGTTGTATTTGTAAATTATCAATTGTAGTAAAAGTTACACAAATGTATCACATTAGATTTTGCTTGCTTATATGTTGCAGGTTTTTACTCAAACCCATAATTTTGTGAAGATCCTAGGCAGATTATAAAAAGCCGACATATGGTAAAAAAATGTCGCAGTTCATAAAATGATGGTACTTGTTAGGCATATAGTGCAACTTTATTCTCTACACCACAACTTTTCACAATGTGCCTATAATCTTCACAAAATGTTTGGCTTCAGCAAAAGCCTACCACATCTGACAGGGCCTCTAAAGCTGGTAGGTAGCAAAAAGAATTATTATAATTCTCAAAGGACCAGGAAAAAAAAATCTGCATTGCACTTACATGACTTTCTCTATGTACTCTTGTACTAGCCATTCTTACAAATTCTTATTCCTATATCTTCTTTGTATTAGTTGAGATAAACATTTGCAAAAATTATCTTAATGCATATTTCCTTGTAGGTGCAAGGGAAATATGGGAATACAGTAGGCTTTGAGTGATAGGCAAATCTTTTAAACCTTTGAAATCCCATTCTCTTTGCCTGGTTGACATATAAAAAAATGAATAATGATGTTCCATTTGACAGAAGTATTAGTTCTCCAAAACTCACACAAATAATAGGGAATATCTCTGAAATGGTTCACTCTACAAAAAAATTTATTTGGACATAAATTGTGTGTTTTAGCAAGATCTACATTTTTTGTAAAGTAATGTTTGGTCTATCTCTTATGGTTTATCAGTTATGCAAAAGTCATCCAGAATAAGTAAGGATTACATGGGCTATATCCAGAAAATTCAACATATATATTTAATTTGCTATAAAAATATCTCAAACATGGCATTTTAATCAAAATCATTAGTCATTTTCAAGAAAATCAAAATTTTTGAAAAATTTTCCATATAGAGGGCAGTTTAGGGTGGAGCAACTTTCTTCAAAATCTTTGTCACATCCTTGAAAAACGTTAACGTTAAATACCAACTTCTCGTTTTTGAGTTATGCTGTCCACAGACTGATGTACAGACACACAAACATACACACACGGAACTTTTTCTAAAAATGCTTTTTTTTTTGGATTCAGGGGGCCTCAAAACATATCTTTCCGGTGAAATCTCAACATCAAATTTTTGGGTGGAATACAATGTTTCCTCTACTTCCTATATGTAGTAGTTTACTCTAGTTTACTATATGACTGATGAGAGAAGGGTTCCAGCTTCTGAAACAAGTTTTGCATAAATTACAGAGTAAGTAAAGCAAATGTGTCCAGAAATTCAAATCCTAATTAATAAACTAGAAGTAGCACACTGTGAAGCTCAATATTGTGACTTTTTGGTTGTGTGTTGAAAAGTAAAGAAGACTGCTGTGGTCTAGATAAAGAAACACTTTTATTTCCGTAAACAGTAACTTTGTACACTCGTTGCAACAACAAGAAAGTCTTTTCCGATTCTCCAACAGCACGGCTCCGAACTCGTAACACAAAGAACTAACTCTTCTCCGTCGGCACAACTCTCCACATCGTCTGTCCGTCTCCGTCGGCACGACTACTCAACCTTCATATACGTCTGACTGCCTGGACTCACACTTTACCGCTATTTATATCTCCCAGGCACTATTCTGGAAGCTTCAGGAACGTTCACTTATTGCGGCGAGATATACAAAGTAGAAGATTCCAGTAGCCTCTATCCTTTTCTCTCTTTCGGCAAGCGCCCCAACAATGCGGCCATTCTCTGTCTCTTTCCTTCGGCTCCTTTGCGGTAGTGCCGACAATAATGCGATGGGTGACACTGCTGTTGTCGGCAATTAGATGCATCGGGCGCGGTGACAATATTAATTGCTTTTTTTAATTAAATAAATACGAAATTGCTTCACACAAATTGTTATTTACACAGGAATAGAGCAACTTTCCTACATCATTGGCTGCTCTTGTCTATTGGATATAATTAGCCGATCCACCACTGTCGAGTGTTTTTCCTCTGGTGTAAAATGGACAAACCTCATGAGCCAGTTTTCTTCATGTGGAAGATAAAAATGCATAAATTCATAAATTTTTTCCCAAGTAGCCCTTGGGGTATTTATCTCTGATGTGAGATTCCCTTGTGGTTAACCGGGAAAAAGTACGAATCAGTTGGAGAATTTAATGTCATACTGGCAAGTTGGCCATGGTAGCTTAGTGGTTAAAGCAGCCGCTTACTAAGCGGAAGATCCGTGGTTCAAATCCCGACTATGGAATTGAATTTTTCAGTTTCTGATTCAACCTCTTAAACATTGTCCACACATGGTTTGTGTGTTTAAAAACACCAGCAGTAAGCTCATTGGCATAAATAAATAATAAGCCTTATGAATTCTGATTTTCCATTTGAAGAAAACCTGCTCATGAAGTTTGTCCATTCTATACCAGAGGGAAAACAGTCAACAGTTGAAGACTGACTGACTATATTCGACAGTCAAGAGCAACCGATGGTGAATTTAAGTTGCTTCAGAACTAGTCCTGCATAAATAATGGTTCGTGTAAAGCAATTTTGTGTCTATTTAACTAAAAACAGCATTTATTTTCGACTCCTAATATTTAAGTACGAGGTGAAACATGTGTACCAATCTTCTTCTCCAGCAGTTGTTTTCGTTTTACCTCTGCTGGGTGACGTGCATAATACATATTTTTCAGATTTGAGAAATGAAAGTATTTTTGCTGCAACTGTACTATAGTATTATTATTGCAGAATGTAACTTACTTGGAATGTTCCTCCTCAGCTCCCCTCAGTTTTAATCTGAGGTCCTCGACCTGAGCTACCAACTGCTCCTGCTCCTCTTTTGCCAACTGCCGTGCTTCTTCCAGTTCTGCCAACAACTCTTGCTTTGCTAACCTTTCTGCATTCAGAGCTGCTTCTTTCAGTTCTCTGTCATGAGCTGCTGTTGTCTTCTTACTCTCCATTAGTTCTCTGAAAATGAATAAGTATATTTTAAGCCAATGGTAACATTCAATTGCAGCTGTATTCATTTTGTACAGAATTAATAAAATTCATTAAATTACATATTTTGGGAAATTCTTAACATCTTAAAACTTTAGGAGGCTCTCCATATAAACTGCCCTTTATTTACGGTAGGTTTTGCTACAATTGGATTCATGTGTGGAATTTTTGTGCAGTGCAGTCTGGTGATCTTTGCCATTTATTATGGTAGTGCTGAGGTTAGGTTATGTTTTGGGTTTCATGAAGGATACACTCTGTCCAGTGAGAGAATGAAGTAGGCATAAACACATCACTGGTTGTATAACTCTGCAACCATGTGTGATCACAATGACAGAACAGCCATGTGGATAATAATCTGAATTTCACTACATGATGTATAATATGCCTTTTTCACAAGGCACATATTTTATAGCATGTAGCACACAGATATGCAAATTAATCATTACTTATGTTATTGCATTCCACTAATCTGTGCTGAACATTGATTTAATACTCTCCAGATAGGACATCAGCGTGTGGCTCCATTTATCATTATCCAGATTTATCAAGTATTTTTCCATTCAAACATCTGTAACGCTTCATCATTAAATTTGTCCTCCTTTACATACCTTATCCTTCCTTAGTTATGCTAGGGGTTCTAGGCAAAGTTTCTTTAATTCTTTCTTGAATATATTAAAGCTGATAACATTTTTCAATTTGATAGGGAGCTTATTATGCAATTCATGAGCTGCAGCAGTAGATTTTACATTTATATGTTTCTAATCTATGTAATTGAATATGAAAGTTTGCATTTCCTCTAGTGAGGTGCTCACGTATTTGGTTATTTGTTTTACCCACATCTTGCCTGTTAAACAATTGTAGTATTACTTCATATATGTACAATGAGTACGATGTGAAAATGTTTAGGTCTTTAAAGGCTTGCTTGCAAGAATCTGACTGTTTCACCCTTAAAATTAATTTTAATGCTCTTTTCTGTAGAAGGAACACTCAGTATATGTTTTAGCACAATGTTCCTGCACAGTTATCCCATATGATAAATGAGGATAGACTAATTTGTAGCATAACATTTTTAGTGCCTCAATATCCACCAGATTTGTCACTTTTTTCATTACAAATAATCCTGAACACATTTTGTTACAGAAACATCTATATGTTTATCCCACATTAGATTTTTATCCAAGATTGCTCCTAAAACATTTGCACTATCTACTTCATTTAATTCCCTATTTTCAATATCTATCGTGTATTTTTAGTGGATCTGCTCCATGAAGTTTGAAACTGAATGTTGTTGTTGTTAGCTAATGCTGGATTTCTGACAATGAAGTCATTAATCCTCTTGCTCTCCAATATTTTTCACTGATGGATGGGGCACTAGAAGTGGCCGGGCATATTTGAAGGTGGTCTCGATCCATTTCCTCTTGCAGATCACATAGAGGACAGAGTGGTGAAGAATATATCCCAATTCTGTTTAAATGCTTTGCCAGACTATCATGTCCTGTAATCAACCTGAAGGTTGCAACTGCTGTTTTTTGAGGATACTCAGGAATTACTGTTTGAATGTTTGGTAGTTCCCATCTTTTATTTTTTTATTTTTCATAGTAATATTTTGCAATAATTTTTTTGAATTCAGAGTTGACTAATCTTTTAGCTGTATAAAATGGTATATTAACTATAGATTTTTGTATACCACTGGTACCCTTTTTTGCAAGAAAATCAGCTTTCTCATTACCACTCAGTCCACAGTGAGCTGGTATCCATTGGAAGACTAGGTGTTTTTGAAGTGCTGTTAGATGGGTAAGGATTTTCCAACATTCTATAATGGTTTGGATTTTTTGGTGACAATTTGGAAGTAATTGCTATAATTGCTGCCCTGGAATCTGGGAGAATAACTGCTTGCTGAAAATTGTGAAATTCTGTACAAAAGATTTTGTAGGGTCATTCGAATTAACTGAATGTAATTAGTCTTATTTAAGCACCCAAGAATTGCATAACTTGTGTTGTATTACACAGTCATATTTTCTAGAGCCTGTAGACTTAAATCCTGTATTCATCAAGCAATCAAGTGAAGTACCTTTGTTTGAATGTTTGATCATAGGAAGCATAAAAATCTTCATTTTATGCTCCAGGTAGTTATTACAGTTAAAGTTCCAAATAGAGCCTTTTTACCTTAAAAAAAAAAAGATCACTATTAGGTATCCTGACAAAGTAAAATGATACATCACATAAAGTAAATAAAAACATAACATAAAATGTAACAACATATTCAGTATTCTTTCTATCGAAAAAATATAAGTTTATGGCAGCCATATCTTCATAAAATGAATCACATGCTACAATCTAACACACTACATTGTGCATGGTTGAAAATTGCCATGAAGTTATAACCAGTGGGGGTTTTGTAGACTTTGTTTTAATGCGTGTTTCACAATAATATTTTCCCCACCTTTCTTTTTAGTTCTAGCTGAGATGGAACAGTCATTTCCCTCCATGTTCAATCAAAAAACACAACTGTGCTGTACAATGCTGCACTTTTTGAGTTTAGTGGCCGTTAGTTCAACCCTGCAATTATTTTTCATGCATGAGACTTAACCACTGCTAGCAATTCTGTCTTCACCAGACCCTCATCGAAAGCAATGTTTTTACTCATCTTTTCTCCGAGAAGGATTTGGTATATATTCTAACCTCACACTATAGTACAGGGCATGGTCCATCATAATGACTCTATTTGGTGAGAACCTTTTCAAACCAGGATTTGGAAACATTGCTGCTCATTTCTTTGTAATAGTTGCTGATTGTTTTGGAAACAAACACAAGTTTGACATTCTCAACAAAACCATCTTCACTTCCTATGTGTAGCATTATTAGGCTCTACCTAGAGGTAACATGCCGGCCTCTGGTTCTCAAGATCGCGGGCTCAAACCTGGTGGAGGGCAATGGATTTTTTTGGGCATAAGAATCCTTAGAATGGCTTCCTTTGGAAGGGAGGTAAAGATAGTGGCCCTTAGTTGTAGATTAATACATGTAAAAGAAGCTCAAGTGTAATAAAGAGGCCTCTGAACCATACTAAAGTCTTTCATGCTCAATATAGAGTGGGACACAGAACCATAAAGTTAAAGAGTGTGCATAAATAAAACTCAATTACAATTTTTTTTTCATCAGTAGCTCACCTCTCTCCATAGGATTTTTAAGTCCACCACTTAAACCTGACTGAAATACTTGCTTCTTTGATTTTATAGTGGCATCAGTCCATGCTTTGCCTGTCATTTGTTCCTCATGAACCCAGGTTTCATCCAAAAGTACACCTTCCATGTTCTTTTATTTTGTGTAGAAAAATTTTTGCAAAAAATGTCGTTTTTGTTCACAGTAACACTCTTTCCTTTTCTGCTCACAAACTCAAAACCAATTTCCAGCAGCAGTTTGTGAAGGACGATTGCTCCAAGTATGGAAGATCAGCATCAGAATTCATTGCCAGCAGCACTTTGTTTAAGGTGGAGAGTATATTATTAACAAAGAATTGGTAAACTTTATGGTGGATTGCTGACTTCCCAAAATCATTGTACACAACATCCAGCATTTGCCTGGAGCACAGTCTCTTCTTGACAGGGCTTTTAGTCTCACCAGTAATGGACTTCTCCTTATGTACACCATAAATGCTTGTAGCTGATATTCTGGTGAACTTAGATATTAATTTCACCACTTTGTGTATAGCAAGTTCTGAATACTTTTCATAAAACTTGTTAAATGCATTGAGTATTATGTATTGTTTTTTTGCCACTTTGTAGCAGTTTTCCATGCTTATAATGAACATTAGCTTGTTCAGCTATATCAACTTTCAAATTGTTTGGTTCTGTGCCATTTCCACTTAGCAAGCCAGTTGCATGCACTGTATGAATTATTTTTATTATAAATTATAAACTGCATATTTTTATAATTTAATTATGGTTGGTGTAATATTTTTTGCTTTAAAATGAAGTGTGCTCTTAGAACCCATTGTGGTATTTTCAAAGGATCTATTCAGAAAGTGAAAGCGTCACACAACGATGAAGACTACGTGCTATGGTCAAGAGTCACATGGTTTTTAAATAAAGAAATTAACAAAGCTATCAACAGTGAAGCAATAAGAATCTAGAGTAAGAACAAATTAGAAACTAAAAGCTCCACTTATCTTAGTAATATTGCAAGCTTTTTGCTGCTGACACGTTTTGAGAATGAGTTGGAGTCAACTCGAAATGTGTCAGCAGTAAAAAACTTGCAATATTACTAAGATAAGTGGAGCTTTTAGTTTCTAATTTGTTCTTACTTTAGAGTCACATAGTTTTGTTTATATCTACTTTGTTTCCTGCTGGACTTAGTTTAGGTATTAGGTAAGGCAGATAATATTGGTAGAGGTCAAGGATTCTTTCAGGATGCGATCATAACACATACATTTTTCAACTCTCTTCTAAATATATAGGGAGCTTTGGTAAACACTGTAAAGCTTTTCCTAAATTTCAATCACGTATAACAGCAGCAGAATATTGTAGTTATTCTAAGCTTTCTGCATGTTTATCACACAAACTGTTTGTACTTTTCTGACAAACAATAACAACTTTATTGCCCATAATTATTTGCAGATAGAAGTGAGTTCATGATTAATTGGCCTTATATGTTGTTCATTTTGCACCACCTAAAGGCACATGTAGATTAAGGGATTCTACAAATGTGAACAACTTTGCCTTAGTTATGAAGTGATGAGATCTTTATAAATGGTATTTTCAGTTATACCACAAAAACTTAGTCCTCATAGCCTCATGCATGTGGGAACATCTCCCCCATTGTATGGGCCTCAAGATGTTAACATCTGGATCACTAACATAACTATACTGGGAAGCAAGAAAGAAAATGGAATATATCCAAGCAACCGAGCATTAGACTACTACTACTTTATTGCCCGTTACTTGCAAATTACAAAATTTAAGCTCGATCAGCATCTTTAGTAATTAAGTATGTAATGATTACATAACACCACATTTATAAGAAGTTCACTCACATATTATCCACAAAATCAGTTTAGAGAAAATCCTATTTGATCAGAACATTGAAAGAATGCTTTTACATTACATTATAATGAATCAAATCAGATTATAATTTAATATGAGAAAATATGAGGAATATTACGATATATAGTTAGGTGATACCAACAGCCTTAATGGAAATGTTGGAAAATGAAGCTGCATATGGGCAAGATTTTTTTGCTGTTTTGAATCCCTTTTAATTTATACCACAACTATACCACTTTGTTTGCAGTATCATTCAATTAAACTAAGTGCTACTCACTGTTTTGCCAAATCTAGTGATTCTTTCAATGTGTCTATTCGCTTGTTAGCATCATCCAGTTGCCCATGTAGACTGGCCAACTCCTTCTCCTGTCTCTTTGTACGAGCAGTCAGCTGATGAACAGCTTCAATCTGTGTTCGTTCCACTTCATCCTTTGCTGCCAGGGATCTCTTCAAGCGTTCCACTTCCTCACTTAGGACATCTAGCTGTTCCCTATGCAGATTACAGTTTTACTACTTGACTAGGTATAGCTCACTAAGCTCTTCACTATATTACGCTATTTAATGAAATTAAGAAACAACAAGTTTTAACATTTAAATGAGCACAAACACAAGGCCATTCTTTGACCTTATGGTTAGGGCAATTTAAGAATAGCTTTTAGGAAATGATAAAAGCATAACAATACAAGCAATTTCATAACATACCATGTGATAGGGGGATAGATGCTATTCCTTTAGGAAGTGATTCTGTGCACCAAGACCAATAAAAAATTCTAATGTTTTATTCTGTTAACACTAATTTCAATAGAGAAAGATTTTCTATACCTCTGGTTCCATTATCATATGCATATGTGGAACAATTTAGTAAGTCCTATTGAAGTATATCAGGCCTTAGCATCTCGGGGAATAGCTTGAACGACCTTTTTTTTTACCTTTACAATTTATTAGTCATGCAAATATCTTAAACTTATAAGAAAAACTGTTAAGGGCATTTTTAAGGCAATTAAAATTAACAAACAATTGTTCATATAAAGATTAGTTTTGTGTGTAGGAATTTTCTTGTACATCTTTGTCTCACTGAATTCAGTCTCTCTCTCCTCTTCCCTCCCTCTTGCTCTCCCCCTCTCTCTGTCAAGTTCCCTAACTAGAAAAAATGCTTACTTTTGACTCTTTATTGTGCTATCATTCTCCTTCTCCTTGGCTCGCAATTTCTTAATGATGTTAGAGTGCTGTAGCTGTTGTTTGGAGAGCTTCTCCCCTTCCTGACGCAACTCGTGGATAATTTCATTCTTCTCTGCTACCAAAGATTCCAGCTCACTCATGGATAATCGAGATGCTGCATCCTGCTTTGCTTGCTACAGTAATAATTATCAACATTAGTAGCTGTCAACTAACGGGTAAAGAGTGTACAGGAATTCATTAAACATGTTCTGCATGAAACGACACTATGAATAGAGCTTCAAGTGAGTTGTTTAATCTTATCAACACAAATAATGCAGCTGCAATTCTTTTGAAATATGCTCCAATTTCTTATTTTAAAGAGCAACACATTTTACAGACCTCTAGTTGTTTCCTGAGTGTTTCTTTCTCCCTAATGGCTTGTTGGAACTTGCGCTCTAGTGATGATAGTCTCTGTGTGTATTCTTCAGTTATCTGGTGTATATCTTGAGTTTCAGCTGCTTGCGACTGCACAGATGCCTCCAGTTGACTAAAGCAAACATTTATTGTTCATCCAGAAAATCAGTATTGTACAAAGTACAGTGATATAGGATACATCAATTATAACATTAATTTAGCTTATAATTTCTTTTGATAATAGATGTATGACATAACTATGAAATAGAATGATCCAAATAAGCTACCTAGCAGTATTTTTATGCAATGGATATTTATTTGTTTCAAATATTCCTTTACTGTAAAGAAGCAGTGCTCCTACAAGAAAGCCTTTGTTTTGTTTTTGAAAACTTTATAGTTATCTATAGATTTAATGTAATTTGGAAGTGAATTATAGATCATTATGCTGGAGTGAAGCATTCCGTTTTTACACATAGTAATTCTAGTTGAGATTAAGTGTATATCCTTGCTCTTTCAAGTGTGGCATGTATGAACATTTTAATTGTTTTGGAATTTGTTCTATTCTTTCTTACTAACAGTGTTGTCTCAAATATATAAGCACATGCCAATTTAAGTATACCAAGTTTCCTGAATAATGGCTTGCCAGACCAACTTTTTTTCACCACATATAACCTGTGTTGCTTGCTTTTGTTTAATAAACATATAATTAGCTTCTGGTGAATTTCCCCAGAATATTATTCCATATTTCACTATGGTGTGTATGGGTGCATAACATACAATTAACACTACATGACAGTGTGTCTGCCTCACATTCAAGAGGTCGCGAGTTCGAATCTTGCTTAGGGTAAGTTATCCAGATAAGGTCTTTTACTGAGGTTTTCCCTTATCCTGAGAAGATGAATGTCGGTTAACTTAAAGCTTCATTGACCTCAGGCTCATTTGAGCGTTATTTCACCCATTTCATTCATTCACCATCCAATATGACACTACACAGGAAGTTAACAAAAAAAAGAAAAGCCCTACATGAGTGCTGGCCTTTCCACCTAACATTCTTAAGGCATAAATATTACTACTTAAATATTACTATATAAATGTCACCAAACAATTACGTTACTCAAGCTAACAAATTATGATATTGCTCACATATGTATAGAGAAAATTTACCTCTTGAGATCTGAATTGATTTCCTGAAGTTCGACATTAACTCGACTAAGTTCTATCAATTTTGATTCACGAGCTTCCAATATATCTGTCATCTCACTGATTCTCTGCAAGCAAAATAATCCTTGTGTATAATTATCTCATTTTAGAAGAAATTGATGTAAGAGAGAAAGAATGTAGAAGGCATTCTGGAAAGAGATAAAACTAAGAACAGGGAATATTGAAAACAGGAATTAGATATGCACCAATCTTAATAACAAAAAATCTTTAAAACTACACTAGAAGTTAAAAGACATGAAGACAGCTAAGTTAAACGACATGATAGCTATAAAAAATTCAAAACTGCTTTACAAATTATTTAATTAAAAAGGTGTTCTATTCTCTAGATGAATTTTTAAATAAATGAAATGTTGATGTATTCAAATTTATTAACTTTAATGGCATATATGTACAAGGCGCATCCAGAAAGTAAGTCCCGATGACCGATAAAGAAAACAAAAACATCACTAAGTAAGAAATATTTATTGGAATAATTACATAGACTCACTGGCTGCTTTTCAACATAGTCACCACCATTGTTGAGGCATTTATTGTAACGGTGCACCATTAATGGTATCCCCAAGTCATAGGATTCTACCGCCAATGTCCACAGCCACGAAGTCACTTTATTCTGCACCTCAGCGTCACTGTGAAAACATTTTCCTGCCAGAAAATGCTTCATGAGATGGAAGAGATGAGTCACTTGGACCAGGGTCGGAGCTGTAGGGTGGATGTTCGAACACCTCCCATCCAAATTTATTCAACACAGCGTTGGCTGTATGGGGTCTTGCATTGCCATGCACAAGCGTAATGCCTCTTGTCAACATTCCATGTCTCTTGATCTGGATTGCCCACCTGAGTTTATACAACGTCTGGCAATATTGATCAGCATTTAAGGTCTCCCCTCGCGGTAAAAAGTCGCACAAGAGGACACCATGTCAATCCCAGATGACAGTGCACACGTGATTTTTTTGACAGAGATTGTCTGTTTGAATTTGGTCTTCACAGGTGAACCATTATGCCACCAATGCATTGATTGTTGTTTTGTCTCTGGTGTGGCATGTCCCCAGTCACCAAGGAGGTTCTGTCTTTTGACCCGCCATTATCAACAAGTCCATGTCGGACGGTGTACCAAATTATCCTCTACCCATACTCCTTGAAGCTTGTTCCAAACTGCTGCAACTCCATTCTACATACCAATAAACCCTTGACATTTATTTGCTGTATGATTTTGACAGGAATATTCTTGCTCCTGTTCGGTAATCCAACCAGACAATCCCATCACCTACAGCCAGGTGCCAGGTGCGAGAAGTATACAACACAACACTTTACTTATAATTTCCTGGAACACATTTTGGAGGCTGACATTCCTCCATTACAATCGGACATCGACTGGTTCTCCCTGGTGTGGATGGCTGGTTGATAATGGAGGAAAGTCAGCCTCCAAAACATGTTCCAGGAAATTATAAGTAAAGTGTTGTGTAGTGTTATTAATCGACTCACCTTTTTGGATTAAATTGATTAGAACAACATGGTTTTCAAATTTTCAGGAAAGAAGATATTAGACTCTTGTTTTAATTTGATGTAAAGAATAGTTTTGATTTAGCACAATATAATACAGTTATCTGCAACATATTCTATAACTTTTGACAATAGAATAATGAATTAATATTGTACTGAAAAAAGTCTACTGATGTCCATGCTTCATTGCTAGCAAATCTTTTACTGCCAAGCCATTTCTTCAAGTTTGGAAACAGAAAATAGTCAGAGGGAGCTAAATCTGGCGAATAGGATGCATAAGGAAGCAATACAAACTTTAACTCATTTATTTTGGCCAATACTGATAAATGGATATGTGAACTGTGTATAAACGTGATGAAAAAAAAGCAACTTTTTTTTTGTTGGTTAAATATGGCCTCTTTGCTCAATTTCGTCACTCAAATGCTGTAACAAGTTCTCATAATACATAATACTAATCATTGAGTGCTTTTCCTTTTTGGAGATAATCAAGAAAAATTATCCCACATGCATCCCAAGTCATAACCTTGCCTGCAGATGGAACTGCATTTGCCTTCTTTGGAGCCAATTCTCCCCTTTCAGTCCACTGTTTAGGTGTGAAGTGATGGACCCATGCTTCAGCCATGGTTGTGAATTGATGCACAAACTCTGCTTTATTGCGGCAAAACATTGCCAAGCACTCAACTGAAACATCCTCACAATGCTGTTTTTGTTCCATTATGAGCAAACATGACACCCATCTAGTGCACAGCTTTCTCATGTCCAAATTTTCAGTCAGTATGCAATGTACACCATTTTTGAAATGCCTGCAATGTCTTAGCTCACTTGCTTTCAGTTGACGGCCATTCAGTACCATTTTGAGGATTTTCTTTACAATTTCTAGCATGATCACCTCATTTGGTTGACTACTGCAATGTTCGTCTGGCAGCTTGTAAGGTCTCGCTTAAATT
Source organism: Tenodera sinensis (assembly GCA_030765045.1). NCBI lineage: Eukaryota > Metazoa > Arthropoda > Insecta > Mantodea > Mantidae > Tenodera > Tenodera sinensis. The sequence goes on along the minus strand of CM060969.1, from coordinate 33,175,096 downwards.
CTACCACCCAATATTTCACTGTTGTAAATGAAGGAGCAGACTCCCCCAGAGTAGAATCTAGCTCAGCTTTTATATTAGTTGAACTAAAATCTTTCAAATGAAGGTAATGTAACACACAATGACCACTTTTATCCATGTTTACAAATCCGCTGAGAACATTCACTATTGATGGCTGCCAAACAAATGCTAAACAACATAGCATCATCAAACTTCAAACTTAAGCTAAAAATCTAAAATAAGAACAAATTAGAAACTAAAAGTTTCACTTATCTTAGTAATATTGACACTTAATCTTTCACAGCTGACATGCTTCTATTTCTCTAATTTGTTCTTATTTTAGATTCTGTTGCTTCACTGTTAATAGCTTCAATTTTGCTTAATTTATTCAAACTTAAGCTTTATAAGGTTGGTACTTGCTACCAGAGCCATTTGTTTCAAAACAATAACCAGTATATATACATCAGGTAGGATACTTCTGGCACAGTCATTGTAAATCCAACAACAATTAAAACAATTAAATGGACCCATATATTTAATTGTTTGGTAAAAGATATTCATTTTGAAAAATAAGGGCAGCATTATAAATTTTGAAATACTACCAATTGATTCTGTTAAACTTGTTTTAGGACTGGCCCCATAGCTCAGTTGGTAGAGCATCTGCTGGTGTGCAAGGGGTCCCACGTTCGATTCCTGACTAGAAGGGTGGGAATTTTTCTTCAACAAGGATTATTCCCCATCCTCCCTTGAGTCTGGAAGTCTGAATGGAAGTGTGAATGTGTGTATGAGTTTAATGTAAAAAAAAAGCACCAAAGTAACACAAACCCAACATTCAATACCACTGTTAAGTAAGTGAACACCATTGGCAATTGTTCCAAGAGGTTAAAAGCTGCTGATACAACCTTCAATGTTAAAGGCAGCATATAAATGGAATAAAAAAAATAAATTTGTTTTACTTTCAGTGGTTAGTAATTCAATAAAAATTACATCACCTAGCATCCGTAACGATGAGGACCAGAATAAACAGTCTAAAGATATTACTGAAAAATAACGAAACTGGTCATTGTATATTCACAACTTAAGAAATCAGAGGCCTAGCTTGTATGTGTATATATATATATTTATTGATTTATATTGTTTCACTGTTAGTAGCTTCAGTTTTTTCACTGAATCAGGTAATACTTCCTAACATGCAAGAAATTATGTTACCTTTAGAAGTTTATCCACCTCAGAGCAATGGCTGTCATCTGATCCTCCACTTGATGTTTCCGAAAGTTCCCTTTGGTGACCTAACACAAATAAAAGTTCATTAGTGAGATTAAATACATTTATTCTATGAAATTCAATAGACACAATGAAGTTAGAAATCATGCCATTTCATTTTGAACTGCATGTAAGAACAATATTCAGATAATAATAATAAGGTCTTCTTTCTTGGAAGTTTGAAAACAGTGTTATTAATCAACTTATCTTTTTAGTTTAAATTAAAAAAAATTATTAAGGTCTCTTGCTGATTGAGAAAGTCAAAATTGCAGACTTTACATTTCATATATACTAGGAATTGAAATACACTACTCAAATTAATCGGAGGGACAAGATTTTGTTTGAGTGTATTTTTGTAGTGGTATTAATTGTTTTCTTGAATGAATGAATGAATGAATGAATGAATGAATGAATGAATGAATGCATGAATGAATAAATGAACAAATGAATGAATGAAAATAGCCTGTGTCGTCCCATTGAGAGCAAAGGCTTCCTACAAGTAGGAGTAGATGCTTTTAAAGACTCACATAGTAAGCTAGTTCGTGTAAGAGGGTACTGCACTTAACGCACCCTACACATTGAATTACACTGGATCACTTAGTTGTAGTTCTAGTTCTTTCCACACCTTTCTGTTTCTGGCTATGCTGGTTCACTGTCTTCCTGCTTGTTTTCTGAATAAGTCTGACCATTTGCATCTTGGTTTTCCTGAGAATCTCTTGCTGATGTAGGGGTCCCATTTGATAGCTTGTGCCATCCATCTGTCTCTTGCAGCCTCACCACGTGGCCACCCCATTTCCATTTGGTCTTCGTAGCCTGTTGTGCTTTTTCTCTTTTAAGATTTGTATTTAGTATATTTTGTTTTATGAACGATTTAGTTTATTTTATTGAATGAGAAATTGTTAGATTAAATTCATCATCAATTGTTATAACATTGTTATTGAATTGAATGTCATTATTATTTATGAGATTTGTTGCTAATATCTTATGTATCGAGGTGTTCAATATTCTGTCTTTCAGACAGATGCCAAGGATCTTCCTTTACATTTTCCTTTGGCATACCTGTAGAATGTTTCTCTCTTTGGCTTTGAGGGTCCATGTCTTGAATAACTAATCTTTATTCAACAATAACACAGACCATGTTTACTTCTCACAACAAACTTGGCTACTGTAAGCAGAAATTAAGCAGAGTGTAGAAAACAACAATGGACGATCCTTCCACTGAATCAAAGCAACAACAAAAGAAGTCATTTCAGTATATTGTATGGCCCCCATTGGCATGTGTTATAGCTGCACACCTTTGAGGCATGATTATGATTAACCTTCGCTTGTCTCTTTGTGGGATGCTGTTACATTCTAGAGTGTGGACATCTACAAGCTCTTGAGTCTAAGGAGCTATATGACGCTTCTGGACATTGCATTTTGGCATATCCCACAAATGCTCAATGGAATTGAGGTCTGCACTCATAGCAGGCCAGTTCATTGTCTGTATCTGAAGATTCTGTAAGGTGGTCGTAGTGGCATCAGCTGTATGTATTCTAGCAATGTCTTGCTGCAATACAAACTTGGGCCCCAACCAACTGACAGGCATAACATGATCCAGTACAACCTCAGCAATGTACCTGGCAGTATTTTTTCATCCTTTGACTACCACAAGATCAGTTTTACCATCAATATTGATGCCACCCCACAATGTGACACATCCAGAACCAAATCTGTCAATTTCTTGGACTGTACCTTCATCATAACGCTCACCATGACAATGATGAACATGCAGACGTACATCACACTGTGTTAAATGAAAGCGAGATTCATCAGTGAACAGCTCATTGTGCCAGTAATGAAGCCATCAGTTCCTATGTTGTTGAGCAAATCTCTGTTGATCTACCATGTGATGGCATTCCAATCGAGGGATCTTACAAGGTCTTCATGGTCTTAATCCCACCTCTCGAAGCCTGTTTTGTATTGTCTGATCACTGACAATAAAACCAGTTGCTGTCCTCAGGTTATTTAGATGGTCTCTAGCAGTGGCAGTGCATTGCTGAAGAGCTCAATTCACCACATATCGTCATCCCTAGCCAACGTTTTACATTTTGGACCCTGGCCTGGTCTTCTAGTGTAGGTGCCAGTTTCAATAAATCTTTTCCAGGCCCTTCCAACAACAGATGAAGTCACATTGATCTCTCTGGTCACTGAATGAGCTGTCCAACCTTCCTGTATAAATGTAACCCCTTGAACAACTTCAGCTTTGGATAGGTACCTCATTTTAAATTTATTGGATGTAAAAAGTTGTACAAAGATGCAATACTCCATTAACGACACAAAAAAGACACATCAACAATACATGAATCATTACATTCTATACGTAACCCACTTCAGTTTTCAATATAATGCAATGTATTGTAATACTGTCAGTGGGCTATGGCTTTAAAAGTTGTCATGGTGGATTATATATCTTAGTTAAATATGTCCGAACAATTGTATGTAGTATGCATACCTTCATTACAAACTGGAAAAATACTATGTCTTAACAAAATCTTGTCCTAATTATTTTGAGCAGTGTATTTTTGGGATCTAAATCATATAGGCCTAGAGCAAATTTCTCTACACAAATTTTGACAAAAAGAAAGATGTTATAACCACTTATGCTATCTAAAAACAGGATGGAAGTGCCAATTTATTAAAATTCCACTGCCACAACAAAAATAATTAATGAAGATGTGATATACCTGTAATTACAAACAATTAAAAATACTACAAGAAGCATGAATGTAACAATTAAAAAATAACTAAAGAACCTATTAATGACAGAAATTTGATCACAAGCAGCAGACAAATAAGAGCAACAATATTAAAGGTTATATTACAATCAAGAGATAAATTCAATGTAAAGTATCCCTCAGTGTGCTCCTTTACAAAAGTTGCTTTGAGGCATGTATGATGACTTAATGTTACAATGTTGTCATTCAAGCTTACAGTAGGTCTGAACTGATGGGAGGTCATTTCTTGAAATGAACCATCAAAAGGAATCTCACAAATATTCCATCTTTCAGATAACCACAAGAAAGAAAGAATAAAGAAAAAATAGAATTCTTTGAGTTGCTTAATAAATCAAGAAGTTTCAAAACTCAACTAAATTGATTTCTTTCAGCAACAAAACAGATATGAAACAGCAAACAAGCAATTTCAAAAAACTTCAATAACAACCACTCTTTTGATAAACCCATAGATCTTACATACAGCCAAGAATGACAACAGAAGAACACAGATACACGTGAACACCCACTTTTAAGAAGTGGCATGTAGAAATATTTTTTCCTAGACTTTTGCATATTGCCGATTTTCATTAAAACGTCTGGATTCTTGAGGTGCATTCTGTAAAAAACCACCCTGGTGGACTGATTGCAGGGCATTTACTGAGAATAGTTAAGCTTAATTGGAATAATGGGCATTTGAGTAATCCTCAATTTTTGTCATTCTTACTGTCTGTTTTCACAAGCTCATCTGAGTAGCTAACATCAAAATTGTTGTTTTCCATAATCCAAATAAAACAATCTAGTTATAATAGTATGACAAAATGACAGGTCCAGTTATTTATTATGTCACTTAATTTCTTGTAAAACTGAACCACCATTCACAACTTATGACCTGGCAACTCGCAGCTGTTCTGTTGTATCGTACCCTTGACACAAACTTTATAGACACTGCTCAACTGTTTACAACTCTGATAGTTAAATAATATAGTCCAGATGAATTACTGGCGACTATTCTGGAAGTCAAAGTTTCTAGAAGCTTCTCATAAAGAAGTCCCCACACTTTAAAAGCATGCAGTAGCATTTTTGTGAGCCAACATTGCTTGCTGGCTGGCATACACTAAAGCAGTGTGTGAGGTAGCTCCTTTGCCCGTGCCCACTGTGACAATAGAGTAGTTATTATTCTGAGTGAAAATTCCTAGCTTACTTTCAATTGCTATCCCCCCCCCACTCAAGTGTTCAAGATAAGAGATACTGAATGCTGCAAGTAGATCAGTTTAAACTGATTAGTGAAAGCCTCTAGCTATAAAATTGTAACATTACGTACTTCTCAGACTCATGCATACTTTAAATGCAATGAGACAATCTGTAATTCTTACACGTTTCTACAAAAAAGCATGAGTGAAAATTTTGTGCTTCCATTTACATAAACAGCAAACCTAGAGTCCCTAAGTGAACAAACAAATAAATACAGTGGAACTCAGATAATTCAAACATTTATAATTTGAAATTGTCATTAATTCAAAGATTTTTCCTAGTCCCTTGAATACTATATTGCAGCATAGTAAATAAATCACATGTAATTCGAATTTCATTTTCCTTAGCTTGAAGTTTTTGTTCAGAAATGTCAGTTGAAAATCTAAACCTGGAAATTTAATACAACTTCGTCCATGTATTTCTGAAAAAGAGATTATTGCTCCAGGGTTGTTTGTTTTGTCGGAATGCAGTTGGAGGGTGGAGCTTTCCTAACTGCCAACCTTGAGCTTCTATACCTGTTCCTGCATTCCCTTGTTTAAAACATGTGACCCTTCAGTGGCCGCTTGAGTTTCTTACGGCTTACTGCATTCCAAATCAATGCTGCTATTTCCCTTAGTAAACTATGTGTCCAGTACAAGACTTTAATTTTTGTGGAAAAAGTTGCCGTCATTCGAGAAGTTGAAAAGGATTTGAAGAAAAACTCTGAAATTGTGAAAGAATACGACATACCACCAAATACTTCATCAACTTATCTGAAGAATAAGCAGAAAATTCTAAGCAGTGCCTCAAGTGCAAATGGAAAGAGCCGAAAAAGAGTAAGACAACTGGAAATCCTGAATGATATATGTACTTGTATTGCTAAAATGTTAATTTTAGATACAACTTTGTAATTCAAGTTTTTTGGATATTTCAAACCTTGTTTTTGTCCCCTCAGCTTTGAATTGTCCAAGATCCACTGTATTTACATATTTTGTGTGATTTTTAGATTAAATTACTGACTTTTTAATCAAGGCTTCACGGATGATCAGCCATGTCAAATTTATGAATGTTGAGCTTTCGGCCATTGTAAACTCCATGCCCATCTTCAGGATAAAAAGCCTATACTCAGTTCTCCGTATATACTAAGGCTTGGTGGTTGTGGCTTATGTTGCCCTAGCCAATGAGCGTGTGACAATCGGTGATAGGGCCGGCTGTCGCATAGTATGTTTGCCATCGGCTGCAGTGTTTTCCCGCGGGTCCGAATTTCGTCTGTGGTTGTCAGTTGCCGTATTTTTTCGGGGGACTGTACTTTGTCCAGAGTCACCAGAATTGTTGTTATAGGTGTTTTTTATGGCTGTTGTCCAAGCAGAATTTAGTTGAAGTCCTGCCGTCTCTATTGTAGTTGCAGCTCATATCAAAACATTTTTCGGAAGACATCACGCAGCTTTTTAGGCATACACTCACTTCCATGTACTTCAGTTACAACGGCCAGTTTTTCGAACAAACGGATGGCATGCCATGGGTTCACCGTTATCACCGGCTATTGCTAACTTCTTTACGGAAAGTTTTGAAAACAATGCCCTAGATACTGCCTGTGGCAAACCGAAAGCTTTCTTCAGATATGCTGATGACACCTTCGTCATCTGGCCACATGGAGAAGAAAAGCTGGCCACCTTTTTGGACCATCTCAACAGTCTACACACAAATATTATGTTCACCATGGAAGTTGAGAGCGACAGTTCCCTTCCTTTCCTGGATGTTCTTATCTATAAGAAACCAGACAGCAGCCTAGGACACACAGTATACAGGAAACCCACACACACCAACTGTTATCTGGATGCCTCTAGCCTTCACCATCCCTCTCAAAAGAAGACAGGCATTTCCACCCTGTTTCACCGGGCATTTGACACTACAGAGGAGGACCACATTCAACAAGAACTTGTTGAGACACTTTACTTAAGAATGGATCCAGTGATCACAACATTAAGGAGGCGAGAAAGAAAATAGAACACAATAGGAAGAACCCACCACACTCCACACAAAGGACGGACTGCTGGAAGAACAAGATATACATACTCTTTTATAGGTCTGTCTTGAACAATATTTCCCGCATACTTGCAAGGTACAACATCAAGACCTTCTTCACCGCCCCAAAAAAGATACAAGAATATCTTAGGCCAGTGAAAGAACCACTTCGTCTCAAGGTCCCAGGAGTATACAGGATTCCTTGCGAATGTGGAAAGGTATATGTAGGTCAAACAGGATGCACAATAGAAGAAAGGTGTAAAGAACACCAATGTAGTGTCAGACTCCTACAACTGGAAAAATCAGCAGTAGCCAAACACTATAGAGAACAGGTCCATAAAATTAACTTTGAAGACATCAAAGTACTGGAACACACAGATAAATACTGGGACGGACTCATTAAGGAAGCCATGCAGATCAAACTACATCCCAACAACTACAATAGAGACTGCGAACTTCAACTAAGCTCTGCTTGGACAACAGCCATTAACAGCAATTCTGGTGACCCGGACAAAGTACGGCCCCTTGGGAAAATACGGCAACTGACGACCCCAGACAACGTTTGGACCAACAGGAAAACACTGCAGCTGATGGCAAACATACCACGCGACAGCCGCCCTATCACCAGTCGTCACATGCTCATTGGCTAGGGCAACACAAGCCACAACCACCAAGTCTTAGTATATACAGAGAACTGAGTGTAGGCTTTTTATCCTGAAGATGGGCATGGAGTTTGCAACGGCTGAAAGCTCGACATGCATAAACTTGACACAGGTGATCACCCGTGAAGCCTTCATTAATAATGCTTGCCGTGAAAGCCTCAAACCTTAAATTAATGACCTTTAATCTTGACGATTCCTGTAGGCTCAGATCGCTCTGCTGCCAAGGCTAATTTGCCTCTAGCAGCACGCTGAATGAGTTTGGCAGGACTCTGACGTGACTGGGTGCTACTGCTGTCACCATTTGGACTAAAATACAAAACATTAAAATTATGGTTAATTTATAGAAAAAAACGGACTCTGATTATTTATTGGTGCCAACAAACTTACTGCTGGTGTTCTTAAACACACAAGCTGTGTTTGGGTAATGTTTTCTCAAACATTCAAGTTTGTTGGCATAAATAAATAACAATTACCATCTAAGGGTTATTTAATCCCGGGACATAAAGTACTTACAATAGTAAGCCACCCTTGAGGTATTTGTCTCTGATGTGAGACTCCCTTTGTGGTTTGCCAAGAGAAATTGGAATCGGTTGGAGAATTCAATGTCTTTCTGGCAGGTTGTCACAGTAGTTTAATGGTTAGAGTGACCGCATGGCAAGTGGAAGATCTGTGGTTCAAATCCCAGCTGTGGCATTGAATTTTTCAGTTCCGATTCTACCTCGTAAAGGGTATGACATTGTTTGGAAGCCTCTCTTAAACCCTAATATTTACACATTTTAAAGAAAAATGATAAATAGAACCATCATATATGAGATATATCTGGACCCCAGAAGCAGTAGTATGGATATTTCGTTTTTCTGTTTCTTCACAGGAGTGTAAAAAACTCACATGACCTTCTCCACTCACTCTTGTTCAAAATATTCAGAAAAACTCTTCTCTCCAATCTACTTCATTTAGACATTTGTAGAAATGGTTTTATTACATGTTTCCTCATAGGTAAAATAAGAAGAGAATATAGTAAGCTTAAGCAATAGTCAAATCTTGTAAGGTGCTGTTCACCATGTGATGGCTTTGACATTTCATTCTCTCCGTATGTCCAAGACATAAAAAAACGACTTCCCATTTGAGAGAAGTATAATTGTTGGAAAATCTAAACCAATAACAAGGAATGTCTCAGAATAGCTCACTACACAAAAAAATGTATTTAACATAAATTTTATTGTGTTTTAACAACGTCTACATGCTTTACGCAGCAAGATTTTGTCTATCTCTTATAGTTTACCAGTTATGCAAAAGTCATCCAGAATAAAGAGGATTTCTGAGGACATTCTCAAAAAATTCAAGGTATACATTTCATTTGGCATGAAAATATCTTAGACATATGGCATTTTAATCAAAACCGTTAGGACGATGTTTGAGAAGATTAAAATTTTTGAAAAAATGTTCCATGTAAAGGGTAATCAGGGAAAAGAGGAATTTCTTGAAAATCTTTGTGTCACATCCTTAAATAACTGACTTTTTGTAATGAAACAAAAAGAAAACACACTCACCTACAGACTTTTTTCCAATAAATATAGTCTTTTATTTTGGAATCTTTTTAGCAAATCTTATATGAGAAAGATTAATTTTAGCAGCTAAATATTACACAAATTCAACAATGACTGAGTCAATCACAATGCCATTTTCCTTTTTAAAGAATAAACATACTTTGAGATACTTGAACATAATGACTTACTGTTAGAACCACTGGTAGTTGGTTAAGCTTATTGGGTGGTGGAATTTATGTTGTTTTGGTTAAATGATAAGAAACGGAGTACAAATGACAATACTAACAATTATTTACTCATAAGCAATACAAAACATGAAACAAAACACTAAAGTTAATGATAAATAACATGAAACAAGACAAAATAAACTGATTTGGTGTAATAGTAACAACTATAAATTCTGGAGAATAACAAACAAGCTTTCACTAAATTGTGACCCCAACACTTTCTGTGAAATTCCACAGAATTGTATAGGACATAAAAAATTAATAACTACTTTCCATTTAGAAAAACATAAGCATTAAAAAATTCAAATATATAACAAGGAACATCTCAGAAATGGTTCACTCCAGCAAAAAAATCTGATTTGTTGCACTACATGACTTTCTCTATTCTTGTACTAACCATTCTTACAAATTCTTATTTTTACATCATCTTCGTGTTAGTTGAGATAAACATTTGCAGAAAATATCTTGTTATTTCCTTGTAGGTGCAAGGGGAATATGGGAATACGATAGCGTTGAGCAATAGTCAAATCTTTTAAAGCTTTGAGACCCCATTTCCTTTGCACGGCTGATACTTAAAAAAATTAATAACAATCTTCCATTTGACAAAAGTTTAAGTATTCCAAAACTCACACAAATAACAAGGAATACCTCCGAAATGGTTCACTCTATAAAAAAGTTTATTCGGACACAAATTGTGTGTTTTAGCAAAATCTACATTTTTTTTGTATAGTAAGATATGGTCTTGAATATTACAAATAGAAGCACTAATAACAGTGAAGTATTCTTCATGTTTGAGGTCATTATGAGTCACTTTTTTACACTCACATTCACTTAAATTGTTTTAAAAACTGGAAACATTTTCAAGACTGTTCGGTCCTATCATCAGCCGTTAGGTGATATTTTTGTCATTTGTCATAAAAATATCTTAAACATATGACATTTTAATCAAAATTGTTAGTCATTTCCAAGAAAATCAAAATTTTTGAAAAATTTTCCATGTAAAGGGTAGTTTAGGGTGGACCAATTTTCTTCAAAATCTTCATGTCGCATCCTTGAAAATATTGAACTTAAATACCAACTTTAGTTTTTAACTGACTTTTCGTTTTTCAGTTATGCTGTCCACAGACTGACAAGACACACACTCATGGACCTTTTCCTAAAAGTGCTTTCTTTAGATCCAGGGGGCCTCAAAACATATTTCCAGTGAAATCTCAATATTGAGTGTTTGGGTGGAATGCAATACTTCCTCTACTTACTATACGTAGTAGAAAAAGTTAAAAAAAAATAAAGGATATACAAAGTGTCTGTTTTAATGAGATCTAGCCATCAGTGAAAAATATTGGAGAGCACGAGAACTAATGACTTCAATGTCAGAAATCCAGCATTGGTCAACAAAAAAATTTTTGCAGCATAAGATTTAGTCTATTTCTAAAATAAGAACAAATTAGAAACTAAAAACTTCACTTATCTTAGTATGTTGATATTCAGTTAAGTAATCCAATAGATTTAATGGTTTGGGAAAAAATTTTTATTTTAAAAAACAGGAACCATGTCATGAACTTTGAATTACCATTTATAGATTGTATTTATAAATTTTTGTTTTCAGAGATCAGTTAAGTAATCCGATAGATTTAATGGTTTGGGAAAAAATTTTTATTTTAAAAAACAGGAACCATGTCATGAACTTTGAATTACCATCTATAGATTGTATTTATAAATTTTTGTTTTCAGAGATTGGTAAATAAAAAATTGAATATGAATAATTGTTTTTCACAAAAATAAAAGATTGTAGCTTGGCAACGATTTTGTTTATATGGCTTTGAGAATGAGCTGGATATAGCTTGAAACCCCTGGGTCAGCAAAAGAGAAAAAGAATATCAACATACTAAGATAAGTGAAGTTTTTAGTTTCTAATTTGTTCTTATTTTAGAATCTTGTTGCTTCACTGTTAATAGCTTCAATTTTTACTTAATTTAGTCTATTTGTTACGGTTTACCAGTCATGTAAAAGTAATTCAGAATGAAGAGGACTTGTGAGGACATTCCAAGAAAATTCAAGATATACCATTAATTTGTTGTGAAAATAACTTAAACGTACTAAATTTTTGGGTGGAATGCAATAACTTCTCTAACAACTATGTGTGTCGTAGAGGAAGTAAAAGTGAAATCTATGGGAGTTTTGTTGAGTTACTGACAATTTTACAACTGCACTTCATAATATACAACTTTTTAGCTTTTGATGATTATAATAAGGCCTTAGGCCTACTATCCTTCTGCTTCTGGACTCCAGATGTTCTCTAATAGTGTGTTTCTGTAACTAGAGGTTAATAAAAAGTTGTGTTAGTTAATAAAAAGTGAATTACCTGGAAACTGTCAAATAAGGAATATCCTTAATCAGTAATAATAAAGATAGAAACAAATGTTTTAAGATGGTTTGGACACACAAATAGGATGGATGAGAGCAGGAAACTGAAACAGGTATCAGAGGCCAGAGGGGAATGAAGAGGAGGGAGAGGGCGACCAAGAATAGAATGGAGCGATTATGTGGAGAAAATAGTGAATAAGAAAGGAAAGATTTTGAGGGAAGTTAAACAACTAAGGGTAGGACAAAATATAGGAAATGAATCATGACCAGCAGAGGAAAGCTGATGCTCGAAAGGGCATAAGGAAGAGGAAAAGAAGAAGAATTACCTGGAAATAATTTCAATATCTGATGATGTTGTTGTCTCCAATTCATCACCTGAAGTGTGCCCACTTGTTTGTTCTGATTCTACTTTCACCATATCAGATCGACTGTGGAAAAAAAATGGTGCTCAAAAATACACTGCCAAGTAAACAAAAGAAAATGTGTAAGAAAAATTCACGTTAATATTTCCATTGAATAATGGAACTTTGGTACTCAATCTAGTGAAAAGAGATTTACAATTCACATAAATGTTTAAGAAAAAAAAAATACTTAGGAGAACCATGGACGATAAAGTTGGACAGTGTGACAAGAGTGGGAAGACCTAAATTGAGATAGATGGATGGTGTAACGAAGGACCTGACGAGTCTAGGGATCAAGAACTGGTGGAGAGTGGCTGGAGATAGAAGTGTCTGGAGAGGATTCTGCGGGAGGCTGAGGCCCACTCACTGCTGTAGCGTCAGAAATGATGATTTAAGAAAAAAGAATGCTTTATAGGAATTTTTGAACAGAACGAAAACCACCCACAAAGATACAGTGGAGCAGAGATCTGTAATGGAAAAAATATGTTTATAAATCTACAATAAAAACAAGATTTTCGAGAACTTACAGCAATTACTGAGATAAGTGAAGCTTTTAGTCTGTAAGTTTCTTTTTATTTCAGATTCTGTTGCCTCGTTGTTAACAGCTTCACTTTTTTCATTGAATGTTTATAAATGTTAGCACAAATTTTTCAAAGAATAATAATTTGTTTTAGCACTATTAACACACTGGTGATTTCACAATATCCATAATCTAGTGTTCTAGCATCAACTTTCTGCACTAATCTGTTAGGGAATTTACTCTTCTCTTATAAAAGATATGCTCTCATTTTCAAAACACAATAAAAGTGCTTCAATCAATATCAGGGCAGGAAACACCTTTTATTTATGCATTTAAGGGTATTAATAGTAACTTAAGTTAAACTATTATAATGTGTCAACTTTTTCTCTACATCTCTATTCATAGATGATCACACTGTGTAGTCTCCGATGCCTAGATCAGTATGTGTGTATAGACGGGATGACAGTGCCCTGTCTTATCAAAATTTATACTATTAGGTTTACGATGCCTGGGTTAGCGTGTGTATATGAACAGATAACAGGATCCTTTATCATACGAGAGACATCTACTCCCCCTCAATAACTAGGCATTTATAACATTGCACTATATTGCAATCTTTTTCCATTCTTACAAGCTGAAGCAGGTATAACAGTTTAGCTATAACTAAGCATCAATTCTCTTAATTTTTCAATTTTACAACAATATGCCCAGGATTAAGTTTACCAGCATGACTATTTTATTTTCGGCAACAAAATATATACCACATTGTTGCTGAACTTATTTTTAATTCCAGAAAAGAAATTAATTTTGATTACCCCCCATAGCACAACAGCCCATCCAGGCCAAGGCCTGTACTTACTGCTACATCCCCCACCTCTGCTCACTACAGGAGTGGGGTGAAGTAATGGAGGTGAGACGTGATCAGCGGCCCGTTTACTCCTGGTCGATTATGTGGTCTTCTCAACAAGGGGCCGCTACTTTTGAATCAAGTAGCTCCTCGATTGGTCCCCCTCAGGGGCCTAACGAGGCTGAGTGCACCCCAAACCAAAATCCCATGCCAATACCAGGGATTGTACCTGGATCCCCCGATACAGAGGCAGTGCACTACCACTATGCTACAGAGTCGGTCAAAGTTTGGTTACAGCTTCTGTAATTTGTAGGTGATCATACCAACTCTTATATCCTCAATTCTGTTTTGTGGTTTTAGGCAATAAATTATAAATAGTATAAATTACAATATGCTCTCTGACTGAATACAAGTATGTGACTGGAAGACAGTCAATCAAAACCATTTTTCAAAGCAAGGTTACAAAATTTGGTTTTTAAAGCTGAAAAATGAATTACCTCTCTGATGATATTGGCGACTGATCACGAGCAGAAGCTGTATCCTTCCCAATGTCTTCACCCATAGCATCAGCTAGCATGGTCTTGACATAATAAGAACTGGTTTGTTGCAGCACTGCTTTAGAGCTGTCCTCATTAGATGAGTCATCTGCAACTGTTGTACCTGTAGTGTCTTCTGAACTGCTTCCCATCAATGATGTGCCATCACAACTGCTGTCCGTTGGTATGAGAGTGCGATTGTCTTCCTCAATGAGCAATGATTCTGTGATAATCTTTGGTGTCTCAGCATCCTCACCTGATGGTTGTCCAGTCTGTGTCAATGTCAATGTCAAATTTGTCCTAGCACTTGCATGTGTTAAAACAGGTTCCTCTACTCTAACTTTTGGTGGCACCTCTGATAATATTGTCTCATTATCTCCAACATTCAAGCTATGTTGGGAGCTCCTAATGCTGGCATGTGGAGATTTGATGTCACCAGAATCAGTCTTGATGCTCACCGTGCTTGAGTATAGGGAACTTTCATTACTAGATGTTGGTTTATGGTGGGGAGATCTGGCAATGCTATCAGGGAAAGACAGTGGAGGTTGTTCCATTATAGTAGTAGTGGCTGTGGCTGTACTCTCTGAGGCAGAAGTATAGCTGTCATCTGCTACACTCTCGTCTTCTTCTTCCTCAGGGATCACTTCTACACTTTCTGGAGACACCTCCTTACCTTCCTGTTCCTGGTATCTGTAATATAAAATGACATTACATGTAATAAAACACTACAAAGGAAGGATACCATTAAGTTACTTCAGTAGAATCCTGATTACTCGACCTAATGTGGACTGAAAAGGTGTCAATTTACCAAAATGTATAATTTTGTGGATTAGGGGGTCTGTTATTCACAACTCATAACATAAGACTGCAAATTACATAAGAATTAGCACAACAAAAAAAACATATATCCTAACATTTATTACGTATTAGTATGTTCTCCTTTGTCAGCCTCTTTAGTGCATCCAATTTAATTTCCATTGCATGTTAACTTGTCATATTTTCTTCTCCTTCGATATTGTCACTGGCACAAATAACTCAACAGAGCAAGCCTGAAATCTGAGGTACTGTACTATAACCAGAAATATGTCACTGAAAGTTTAGCTTACCATGTACTTACTGGGTCAAGTAAACCTTCCAAAGTGTGTGTTTATATATCCACATTATTAGCAGTAAGCTTTTGATTTTGTGACAATCGTATGCTGGCTGCTTATGTTCTGACTAGATATTGAAGGTCAATACATGATCAGTCCTTTTCTTATTGTGAGGAAGAATGCAGTAGATTATATATGCACATTAACTAGGTACTTTAAATGTACCTACACTGTTTATATCGCATAGTGAATTACAGAAATTATTACAGTCAAGTTTAACAATTAAAAGTAAAGAAATAAAAATAAAAAATAACACTGTTGAATTATACAGAATGTCGAGTTATCGAGGTTCTATTGTAATGCTAAACTACTAGGAATGCAGAAAGCCCCGGCACTATAGCCCATGAAGAGCCAAGCCTTACCACCTAGCTGCTGTGTCCCCCACCTCAGCCCACTATAGGCATCATTGGTGGAGTGCAGTACTGGAGGGTAGTACGTGGTCAGCATCCCGATACCTCCTGGCCAGTTATGCGGTCTTCACAACCTGGAGCTGCTACTTTTCCATCAAGAGGATGGCACATTAGGCCACACAGTGTATCGAAAACCGACCCATATGGACCGCTACCTTCACAAGAACTCTAATCACCATCCGAAACAAAAACGCGCTATGATCAAAACTTTGGCAGACCGAGCTACATGCATTTGTGAACCACAATATCTAAACCAAGAATTTGAATACCTAGATAAAGCACTACAATTAAATGGCTATACTAAATGTAAAATCAACAGAGCATTATACCCTAAGGGAGGTTCCACCACCACACGAATATCCAATAACAATAGTAAGACTTTTCTACCGTACATCACATCAGTGACAGACTGCATTGGGAAACTACTCAAGCGCCATAACATTAACACCATTTTCAAACCCACAAAACAGATCTGCAATATACTCCAATCAGCCAAAGACCCCAGGGATCCTCTATCTACAGCGGGAGTGTAAAGAATACCATGTTCATGTGGCAAAGTGTAAATTGGAACCACAAAGCAAAGCATAAACACTTGCATTGATGAACACAAAAGAAGTTGCCGTTTGGGTCAGACTGAAAATTCAGCAATTGCAAAACATGCAATAGAAGAAGGTGAACACATCATACAGTACAAAAACACAGATATTCTAGCCTCAACGTCCCACTACTATTCTCGTTTATTCCGCAAAGACATTGAAATACAAAAGCATAAAACCACCTTCAATCGCAAGGAGGAAGGCCTTAAGCTTAACAGATTATGGCAAACAGCACTAGCAACAGCAAAAATCAAGAACTCCACACAAGCCAATCAGATGCCAGCAGATCACAACACGCCACCAACAGCCTGTTGCCCATCCGTACCAATTACAACAGACCTCCCCTCCAGCCACTGATATAAATACCGCATCCCACAGAGAAAGCAGCACAGTTGCTGTTGAATTCTCCTCTAGGATACTTCGACCTCACCACCACTGATGATGTTTGCCGTAGTTGCAGACGAAACATCTTAGAAGAAGAAGAAATTTGGTAGACCACGGCCCATAAGCCTCGAATATATTGATTCTAGTAAAAATTGTTCTTTACATCAAAATTAAAATAGCAGTCTAATAGTCAATAATTGACGGCACATTAAATTTCTTAATTTCCAAGAGGAGGCTGCGGTCCCCCTTGCCCCCCTTCACGAAGTCCATGTAATTTAATGGATAGAATTAAATGGTAAAGTTATATAGAAAGTAGCACTGTTGGAGATATATACTCAGCACCAATCAAGAAGGGGACTGGCAATTCCTAACCACATGGCAGAAATGTCTAAATGAATGGAAGGGGATGGATATGTCATTGCGGTCATTATAGCAATGAAAAGAAGAATAAATTAGAGCTAAGACATCTCTACAGCAACAGTAGACGTGAAACCTCTGTTACTGCTTTTCACACATCGAGCAGTTCAGCAGTAACACAAACTCTGCACCTTCTCTTCTGTTTTCGCTGCAATATATACAATGCCCATTTATAACTTGCAATGCCTGCATCAGTTAGAGATTGCCTGTGTGCTGACAAGTTCATTTGTATCATTCTATTTATGTGATTATTTGCCTTGTATTTACGTGTATCCAAGTCTGTGTATCTGTGCATATGTTCTGAGCATTTGCAATTTGTCTTGCACTTTTAATGAATATTTCACTATGTCCAAGAGAGCACAATCAAAGGAAACCTGAGTGTACTCAGTAAGCGAATAAAATTGTATTTGGTAAAGGTACATATCCCAGTTAAAGCATTATGTAATCAACAGTACAATGGTAACATGGTACAGTACATGGTAACAAAATAGTTTGGCTTCCCCCTTTGCTAGTTTAACCTGACTGAATTAATTTGGGCCAAAGTAAAGGGTTATGTTAGGCAAAGCAAGTAAGATCTCACTATGTCCTTTGTAATAAAGCTACAGAAGAGGCTCTTAGCAGCAAAAACTGAGAAATGTGAAAAAGTTCTTACTCATATAAAAGGTGTAATAAGTGCAACCTGGGAAAGCAAAGAAGTTTTGGTAGAAAGAATAGAACAGCTTGCCATTTCCACGGGGAATTCCAGCAACAACAGCAAGTGATTTGGATATCATTGTCATTTTCTCATTAAAATATTTTACAGGTTCTTTTGTTAACGTAAATCTTAGGTTGATGTTATATAACTGTATGTTCTTCCCATAGAACATACTATCTACCATTGTCTTTGAACATGAATATAAATAGCACCCACTCTACATTCCAAGTGCAACCCAAATGTCTCCATACACATATCCAAACACGTTCTCCTGTGGTCATGATAAGTGGCAGCAACGCCTCTCACTGGCTGTGAACTGTCAATCCCTTTCTTCATTGGCACTGATTATAAATAAATTCATTCATTAAATTAAGCACACTAGAGGTACATGATATAAAAGCTCCTATTACAAGGGTGATATTAGAAACAATGTGCTCTACAAAGCACCACAGTCTTCATGGAGACATGTGTTATCTACTGGGTTATTAATGTGAGTCATTTTGAATGGCTGAGTGCAGATTTAGCTGAATTGCTTGGGGAAGGTAATAAATAAAATTTTCCACATTTTTGATGCTGCAGCCATAAATTTTGCTTTCTCTACCACTTATCTACAATAGATAGAGCAAGTGTTGCATTTCACCCAACAATTTGATATGGAGATTCCTCTGGAATTATTTTCCAGTCCTTTTTTCTTTTGGCCGTGTATTTTTCACAATTTCTGTTTCCCTTTTTTGGTTAGCCATTCTGTTAAATTTGACTTATTTCCTGGTGCAGACAAGTTTAATCCCATTCTGGGAATACTACTGTATTGTTCAGAGACAGCTTAGTCATACTGAATTAAATGAGAACAGCTTTTATGTGGTCTGAGGTTATCAGCTTACATGTTAAAAATGTTTCACAAATGTCAAGGCTTTTTAGAACAGAAACTCATTCAACTTATGATTTGCAAACTGTAAATTCAGTTTGTAAATTGTAACCTTTATTAAATAGATCCAGGAGACAAATGAGCTTCAATCATTGCTTTTACTCTTTGTGATAAATTGTAACATTATTCTTTAACAATAATATTAAAAACATAATTAATCATGCCATATTGACAACACAACACATTCACAAAACAAGTAGGCATATGAGCCAGCTAGCAGTGGCAACCAAGAAAACTACAAAACAGTTTCTAGGTGAGGAGGTAGAGGACAAAGACAGCTGATCGGTGGAAACTGCAATGACATCTTGAAATCCTAACCATTTGTTTGCTGTAAGAATGGACTCTGTTTAATCAAACTGTAGTCAGCCTGCTATCTGTGGAATCAGCTAAGTAGCTTGTATACACACTGTACACATTTTTTTATTATCAAATGAATTAGGCAGCCCTGCAAGATGGGGTTACAATTTGGTATC
The DNA here is from genome assembly GCA_030765045.1 of Tenodera sinensis. Lineage (NCBI taxonomy): Eukaryota > Metazoa > Arthropoda > Insecta > Mantodea > Mantidae > Tenodera > Tenodera sinensis. The sequence goes on along the minus strand of CM060969.1, from coordinate 33,155,671 downwards.
GGGGTCAAACTTTCACTCAGGGTGATATGCATACACAGTGCAACTAGGATAATTTCAGTGTTTAAAATTTGAAATCGTCATTAATTTGAAGATTTTTCTTGGGCCCTTAACAGTAGGCTTTGAGTGATAGTCAAATCTTTTAAAGCTTTCAAATTCCATTCTCTTTGCGCAGCTAACATATAAAAAAATTAATAACGATGTTCCATTTGACAGAAGTATAGTTCTCCAAAACTCACACAAATAACAAGGAACATCTCCAAAATGGTTCACTCCACAAAAAATTCATTTGAACATAAAAAGTGTGTTTTAACGAGATATACATTTTTTGTACAGTAAGATATGGCCTATCTCTTACTGTTTACCAGTTATACAAAAGTCATCCAGAGTAAATAGGACTTCATTGATTATAGCCAGAAAATTCAAGATATACATTTCATTTGTCACAAAAATATCTCAAACATATGGCATTTTAATCAAAATTGTCAAGAGACATTTTCAAGAAAATCAAAATTTTCGAAAAACTTTCCATGTAAAGGGTAGTTTAGGGTGGAAGAATTTTCTTCAAAATCTTCGTGTCATCCTTGAAAATATTGAACTTAAATACCAACTTTGGTTTCTAACTGACTTTTCGTTTTTGAGTATACATAGTAGAGAAAGTGAACAATCACATGTAATTCAAATTTCATTTTCCTTAATTCAAAGTTTTTGTTCAGAAATGTCAATCGAAAATTAATCTAGACACAAACATTCAATATGATAACCTTGTCCATATATGTTCCTGCAAAAGAGGTCATCACTCTGAGGTTACTTGTTTTGTCAGAATGCAGTTTGGGGGTGGAATAGCTTTCTTAGCTGCCAGCCTTCAACTTCTATACCTACTCCAACATCCCCTTGTTTAAAACATGTGCATCTTTAGTTGTCACTTCAGCTTCCTACTATTCAGTGTGTTGCATATCAATGCCACCATACCTCTTAGTAAACTGCGTTCCAATACAAGACTAACTTTTGTGGAGAAAGTCGCTGTCATTAGAGGAGTTGAAAGAGTTTGAAGAAAATATCTAAAACCATGAAAGAACATGAGATACCACTGAATTCTTTGTCAACTTATCTGAAGAGTAAGGAAAAAATTTTAAGTAATGCCTCTACTGAAAATGGAAAGAGTTGAAAAAGAGTGACACAACCAGAAAATATTGATGGATATATGTACTTGTACTGCTAAAATATAAGTCAATTTTAGATGTGACTTTTGTAATTCAAATTTTTGGATATTTCATATTTGTTACTTGTCCTGTCAACTTCAAATTATCCAAGTTCCACTGTATAGCATTTCCTTATTATACAACTAGAAGGTGCAAATCCTAATATGGCAATTACAATATAAAGGGCAATTATAGCTACCTGTGTTTGAAATAAAGCAGTAACACCACAACACGACAGCCATCAAACACATTCATAACATGCATCCTACCAGACATCATTGGAGCATTCCAACTGCTGTCTATCTGTTGTCAACATAGGCACTCTAAATGTAGTGAAATATTATACCAGAAATGTAGCCAATATTTGCAACATAAAGAAACAGATTCAGACATTCCATTATTGTGTTACTAAAAAAATACATGAAAAATTCCTAGGTTCCTTAATGATGCAATGATGGAGTATTTACATTAAGCTTACGTTTCTGATTTATGGAGGATAGGTTTAATTTTTATATATAAGTTTTATATGTATATATATGGAAACTAGTGTTTACACCAAAGCTGCAAGAGAAGTGAATATGTGTTCCTTAACAATGCAATAGGTCAGTGTGTGTGTGTTTGTGTATATAAATGCGATGACAGGATCCTATGGTATATAATTTATACTAGATTATTGTAGCTTTCCACTATTTCCCTCTTCCATCATTTTAGTATCTCTCGCTAGATTACCTCATTATTGCTGCATTTCCATATGTTAGAAATGCTAATTTAGCAACCTCTTGCGACTTCCTTTGGTGGCTATTAGTGTCTTTAATCTCAGTATAGTGTTAGTTTCTAATATATAACTAACATTGCTCAAAAGGGAGAGTGCATTGATCCAAACTTCCTGGAGGAAACATTTAGTATTTAAACCACTCCTTATAAACTCAGTATTATTATGCAGCTACCCAGTAAAAGCTCACCTAAGTATTTCTCATGTAACAGTTTGACTCAAAATGAAATAGAAGGCTGTGAACTTAACTTCAAATTCTGGTCTCTCTCAGACATCAATCACATAACTAACATCCCAGGGACTGGATGTGTGCTTCATTCCAAATAATTGCAAGTTTTGTTCTACAATAATTAAAGTTTGGCTACATTTAATATTACTGTGTGATACCAACCTGTCTAGTGCAAGAGTCAGTTCCTCAGAGTCAGAATGACTTATTACAGCAAGTGATCTCGGAGGCCCTAGAGGATCATCTGGTGAAACATATGGGGATGATGACAATGTTGTCCTTGATGCTCGTCCACTTGATTCCTCACCAAGAACTTCAACTGAGCTTGGAGTATCCGGGATCACCTCCACAGAGTCCGGTGAACTAGCTGCCACTGAGAGGCCCAATCCTGTGCCTGACGATGATGCAGAAATTCCTGGAATATCTGTATCAGGTGATGTTGTAAAACCACTTCCACATTCACTACTTGCTGAACCTAGAACTTCCACACTTTCAGATGATTTCTTATCACTCTCAGAAGAGATTACTGACAATCTGTTATATTTATAGTTGCTTGTACTGGATGACTCCCTTCTCTTCACTGTTTCTAATGGAGCATAGCTATCATCTAAATCTTGATAAACTTCTGAACCTTTTGAGTAATTACTTATAAAATTTTCTTTTTTACTTCGCTCACTCATTACAAATGTCTGTACCCTCTCCATTGCCTCACCCTGTGAAGTCCTGTCATCATCTGCCTCGCTACTAGACAATCTAGATCGAACCCCAACATCACCATCTTCACTCTCAACCACTAGTTTACTTCTGCTGAACCCTTCTTCAACACCAAGTTCACTAGAATCATCACACAGCACTGCTTCTTCATTATCACAAGTTTTGAAGAGATCGCTATGATCCCAGCTACTTTTTCGTTTGTCTCTCTCCATTGAAATGCTGTCCTGATTAAGAGATGATGTTCTGAACAAACTGATCTTCTTAGGTTGCCTAGAAACTGGATCCTCCTCTCCATCTTCTGTCTTTGGACTTTCAACTACAAATTAAAATAAGTTAAAATTAAAATAAGTTAAAATGAAAAATTGGATGTGCTCCTTGAGTAAACTAACTTTTTTGTATCTGTAAAATTTGTTACAATAGTACCATAAACCCTGTGCACTCCTTACTTAAAAGAAAGAAAAATATTTGTAAAGTTTATTGCATTACAGTAATGGTTAATTTTGCATCTTTCTTATATAGTTCAAAATTCTAAATAGTGTTTACTATATGATGCAGCAGCTCATATATCACATTGATTTTGACAGATGAGTGTGTCGTGCTCTGATCTGTACCTATTTACTTTTATGACAGAAATATTACCTGAATTCGTGCGAGGATTCTCAAAGAAGGAGCCAGTAAAAGAACCCCACAAACTGGAACTCATGGCCATGCGGTTTAATCCTATTCGTCCATCCTTCTGAGTGTCTACCTCAAGTTCATTTGTTTCCATACCTCCTTGAGAGCTTGAGTCTGACTTCTCTTTCTCACCACTTGTCTTAAGACCCCAAGAAGCAAAAAAATGTTCTGAATCCTCATCTGGACTAGCAGGTGAAGCAGCTTTACTATGATTAACGGAATGGTTCTCTTCTTCTTTAATATCTAAAGCTTTGTCAATTGTTTTTTGGGCTTCTTTCAAGGCTGATTTAGCAAGATTTGCAAAACCAGTGGCATCAAACCAACTCATTATGTAGTAAGAATCACCATTCAGTTATAAATAAATTCTTTGCACAAATGTATACTAAAACTCCCACAATATTTTGAAATGACACAAAAAGAGACACATCTTCAAATCTACTGTTCATTAAATCAGCTGATTGTTTTTACTCTAGCTAGTTTAATGTAAAGTAACATCATTAGTGTAGCTATTCAGATAACTGCAAATTTTTTTGCGGCTTCTGGATGTAATAGTGCCTTGCTGACTAACTACATCACGTCAAGATAAAAAACACTTCTACCTATTAATAATTCTTCAGTTTACATATTCAATGTACACAAGCAGTAGACATTATCTGTCAACGGAAATTAAGTCATCACGGCTATTAACAACTAAGAGTTTAAATTATTTAACGTTGTAACTACATGAAAGTTATAGTTTCTTTTGGGAATGTTTTTACATTATTATATAAAATACGATTAACCACATTCACAATTGAACATTTGATTTGTAACAACGGGTATTCATACTACCTTTGGATCTAGTTGTTGCTATAGGTAATTTTTAAGCAGAGATCGACTCTAAAATTAAAATTTTGAATCATTAAAGAATAAAAGAACCAAAAATACATATATTCTCAAGTATTATATATAAAAATAATGCATAGGCTCGATGTGTTTAAGACGCCATACTTATAGCTAATTTTGTCACGATTTTCCTTGCCTGCCCCAGTGGCGCAATCGGTTAGCGCACGGTACTTATATGACAGTAGTTGTGAGCAATGCCGGGGTTGTGAGTTCGAGCCTCACCTGGGGCACATCTTTTTACATACACGGATATTCATAATTAGGTTTTCTGGACACCAAAATTAAAACAGCATGCCGAAATTTCAATCTTATTAGAAGTGAAAAATATTTTTCAGCACATCTGGGGCACATCTTTTTACATACACGGATATTCATAATTAGGTTTTCTGGACACCAAAATTAAAACAGCATACCGAAATTTCAATCTTATTAGAAGTGAAAAATATTTTTCAGCTTTGCCTACTTGATTACACCCAAAATTATTTATTACCCATAATTGGTTACCAAGTGTAACAGGATAAATTATCCTTCTGTTTCTTACCATTTGCTGTGCTCATAAAGTATTTTGCACAAGAGCCCTAGTTATGCTATTTCATTAATGCATGACTGGAACAAAACCTTGTATGTTTGAGATGGCAAACATATATCACAAATATTGCAACATAGCAGCAATAATTCTGTACTAATTACCTGAGTTTTCTATTCTGCACTACACAATACCTGCTGTTGTATATATGACAGGATCACCCGTTAGAGGTAATAAATATAAGGGACCCTTTAAGTACCTAGAAAAATTATATCAAAACAATGAATGTCACTTTATGACAATCTTTTGTGCTGTTGCTCCCTAACCTGACAGCTTATTTTTTGTACACCTTATGTGTATCTTAATAACAAACTTGGGAAAAGGAGCAATTATCATGACTAGTCTGGAGGTGCATTATTCATGCAGGTGTCTCATCCTAGGCATCCCTTGCATATCTTCTTAAATTAAAACAGTATTAAATCTATCATAAAAAACTACGAAAATATTAACCAATCTTTAAATTTTATTTTAGTTGAACAGTCAGGTATCATTTTCCTCCTTCCCTCCCTACCCCTGCTCTCTCTCCCTCCCACCCTTCCTTTTTTCTCTGTCTCTCTCTCCCCCACAAATCTATATGAAACACCACACTCAATGGCTGGAAATAAGTAAGGTTTGCTGCGTAATACAACCGAGCAGGGGGTAACGTCTGTGGCCGGCATTCGTGAGGTCGCAGGTTCGATCCCTGTGGAGGTTTCCCCCAGTCGCCTGGCGAATGCTAGGAAGGATTTCCATATCCTCTGAATTTCCTGTACCTGCATTTCATTAGGTTTCTTTCAGGATTGGAAGCGTAGGCGAGTGCGCGGCAACAGCACGGCGGGGGAAACAAATGTTCTCTGGAAATCTTGTCCCTTGGTTTGGAAGGCGAGCTTACTGATTTCCCAGCCCCCCATGGGATGGTACAATGATACAAACCCCCTGGGGGAGGGCGTTTCCGAGTCCCGCATCTCCCTTGGGAGTACGAACTCGAAGGGGTGGGAGAGGAACCGGGCTGAGCAGCCTCCACTAGGGTGCTTCTCACTGGGAAAATGTAGAGATCCTGCTCTCTTCTCTGTTGTGGTAACGTTTCAGCCGCCCTTTGGATCCATTTGCCTCATCCCAGGGGTGCCCCGTTAGGGGCATAGGCACAAAAGATTACCTTTCAATCGAGGTGCTAGGTTCCCCCTCTACAAGTTGTCATTAAGTCAAGGCAGATACAGGTTTTGAATGAAAAATAATACCTAAATTAAAGTCACTTCGTTCATTTCAATAGTTCCATCTCAAAATATTCATCCAGTCAAAAGCTGCTTTGATACATGATAATCCATAACGATATAGTAAAGTAAAGAAATGCTGGTGGGAGGAGGATAGCTTTATTTGCTTGAGATACTCCCAAATAAAATAGCTTGAACATACCTATGTTGAGGTTGCTTTATCTATGTTGAAAATTCATACTTAAGTATACACAGGAGCATTGAGAGGTAGAACCGGAACTTAAAAATTCAATGCCACAACTGGGATTTGAACCACAGACCTTCCGCTTACCGGGCGGCTGCTCTGCCACTGAGCTATTGTGACAAACTGCCAGAATGGCATTAAATTCTCAATCCAGTTCGTATTTCTCCTGGTAAACCACAAAGGCAGTCTCACATCAGAGACAAATTACCCCAATGGTGACTTACTATTGTAAGTACTTTATATCCCAGGATTAAATAACCTTCATTTGGTAATTATTATTTATTTATGCCAACAAACTTACTGTTGGTGTTTTTAAACACACAAGCCGTATGTGGGCAAAGTTTGAGAGGTAGAACCGGAACTTAAAAATTCAATGCCACAACTGGGATTTGAACCACAGACCTTCCGCTTACCGGGCAGCAACTCTACCACTCAGCTATTGTGCAAACTGCCAGAATGGCATTAAATTCTCAAACCAGTTCGAACGTTCGAAGCAGCCACCCGGTAAGCGGAAGGTCTGTGGTTCAAATCCCAGTTGTGGCATTGAATTTTTAAGTTCTGGTTCTACCTCTCAAACTTTGCCCACACACGGCTTGTGTGTTTAAAAACACCAACAGTAAGTTTGTTGGCATAAATAAATAATAATTTCCAAATGAAGGTTATTTAATCCTGGGATATAAAGTACTTACAATAGTAAGTCACCATTGGGGTAATTTGTCTCTGATGTGAGACTGCCTTTGTGGTTTACCAGGAGAAATACGAACTGGTTTGAGAATTTAATGCCATTCTGGTAGTTTGTCACAATAGCTCAGTGGTAGAGCAGCCGCCCGGTAAGCGGAAGGTCTGTGGTTCAAATCCCAGTTGTGGCATTGAATTTTTAAGTTCCGGTTCTACCTCTCAAACTTTGCCCACACACGGCTTGTGTGTTTAAAAACACCAAAAGTAAGTTTGTTGGCATAAATAAATAATACACAGTAGCAGCTCATAAGTATACCTTTTGAGTGTTCACAAATTTTAGCTCAGCCCTGAAAATATTTGTGTGAGACCACCCGCATTCCATTGTAGAAGTCTGATGTTAGATCTTCTATTAGTATAATGCTTTGGTTCTTGAGAAGTAGTCCCCGCCCGGAGATCCGAATGGGGGACTATTTTAACTCCGGAACATTTTACCCCTCGAGTCATATTTCATAAAAAAAAAGAGAGCAATAGCAGTAATAGTAACCGTTTTTTAGAGAGCACCATATTTTTATGTTTTGGCAGTCACATTGCTCTCTCACAACCCCCAGAATGTCTGGGGGACCACACCTGTCGGTTTACGGGTCTCGCCGACCTGACCGGGAGACTTATCAAAATAAATTCACCGACCATATCCTCTGATTACCAATCAGAAGACATATTACATGCCATGACAGGTCAGCATGTTAGGGGTTAAGGTTTTATAGAAAAATTAGATAAATGGAGAGGTTGGAAAAATAAAGACTCCCTAGCCCTCAGGAACCCTAATAGCATCGGGGTCGGAAGAGAACAAGAGATGACCAAGGTAAGGTCAGATAGGAAAGTTACAGTGAGGAGCAAAACACCAGTAAGTGGAAGTAATGTTCTGCTCAGCTTGGGTACCTTGTGGTTGCCATTCACATATCCCCTAGATGGAGACCCCTGAGGTATGATGTTAAATGTAAACAAAGCTTACAAAGCCCTGAAAATGTGAAATAGCATCTCCTGTATACTACTTATGATTATAAAATTGATACAAAAGCAGCTGTAACCCTTCCCACCAATGTAGTTTGTTGTTGTTGTTGATGATGAATGATGATGATGATGATGATGATGATGATGATGATGATGATGATGATGATGATGATGATGATGATGATGATGATGACGACGACGACGACAACGACAATGATGATATATTCCCAGTGAAATCTCGACATCTGAGTTTTGGGTGGAATACAATACTTCCCCTACTTACCAGTAGAGAAAGTAAAAAGGGAAGTTCTTATTGAGGAGAAATTGGATGAAACTGGAGAACATTTAAAACACTCTTTTAAAAAATCCTTAAAACAAGCTTTCACAGGAAGCAGGTATTTCAATGAATTCAGCATGGCGAAGTATCAAATTAAAACCAAACAGGTTCACTGTGGTCCAGGAATTGCTGCCATGTGATCATCAGAGTAGAGTAAACAATTTCAGTAATTGGATTTTGTGAGACATCAGTGATCAAGTAATTGACTTACCTTAATACTCTTCTCTGACAAAGCGAGAATCCATTTACGTGGTTAGTTTTTTCACAAAATAACAGATACTGGGGTACTGATTTTATAGATGAGGTCCATTGGCATGATAAGCAAATTGATGTAAATGTGTACAGAATAAGAGGACCTATATTTTTTTGAACAAACAATAAATTCAGAGTTCAATGTCATACTCAAGACTATTTCTTGAACAGCTGACCAACAATGACTGTCAGCCATGATTTTTCCAATAAGATGTCCTACTATGCATACTGCCAATGAGTAATTAACCCTTAACAGATTATGTGGTAAAGTTGTCACATGACTAAGAACATGATGTCAGGGAGACACCTTATATTTATGTTACTCCAGAATTAATGTTTATTGGTTTCTCAAGATTCTGAGCCTGTTATTTAATTGAGGCATCATTAAGCATTGTTTTGATATATGGCAAGTTTAACAATTATATTATTTTAGACATTAAGAAAATAAATAACCCTCTTGTGTAAATAACTAGAAAATAAAATGTTTACTTGACGTTTCCTCTCCCTAGAAATCATATATACAGAGATTAACAAATACCAAGCATTTTCATATTCAGCCATTATAAAAAATGGAAAGTGTTTATATTCCAATAAGTGTCTTCAAAATGTGTATGCCCTTTCTATTGTCCTTTTTTCCTACAGTGTATGCAGATTTTTAGATGCCTATGTAATCTGTCTTTAGGATTGGGGAATCACAAACATATCAGAAGATTGCAAAATCTCTTTTAGGGTATAACAGGGCTGCCAATCTTTAAAAGTAAAATTATCATACCAGGCACTCAAAATTATAGATTTGGATTCAAAATGATCATGCATCATAAACCAAATGCTATAACAATAAGTAGATGAGTATAATAGTATTGATGCATATGGTATCCACTTACAAGATTGATGACCTCAATCAGTATTACAACTTTAGTGCTTCTGTTTCTCGCACTGTTCATCTTCCTCAACTGTTGCAGCATTATACAAATTTGTTGTTAAGATAAACTTCAACATCTTCTCGGTGACTTGCAGATTTTCGGACCCACCACATTCTTTCACAAGCTAAGACAACAGAATAAGTCCATTTACTGTATCTAGTGCCAATGTTTGTAATTTTGGTGTTTATCAAATCCAGTTTAGAAAAAAACTCTTTCACAAGAAGTGTTTCTGTGGGGCAATGAAATCACTGATAATGCAACCTCCACTAGTTCTTTGAAATTAGTATTTCCACCAAGGTGACATATATCTTTAACAGCACTCTAGAAACTGTCAGGTTCAGGCATGTTCTTTATTTCACACGGAATGTCACTTACTCTGAATTTTCTCCATTGATCATCAATTTTCTGAACAGTGCCTTCTTCATTGAGATTACCAGTTTTGGGCACACTGGCAGTAAGAGGACAATGGGTAGGATTAGTAGGATATGAAATGGTTACCTTAGAGGGGTGGAGACAGGCCATGCGGGCAAAAGTGATGTCACTATTCGTAATTAATTTAATTTCAGTGGTGTGAGAAACCAGTGAAAATTATATTTTGCTGGTATCGAACTATCATACATTCAAATTATCGTACATCCCTATAATTATTGTACAAGACGGCAACCCAGTGGTATAATGACATAATATTTCTTTGCAATTACCATTTGTTACAGACCTAGATGAAATATTTTTTATCATCTGATTTGAAAGCAGCAAAATTTGGATAACTTCCAGCTCAAAATGATCAACATCTTGAGTATGGCAATACCCACTCTATTGAAATTTTTGCCTTACATTATTCCATTTCACGTTGGTCCATTTGATAATTATCTATGCCATCTTAGGAAACAAATAAAGCTGAAGCAGCCTTGTAATTCACTTTGATCCTCAGCCATCCAAAAGGATTCAAAGCAAACAAATACATAGCACTGTGGCTAGGAGAGTGAACATATCTTCTCATAGACTCCTTTTTTGCACATTTGTGTGCTCTAAAATACAAATAGCCTTTCTTGGCTTCAGTTTCTGTTTGTTTGCAGCATTTTTATTCTCAGTGCAAGAGTTTTCAGGCAGTTCAACAGAATCACTTTTACAATTTCTCTGTATCAGGTTCACTTTCAATTACATGTTATCCATGTTACTTTCATCATCATTGGTATCTACATTCAATCTTTTAAGCACTTGAATTTCAAAATCAGGTTCTCTGAGCATCATTCTGGTGGATGGAACAGCACAATTTACCATTGTAAACAATACTGTTCCTGACAGAAAAAATCATGTAACTGGTGATGTGCTGTCTGTCAAACATTGCTATTCCTTTGGACACTAAACAACCAAGGCCTATTCCTGAAACTTACTGGAATATCTAGAAAGAAAACATAAAAAGGTACTGTATCAGAAGTCAACTTCACATATACAATGCAGGATAACATTTAACTTGCACAACATCTGAGACACGTCAGGTTGAAGTTTAAATATAGTTCAAGAAGTGTTTGAAGATAGAACTATTAGTAATAAATTAAGACCCTTATGGTCCTCTGATTTAACTGCATACAATTCATTTATGGACAAATTTGAAACATAAAGTGTATGTAACAATAGCAAAAAGAAAAGCAAGGACATGTGTGTATCAAGGAATGTAGCAGCAAAGAGAGTATGTGACATAATAATTCAGCAGAACAAAAAGTTTTGAACTCTCCGGCCATCTATTGGCCTCTAATTTACTTAATCAACACTTCTTTCCTTCACTGTAAAAAGTTTTTCTGCAGCTGTACAGTCCAATCCATTTTTAAATAAAGCTAAGTTAAAAACAGAGCTACAAATCATTTATTCTCAAAACCATTTTCAAGAAATGGAAATTGCAATAGCCCTTCGAAGGTTTTTAATTGAAATAAACTGCAAGAACCCTTTGATTATGTTACGCATTGTTGAAATTAGTAGCTACTATCCCAATGACAACACATGAAGCAGAGAGGTATTCCCCACTTTGCTAAAGATCAAAACTTATGGATGAAGATAGACTGTCTGCTCTTGCCATGCTATCTTTGGAAAAGGAAATGACTCACAGGCTACCAGATTTCAATGGGAGAGTCATAAACAGATTTGCTACATAAAAGGAAAGGAGGGTGGATTTTCTTTATAAATATACCTTTACGGAGATCCAACCCCATAAATGTTACAAGGCTCATTTTAAGGTAATTTTAGAGCTACAGAAATATTTTAAGTAATTTAGAACATTTAATTATATGTAAAGGTAAATTGCATAATTTAGTAAAAGTAGTGAACCCCCTGTCATTTTAGGCACCAGCTGCTCCTTAGAGATACATAACTGTTATCTGAAAAACAAACATCTTCTAGTATAAAATCTGGACAGAGGCTTAGTTTACAACTCAGTACATTTAAGTTTATTATTAACAATTTTAGAAGAAACTGATATTCCTCCCAAAATATGTAGTGTACTATTAATCTATTGTTAAATAGAGAAATATTGTTATACCCTAGACATTATTTAGAAGATTTAAGGCAAAATTACTTAGACCTACCTCAACGTTCTTCTTTAAGGTCATCTTATGTCATTTACAAGTGGAAATTTATTTCAAAATGTCAATTAGGATATGAAAGGCCTTTGCAGATATTTTGGTACCACAACGGTAATCCCAAAAATGTCTCCAAAGCACTGGAGTCACAGGGAATCTGTTTGCATGGATGTTGGTCATACTGCTTTTTTCCTTCTTACCTCCACTCTACAGAAACCACCGCTCATCCACTGGAGCCCTCAGTCTTGACTTGGTAGCCAGCTGTAACGGAGCTCCTGTTAGCCACTACCGCCAGGTGTGAAATTCGTGCAGTCATTCAGTTTTTTAGTGCAGAAAGGGTTAAAACAGTCAACATTCATCAACAGTTGATGGAAATATATGGAGAGTCTTGTGCAGATATAAAAAATGTTCGCAAGTGGGGTAGCGAGATGGCAGATGATGTATGGAAATTCATGATGAGGAAAGAAGCAGCAGACTTGAATTCCCGACGAGAAAATCACACAGGTTAAACAAATCGTGCTTCATGATTGGCGAGTCATTCTCAACGAGCTCTGCATTGTTGATCCTGATATTTCTCGAAGTACCATTCATTGATTGAAGAGTTGAAATCTCGGAAGGTGTGCACAAGATGCATCCCAAGAGTGCTGACAGAAGACCACAAAAGGCAATGTGCTGAAACTTCCTGCCAATTTCTTCAACGCTATGCAGATGATAAGGACAATCCTTTGGATTCAATAGTCACGGGTGATGAAACTTGGTCTTTCTACTTAACACCTGAGACCAAACAACAATCACATAAGTGGCGGTATTCCGATTCACCCAAGATGTGAAAATTCAAAAGAACATAGTCTGCAGTAAAGTCATGGCAATTGTGTTTCAGGATCGAAAGGAGATATTGTTGATTGATTTTATGGGTCCTGGGACAACAATAAATGATGATAGATACCGTCATACATTAAAAAAAGCTCACACGGGCAATTCAGAACTGAAGAAGAGGAAGAGCAAGGGCAAAAGACTTCTCCATGACAATGCTCGCCCCCACAACGGCCCTCAAACCATGGATCTTCTGCAACAGCTTGGATGGGACATCAGCACCCATCCACCGTATAGTCCAGACTTAGCACCCAGTGACTACCACTTGTTTCCCAAGTTGAAAGAACACTTGTTTGGAACACGCTTCAGTAACGACGACGAAGTAAAAGATGAGGTCAAGCGCTTCTTCAATAGCATGGCAGTGGGCTGGTATGACATGGGCATACGAAAACTGCCACAGCATTTATAAAAATGCATCAATTGAAATGGCAATTATGTGGAAAAATAGAAAAATGTTTAAGCTTCAAAACTAAGTACCATTTGTTGCAAATAAACATTTCTTTATATTTTTTAAAAAAATTGGAGACCTTACTTTTGGGATTACCCTCGTACATACTGTAAACCATGGAAGGACAAGGGATATATGGCAAATGGAAAATTAATTTGGAAAGCAGTGAAGAACCGACTGAAAGGTGCAGAGGGACAAGAAATTAAGGGAAGTTTAAGAAAGTGAAGAATCCATATGATTATATAAAACAGTAAAGAGAGAATGAGGAATTGAAGGTTATGCTAAGTTTTGTAACAGACAGGAAAGAGGATTAGCATGAATGAGAATATGGGGATTGTTTCTTGAACAGTAATGGAGTAGAGAACCGGGGAGACGTTATGTGTGGCACCCATTATTCGTTAAACTGCAGTCTGCTTTGATTACAAGAACTTGCAGCAGATACTAAGATAAGTGAAGCTTATAGTCTCTAAGTCATTCTTACATTTATAAATTTATGTTGCTTCAGTTTTCTCATTATATATTTCTTACATGTTCACATGTTCAGCAAATGATTTGGAGCAAATAACACCTTAAAGATGTTATTAACAGTTCAGTAAGTTCAACATTTGATTATGGTCTGATTCTAATTGACAAAACATATGGCAGTATCCAAAGTTATAAAATACTATTTATGACATTGTGAAGAAGTGTCTGGGAGTATCATGAAATATTTTAAAAAATGCTAACTTTGAAGGAATCTACAGCCCTTCCAGTTCGTCATGATACTCCCCCACTCCTGAAGCATAGATGTGCAATAACAGAGATGTGCCCACTTGCATAATAGCAGAGATGGGGATTAGTTTACCGCTTGCTCTCACCATAATAACTACACAATAATTGTTCATAAAACAAAACATACACTGCTTGGTATGTGACTGCCTGAGTTCTGAAATCAGTCACTTGTGTCCCACTTCTCCAATTTTCTCCTCCCTTGCACACATGGAGTGTCACAACAATCTGGACAAACGTAACATAATACCATGCCAACTATGGCAGCTATTCCTATTCCTATACATAAATCCATAGAGAGAATGGGCCATTCACTGGAAGATCACTTTATAACTTTAAACAAATTAATACCCAAGTAGGGTTATGGAAATGTAGAATGCAATGGTAAAGGACGCTGTCGGTCAATCCAGAAGTAATGTAAATTTATATTTTAAATAATTATTTATTTATGCCAACAAACTTACTGTTGGTGTTTTTAAACACACAAGCCGTGTGTAAGTAAGTTTGTTGGCATAAATAAATAATAATTACCATGTGAAGGTTATTTAATCCTGGGATATAAAGTACTTGCAATAGTAAGTCACCATTGGGGTAATTGTCTCTGATGTGAGACTCCCTTTGTGGTTTACCAGGAGAAATACGAACTGGCTTGAGAATTTAATGCCATTCTGGCAGTTTGTCACAATAGCTCAGTGGTTAGAGCGTGGTTCAAATCCCAGTTGTGGCATTGAATTTTTAAGTTCCAGTTCTACCTCTTATATTTTAAATGCTATTTATATATATCCATAGGCATATATACTTATATTTTCTTAAAATCCTGAAACATACAATGTTACATGTGATCACGAACAGTCAATTATACTTCTCAAAAGAAGTAAACCTGTGCAAAACATCTAGTTTGTTTGAAATCTAGTATTGGGGGTATTGTTTAAGGGCCCGTCGACAGCTAGGTCATTAAGGTGTTTGAAATATAACACAGCTGAAGTTTTTAAAATTATACTTCACTAAAACAATACCTCTAACTAAATCAACACATATCTGTTCCTTTCATCTGACCACTGTGCTCTTATTTATGAAGATACTCTTTCAACATTAACATTATATTGCTTTGCCTCCACAGAAAACCAAACTTTGCCTCAGAGTGTAAATGTTACATTGCCAATCTCTCGTTCAATGTTACTAAAGCATGAATATACCCTCAGTACGTGTAGCTCTGTTGCCATAACGAGTTGCAGTTGTGGGTAATAACCGATTATTCATTTTGATTTTCACAGTTACCAGTTCATTTTGTAATGATCACTGTTTGTTTCTGAAAATGCAGGACATTACACTCTTGAAAAATTCACCCCGGACACCACATAAATGGTTAAAATGTAGGGCATGTGTGGGAATTTCTGGACATCTGGTAACCCTATACCTAAGAAACCTCCTGAGTATCTAAACTACCTACAAAACTAAATACTACTGCATTCAAAACCTAACTAAACCCATGGAGCAATAGCCCTATCCGTGCCAAGGCCTACCACCCAGCCATTGCATCCCCTACCTCTGCTCACTACAGGTGCCATGAGTGGGGTGCAGTGCTGGAGGGTGGTACATGGTTAGCGCTCTGATCTCTCCCGGTTCGTTATGCAGTCTTCACAATTTGGGGCCACTATTACTTTATTCAAGTAGCTCCTCAAATGGTCCCTCAGGTGTTAGGTCGGGGGACAACACTCTGTATCAAATCTCTACTAATAATTGAGGAGCGTTTTTTCAAAACTCCATAGATGCACAAAATGCGTTTCTGAGAAAAACAGTTTTTTCTATTTATTGGCAATACTAATTGGTTAGCACAGCAATTGTATTAATCATTCAATTCTCCTTCCTGATACTGTCTTATTTAATCTGAAAAGAAACAAATAACATAGTTTAACTAGTGCAAATTTGGGGTTTGAAAATGTGGAGTTTTTTCAAAAGCCGATAGATGCTGATTAACTTTTCTGTGTGAGCGAGAAATTAAGACATGAAATTTCGTTATATTTGTCATTTATTGTTTTTGTTGCTTTTTATTTATACATTTATTATATTTTTATTTATTTTCACCTCTTTATAATACATAATGTAGTATACAACCAACATATTAATGTTTATGAGGATTATTTTATTAGGTATAAACTTGGAAACTAAGTACTTCTACACTCACAATAACATATATTTTGTTTTATTTATATAACAAACATATTGAATACACACAAAGAAATTTCAAACAATATGGATAACTAAGCTTTCACCTTTATTAGTGCTTGTGCAGTCTGTACATGGTTCCTAGTTCATTTTTTTCCACATCTACCTCTGTCTTAATCTTCATCAGCCCCATTGAGCATGTGTCAGTGTGTGGTGTATGGAATGAAAGATTGAGAAAGCTGTAAAATATGCTTTTATATTTTGACAATGAGCAGACTTGTAGATTCCTTAATCTTCTTTCGTTGCAAAAGTTGATCCACATTTTTCTGCTATTAAGTGCTGGAGGTAAATGTCCTCTAATTGATTTTGCTCTTCCATAGTGGCTTTCTCTACATCTGTGCTTCTTAATGTCTTGCTTTATGGCAGCAGTAATGCCCTTCTGTAATATTCCTGTTCTGTCACCTCCTCTGGTTTCCTTTGGCGCATTCCCAGTTAAGTGAAATTTTCTAGTCAGGAGAGATAATCTAACTTTTGACACCTCTGTGATTCCTTGGAAGCTTTAGTTTTAGGATTTCGTGCAGTGCACTCGAGACCACATGAACATTTAGTTGCTGGAGTATGAGCTTTCCTTGACTTGCATTTTGATATCCTTTCCTTATTTTTGCAATTCCTACCTCCTGCACATTCTACGGCTGGTACAATTTCACAATCTGAGCTCCTGTCCATTGTGCATAGTACAGTGGAGTGTCTCAACTAAGAATAAAAATGCCATGTAAGTATAACAAAGCTTGTAGAAGCAACTGCCTGCTGTACAAGGGGTTCCAGGCTCGATTCCCTGCAGGGGGTAGGAATTTTTCACCAGCCAAGATTATTCTTCATCCTTCCCTGAGTCTGGGAGTATGAATGAAAGTGTGAATGTGTGTGTGAATTCAACGTATAAAAACCCCCAAAGACCGAAAAAGCCACTGTTAAACGAGTAACACCATTGCCAATAGGCAAGGTCGCCCATATGACCTCTGCAGTTAAAGACAGGATATAAATGGAACAAAAAGCTTGCAGAAATGAATGTGAAATCCAAGCGCACAACCTGAGTTTGTAGTTATTGCCAACAATGCAGCAGTGTACAAAGCTTGCAGAAATGATTGAGAATTCCAAGAATTGCAACAGTGAGATGGCAGTCAATATCAACATGCGTTTCACAGAATTGAGGTTGCTACACTTTGGGTTATAAAATTGCATCTATCGACCTTTGCTTTAACTGAGCAAGTGCATCTATCAAGTTTTGAAAAAACTGCTAATATTCCCTAGCTTCTACACAGGACAAGAATCAAATTTTGCAAAATCTGATTTCACAGAACAATGCAGAAGGTGAAAATTATGCCGATACTATACACAACTCAATTTCGTAAAATGTTGCATCTATCTAGTTTTGAAAAAATGCTCCTCAATTCTGTCCTGAAACATACTCAATGGTTCTTATCGAAAGATTGGCTGTATGAGCTGTTGCAGTGTCTTGTTGAAAAATGAAGCTAATAGTCGTTGTTCGCTTCTCGATGTATCGCCATTGATGCTTAAATGTCGTTGGTCTCGTAGTCGCCCGTTGATTTGGTTCTTTCCCGCTAGCTCAGATTGATATCTCTTTATTTCTCTCGGGTACGCGCAGGTGTTATCGAATAGACTACCCAAGAAAACCTTTATATATTGTTTATTGCATCTTAGATACTTTCGGGAGCTATGCCGATTGTATATGTAGAGGAATCGCACTCACTTCCGCACAGCACAACCTGCAGTACTGGTCTGGGCTGAGTAGTGACGCTTTCTGGCGTCCCCAAGCTAGGAAAACCGTTCTCTCCAATTTTGAATGTCATGACGTCATCCAAGAAAGCCTCGTATCCAAAATGCTATTTCCTTTTCCCGCAATTTAGAAATGTCCCTTTCTATTATAACATGTTCTTTTATGAATTTCGAATATATAATTACCTTTTTAGGATTAAACGATGTTTACTTTATATTTTATTAAATATATCGCGCGACTTTTAAGGTTGGTAGACCTGACTTTCAAACGTGTATTTAAACTATGTAGTATGACGTCATGACTCGTTAATTTCAAACCAATAATGTGTTTATCCTACAAATTTAACGACTATTATTTACTCATATCTTGCTCACCTTACAACACTTCCTGCTCTATTATGTATTTATGTTATTACTTAACACTTATCGCAAATCTCATATCCGGCAATTAAATTAAAACGTGTCTTTATCAAGCCCATTCGATTGGAAATCTAAATTTCGGTATCAAAAAAGACAAAATCTCAGGGGCAAAATTGTATTCACGTCAACTGTTGACTTGAAAAAAATTGGCCCTTTAACTCAAAACCTAGTAACATGAAGTAACCCTTCATTATGAAAAGTTTGGTGTATGGTGCGCCATTAGCAGAGAAAGATTTCTCAGAGCTCCAATAAGCAATTTCTATCTCTATAACTAAAACATAAAGTGTACAAGACAAACCCACACACCCTGGACGAATTAAAACAAAATATCTGCCAAGAAATTGCCAGCATTTCTTAATGTGAACTACAGCGAGTGGTGGATAGTTTCCTGAAGAGGTGCCAAAAACGTAGTATGGATGATGGTGACCAGTTTGAGCATCTCCTTTCATAAAGTAAAGCCTTTAAAGTAGTTTTGAAAATGTATGGTTTCACATGCACCTTTCCATGATAGTGACAGATGGCAATGAGTGCTGGGGATGCCAACAGGCAAAACACTGCAAAGCCCATTCAGAGGTATTTTGCTCTCCCAGTAAATGCTTATTCTTGTTTCATCATCCAGATAAACATTTTCAGAAATGACTTATTACATATTTTCTTGTAGATACAATGGGAATAGGAGAATACATTAGGCTTAAGTGATAGTTAAATCTTATAAGACCTGGTTGCTATGTGATGGCTTTGATATTCCATTCTCCTTATGTGGCCAGGATATAAAATTCAAGTAACAAGGAATATCTCAGAAATGCTTAACTCCAAAAAGATATTTGACAAATTGTACTTTAATGGTATCTACATTTTTTGCATAATAAGCTTTTGATAGATATTCTTTACTGTACGTCCTGCAAAAATTTGTGATAAAACGAGCACTGACAGAATCTGTCCAAGTTGCCCTGGAATAGCAGTGCAGGTAACCTCGACTGTTGCAGAACCATTTGGTACCTACCTCTGCACCAATGTGCCACACGTCTTGCAGATGATACTAAAAATGTACATGTGTTCACCATATGTTAGAAGCATATTACCCTTGCTGTTTATTGTGAAAATGAATATCCTGTTCGATCCCTGCCATTCACTAAATAAATTCTGTAAGTGTAAGTTGTGTTTCACAGCTATGGTTAGATTTGTTAATGCTGATCTTGCATCAATTGTGTTATAATGACAAACAATGCATGCAATTCCTGTAAGATGAAAGTTTATTAAGAATGGGCATGTAATGTTGAAAGTGTGATGCTGTCCTTCACTTGTTACAATTTTCATGTAGGCAAGGGCATGAACAGTTTTCAGAATCCATGACAAAGGGTACTTGGTTCAAAAATTCTAGGTTACCACTTGCCTGATTCTCCTAGTTACACTCAGCTATGCCCACACATTTTTATATGAGTACACCATTATCCATTGTGCTATTGGAGACACAAGCATAAACCACAAAACAATGGCTTTTTGATTCAGCTGCTGTCAGAAGGTGTGCATATCCTCAATGGACATCAAATACCTCACCAGGGGCAAAATAAGCACTGTATGCCAATTATTATTTATTTATGCCAACAAACTTACTGTTGGTGTTTTTAAACACACAAGCCGTGTGTGGGCAAAGTTTAAGAGGTAGAACTGGAACTTAAAAATTCAATGCCACAACTGGCATTTGAACCAGAAGGTCTGTGGTTCAAATCCCAGTTGTGGCATTGAATTTTTAAGTTCCAGTTCTACCTCTTAAACTGTATGCCAAGTTCAAATCGATGAATGCAAAACTGGAAGGAGGAAATATCACAACTGCATTGTTGAAGGAAACTGGATCCTTTGAATGATTGGTCATCAATGAAGTATGCATGACAGTATGCCCATTAATCACAGAAGTGGTGGCATCTTCTTTGCTTTAATTGAGGAGCATGTAGACTTCACCAGCACAATCCACACTGACTTGCATTCAAGTGTATATGGAAACTTTTAACAGCATACTCAATTATCCAATGATAAACAATTATTCAATTTTACAGATGCATCAGTGAAACCTGATAAATGTATCTACCTATGCATATTGTGACATTGGGCTTGGCACATAACGGGGCACAGACAGGGCTGGGCTGCTTCATGTCGTGTGCCGTGCCAGCAAACATGTTCAAGCCTAGGCTGCCTCGCAGGACTGCTGACTGTATGGGACTGTTAAGGTGGCAGAAACAAAAAGTGTGTCGAGAACGTTCGCAAGAGTTCTGAGTCATTTCCGGTACGCGTATATGTAAAAATCCAGAAAGGTCCATCTTTTGTCATCCCCAATATATAAGGAGAACAGAGGAGAGAGTGTTTAGAGTTGAGTTACGGACGTATGTGTGCGTGTGTGTGGTCGTGAGAAGATTCAACGAACATTGCAAGTGATCGTAACATGGTAATCAGGGTGGTAACATTTTAGAAGATAATAAAGTGACAGAAAAGTTGTTGTTGTTTTCTAGTGCCTTGCATTTGGCAATGAAGCCATTAGCATTCGTGCTTTCCAATACTTTTGAACTGTAGTTTTTTCTGATCTTAATGCTTCACAGGTCTTCAAGTGGTCTTCGTTCATTTCTGCTGGATCGTTACACAGGACACATATTGGTGAAGCTGAGATATCTATTCTGTAGAGATGACTTGCTAAGCAGTCGTGATTTGTCAATAGTCGGAAGGCTGCAACCGCTGTTTTCCTTGGTCTCTGGGGGATTATATCTGGGTTGGAAAGTAGTGTAATCCATTTTTTATCTTTGGCATTTGTTTCTATTTCTTGTAGGTATGAATGAGAAAATTTTTTAATGATCAAGCGTTTTATTGAGGAATATGAGAAATTGAATTTAGACTTTTGTTTTATTGTGCCTTTCTTTGCAAGTGGGTCTGCAGCTTTATTCCCCATGACTCCACAGTGTGCTGGAATCCATTGGAGATGAACAGTCTTATTAACTTTTTGGAGTTGTGTTAACATTTTGCAGCATTCTCTAATTTTTGTTGACTTCTTTGTAGTATTTGAACATATTCCCTGAATTGCAGCTTTAGAATCCGAAAGAATTACTGCCTTGTTAAATTTATTTAAGGGAAGATTTAATAATTGTCGGAGAGCAATGTGTATAGCCTCTGTTTGTCCATCATAATTTGTTGTGTCTCTGCCAACAGAATGATAAAAGGAAAAATGTGAACACGTAACTCCAGCTCCAGTAAGGTTTTCCGTGGAGGATCCATCAGTATATATGTGCAGCCATTCTTCTGTGGGATATCTAGTATTGATTGTTTCCAGTGCTAGAAGTTTTTGTATTTCTTTTGGTGTGTCTGATTTACTTATTTCCTCTATTAATTCCAAATTGAAGGTAGGTTGCAATAATTCCAATGGATTTTCTCTTATAAGTAGATTTTCTCTGGTGTTAGGAATGTTCAATTTGGATTTAATCTGTGTTACCTTTTCTAGGAAACTACTATGAGTTTTAAGGATTGAAGGGGGGAGGTTCTCTTCTGTCCATTTAGAGTTTGGCAGTCGTAACATTTTCTCGTGTTGGAGCAATGCTTGTTCTATTTTTGTTGCTATTGATGGGGTCTGTGTTAAGGCAAGCATGGCATCAATAGGTGTGGATTTAACTGCTCCAGTGATTAGGCGAAGAGCCTGATTTTGTATTTGTTCAAGTTTATTGATGTTAGCATTTGCTACTGTTGTTAAAGTTTCAGAACAGTACAAGAGGTTTGGTTTAACATACATTTTGTATGTTGTGTTAAGGACTCTCCTTGAGCAGCCCCATTTAGCACCAGCTAACCTTTTCAGCATTTGCAGTTTCTTTTCAACGTTTTCTGAGATGTTTGTTATATGTGACCCATATAAAATAGGAGCTATATTATATAATAAATTACCGTTAAATAAATAAATGTTTTTTCCAACTTAGCTTTCTGTCGAAAGTGATGCCTAAGTATTTGGCATCATCAACTGCTTTGAGTGGTTTACCATTATAATTTATGTTAATATTAACTGGTTTGTATTTTAGTGTAAATAATTCATAATTTGTTTTTTTCACATTGATGGTCATGAGGTTTTTGGAGCTCCATTCATGTACTTTGTTTAGGGCTGTTTCTATTCTGTCTTTAATTAATTCAGGTTTTTTTGGGGAGCCTGAAGTCCAAATGACTACATCGTCAGCAAATAAAGCAATTTTGGTTTCTAAAGTTTTTATTATTGATGGAAGGTCATTTATATATATATATATATATGTTAAAGAGTGTTGTGCTCAGAACAGCACCTTGTGGAAGTCCTCGGTGTGTTTGTTTATATTTGGAAATGTATGTGTTATATTTTGTGGCACAAAATCTTTGTGAAATAAACTGAGTTATCCATTTAAGCATGTTACTTTTCACACCTATTGATTGCAACTTCTCAATTAATTTGTTTCTCCAGACTGAGTCATATGCTGATTTAAAATCAATGAATACTGCTAAGGTATCCTCCTTTCTATTGAAAGCTTCCTTGATGTCTTGGCTTAGGAGTACATTTTCACTTGTACTATGATTCTGTCTGAAGCCGGTCTGTGAACTATTAATTAAGTTGTAATATTCTAGGAACCAGTTAAGTCTAGATGCCACCATTCTTTCCATCACTTTTGCAATCACACTGGTCAAAGATATTGGTCTGAAACTATTAATATTGTTTGAGGGTTTGTTTTTCTTTAAAATCGGGATGATATGGCTTTTTTCCAGTCGGAAGGTACAGTCATTCTCCAACACATGTTATACAGTTTAAGTAGGATTTCTTTTCCTTTCCTGCCAAGGTGTTTAATAAACTCTGGGTGGATCTTGTCAGGTCCAGGAGATTTTTTGTTCTGCAATTGTTCTATTGCTAAATCCAGTTCTGTTTCATTCAAATCCTGAATAAAAATATCATTTCGTATACCTTTTGGCTTACTAGTTTCTCTGATAGTTTTTTGGATAGCCTTATCTTGTTTTTTATACGCTTGGGGTATTCTTTGTGACTGAGCATAAAACTTGTTAAGGGATTCTGCTATTTCCCTATCTGTAGTTAAGCTTTTGTTATTATGTTTTAATGGTTCAGTTGAATTTTTTGGTAATTTTGTTTTATTAAGGAATTTGTATATTTTATTTCCATCTTTCCTATACTCCATATGTTCTATAAAATTTGTGAAACTGGCCCTCTTTGCTGTAATTAATTCTTTCTTAAAAATGGCTGCTTTTCTTCTCCAGTTTTGTACATCTTCTGGACACTTGGTTCTTTTGGCTTTGACTCTTGCTAGATTTCTTTCGTGTTTTAACTTAAAGATGGAGACCAAAAGTAGCTATATTTCTTTAACTTTCCTTTGGGGATATGTGTTTTGGCTGCTGTCAATAATATTCCACAAATTTTTTTATTCATTTCATCTGTTGACTTGAACTCTGATTCTAACAGTATATTACACTTCCCTTCTATCTCATTTTGGAAACTGGACCAATCTGCTTTTTTAAAATTCCAAGAAGTTTTAACTTTTGGTTTGTTACTTTTATTTATTAGACCTCTTATGGAGTTTATGGTGATTCTGTGGCCTGAACCTGGGTCTTCTATTATTTCTCTTTTTGTATTGTCAATTATGTCAGATGACACCATCAGATCAGGATTTGTACCCGAACCATTATAATGAAGGTAAGTGGGTGGATCATTTGTATTAAATATTAATTCCATTGTTGATGAGTTTAATAGGTCTTCTATGACTCTTCCTGCTGAATTTCTATCTCTGTAGCCCCACCTAGGGGAGTGTGCATTAAAATCACCTATTAAAATACTTTTGGGTTCTATGGGAATAGAATTTAGATCTAAGGTATTGTCTGGAGGATTGTAGATACTGTAAATTCTGTAGTGGTAGTTACTTTTCCATACTTAAATTTTAACTATTTCTGATTTATCTTGTTCTTCCATTGTTTTTGGGATTTGGATAGTAGCTTTCATATTTCTTTTAATTCCTGTAAGAATACCACTTGCTATTTGACGAGCCTCTGGAAGTATGTATAGTGTACTGATCCATTTCAAAGTATATTTCCTGTTCTTCTGATATATTGGCTTCTTGTACTGTGAAGGCATCTATATCTTGGTCTTTTAATATTTTCATTAGCTCGTTTTTTAGGCTGGGACATCCCTCCTGCATTCCATTGAAGAATTCTTAAAGTATTGGAATTGTTGTGATGAAATTTGCCTAAAGATGTCCCCACCCGGAGATCCGATTGGGGACAGTTTTAACTCCGGAAGTAACCGGACTGATTTTGTTTGCCATAATATTTTGATTTACAGATATTAAATTTTGATAAACTGACAGTGCTGTGCATTGCAAATTAAAAATAGAAATAATGAGACCACAAACTAAAACAGCCTTGTGAAAATGTAAAGCTAAATAGCAAAATTCAACTTGCACTTGTGAGTTCTGTAACTGCAGGGAAATATTTATTCCTTATTTTCTATAATTGCATGTATCACATGCTAGTATTGTTTTATTCTTTACTCCTGTTATGTATCATGTAGCTCAATTGTACATATTCTTGACACCTTCTCTATTCACAGGTCTCAATAGTCACCATAATGCAATCTAATCTAATGTGATTAGATATTGTTTCTTCATTTCTTGAACTATATTGTATGTCGTTTTGCATAACTTCAAATATAACTTGATCATAGTGGAGATATAGGCTTTGGTTCAATTTTGTGAGTGTTTAAAAATGAACAATAGCTCACTAAGAAAAAAGGGTAAGGATAGAAATGCTCCCTTATTAAGGTATTGCTCACACCATGTTCCCCTATTGCAGTTTCTTTGTCATGCATAGTATCACGGGGAAAACAATAATGAAGGCAAAGAAAATCTCAGAAAACCAAAAGGTCTTTTTAATAAACTAAACACAAGACAACTAAAACATTACTAGCTTCATTTACTTTATATTGGCTGTTGGGTTGCAGAAAATACATCAAAGAAAAATATTACAATAACATCAGCAGTCAACAGGTAAGTGAAGCTAGAAGTGTTATTCAACTCACATCTAATTTATTCAAATGCTTCTCTGTGGTATTGTCCAATTCAAATTGTTTTGAATAAAAAGTTTAGTTCATTCTTTTTTAAAAATTTATTGAAATGGCTTTCACATTAATGAAAATCCGTGATGTTATTCACTTTCTTTAATAGTCTTGTAGAGCAAAGCAAACTGAAGAATTTAGAGCTAGTAATGATTGCTCTGCAGATATCACATAGCAGCACTGGTAGCAAATTACCAAGCTTTGCTGATATGGAATTGGTCATTGTAATATAAAAACAACCAACCTCAAACAACAAACATTAATATTCAAAGATATTTTCTTCATCCTTTGAGGAATGATGTGCATACATATACACTATTTAACAACATACACATGTAAATATTGACTTAGTTCTTTGCAAACATAACAGACTTAGCATTCACTCTTTCAGTTCAAAGTCTTTTATGGCAATCTGCCACACGCCAACTTATATGTACATAGGATACACACACATGCACACACCAACGTTGATATACATTCATTGCACAAAACAAGTCCATTTCTTAAATTATAAAAAGCCAAGAATAGCTACATAGAATAAAGTACGTTCACACATCACAGTTATACACACAGGAATATGTTTCTTCATATGATGTTTGTCTGTCCTGGCGTGTTACTTGCTGACTGCCTGGAACGTGTCATCATTGATGCCATCTGTGGAAGAAAGCAGTTTTTAATTGGACATTGTTTATGTTAATTATGCACAAGATATGCATGAATCATATCCTTTAGTTTTTGATAATTCCTCTCCTAATTCATGTGAAGAGCTTAATTTATTTGATATCATACTATGTCTCATTTTAACACTTTACAGTTTTATAAACAGAACTGCAATATTCACAAAAGGGTTACCACTTTGATCAACATATGAATAATGGTGACGAACTTAACTGGTAATTTTACAAGCAAACAAGTTAAGGTAGCAACAGAAATTATTTGGAAAAAGCTTCCTTATAACCTTCAAAGTATACAAAAATAAATATATAACAACAACAACAATAACAACAACAACCACTAGAGCAACAGCCCTTGCAGACTTAGGCTTCCTGCCTGGCTGCTGTACCCCAATCTTTGCCCCCACCAATGAGTGCGGTACAGAACTGGAGGGTGGGACATGATCAGTACCTCGAGCTACTGGCCGATTATGGGGCCTTTGCAACCTGGGCTCACTACTTCATCAAGCACCTCTTCGACTGGCCCCTTCGGGACCTAACGAGGCTGAGTGCACCCCATGCCAGACCTCCCAGCAGGGAAAAAATCCCCACTCCAGTACCAGGGATTTAACCCAGGTCCTCCGCACCAGAGGCAAGTGCGCTACCACTGCACTATGGAGGTGGTAAGTTGTACATTGTTTCTACACAGAACATAGTGCAATAACCACATCAATGCTATGTTAAAATTTATTATAGATAATAAAATTTGGCATAACATGAAATAAAATATATGAGGGTGGCAATGTTGGTACATTCTGTTTCTATATAGAACATAGAAATCCAATGCTTTGGATTGATCAAGGTGAGCCTGTTCCATGGCCACCGGGGTCCCCAGGCCTCAAACCATTGGATTTCTTTTTGTGGGGACACATTAAATCTTTTATCTACGAGACTCCCATGAACACAGCAGAGCTTGTAGCAAGGATTGTGGCGGCGGCTGTGGAAATCAGGGAGCATCCAGATAAGCTTCTTAGACTTCATCAGTCTTATGGTCAATGGTCGCCATTTCCAACAATTAATAAATAAACAACAATGATTGTTCAACAAGTTGCCATGCATTTTTACTCTGTAGACCCGTAACAATCCATTTCTGATCCAAGGTTCATTGTGTTAAAATACTTGTGTGGATGTTCCCTACCAACACAGGAAAAATCTGCACTCATTTCGGTAACATGGTATAACAAACTTGATTGCAGTCTGACTTGCAGGCAAACAAAATAATGAAAAACAATTATCATTGCTTTGAATTTTATCTTACTCATGTATGGTTTCTTTTTCCTGGGAGGTTGGGCATTCTTTCGATGTACGGATTGTTGCTTACTCCCCGGATCAAATTGGAAAATCTAAATTTTGTCATACATAATAGGCTTTAAAGGAATCTGGATTATTTGAAATGTATTCATGAATGTCAATATAGCAATTCACTCTATTCCTTTTGTGTGGCATGGGGATTTTCAGCATCATTTTAGCACACACTTTTTCATGCTTAGATTTTTGTGCAAAATCTGTCCAACACTTTCCTGATTGGTAAGTTCAGCAACTGCTCATATATTCAATCAGCAGTCTCCTCAAATAATGTTAGCAACTTTCTTCACATTCTGTTCAGTTTTCGGTGGAAAACGTGCCCTGATTTTAGTACATCCCCAACATCTTTCCTATTCTACTTAAATTTCTAAAATCATTCAAAAACTTGTATATGAGATAAACAATGTTCACCATGAACTTCTATCAACATATGGAATTTGAGGCTACCACATTCTACTTTAACACTCAGCACAATTCTGATAGATCTGAGAGACACTATGCACTGCAAACACCGATCATGTCCAGACTAACTGCTGCACATGAGAGAAGCTTTTTATGATAACAGGAATCCACAGCTCAACACCCCATGGTTCTCTTCATCTTCAAAGTGGCAGGAAACGGGTAAAAAATTAGATGCCGTTATTATTTATTTATGCCAGTTTTTAAACACACAAGCCATGTGTGGGCAATGTTTGAGAGGTAGAATTGGAACTGAAAAATTCAATGCCACAGTTGGGATTTGAACCACAGAGCCTCTACAGAGGGTCAGTATCAATTCTACCTCTCTTAGATCCAGTTTTTTTTATGGCTGTACCTTGTGTGTTATAGGAAGTGAAAGGTTTTGTGGATTTGTTTTAAAATCCCAGCCTCAATTAGGTTTGGTCAAAAATATCTCAATTCATCCCTAAAATGTCATTCTCAATCCTTGAAATGAAATTACTACTTCTATTAAGCATTAAGTGAAACCTCAATGACCTGAAATTAAACCTTACATGTAACTATCAATCTATTCACATAATACGTGCATGCCTAATTACATTCCCAGGACATCCATTGTATGGCATTGGTAAAATTTATTGTCATGAATTTCTAAAAATCTACTGCACTACATTCACATGGCTTTCCTTACCCAGTATTATTTATTTTTATCTCTTCTCTACATTATTCTTATAATCTAGTGCACGTTAATCCTGATCAATGTTTATAGAAATAATTTCATCACACATTGTTGTAGGTATAAGAGGCATTAAGAAGGCTGACACAAGAGTCAAACTTTTAAAAAGCAGGTTGCTATATGCTGATTTTAATTATTCCACTTTTTGCATGGCATAACAATTACACAACTGCCGAACAACATAACACAAGATGGTCTGCAATACTGCTTCTAACAATGGAAAATTCATGGGGAGTGGTATAGGGCCCAAGGATGGGACTGCATTAACTACATTACCATTGTCTTTTTGTAAATAAAGTGTTAGAGCATGAATGCAGTTTTTTTATTGGCACATCTCTTACGTAGAAAGAAAAGGCACTAAATGCTATTATACAGGTGAGCACAAAGTCTTTCCCTGATTATGATTTATTATATCTCTACATCTATGCTAGATAGAGAAATAAATCTTATGAGTCTAAGTTGTTCAGTGTGACAAGTTTTTTCTTAAAGGTGTTCTAGGTTCTGTAATCTAGAACTACTGCTGTCACACTAGCATCTACTCAGAGAAAGCATGTGTTGTGTTGTTTCATGAATAATAATGACTTATTACAGTTCAGCAACAGTTCTGAAGTGAGTTTGGTCAAGATCCACCAGATTAGGGTTACCATATGTCCGGAAATTCCCAGACATGCCCTACATTTTAACCATTTATCCAGCGTTCAGAGGAAATTTTTGAAAAGTGTTTAATCTCCTACATTTTCAGAAACAAGCACTGATCATTAGAAAATGAACGGTCAACTATGTTGACTGTAGCTGGTGTAGCCATGCTGCTATAACGTGTTGCAGTTGCAACTATTAACCAACTATTCATTTCTATTTTCGCAGTTACCAGTTCCAATGTTAAAACTTCAAAAATATGTATCTGATGTCAGTTGCAACTGAGCAAGAACACGTGAATGACAGCTCACTATATTTGCTCTAACAGAGTACAAAAGATTGAAGAAACATGAGTGTTGGCCGACTTTTCCTCCGGGGGGTGGGGGCAAGAGGACATATTTGAAGTTTGCAATCAGATAATATTAATTCATTATTTTATCGCCAAAAGTTATAGTATTTGTTGCGGATAACCGTATTAATTTGTGCTAAATAAAATTGAACTTTACATCAAAATTACAATAATAGTTAATAGTCAATAATTGATTGCACATAAAGTTCACTAACTTCCAAGGAGAAGGGGGGGGGGGGTGGAGGTCCAAAGCACCCCCCTCCCTGTAAAGCTCATGTGAAGGAGTGACAGTGTAACTTGCCAAAGCTTTAATTACTTAATATTTTGAACTGAAAATGGTAAAACCTGACCAAACTGGAACAGCTGCTTTAGTACCACAATGATACTTTCCTTAATATGCATAATTAATGATTCTAGACTTACATTCTGAATGACCTGTTTCCTGAAGAAATCTGATGTCATATTAGACAAAGAAGTGCTCAGTTTTTCTCCGTGTCCAATTTTACATTTGATATAACCATAGAGGTTGGCACCATTAAGTACAATGGCGATACACACCAGTAGCTGCCAATGAAGAAAGAAAACATATTTAGAACATTACTGCATTGATTAACCTTGCAAACAATTTTCACTAAAAATTATAATCAATAGCATGTTTATGGATAAATGCATGGGTTATATATCTCTAAAAGGCTATATTAATGCTACAAATAAAGTTATATGATCCGTTTTTATTTTTTTTTAATTTCTTTCATTGTAATGGAATTTTAAATAATTTATCAGTTAGTATGATGCTGCCTGGAAAGTATTCTCTCATAATATGCAACTGCTATTTTAAAAACAAATTATAATGAGGTAATGTGAGTGAGTAGAGTGAGTGAGCAGTGTTTAAGGGTCTGTCGACAGCTAAGCTTATAAAAGCTAATTTTTCTACCTACTTCACGTTAATCAAGATATACATTTGAAGAGAGGTTTTTATTACACATTTCTTTGAAAGTGCAAGGGAGACATAAGAGGTTTACGCAATATTAAAATCTTTAAAAAGCAGTGGCTAAATGCTGCTTTAAAATATTCTATTCTTTGCTTGACACTGTGGAAAGAAAACGGAAGGTGACAAGCACTCCATACAGAAAAATGAAAATTAAGAGCAACAAAATCTCAGAAATGGTTAGTGCGATAAAAACTATTTGACATACTTGTGCAGCTTATTGCAATCTACACTTTTGGTTTAGTAAGCTTATTTTTTTAATTTAAACCAAAATGGTGAGTTGATTAATAACACTACACAAAACTTACTTACAATTTACCGGAACATGTTTTGGAGGCTGACTTTCCTCCATTATCAACTGGACATTGACTTGTTCTCCCTGGTGGGTGGTGATGTTTCCTCTGGTGGTGGTTCAAGGAACTTGCTGAATTCTGGGGGTCAGCATTGCTGTCCAGTGGGCATAAATCTTCATTTTTAAAAATAGAAACAGAGCACTCAATTTTGATATCCCTCAGAAGAATATCTTCAGCAAGTTCCTTGAACCACCACCAGAGGAGACCTCAGAGGAAACATCACCATCCACACCACCACCATGGTTAACTGCTACGTTATACACCAGGTTTCTCTATTTCAGCTCCTAACACAGAATTAACTATAACTAAATTACCTATATCAAATTTACCTGTTGGGCATCCTTTTCATCTTCCAACCTTGTGATTCTCCCTATGCTTCTCATACATTTTTGTTTTACCCTTCCTAATAATTCTCCTAGCTTTCTGATCACCTCAGTATTGTTTAGGTTTGATATTTTCATCCTTAATACTTCTCTTGGTACTTTTGACCACCTAGATGGTACTCACTTGGTCCTTTCACAGCCCACAATAAAGTGCAAATCCTTTTCTATTCCCCATACATAGGGCACTTCTGCAGGTCCATTCCCTGTATCATACCCCTCAATCCTATTACCCCAGATGTATACTGTGCCCACCCTTCCCTTTCCAATTTATTACACACATCAATATATTTCTCCCTGCCCCAATCTTTCTTAATTAGTCTGTACAATGTCATGGTTCTGTTATCCCCAATACTACTGAATACCTCCTGAATATTTATATCCTCAATTCTTTGTCTAATCCCCTTCCAAAATTTTTCTTCTAGAATTTGTGTTGCTCCAAACATTTCCCATTCCTATTTCTTCTATAATCCTCTGCACTGATAAAGCCCAACTATTCGGTGCTGAGGTATTTTCTTGCATTATCATACACTGTTTTACAAAATTCTGATCCTTTAGCGCTCTTACCCGATACCAATATTTTAACAATATTTACATAATTATAATATGTCTCAACCTAGTTGAATCCTGTTGTAAACATCTGGGCGGGAAGAGAGACAGAGACAGAGATATTGGGATAGAAAACGGTTAAGCTGTTGATTGGTTTGGCGAAGATAATGGGCGTTATCTTTTGTTTGCGTACGTACGATAAACCCCTCCTTTAAGTACAGTATTGTACGTAAGTAGTTCTCCGATCACTGCTCTGCGCGAGCTAATTTCGGAGATAGAAAAGTATGCAAATGTTTCGATTCTTATAAACGTAAATAGCCCCACATTTTATCTTTCTGCTTCACATATCGCATATGTGTTCTGGGCCCGTGAGTTCGTAAAGGAATATATACATAATGGTATACTATATACAGATTAGATAGAAGACAGGTGAAATTATATACACCATTAGCTTATTATGTTAAATTAAGCTGCATTTTACTTAACAATTACTGAAGGACTTTTTTTTCTTCTTTTTATTGGTTTAAGGGCGCTCAACTTCTAGGTCATCAGCGCCCTTAACAGACTCATGCCAATAGCCAGATATAAATTTCACTCAAAAAATAAAAATACTAGCAACAAGAAAAATATACAAAGGTAAAAAAGCAGTGGCAATAGCCAGATATGAAACAAGGTGATAAATATGTCCAAAATCAGAAACAGATAATTAAAAATTTTAAATCCTCAAATTTATATTGCACTGCGCTAAAAAATTAAAAACTCTATCAACCGCTGTTTTGTCGTCCGCTAGGACCTCTGCAAGTCTGGCAGGCAGCTGCAGAGAATCCCGAAGGTGCGCTAGAGAGTAACACTCTAGGAGCACGTGGCGAACCGACAAAACGTTGTCACACAGCGGACAAAGAGGCGTAGGGTCCCTTTTAAATAGGTAACCGTGCGAAAAATTGCAGTGCCCTATTCTTAATCGAGCCAAACTAACCTCCTCGCGACGAGATGTGCGACAGGAAGTTACCCAGTTTATCGGAAGTTCTTTCACTTCTCTAAGCTTATTACCGCGGAGAGCTGACCACTCGTCGTGCCAGGACGACTTACTGAAGGACACTGCTATTATACGTATAACATTTTTGTATTCCTTTATCAGACAACTCTCTCGCAACGAGGTCTGTATCGAGTTGAATACTGATTAAGATGTTTTTGTTTATAGTGTGGGGTTGCTTCTGATATTTTACACTGTATTTCCTGTACATCTCGCGGACCTCACAAGGCCAAGGACACTTGCAATATAAAATCAGTAAGCTTTTCATCATGGAGCAGGCTGGTGCTTCAGCCGAAATGAAACACAATCGAGGCAAACCGTTAAAAAGTGGTGATAGGCGAATGATCGCGCATTGTTTCGCAGTACTTAAAGAAAGAAACCCGGAATCATCCATAAAAAACATTGAAAAAGAAACTGGTGATCTCCTTGGTGTTTCCGCAAGTAGTGTACACAGAATTAGAATAGAACAGCAAGCATCCGGAACGCTAAGAACACCGGAAAAATCACGTAAATGCAAACAGCGCGTGGAGAAGTACAACGATTTTACGAAAAGTGCTATACGCAGTAAAGTTCATGAGTATTTTTTCAGGAATGAACCGCCGACTCTAAACAAAATTTTGCATGCGCTAAATTCTGACACGGACTTGCCGAATTTTTCGCGAAGTACTCTCCACCGTTTGCTGATAGATATTGGATTAACATTTCAAAAGCGAGGGCGGAAATCAGTAATAGTGGACAGAGAAGACATTGTAATGTGGAGACGTCAATATCTGCGCCAAATCAAAAGTTTTCGTAGTGAGGGCCGAAAAATTTATTTTCTCGATGAAACTTGGCTAAATGAGGGGTACACAACATCAGCAGCTTGGTGTGATACAACTGTGAGAGAGAAGAAACAAGCATTTCTCTCTGGTCTCTCCACTGGTCTAAAAGATCCCACAGGCAAAGGAAGAAGGCTCATTATTGTTCACATTGGAAGTGAAACTGGATTTGTAGACGGTGGTTTATTGACTTTTGAATCCAAAAGCACAAAGGACTTCCACGAAGAAATGACTGGTGCTGTTTTTCTTCAATGGTTTCAATCAGTGCTTCCGAAGCTTGATCCCAACTCCGTTATCGTATTAGACAACGCTAGCTACCACAGTGTTAAAGCAGAGCGCATCCCTAATATGTCATGGAGAAAAGGTGACATTATTAAGTGGCTACAGGATCATACGTGTGAGTTTAGTGCTGATATGGTTAAACTGGAACTAATTGGCATTGTAAAGCATGTAAAAGCACAATTCGATAAGTATGTTGTGGATGAGGCAGCAAAAAGTGTAGGTCACACCGTTCTGAGGTTACCTCCATACCATTGTAAACTCAATCCAATTGAGCTAATCTGGAGTCAGATGAAAGGCTATGTGCGTAGGCACAACACTACTTTTAAGCTGAATGAGGTTCGCTCCCTGCTTGCCACTGCAGTAGAAAATATAACGGCACTTAATTGGTTCAACTGTGTTCAGCATGCAATAAAAGAAGAGAAGATGTGGAAGCTGGATGGACTCACTGATGAAGTTCTTGAAAGACTTGTAATCACCGACGGTAGTAGTTCAAGCGACTGCGAATATACAT
This sequence comes from Tenodera sinensis, assembly GCA_030765045.1. Classification (NCBI taxonomy): domain Eukaryota; kingdom Metazoa; phylum Arthropoda; class Insecta; order Mantodea; family Mantidae; genus Tenodera; species Tenodera sinensis. The sequence goes on along the minus strand of CM060969.1, from coordinate 33,120,747 downwards.
CGGGAGATGACAACGCATCTCTATCGGGAGTTGAACTTCTGCAGGAATCCGATTAAAGGTAACCATTATGTCACTGCATGATTCTATTAATATTCCAACTCATAGATTTAATAAGTTAATGTGTAACCCAACTCTATTTATTGTCTAGAAGTTAGCGCTACTAGTGTTGCAAAACTTTTGTGCGTGCCTGTACGTCTAACACGCGGCGAGTTGAGTCAGCTCCGCCTTGTTGTTTACAACAGGATTCAACTAGGCTGAGACACAGTATAACCCTTTAATTCCTGTTCTCCCTAATTCTAACAGTGTTACGCCCTTGGGTGATGACCCTGGTAACCCTAAAATAGAGCGAGAAAAACTTCTGAGTATTAAATCCACCCCTAGCCACCCTTCTTCATATCCCCATATTTCTATCCCACATAACATATTTACTTCTACTATTGCCTTCTACACTCTTTCTAACCATTTAACTTGTATCTCCAGAATTTTGGAAACACAAGCTCTGATCCCCCTCATGGCCATTTTACCCTTAGCTAACACTACTCTCTTTTGATCCTGCCATTTTCCATTACTACATAACTGTACCCCCAAGTGCTCAATTTTTCTCACTATGGCTATTTCCTGTCCTCCCAACTCCATTTTTATCCCTTTTCAATTTATACCCCTTTTTAAAAACCATAATCCTGGTCTTCTTATAGTTTACCTTAAGCTCCCAACTTTCACACTACCTCTACAAAACATTTATGGCTCTTGATAATCCCCCAATTGATATAGACCTCACCACCAGATCATCCACAAATAGAAGACGTGGGACTTCTCTATTATTTAAAGTGGGCGAGTATATTTTATTGAAATATATCAACAACTTCCCACATTTGTGGGTTGCCAAATTGACAAAGTAAACAAAAAGACAAATAACAATATTGTTAAGTCATTAGACAAATGGAGTTTAGGTTTAACAGTGGTTATAATATGGTGATAGAATTAATAATAATATAGTTTTATGGAATTAAAAAAAAATTGAATACAGATTCTAAAGCTTCCAGGATATCACCTATAAACAAATTAAATAGTGTGGGGCTCAGCTTACACCCCTGTCTAAATCCTATCCTATTCTCAATATCTTGTGAAACTCTATTCACCCCCGTCTTTATGCAAAATCTATTCTCCGTATACATTTTTAGAATTGCTTTAATCATCTTCAAACTCACTCCTTTCCAATGAAGCTTCAGCCAAAGGGCCTCTCAATGTATTGTATCAAATTCCTTCTCCAGGTCTACAAAAACCATATAAACTCTTCCTCTCTTTTGTGCCAGATATTTATCTACTATTGACAAATAAGTTGTTGACCGTCCTCCTTCCCTTCCTGAAACCTGCCTGGAATTCTGAAATCCTATCCTGTTGCTCAGCCCTATCTTGTAACCTTCTTGCTAGTATCCCAGTGTACATTTTCCCTAATAATTTAATTATTCATACAGTTTTTGTTTATTTGCTGTTATATATTACATTTGTTTATATGTATCAATGGAGCAAGCAAAATTCAACAAAGTGCTCATTTTGAGTGTGCAGGAAAATGAGCACTTGTATAACAAGAAAAGTATCAAATTATAAGGATGAACGTATAAAGCAGAACACGTGGCAATAAGCTATAGCTTCCCATTTAGATCTTCACTTTGAGACAGAATATTAGACCCCAATAGAAAATCGTTCATATAAATGTTTGTTAAAAGTGTATAAATTTCTAGTTCTTGTTTGGGTGTATCAGGAACTTATTTTTAATATTCAGGATAGCCAATGTTTTCTTGTTACTAGATAGTCTGTTGTGTTCAATAATAAAAACTATTTGCGCGGATGAATACAAAAATGGCGGTGTTGCATCAGAAGGACGCCGAGAACTAGTTTTAGTAGCGTCTATATGCTCAAGGTGATAAGACGTGTTTCGGTAGCGTGTGAACATGGAACTTTCACCAAACTTTTATCCAGTGTAAATTCTAACAAATTACGAAAACGTAAAGTTGTTTAAGTATTTAATATGGTGCTGAGAGTGTAAAATAACAAAGTGTTAATGAATAAATATGTTGTGATAAAGGAACATTGATTTATGCATTCCATCCATTACCTCGACCCTGTAGATAGGAATCGTGTCTGCTATCACAGTATTCCATCTTTCTAGCAAGAACATTATTCTGGCTACTATGTGTTAATAATCATTTTAAAAACAGCACCAACTTTATTGAAATTGGTCCTGGTTATCCCGTTTTTATAATGGTTGAATTGGAGAGCAGGTTAAAATTTGTTCATTGGTCAAACGAAATAAATGTCATCCCAATGCGCAATATGCCCTATCTATTCCTGTTACCATTAGTGGGCTTTCGTGAACAAAAATATTCATGCTATTCCCTTTATAGTTGTTAACGGGTGGTGGTGAACCAACTTTTAGCCAGGTTATTGCAAATTTTAGCATATCTGTGAAGCATTGGTTAATTGCCTTCAACCTTCGTTAGCATTTATGCCTCGCAAAACACAGCCTTAAACACATTCACACCAGTTCTTGTTGGTCACATGTGAATTGCTGTAGGGTTGTGTAATTGTGTTGTGTACATTTTTTTAGTTATTAGATACTGTTACTGAGTGATTAGTGTGTTTCCCTTTTCCTACTGAATTAAGAGTACAATTTTTATATATGTATAGCTATTGCAGAACATGTTATAGGAAGATGGAAGAGGAACAGGATTATGCTTCAGTTGTAACAAAAATAATTTAATTTAACTAAGTTTAAAGAAAAGCTTCTCATTATTCAGAATGCCTGGCCTTGTTCTCCTATACAAACTTTTATATCAAATGTTACAGAAAGAAGTGTATTTTATACTAGGCATTTCACAGGGTATTTATGACCATTACAACTGAATGTAGGCAGTGCCGTGGTCAAGGAGTTAGAGTATTCGCCTACCATGTAGGCAGCCCGTGTTCAATCCATGTGGTATTTGTGGTGGATGAAGTGGCGTCAGGGCGGGTTTTCTCTGGGTTCTCCAGTTTCACCAGTTTCTCCCACTCATTCCACCAACTGCTTCATTATAACCTTTCCAATCATCGATATTTGCCCGCATTTCATATCATCCTTTTCCTTAATATCACACCTGGTGTTTGGCTGACCACCTGCTTCCAGGTCTTCACTCTGTCCGATGCATAGGTTCTTGTGCTCCCCGACAGGCGTCGGACCCTTGGCACGACCTGTAAGTCCTAGGGGGTGTTAATCCTACATAAAGGGAGGGTCATCAGTTAAAGAAAGAAAACAACTGAATGTGGGGAAGTGAACTTTTGTCAAAACTATTTTGGTGGTCACTTCTTTTATTTGCTAAGGGCACCAGTGAAAATGCTTGATTTTGGTAAATCTTGCAATGAGTGCACAAGAATGTCATACCTTGCAACTGCTCCAATGATTTACTAGTTTGTAAGTATTTCAAATATACTATTTAAACAAAAAAAAGTTTACACCTATTTTTGAGTAAATCAAAAACAAAGTTTCCAATTAATGATGGGGATAATTCCTTTGAAATCTTTTGTAACACCATTGAAAAATGCTGAACTTAAGTATTAAGTTTGGTATTTATTAGATATGCATGCATACACACGCTTATAATGCATAAATGTTTTTTACAATACAGTGTGTCCCACTAAATCGTTACCACAAAGAAACCTGAATATCTCCTAAACCAATAGACATAATAGAGCCAGAATTAGAGTATATGTTAGAAAAATTCACCAAGTTTCAATAAATCGACACATGTACGCCTTTGGTGGTCGGAATAATATCAAGACGGCACTATCTCCCTCCATGTGTTCCACAGCATTACTGGTGTGACAGAAGCACAAGCATCTATTATCCACCTTCAGAAGTCAGCCAGGTCCTGTACTGGAGTTTGATAAGCAATGCTTATTTAGCCCCCCCCCCCCCAAAAAAAAGAAATCTAAGGGGGTTGGAGGCCATTCAATGGGACCTCATCTTCCAATCCACTTGCTTGGAAACTGTGTGTTGAGATAGTGCCAAACTTCATGAACATAATGTGGAACAGCCCCATGTTGCTGGAAGAACTCACCTGGTGTGTGTGGGACTGCATAGTTCTGCAGCATAGGTATCTAGGTATGCTGTCCCTGTTACTATGCTTTCAGCAAAGAAAAAATGTCTGATCACTGTATCACAAATTAAAGCACACCACATGTTAACTTTGGGGCTGTTACGTTCATATTCCATTACGACACGTGGGTTTTCTTCTCCCCAATATCCTACAGTTATGGCAGTGCACTGTACCAGATGCATGAAAGATTGCTTCATTAGAGAATGCGATGTGGTTGAGCAATTCACTGTCATCATCAATGCAGCATAACAGTGCAGTAGCAAACTGCCCGTTTGGGTTTATCATTCCCCTGCAACTTTTGCATACGTTGGATTTTACATGCTCTAAGTCAGTCTTTTATGAACAACCATGTGAACAGTCATCTTTGGAATACCTAGTACTAAACTGGTCCATTGAATTGACTTCCTTGGGCTACCCTGAAATGCTTGCCTTACATCTTCATCTGTAGCTCTGGACAGTGGTTTTTTACTGCTTCCCTCCTTCCTCAGCACGATGCTGTTTCCAACAGCTGATTATGTCATTTCACAATGGTAAGACGATCTGGAGTATTTGCACCATATTCTTGCCTAAATCTACTTTGTACTGCAATTGGGAACTTCAATTCGGCTAACCAATAACATTTCACTTTCTGCTGTGCCATGAATTCTGCCATTTTAACTCTGTGTGTTGTCACTACATTATAATCTTCATTGTCACGAAACTTGAAGAGTTTCTACACAAGACAAGCTGAAAAGCATATTTATAACTAGACTGTGTGAGGAGATATTTGCACTTCTTAGTGATAATGATTCAATGAGACACTGTAATAATCAATAGAATGAAGTGATGTTTTTAATAAAGTTTCTTACTACACAACTTATTACTAGATCAGTTACTGTCTTAAAAGGAAACTGTTGAATGATGATAATAATAATAACAGCAGTAACAACAACAACAGCAGCAGCAACAACAACAACAACAATAATAATAATAATTAATAATAATATGTATATGTATATGATATAGAATAAAAGGCTCTTCAAGCCCTGTTATGTTTAACTTACCAGCCATTTGAACTTTAGACCAAACAGCGCTATTAGGAAAAACACACCCCAAAGAACAGGGCAAAGGATGAGAGCCAACCAGAAGATCTGAGCTTCGTATGGATTCACCCGGTTCTGTTGGTTACCCTGGAAGAGGGTTCACATGAAATTACCAAGTTCATTAATGCAGTATTCCAATCTAGGCTCTCAAAATAAAAAAATTTGCTTTTTAAGGTAGGAGTATGATGGTCTGGTATTTTATTGTGGGAAAGTATCTTATGATGCTTTTCGTAATCAATTTGAGCAAGGCATTTTCTTTATATCTTAAGAGTGGTAGTTACTATGAACCACTGTGCAACAGCAAAAGCAAACATTAGGCTGTCGCAGCGAGCGTTTAGCTGTTGCGATACTTTTAGTGTTTTCTAGTGTTCTAGTGGAACTGAAGCTATTGGTAATCACTTTGAATTTATGCTATCCTCGCCCACTTATTATGACAAAATCTATGTGCAGTGTTCTATGTATTATTATAGGTTTTGGCTTTAAATTTACAGTTTTCTTTATTTGAAGAGTTTAGAAGAATTGTTATAAAATGCTATTGCTGGAATTTTTTTTACGTCATTTCTACATCTCTCAAGAACATACATGCAAGAGGTTTCGCTGCTGTGCTTGCTTCAATTTGAGTTACTAATTCTTTTAGGCTGCACGGGATGTGATTCCTCAGAGAAGTTGTTGACACTGGTGCAAATCCAGTGAGAATAAAAAGGATACCCTCTTTAACTATGCTCTGAAGAAAACTGGTATTGAAAATCATTCAGAAGTTTTGCATGTTAGTGTTAAAAACATGTTCTATTTGACGAAAGGTCCATTGGTCAAAGTGCAATAGACAGTGGGTCAGGTTTATGGAAAAACTATACTGACCTAACCAAAAACTAGTATTTTGTGATAGCTTATTCAAGAGCAGAACCTGCGACACAAGATTCCGCTTTTCACACATAAAGAAAATGTGGAAGGCCAACTGCACAATTTGAGCAGAGTAGCATTAGAAGCAAAAGACAAAAGTAAGACAATTACTGGAATCTAAAGCAAAAAGAAATTTCACAGGGAGTGCAGAGTAGCTTTTGGCAATCTGGAAAGAGATTTCAGGCAAATAAGAATAGAACTTATAAGAAAAACATCACAAAATATGACTAATGATCTACGTTCCATGCTTTTAATATCTTCTAACCTGGTCATTCCATCTCCAAGGAGATTTCTTGAAAGAAAACTGGACAGTTATCTACAGATGTTAGGGGTTTGCTTTCAATCCAGAAGCATCACACAGCAATAACAAATCTTCTTGCATTCATGTGGCAATTATTGCTGAACAAAAATGACCAGTTACATGTGTTTGGTCCTCAGTCAGATTTTCTGTTAATGTCAACAAGAAATAAACTATGAAGGAAAATTATACAATAACAGCAAGTTTTTTTCCTACTGTTACACATCAGTAATCACTTTGCCATGTGTTAAATATGATAGGGGAGTGTGTGCAGAGAGAGAGAGAGAAAGGGTGTGTGTTTATTTGGTTATACATATTTGCCTTTAGAAGAACCATACAAAACGAGAGTTTTTAAGCATATCTTTGTTAATTTTTACTATCAGTGCAAACGTTTCTAAACTTGTTAAATTAGGACATTAAGTCCTAATGAAAGCTTGCTTTTCTATTAAACTGGAGTTTGAAATGTTTACACTAATAAACATAAGGTAATATGGACAAAAACTGAAACAATGGTTTAAAAATGGGAAATATACAGACATCTATAATGCAAGTAACCATTTAATGTCACTTTAAGACCAATGAAGTACTGAAATAATGTTGATATATGATTTTGATTTTTGGCCGCTCAGATTTGAAATTGTGCACTGTGCCTGCTATCAAAAGTTCTAGGTATGCTCCTAATTTCTTTGTTTAGTTGCAACACAATAGTTTCATACTGCAAATGAAACCATCTTTAAAAGAATAATATCAAAGCATATTGAATATTTCTAACAAAACTGTCGTCTCTCACCTTTCTTGATTCAAAAACCCAGTGTGACTTCCCATCGTCATCCACATAATTCCACCATCGCAACCCTACCATCAGTCTCCCTGGAAACAATAAACATGTTTATGTTCAGTTTATTATCATTCCTGGTTCTGGATCATGGCTAACAAGATAAACAGGCTCTGGAGCAAATGTAATTCTCCTAGTACAGTCATAGCCCAATGAAGTAATAGTCTAAACCACCAAAAAATTGCTCATTGAATTCATACAAAAGATAGCTTTACCATGATGGTATACAATGTTAGCCATGTATCAAACTACCATTACTATGTAAATCTGATTTGCGCCATAGCCGGTCTTTCTCATTAGCCACATTCTGGATACCATGTGCAGTTTTTTTGTTTGACATTTAAATGTCTGTAGAAGTGAGGAATAAGGGATCTATAACAGCATTAAACTGAGCTGTATTTCCACAGTATTTCTTCTATTTTCAGGAAGTCTCTCTATACAAAGATATAATTTTATTATTATTTATGCCAACAAACTTACTGTTGGTGTTTTTAAACACACAAGCTGTTTGTGGGCAAAGTTTGTTTGTCACAATAACTTAGTGGTTAGAGCAGCCGCCCGGTAAACGGAAGGTCTGTGGTTCAAATCCCAGTTGTGGCATTGAATTTTTAAGTTCCAGTTCTACCTCTCATATAATTTTATATTTTTAAAATTAGAAAATACTGCTATTTCACAATAATTTAAATCACAGAAGCCAAAACTGGCATTTATTACAGACTTAATAACAATTTTCCAGAACATTCAATATTGAATTTTTTATATGTTGAATCACGCTAGAAAAAGTCTGTCACGCTGGAACCATCCTGCAATGTTTTATGGGCAATGTCCAGAAATTTTAGCTCTTTATGCCAACATTTTTACCACCGGAGGAATCACAGTGAGATGGTCATTGCCAAAAAACAATTAACTTGAACTAAATTATGTTTTAACAAGATTTATATTACCTATGGGGTAAGCTTTGTGAATTTCTTATGGTTTGCTGTGTATAAAAGATTAATTCAAGATTTCACATGCTATTCACAGAAAATACAAGTGACATGTTATTAGCCGTGCAAATCTCTTGACGATTGTTATTTTAAGTCATTAACGCCATTCCTGAATAAATAAAAGCAATAAAAATTTTCCAAGCAAAGGGTTGCTTGGGGTGTGGTACTTCTTTTTGGAAGATGTTCCATGCCATATCCTTGGAAGATGCAGAACTTAACACAAAGTGTGGCAAAAGTGACTTAAGTGACTCAAAAAGGTACACTAACTGTGGTATTTATCCAATACTTCATTTATGAGTTAAATATACGTGCACCACAACACACCTTCCAGTAAAATTTGAGTATTGAATTTTTGGATGGAATACAATAGTGTACAAAGTGACTTGTTTACGGAAATAAAAGTGTTTCTTTATCTCAACTACATCGGTCTTCTTTACTTTACACCCACCCAAAAGTCACAATATCAAACCAAGATGGAGCAGGTGCTGGAGTCACATGTCATCTCTTTTCCTATTAGAAATCTTTAAGTTATGGAACTACGAACTTTGATGGAGAAATTGAAGTAATTCGAATGGCCCTACAAAATCCTTTGTACAGAATTTCACATTTTCAGCAAGCAGTTATTCTCTCAGATTCCAGGGCAGCAATTATAGCAATTACTTCCAAGTTGTCACCAAAAAACCAAACAATTATAGAATGTTGGAAAATCCTTACCCATCTAACAGCACTTCAAAAACACCTAGTCTTCCAATGGATACCAGCTCACTGTGGACTGAGTGGTAATGAGAAAGCTGATTTTCTTGCAAAAAAGGGTACCGTCAATGTGCAGAAATCTATAGTTAATCTACCATTTTATGCAGCTAAAAGATTAGTCAACTCTGAATTCAAAAAAATTATTGCAAAATACTACTATGAAAAATCAAAGAATAAAAGATGGGAACTACCAAACATTCAAACAGTAATTCCTGAGTATCCTCGAAAAACAGCAGTTGCAACCTTCAGGTTGATTACAGGACATGATTGTCTGGCAAAACATTTAAACAGAATTGAGATATATTCTTCACCACTCTGTCCTCTATGTGATCTGCAAGAGGAAATGGATCGAGACCACCTTCAAATATGCCCGGCCACTTCTAATGCCCCATCCATCAGTGAAAAATATTGGAGAGCAAGAGGATTAATGACTTCATTGTCAGAAATCCAGCATTAGCTAAGAACAATACCTCCTCACCTACCATAGTTATGTGGGAGAGGAAGTAAAAATTACTGGCTTGGTAATGCCACCAGAGGAGCATTATCAAGGCAACCACCTAAGCAGCACTCAGCAGTTGAACAGTGTTTGAGAATGGAGGTGATCATGCTTCTGAAGCATATTCCAATTAATCAACTGCAAAAGATGATGGATTTGTCGACAATCATCAGTTACACAAATGTTTCTTTTTAGTTCTAGAAGTATTTCTTGATTTGTCTCTCATCTCAGTTTTCATTGGAACCTTAATCTGAGACATTATAATAACTTTTTGCATCCATTTCTACAAAATTACAAGTTGCAATGCTCAACAAGTTAGCCATAAGCAGAAAACAGAAATGGAGGAAATGTGTAAGTCATAACTCATGCCAAGTATTCCAACATTAATACTTCAGTACGAATCCAAATTAAAGGTATTAACATGGAAAACATGACTTTTAAGTTAATGACAAGTTGACATTTGAGACAGATGCCAAAGATTTAAAAATAATTGGCATATGTAGAACAAATGCTACATTAGAGGGACAATTTAAAAAATGTAAGACTGTCCCAAAAATGTAAGATGGGTTTTCACCCAAGAAGAAAGAGAGAGATGTAGGTTTAAAGGTGCTCAACTACTAGGTCATCAGCACCCTTCCCAAGCAGAAGTTACATACTTTCTAAATCACACCTTCACAAATTATTTGATGATGTTTGACAGTGTATACGAATGCACAATCAAAGAGGAAATGGTTCACTATAAAATTATGCATAACATGTTGAATATTATAACTAGAAGTTATTTCCGGGCTGTTATGCCGTGGTCTGCTGGAGTTAGAGTTTCAGTAGTTTCATCCACAACTACAGTGGACATCTTCAGTGGTGCAGTCGTAATCTCCTCGGAGAAATTTGCATAGCGTCTGAAGTGCTGACTGTCCGAGCTGCTGTATTTATACCCTGAGAGGTCTCCGTTGAATGGTCCAGATGGCAGACAGCAGGAGGGAGGGGGCAAACTTCATCCAAAGTGTTGCTCCCTCCTGATTGGTTCACTTCAATTTCTCCTGTTATGTGTCGTTTCTTGCCTTCAATGACAGGATACCAGCTGCTGTTGAGTTTCAACCCTTTGTGACGCATAGCATAGTAAAGCATAGTGAAACGATAACTGGCCTACCGTGCACAGCGTAGTAGAGCATAGCAACCTTGTTCGTTTCATATGGGTTCTGCTTATGCTGCCCCTAGCTTTTAGGAGCTGTGTCAATGTAAACTTTCTGCTATTGCACTATTACAGCAATTACAATGTGAAAGAAACTAATACCAAGCTATAAATAACACTTCTTAGAGCTGAGTGCAGTCGTGTAAGTAAGCAGTTTCCTGATGTATTTATAGCTAATTCAGTACCATGGAGCCCGTTCCAAGTAAATCACGGGCTAGAAAGCACCATAGTGATAAGGCTTTGGCAACAGATGAGGAAATACTTGCAGCAGTTTATGAGGAATTAGATCGCGAATATAGCTCCGACAAATCTTGGCTAAGATGTTTTTTAATCAAATCCCTATGAAATATGCTTATTTGCTGGGCATAATGATCAGACAGATGGCCATTTAATACTTGTACCTTATATTCATTCATCTGGATTGAGATTCATTAAAATTTGATTCAGTATTGTTGCACTTTTGTCAGTTACTCTTGTGGGTTAGTTTATAGTGATTTGCAGGTTGTACATATTTAAAATTGTTTATATATGTTACTATTTTCATCTTTATTTATATTTAAATCTCCCAACAGTACCACATTTTCTCCAACCAGTTGATCAAATATTAACAGTAAGTTTCTAAAAAAATCAGTTGTTATACTATTTGGCGATCTGTAGCATGTAATGATTACGAGTTTTTTGGTTTCTAACCTAATTTCTATTCCTATTTCACAGGATTTTTCAATGCTCTTTCCTTTAATCCAGTTCAACGACTTAACCTTCATTAGTCTATTGTTGGTTAACATTACTACTCCACCTCCTTTATGAATTTCTCTACAATAGTGTAATTTCTGGTAACCCACCAAGTTGCAACTTATTAATTAATTTTCCTTAAGCCCATGTTCAGTTATAGCTATTATGCTTGGTTTATTTTCATTAAGAAATACAGCCAAGTCATTTGTCTTGTTCCCAATATATTGAATGTTTTGATGTATTACTGTTAACATATTCTTTGCCTTTTTTCTGTTTCATTTACTTGACTGAGATCTCACTGTCTCAATCACATTTATAAGTTTTCCTGACTGGTCTCTTTTGTTGAGTCATGCAGTGGTATAGGATTTGCTTTGTATTTATATTCAAATCAATTACTTCTGCAATTTTACTTGCCAGCCACTTTTTACCTGCCCAATGCTGACTGAAAACTCTTGTTCAGAACACTTACGTATATCTACTTCACTAACATTACTAAATCTGCTACAAACATTACTCATAGCTATGTTACACTGCTTTATGGTTTTATTCACACATGAGTTCTCACTTAAGTCATACCTGTTTGGAATGTTCACTACGATTATGTTAGTTTTGTGTAGCTTTGATAAGCATCTTTTTAGGTTATTGGTTACATTCACCGTCATTTTTCGCAATATTGTTAGTGCCTCCCATTACTGTCACAAAATCCCTTTTTGTAAGTTTTGCACAAGAACTTAGTTTCTTTTATTACTTCTTTCATTGCGACACTCACTTTCACTATTCCTTCCACTTTTGCATCTTCTTGTATTTCAGCTAATGGAATGTTTGTCAGACAAGTTTCATTTTTAAAGACAGAATTGCACATGTTTTGGTAATTAGCAATAGCACTTATTGGAAGTAATTTTGAAACTGCAAACAGCTTGTGCGAGAACATGAATACATCGAAGAGTAGTGAAAATTGTGCATGGGAAGAGTGCTATGTTATGCTATGCTGTGTGTGAAATTTTGAATTGAGGTTTCTCTTCATTTACCTAGAAGAACATCATTAAAAAAGGTATGGAAACTCCAGCATTAGGGAATCTGAATAGAAAAATTAAAATTTATGGCATAGAATGTCTTATAGCTTGTAAAAGTTGCCCATGTTTAATCTTCTCAATATTATTGTTTCTATACCATAAATTGTAACTTACATGCAGCTGTATTCACTCCAAATAGATGCATTAGATATATTTTCCTTAATGTTTGATTATTACCACATCTACTCAATGGAAGCGTACAGTTTGCTCTGAATGCTCCTACCAGTTTATTCATGACAGTTGGCACTTCTCTTACAGTGGAATGTCATCTCTGATTTACACCCTATTTCCATCTATTGCTGGTCTCTTAACACAAGATACATGTTCCACCCATATACCTTGATGGTGCCTGGATCATGTCAGCAGGAACTTTTCTTTCCAGTTGGCTACATTTGCTTACAATAAGCATGCCTCTGAACTTTTTGGCCCAGCATCTCAGGGACGATTCTTTCCATATTTTAATAGACATGTATGGACAGAATGACTTATTGGTTGTAAAAGTAGTCAAGTTATTTAGTTACCCATTTCTATAATCTCAATATTATTGTTTCCATACCATAGACTGTCACCACATGCAGCTGGTCTCTGGTCATTCACTCCAAATAGATGCATTAAATATACAGGGTTCTTCATTTAAAACACACAGTGTTTCGCCTCTCCCACAGCTTTGCTGTATTCCCCTACTACCAGCTACTGTTGTGCATGTGGGCTAACAAGCGCTTGACTCCAGAGCAACACATTTTCATATGTAAAAGTTATTATAAATAGGAATGACCAAGCCGTGTCTGCACAGTGTATATTCAGACATTCCCTGGTGAAGTGCCTCTTTCCAGATTTACAATTCACAAGATTGTGAAGAAATTTGAAACCACTGGTTCTGTGGTAAACAAAAAAAACGAAAGCATAAACGTACAGTTTTAACAGAGGAAAAGTTAGGCTAAATAGGCACATGTTTTGAACATTCACCAACCAAATCCATCCCAAAATTAACATAACGGGTGGTTCAGTTTGAGTCTTCAGCATATAGAGCAACTAAATTCTTAAAACTAAAACTGTATAGGTGTACAAGTGTCCATGCTTTAAAACAAGCTGACCCAGTATCAGGAATTCTGTATTGTGAATGGTTTCATTAGTGAATGATGGGTTAATTGATCCACAGCTTCTGTTCTTTTCCGACAAGGCTTGGTTCCACCTAAGTGGTCATGTCAACACTCATAACAGTTGGTACTGGGCCTCTGAAAATTCATATCACATACAATTCCCTCCTTATGTTCGGAGAGTTGGAGTTTGGTGTGCTGAGCGCTAGATGCAGAATGTGTTCTCCCAATATAATGCTTGTTTAGTCGAGGGTGGACATCTCAAGCATATTCTATAAGATAAGTGTTATACATGCTTCACATGCAATGCTGGTTGCGGCACACCCCATCATGCACAGGTGAAATTCCATGCACCCGTTAGGTTTTTAATGAAGAACCTGTATTTTCTTTATTGTTTGATGGTTATTATATCTACAATTTACTCTATATGTAATACTCTGAATAAATATTACCTGTGATATTTTTAACTGTCCAGAAGTCCATGGAAAGCAGGAGTACTACTGTGACAAAACTTGCTATAAAGCTGGTGCTGAACAACCCACATAACATATATACAATAATGGCTGACACTCTGAATGCAAGATGGAAAAATGTTACATATGGATGTCTGAAACAAGTAACAGATAATTAATAAGCTGCAGTAGGGTTTCAAAAACATGTATTAAACAAGAGATTAAATATCTGCTTACTTCAGTCCCCTACCACTGTTCTGCACCTCTTCTTCCTCCCCAAAACCTAATGTATCATCATCCAGCAATGGTGCCTGCAAATGTTAACATAATTATGAGACAGGGTTTATTACTATGGTGCGGTAACTTTAAAATTCTCTGCAGAGATCAATTAGGCACAAAAATTCCTTCAATATCTGTACTTCAATTCAAGCAAAATTCACATGATCTCAAAATACGTTTCTGCTTGTGAGGCACCCCACCGGAAAATCTAACCTCCCATGTCATATGTGCAATGATGAAAAATACGCGTTCTTAACCGAAATGTCAAATGCTAACCCTTGTCATACTTTTTTGATGTTGCAAGTTAGGCCAGAAAGTTTGCTTTCTTACGAGCAACATTAAGCGGCAAAAGAATACAATTTATTCATAAAAGGAGCCTTACCGTCACAGATGCCATGCCTTATTGATTCCAGTTTTCTAATTGTTTGACAAATTGAAAAAAGTATAAACAGGCTCGTGGCAATTTGTCAAGATCATACACTCGGCGAATTCGCAAAGTACCATGGGAGTATTCCATAGTCTCTTGAACTTTTAGTTGTGGCCCGTAACAGTGGAAAAAATACTATAGAGGTCGCTGATGTTCTAGGCAAAGCGCCATGGCGCCAACAAACAAAAATAAATTGAGCTTCCCTTGTTACTTTTGACCAATCATCTGTTTTCGCAGGAGCGCGCTACTTCAAAGTCCGCAATCTTCATTATTTGCAGTAGCGGTAAAAAAAGATATATTTTTCTTAGTGTGTGTAAGAAAAGGAACAAATTAAGTGGCTATGGAGGATCAAGTGATTCCTGATTTGGATGAAGATTTGGAGGAGGAAGAAAGTTTTTTTCAGGACGTTGATAGCCTCCAATCACATGGAATTGTAAGTAATAAAATCGAGAAAGCTCTTCGTAATGTCCTACAATACAAATTTTAAGGATTAAGTTCCGAGATCAGTTGCGATATTGTATGGTATAGGAAGTCACAAGTATGAATAACTTTAAATCACAGATACTCTAAATGTTCAGCAATACATTTAATGTACTTACTGCGCATGTGTTGTCCGTATGGTAGTAAACATGTTGCATTGCTGCCAACATTGCTCCGACTTCATAGTGTTCATTGCCAACGTTAAAAAAAGCCAATACACTGTCATCCCTACTTCGTTGATGACCATGTCTTAGATGTTCTGTGGTGACCGTTTCTGTCCGTCTGATCATCCCAAGGATCCAGTTTCCTTCCACGATGCGGCCACAATGGTATTTCCTCCGTCTAATTTTGCATCCATCTATGTGAACCACATGGCCGGTTGTACAGTATATTTTGCCCCAGTCGACATATTTGTTACCCAATGAGATGAACTAATCAGCTATTATTTTATCTCCAATCTATAAATGAATAATGTTTTGTTCGCTTGAAAACGTGAAACACAACTTACACTTACAAAGTGCATTTACTGAATGGCAGGGACCGAAGAGAATAATAATTTTCACAATAAACAATAAAGGCAGTTTGCTTCTAACAATTAATAGTGTGACACTGAGTCGTTCAACAATATACGGATGAGAGGGGGCCGAGTGACCTTTGGTACAGGGAGCGGTTGTACGTGATCGTAGTAATGGCATACAAAAGAAAGGAGTCGAGAGCCTTTAGTTAATTCCACTGCGTCATCATTGCACGTGTGTAGAGGGTTCTCGAAGGTCACGTTACGCCGGCTCCAGAATAAATAGGACAGACACAGTAGACGTGCGCTCCATTTATAGTCACAACCAAGAGTTGTTCGACTCTCAAAATTACCCCCCCCCCCATCAAAATTCTAACTTAAAAACTTTTAAAATACTCCATTTTAAAACTTTTTCCTCCATCAGAATGCAGACCTTACTGTATCCTGTGAGTCATTTGTCAACGGGCATAACAGCTTCCTTCTAAACCAAAACAACCTAAAACTATAAAAACACCACCCTTATATACGAGGGTGATTCAAATATAAAGGATAATTTTGTTAAAATATTTATTGATTAAATATATACACATATCAATATTCTTCTATATAGCTTCCTTCACACTATACACATTTTTGCCAACGTTTCGGAAGCTTGAACATTCCTTCTTCAAAAAAAGTTTGAGGGCGCGTTGCCAACCAAATGCGCAAATGCTCCTCGTAGTTGTCGTTGCTTTCGAAATATTTCCCTCCAAGCGATTCTTTCATGGGTGCAAACAAAAAAATAGTCTGAGGGGGGGGGGACAAGTCTGGACTATAGGGAGGGTGTTCAAGGGTTTCCCAGTACATGTCCACCATTGTGACCATTGTCAAATTGGCGGTGTGAGGCATAGTGTTGTCTTGGAGAAGGATGACATCTCTGATGGGTATACGACGTCTTTTGCTTCAGCAGGCAGCTTTTACAGACCTTAACAATTGGCAATAGTAAGCTGCAGTCACTGTACGTCGATCATGAAGAAAATCAACCAACTTCTGATGCGATTCCTTCAAGTGGAGCTCTCGAACGGCACGGATGTTGTCATCTGTGAGATTTGACCTTGGGCGTCGAGCATGACTTTCATTTTCCACAATTCTTGGCCACCCTTAAATTGTCTGGCCCAAGTGAACTCTTGATTCTGTGACAGTGTAGTGTCCCCAAACTGTGCCCTTAAACGAGTTAAAATCTCCGAAGGTTTAGCCCCATCATTGGTTAAAAACTTGATAATAATGCGTTGCGCAACATGCATTGCTCACTCATGGCTGTACTGACGCCAGAACCTAGCGAACCAGCCAACAAAGCTAGTTCCCCATCCCTAACACACCAACCTTCAACCCCCACACTCCACTGCCCCGCTTTGAACTGCTTCCTCTGTGATATGCAACAATTACCCTTTATATTTGAATTACCCTCGTACCCTTCCAAATATGTTTCTATCTGCGGTTTAACCCTAGATGGGTGCACAGCAAAATTCACCAGGCTGAACCTCAGCCTGCCAGCAGTTACTGGTCGTGGACGCGCGCTCGACCATTGTACAACTATCTGGGAAGATATGACCAGAGACAGCCGCGCCGATTACCATCCTTCAGATTGCCGAGGGACTTATTGGGTCCACTAGGTTAGTTTGGAGATGGGAAAAGCAACATAAACCTGTAACCAAAACGGGGTAAATTAAACACCAAGCAGTTCACCTCTCAAGGTGTTACCGATGGCTTGAACCTTGTGGGAGCATTGGCGCGGCCAACTGATTGGCCGAATGCGGACCAATCCCTTTCAAACAAGCTTTCTCAACGGGATAAAAACCCCAGAACCCCGAAAAATTCCCTGTTTCATGCCCTATACTGCTCGCAAAAGTTAAAGGCATATGAACGCTGGCCAATGCTCAAGCGAAGCGATGTTGCCAAGCGTAGTGCGTGTACCGGCAGAGTTTCTGGCCATAAGAGCGTGTGAGATGCATGTACCACATTCGGCAGCGCTGGTAGGAGCGGCAAGCTTAGGATTCGCTGGAGTCTGCAGTACGGCCCGCTTCCATATGCCTTTAACTTTTGCGAAAATTATAGTAGAACATTCCTTCTATCACACCTCGCAGGTTAAGCCGCAAAGCGGGTAGGTACTACGGTAGCGACACCCGGACGGTACAAGCTCCGTTCGACACAAACCTCCTCTGGCCTCTAGCATTTTGGTGTCAGTTTGAGTTATTGTTTAGTGTGTATGTTTGAAAGTGAGTCGGCCAGCCTGTCAGCAAGTACGTATGTATGTGTCGTCGAGTGATTGTATCGTAATAATCAAGAAATAAGAGACAGTGAAAGTGGACATAGACATTGAAAGACTGAGAAAGATTATCAGAGGAAAAATTGTGAATTGAAATAGCAGAGAAGGCCATAAACTGTGTTAGCAACGAGAAGGAAATTTTGCATTTGTAGTCAAATTAAGAGGACAATAAAGAGATAGAAAAGGAACAGTATTTCGAATTTCGCCGTTTTTATACTCTGGTGTCAGGAGTGGGATTCGTGGAAGTACCTTTTGTTACACCGTCTCCAGAAGGTGCAACGTAAGAGCCACCATGGAGGAGGTGATAAAACAATTATTAATCAAAATCAAGAGTATGAAATCAGAAATATACGGTATTGAGGAACTTGAAATCTAGAATGAAGAATTTCGGAACGGAAGTAAAAACACGGAGATCCGAGTTGGAGGAGGTGAAAGTAGGGACGTCCGAGGTGAAGACGGAGCAACCGGCGAAGTTTGACGGGGAACTGGTCAGTGTGAAGGAAGACGCGGAAGAACTCGGCGGGAAGGTGGGAGACCTCTGTCAGCGCTTAGACGTTGTGGAGAATGACGGGGAAAGTCTTGGCGTCCTGCAAGGAAGAGTTGACGGACGCGTCAAGGACCTGGATGCCAGGGGCGGACGGAATAGCGCGGACCTGGCGAGGGAGCACCTAGTGGCGAGGCGACAGTTGCGCCCGTTTCGGAGAACGGAAGTGTACGCCACGAGGGAGGCAACGAACCAGTTTAGAGACTCGAAGATCTTCTAGAGGAGAGTGTTCGGGATGCAGCCAACCGGGACATGACGTGGAGGACGACCCGCAGCAAGAAAGAAACACGTGAGAACCGACTTGGCATGGGACATTGAGGAACCGTTGGAACCATCCAATCAGATGACACGCAGAGCCCGTGAATGGAGGACATCATCGCGGACGGCAGGATATAGGGAAAACCTTGCCGGTTGCGAGTGAACGCGAGTGCAGCGGTACCCGTGATACGACCGGATATGGCGGAGGATATGCCAACGAGAAAATTGGATCGACCCTGCGAGATAGTGACACCGTGTGACACCTTGCCCACGGAGAAGGAGGCCTGGCTGAATCTGACGTTGGGGCATAGCGTTATGTGTCTGTGGGTGTTCGTCGCGAGGGTGGCTGAGGAGGTGATATTGGTAATGGATGCCCTCAGAAGCCACATGGCGATAGTCGACGTCGACAGGGAAGGCCTGCGAGCCGGAACAGAAGAGATAACGTGTTGGAGCCCCAGCGAGTATCTGAAAGGAGGTCCCGATTGAGTACGCCAGGAGCAAGGTGACTTAGAAGGTGCACCGGGGAGGTCGATGGTCATGAAACCCCAGGGGTCGTTTCCACGCTGTGCGCAGGACGGTGCGCCAACACACCTGGGTGACGTCACAACCGGCGAGGTGGCCGCAGAGGCGTCAGGCAGGGTGGCAGACGTCACTCTATCCGGATCAATGGGCGATATTCAACAAATTTGGCGAGGACCATGCCACCTGGAGAAGTGATACGATGGCGAAGTCTACTACACTCAAGGGATGCCCTGAGAGAAGATGCTGATGGTTCATCGGGATCGTCTGGCCAACTACGACGGTGCTGATTGGGACGAGCGAGCAGTGTGAAATTGGGTTGCTCAACGATATACAGACGAGAGGGGGTCGGGTGACCTTTGATACAGGTAATAGTTGTGTGTATATGTGATTGTAATAATGACAGTATAACACAAAAGAAAGGAGTCGAGAGCTGAGTGATCGGTGCATGTTCCAGGTTGTGAAGACCGCATAACTGGCCGGGAGGGATCGGGGCACTGACACGTACCACCCTCCGGTACTGCACCCCTCCAATGATGCCTGTAGTGGGCCGAGGTGGGGGACCCAGCGGCTGAGTGGTAAGGTTTGGCTCTTCATGGGCTGTAGTGCTGGGGCTTAGTTAGTTTAGATTGTTGCATGTGTGTATGGAGGGTTCTCAAAGATCATGTGACACCGGCTCCAGGACAGACAGAGCAGAGTAGTTTGGTGTCAGAGAGTTAGTTTGAGGTGAATTGAGTTATTGTTTAGTTGTGAAAGCTATTAAAGTGAGTTGGCCAGCCTGTCAGCAAGTGTGTACGTGTTATTGAGTGATTGTACTGTAATAGTCAAGAAATAAGAGACAGTGAAAGTGGAGAAAGACATTGAAACACCGAGAAAGATTATCAGAAGAACAATTGTGAGATGTAATAGCAGAGATGACTATAAACTGTGTTAGCAACGAGAAGAAGACTATGCATTTGTAGTCAAATTAAGAGGACAATAAAGAGATATAAAAGTTGTTTTCTAGTGCCTTGCATCTGGCAATGAAGCCATTATAAAAGTAACAGGATTTAAAATTTTGCCATTTTGTTACAATATCTTTTCCAAGACATATGTCTGGGTGCAGAGATTAGCAGCGAATGATTGTGCAACTATTGAGATTACCTGCTCTCCTAGGCAATTTCACTAGGTTCCACCAGGACTACCTAAAGTGATCTTAGGTTTGATTCCCATTAATTGTCCACTCTGACCACGAGTATTTTTATACTCGTAGGCACATGCCAGGATAGTTTCTTATCTATCCTGATTTCCCTTTCATTCCATTTCCTTCCCATCTTTCAGGTGTACCTTTTGATTCCTTGTCATATGGTATCAGTGGACAGATGGCAGGGATACTTGCTCAAAGGAAAGAACACTACCACAGGACTGCTTGGTCAAGAGGTCAACCTTTTCTAGGCAGCTCCAGCAGTGGGATCGGTCTTTGAGCCTGAAGCTGTTAGGGACTTCCACATGTACTCTGTCTGCCTATAGCCTCCTTTACTTTATCCATTCCTTCTGGGGTTGGTAACTGCAATGGATCTATGTAGGTCTAAGTGTACAAAGTGTTCCCCCTATGCTGTAATACCCTAATCCTAAATCCCTTAGTGAGAACATAGTTTAAAACATGGGAACAATTTTCAGAGTCTATTATGCAGCAACTTTGAGAAACATAATAGCAGCAAAGAATAAAGTTAAAAAGAAACATGATGCAATTTTGTAAAAATTCATAAAATGTAAAAAATCTCAGCTGTCACTGAGAACTGTTCAAATTCCTCATAAAAAGGTACTTAATAATTTACATATTATAAAATTAAGCAACAAGAATATTGTCATTGGAAAGAAATATAATTTCAAAAGTACTGTATAGGATAGAATGACTCCTTTCAGATACAAAATTTTAGGGTACTTCTAAAAGCAAATAATACAAGAGAAAAGAAGTGGAAGAGAGATCCTAAATTCATGACTTGTAACCTGTCATATTACAGAATGTAGCAGATATAAAGAAGCTTAAGTCCTCTGGGATATGCACCATTAAAGGGATACAGATGTGTACTCGCAAACGATTATGTAACATAAAAGGATTCTCTGAAGCTAAGGTGGACAAAATAAAAGAAGCATGCAACAAAATAAGTGTTGGAGGCTTTCTTACAGCACTGGAGGTGAATGATCGTCGCAAACAAGTTTTTCATTTAACTACTGGCAGTCAGGAATTGGAGTATGTATTTAGAACATACTATGTATTTATGCATTTATCATTCATATTATTTCTAGCATTTTATATTCTGGAGTTGAAAAATATATGCTAATTGCTACATATAATTGTTAACATGTATAAGTCATTAGGGCTAAGGTAAAACCTTAGAAGTAGTAAAGAAAAGTTTTTCTTTAAGCTAAAATTGCGTCACCACCACCACCATTAGCAAAATTACTATAATCTGCAGCAGACAGTATTGTATTTCATGCATAAATTTAATTTTGAGATTTCCTGAATCCAAAAGTTTTCTGTATATATGCATCTTAACTCAAAAACGATAAATCAAATAATTACATTTCTTACTTGAGTCAGATCAAGGTGAGGATTTTCAAGCCAAACTTTTATGTGTACTTTTTTTTCCATTTTCTAAAAATGCTGTTAGAATTTTGATAAAACATGTTACAATGTATAGCTTAAAAAAATCAACACTTTAAATTTTCTGTGAATAGCTTGTGGAGCCCTCTTCATTCTCAGTACATATATAGCAATGTTGCACAACTGAAAAATCATAGATGATAGAAAAACTCATTACAAAAAACGTGCACAGCACATTAAAATACACAGGTTTGTTTGAAATAAATTCTTTCAAATCATTTACTATTTTCCAAGTATTCTATGTTGATATTTACAATTTCTGAAGCGCATTGCCTATATGATGAATCAGTTTGTGGTTATTCTTTTCTATTCACATTGTAAGAGCTTGTTTCTCTCCCTTTTTTTCTACAATATGTTGAACATCCACTCCTGCTTCATATGGTACACAAAACGAGTTTTCTAAAATGCACTCTCACTAAAGGGGCCTGGGTTCGATCCCAGGCAATGCATGTGATGGACAAAGCAGTGCTGGGGCGGGTTTCTTCCAGGTTCTCAGGTTTCCCCTGCCATCTCATTCCACCGGTGCTCCATCTTCATTTCATGTAACATCAGTGTCACCATCTGTGGTGCCCTATGTAGTAAAAACTGGCATTAAACATTAAAAAATAAATAAATAAAATAAAATGCACTGTTTGGGAGGATCTCTGTTTCCTATAATTTTATGGAGGTCTTAAAGGGTATTAAGCCTAACTGCTGCCCAATGTGACCAATGAACTGCTGAATAGTTACAACATGTGACTAGAGGCATAGCACTGTAATGAGGACAAGGAAAATGTGTGATCTGGTGTGAAAAGTTTAAGCATAGCATTTTCTTTAGATTTGTCTGCAAATTCTTAATGCATATTATGGAAAATGTAAAAATTGCTTGAAATTTATTGCAGCATTTATTGAATTAAACAATGCTGTTATAAGAAAAGCTTTTCTTTCCTTAGAATCACAAAATCAATTAATTAAAATTGATATTGAAGTAGCTCTAAACATGTTTGTAAATTACATTCATGTATAATAGGGTTTCTGCTTTCGAATAAAATATTTTCTTCTAATGCCTATACAGTAAATCCCCTTTTTTGGTTGGCATTAAAATTTAATTACATTTCTGTGAATTTACACAGTTTCTGAAATTTGTTGTACTGTGTTACCAGCTTGCCATAGACCAATAATCTGGCCATGTGTAGTTTCTGATGCATACAGCATGCTGTAAATCAAACAACAGTCAAGCTAACAGAAACAATTTAAGTGAGTCACCAGAAATAATCAATACTTCCCTTTTAAGCAGACATGTCATTGGTTATACATATACAGCCAGTAGCATGAATATTTCTATCTTTGGAGAGGGGTGAAGAGAGGGAAAGAAGAGGAAGCTCCAAAGGCCCTGTTTAATAATCATGACACCCTTGCATTTTACTAAATTCGATATCTGTATGACACCACAGGCAATAATGATACATGAAATGAAAATATTGTGAAAGAAAATCAGGAAAGGGAACATTACAGATCTAGTTTAGGGTACATCCTCTCCATTTATGAGAACAGACAAACCTGGAATAAACCTATCAGGAAAGATGATCCTGGCAGGATTAACTTATTACTGTGGCTAAACGTCTCAATGCTTTTTCCTAATGTTGAATGTGACTATGAATTTGAATATGAATGTATTGAGCACCAGAGTATATACATGTTGGGCTGCCCATAAACTAGGGACCTAGCCCCTCTGTCATGTGACAGCCCTCTGTGATTCTCTACATATAATTTTTGACATGTGCTGTTTATTCTTTGACTACAGTTCAAACCTGTCTTTTTAACTTTCGTCTTTTTCATTCACTTATTTCCACCAAATTTGCTTATACTTACTTTTACCTAAGATCATTACTATTTTAAATTACTCATTCCATTCCAAAATTTATTTTCCCCCTCATTTTTCATGTTTCCTGATTAATAATTTCCTACACCTCACTTATTCACTTTCTTCTTAGCCCTATATCACTTCCACTTCCTTTCCTCACTTAACTTTTGCATTTTTAAAGTGCTTACTTGACATTAATCGCAAACTCTTATTTCCATCCCTCCTACTACCCCTGAACACGGTTCACTTGATCACTTATTCTTCCTTGTCACACACCATGGAGCACCATTTCCCCGCCATTTTTTCCTCAGCTTCCTAAATATTAACACATGTTCAGTATCTAATATCCACTTTCTTGGTTTAATGTGCATGTAACTGTCTTTCTTTATTCATCTTTTTAGAACCTATACATGTTGTTGGATATATCAGGTTACATAAAATACATACATTGAAAAGTAAGAAAGAAATATAATAATGTTACATACACTACTAATATCAACAAATAACGTTTGTACATGGGTATCAATAAAATTTACAAATTTGGCTATATCAATTGTTTACAATTCTTCATTAAAAAATTATTATATAAGTAAGTACTTGTTAATTTGAAATCATTCCTAGGTAGAATTATATTATATGTTGATAAATAACTTTTTATATGAATCCTATGGTATATAACGGATACATGTATATCTGTAATGGATAGGAAAAGTTTGTTAGTGTTCATATGAAGTATTTCTGAATGACTTAGGGTAATTTTAATGTTTAACTTAAGACCAGTATCTGCAATCTAGTTCTGAATTCACACATGACAATTTAAACCACTAGCTTTCACTGTGAACACTTCATATTTTTATTAAGGTTTATAATGATCATCTTTACTGTGTGTCTGTAGCAAACTGTTAGGTGGTGGAATAGAATCAATGGCCATCACCGAAGTTTTTGGGGAGTTTCGCACTGGCAAGACCCAACTATCACATACACTGTGTGTCACAGCTCAGATGCCTGGAGGGGATGGCTACTCGGGTGGAAAGGTCATTTTTCTGGATACTGAGCATACTTTGTATCCTTCACAATGTTATAATTTTACATAATTGCAATTATTAGGGTGGAGTTTTAATGTACAGAAAATGTTTGTTTTGTTCTCTAGGCTAATTTCATTCACAACTTATTCAACTATTTTGATTATTTCACTGTTGAAAACCTTGTATATTCCTTAGCTTAGACTATGGTATGTTCAAAACTCTTGCAATCAGGACTTGGGGGAGGGGGGAATCAGCAGTTTTTAATTTCTATGAGGATCACTCTGAAATTTATGGGAATGGGCAATTCGATTGATAATGACACACCATTGCAGGTTTCCCTAGCTGTAGATAGCAAGTGAATATCTGCACTTCCATGTATCATGATGTTACTTTAGATGCTAGAATGGATCTTAAGTAAGAGCAAAAGTTTTGGCACAATACCTTGAAATGCGACAATGAGCTGTGATTTAAAACGAAAAGCATGTCAGTCAGATATTAACAGATTTTTACTTTCTCTGCTATGTATAGTAAAGTAGAGGAAGTATTGCATTCCACCCAAAAATTTGATAGATCTCGCTAAAACACAATTTATGTCCAAATAAGTTTTTTTGTAGAGTGAACCATTTCAGAGATATTCCTTGTTATTTGTGTCAGTTAACTTTCGTTAAATGCAACATCATTCATTGCTCATGTTAAGTGTGCAAAGAGAACAGAATCTCAAAGCTTTAAAAGATTTGACTATCGCTCAAAGCCTACTGTATTCTAATATTCCCTTGCACCTACAAGAAAATAAGAAATAAGATAATTATAGTAGATATAGTAAGATTTTGTCTATCTCTATCTCTTACAGTTTACCAGTTATGCAAAAGTCATCCAAAGTAAATAGGACTTCATGGGCTATAGCCAGGAAATTCAAGGTCTACATTTCATTTGTCATAAAAAATATCTCTAATATATGGCATTTTAATCAAAATCGCTAGAGCCATTTTCAAGAAAATTAACATTTTCGAAAAGTTTTCCATATAAAGGGTAGTTTAGAGCAGAGCAATTTTCTTCAAAATCTTTGTGTCACATCCTTGAAAGACATTAAACTTAAATACCAACTTTGGTTTTTAACCGACTTTTCATTTTTGAGTTATGCCGTCCACAGACAGCAGACACACAGATCTTTTTCTAAAAATGGGTTTTTTTTTTATTCCAGGGGCCTCAAAACATATATTTCCAGTGAAATCTCGACATCGAATTTTTGGGTGGAATACAATACTTCCTCTACTTTACTATATGACCCAGTGGCAAGTATTTCAGCAGAACCTTCCAAATAGTCAAATGTATTGTGTTTGGTAGAACATTAGTTTCAGCAGATATCTTGATTTTGAAAGTGAACCGACCTCAATTAAAAAAATTACTGATGAAATATTCAAAAGTTGACACACCTGGTGAGTCATCTTCACCAAAACTTACCAGGTATGAAGTGAGGAATAGGATGATATGAAATGCAGGTGAAATGGATTGGAAAGGTGGTAATGGAGTAGTTGGGTTGGTGGAATGAGTGGTGGGAGAAACCCACCCAGTTGCCACTTCATCCACACAAATACCACATGTGGGTCCCTGGGATCGAACCCATGCTGCCTTAGTGATAGGCGAATGGTCTAACTGCTTGCCCACACCACAGCGCCTGTAGTGACATGCTGGAGAAACATGGCTTGCTGCAGTTCAGGATTTGTCTAAAATTTGGGTGATGTTATTGATCATAAATGAGCTAAATAGTAAAGATGCCAATTCAATTAAGTCTTCAAGCACCTTTAAATGGCATTGTATTAAGAAATACTTAACATACATTTCTGTACATCTGTGTTTCCTCTGTGATTCCAAAGAAACTTGAATGTGTATGAATTATAGCATCAGATTACTTCTCATGACATGGAGTGGTCATAATCATTCAGGATGGGCAATTTGAGAAAGTATTTAGTTATATACTGTTAACTTTCAATACTTAGCGACTCCTTCCAGGAATGATATCTGATACTACATACATTTATATTAACTTAGCCATTCAAATGCTTCCAAATATTTTAATTTTTAGCACACACTTTTGACAGCAAAATAAACATTTCTTAAATTTTAGCACCTAAAACTCTTTAGTCTTGACAATTAGTTTTTATGCTCTCAACAACAGCAAATGTCTCACATCCAATGTAACTTCCTTACAAATATCTGCAGTCGCCCAAAGCGTTTGTGTTGCATAGCTGACCGGTTCAACCTGGACCAAACTGCAGTTTTAGAAAATGTTCTCTATGCAAGAGCCTACACCAGCGAACATCAATTTGAACTGCTGGACTACGTAGCTGGCAAGTTTCATGAAGAGAGTGGAGTTTTTAAACTACTGGTAAAATATTTCCTATTCTCCACTGTATAAACTTCTTGTTCAAAACAATAAGTAGAGTTTAAAATGTGGTATCCTTATAACTATTTCATTGTAATATTTATGTAGATAATAGATTCTATCATGGCCTTGTTTCGAGTGGATTTCTCTGGACGTGGAGAATTGGCTGACAGACAACAAAAGCTTGCACAAATGATGTCACGGCTACAGAAGATCTCTGAGGAGTACAATGTAGCTGTTTTTATTACAAATCAAATGACTGCTGACCCAGGAGCCTCCCTTACCTTTCAGGTATTTATAAGCAGTAAATTTCTTTAAGTGATATAGAGTGAGAGGGACAATATTCCAACCCAACTGCTGACCTCCAACCCGCATATGCACAGCAGACGTGGGTGATCATAGAGCCCATAAAGGAAGATTTTTGTAACCAACAGATTGATATGTATTGTAGCTCCTTGAATTCCCCATAATGCTGAGTGGGCACTAGACCTATACAAGAGCCAAAAGTTCTGCAACTCCTTGCACATTCTACAGTTGCACCTGGAACACTCCGATCTGTAGCAGGTGTAGAGGTATCCTATACAACCTTTGCCAATTTTCAAACTCTCAGCTAAAAATATGTAATATTTGACAATGCTACCCCACTGTTACATGTTCTGAGCATTAAGCTTAACTCTTTCTGCAAATCACAAGGAGCTAGGTGCACTTGACACTCCTAGTTAGAAAGAGTAATGGTGTATGTATTTTCATTTTACACTTACCTACAATGGGTGACTTATGGAAAATTCCACATGTGTGTTGTTGTTCAGAATAAATGCTCAGGTGCCAAGAGAGTAAAAGAATTCTGAACTGATGGCGCAGTGTTTTGCCTGTCCACATCCTCGGCCCTTGTTGCCATGTGTCACTATTATAGAAAGGCACAGATGAAATCATACATTTTTACTTTCTCTACTGGTAAGTAGAGGAAGTATTGTATTCCACCCAAAAATTCGATGTCGAGGTTTCACCAGAAATGTTTTGAGACCCCCTGAATCTGAAAAAAGCATTTTCAGAAAAAGGTCTGTGTGTGTGTGTCAGTTTGTGAACAGCATGACTCAAAAATGAAAAGTCGGTTAAAAACCAAAGTTGGTATTTAAGTTTAATGTCTTTCAAGGATGCGACACAAAGATTTAACAGAAAATAGCCCCACCCTAAACTACTCTTTAAATGGAAAACTTTTCGAAAATGTTGATTTTCTTGAGAATGGCTACCAATTTTAATTAAAATGTCATATGTTTAAGATATTTCTATGACAAATGAAATGTATATCTTGAGTTTTCTGGCTATAGACTTAGTAGTCCTGTTTACTGGATGACTTTTGAATAACTCATAAACCGCAAGAGACAAAATCTTACTATACAAAAAATGTAGGTCTTGCTAAAACACACAATTTATGTTTAAATAATTAATGGTTAAATAATAAATTTGGAGATATTCCTTGTTATTTGTGTCAGTTTCGGAAAACTTCAAACTTTCGTGAAATGGAACATCGTTGTTCATTTTTTTATTTGTTAAGCGTGCAAAGAGAACGGAATCTCAATGCTTTAAAATATTTTACTATCACTCAAAGCTTACTGTATTCTAATATTCCTCTTAACACCTACAAGGAAATAAGTAATAACATAAATTGTACAAATGTTTATCTCAACACAAAGAAGATACAGAAATGAGTTTGTAGGAATGGTTAGTACATGAGTAGAGAAAGTCATGTGAGTGCAACACACCAGACTTGAAAAACTATTTTTAAAGGTTTTACTTACCACTCCATTAAAGGAGATCGTTATTGAAGCTCTGAGAAACCCAATAGCATCATTGAGTACCCCTTCCTGATGAAAAAAATGGTGTATACTGTGCAAGTAGCACAGAAAGTTACAGGGTCAATCCTTTTTGAGTCAGCAGTTGACACCTGAACATACATAAATACAATTTTTCCCCCACTCTTTTTAGAGAATTAACAGACAGGGAACCTGATTTTGCCATTTTTCAACAAGGCTCTGCAACAGGCTAATACTTCCAACTTTTTGATGAGAACAATCTAAGTGTTTCAGGACAGAATTATTAGTAGAGATTTGTGAACCCCTCGGTCCCCAACCAGTCTCCCTGCATTTTCTATCTCTGGGGTAACTTAAAACATAAAGTGTACAAGACAAACACACACACAACCCTGGAAGAATTAAAACAAAATATCCACCAGGAAATTGCTAGTAGGTATATCTCAATGTGGACTATGGCAAGTGATGCATAGTTTGTTAAAGAGGTGCCAAAAATGTATGGACAACATAGCTCGTTTCAACATCTCCTTTCATAAAGTTGGTAAGTGAAGCCTTTAAAAGTAGTTTTAAAATGTTTTTCCATCTGAACCTTTCTGTGATAGTGGCAGACAGCAACAAATGTCAAGGGTGCACAGGCAAAACACCATACAGCCAGTTCAAACTTTTTGACTCTCTTGGTATAATATTGCTGAACTTTAGCATTAAAATGAAACATCACCTACCTCTTACATACTCTGTATGTACCTATGACATCCTACACTGAAAGCAATATCTTTGTTTAAGAATTCTGCACAATGAATAGCAACTAGAAGCTATAAGTTGGGGCTGCACCTCTAGCAATTTCCATTAAATTTGTTTCTAATTAGTCCAAATTTATTGTGTAAAGCAGGGCTACATAATAGGCTGCTTTCATTGCAACTGCTCCAAAAAAAGAGCTCTTAACCTTCTCTTGACTTAAGCTGCACATATCAGACAAATGCCAAATGTAGGTACACCAAGGTAAGTTCAGTAGCATGTTGTGAGAAGAGTGGAGTGTTAAATGCATGTTGTGAGAAATGTCATGAGTTTACATTAAAGGTGCAGAGGAAACATCTGTCCATGACCATTTGCATCCTTTGATATAAACCTCTGTCATCACAGCATAGCAATGAAACTCGGGTTCAAATCCGGCCCAGACTGATAGTGTGCTTAAAAGCGACAGCTGTAGGTCAGATTTACTGGCATGTAAAAGAACTCCTGCAGGACAAAATTCCGGCACACCAGCGACGATGTGATCCTGGCAATTGACAGCATTGTTAAACAACAAAATAATTATTTGCCAAAGGAAATTGTTGCTTTGTCTCAGGCTCACAGTATTGAATCCAGGTTTCATCAACTGCTCCAAAAACTCACTTGGATTGCACTGGAACGTGTTCAAATGGTCACACAATTCTGCTTGTCAAATATGAGCAGTTGTGGCACACATCTTACCAACAGCTTTCTCATAACCAAATATTTGTGCAAGATATTATGTACCCATTCATTTGAGATATGTAGGGTCGGATTTTCACTCTTCGGCCTTGTCACAACACCCAGAACTTTGCTCACCATGTCTTTTGATGTCAACTGGCCATCCTGTACATTGGCACCCCTCATGCTCAGCAGTCACATTGAAGTTCTCCAAAATGCGCCATTTGGAGTAGTTCTAATTATAATTTTTCAGCATTTCTTCCATCTCCATCTTACCAAGCAAAAATAATGCTTTTTGCAAACACGAAATTGACTTTTCTCCGTTTTCTAAGAAACACAAAACTAGAGCTTTTACACAAAATGTGTGCGACTTTGGTGCCACCAAGAAACCTTGATTTGTGCAGGATTTCTCATCACGCCAGACTTATCACACTGCCCTTATACACTGCTTAAATGGACCTTGCTCCTCTTATGGTTTAGTTTGGTAACTTGGCAGAATCATGACTGCTGCTCTTTTTGACTACTGTCATTACTTCAAGCTAGGAGATGGTTTAGTACTTTGTTACGTGTCTAACTCACTAATATAAGCTTGTGTTTGTGTTGTACTGTTCTTGCGTACTTTAAAAGATTCTATATTAGGTGGTTAGTAACCAACTCTCATAATGAATATCACACAATCTTTATTCAGAAGAGCATTTTCTCATGACAATGCTGAAAAAAAGTCAAATGAAATGAATGAGTAGGCCTAAGCCAAACGTTAATATAACTCAAATGGTTAAGATGAAAACAATGTTCAATTTCTGAAAAGTATCAAAAACAAATTTGTTATGTGGCTGAGAACTTAGTAACATCCTGTAGTGCTGTCTGTTCTTTGGCAGACTCGAGAATAATTTTTCATTAGAGAAATTATACGCCTCGTTTAATAAATTGCTAAACTGCTGCAAATGCTTCTATGCCGATGTCTACTGCAGAAACATAGGTAACACTTGTGATGAAGGTCAGCAACTAACACAAAATTTATTGATAAATTTGCAAGGGCAAAGGAGAGAACTTAATTCGAACTGGTTTGAGAGTTCAATGTCATTCTGGCAGGTTGTCACAGTAGCTTAATGGTTAGAGCACCCAAATAGTAAGCAGAGGGTCTGTGGTTCAAATTGCAGCTGTGGCATTGAATTTTTAAGTTCCAGTTCTACCTCTCAAACATGGCCCACACACGGCTTGTGTGTTTAAAAACAGGTCAACAGGTTTGTTGGCATAAATAATATTTTCCCCCATTATTGCAACCTATCATTTCCTTAAGTCTCATTTCATTCCACCTATATGAACGAATATCTAGACTCTATCCAGCCTTAGATCCGCACCTTGTATCCCTGTGCAATAACCTATCACCAGTGACCAACACAAAACAAGCACTATGCGAACTCATGCCTCATACTTATGTTGCAACAGAATATTTACTTAGTTTTAGAAATATTGCTATCGCATTACTTACATTCAAGTAGTCTTTACCAAAGTTATTATACATCGGATAATCACAGATATTTAAGGTACTACATTTTATGGCGTGCTTTGGTTTCGGTGTATCACGGGTTAGTTGCTGATGCTTGTGTTTACATCAAATGCAGATCTAAGGGTGGAGGAATTATAGAGTTAAATCCTACATTCCACTGTTCAAGAACAGAAAACTGATGTGGCCAAAAATTTAATTAGAAAATTTAGCATGCACTTATTTCCATACAGAGATTAAATGCAATTAACTGAGGAAAGATACAAGTTATGTGCGAAATATTTATACATGAAGTTTACTTTCCGCCATTTTCTTACTCCTAATTAAACATGTTCCAGGGTTGCCAACTCATATGATAATTTTAATGTTTGTACACGTGGTTGCCAGCCCGTATGATAATTTGAATATATGATAGTTGGGTGCCAGAGAAATATCATTTTCATTGGTTCGTCACACCAGCAAAATGAAACTAATTACAAATAGCACCACCAGTTTTGCCCTCACGGCCTGTCTCCTCCCCTCTAAGGCAAACCTCTCATATCCTACTAGTCCTCCTACCCTTTATCCTCTTATTACCAGATCTGGTAATCTCAATGAAGAAGGCATTGCTCAGAAAAGTGATCAATGGAGAACTCTGAATAAGCGATACTCCGTGTGAAATAAAGAATACGCCTAACCTGACAGTTTCTGGAGCGCTGTTTAACACATGTGTCACCCTGGTGGAAATATTGATTTCAAAGAACTAGCCACCCTTGCATTATCAGTGATTTCGTTGCCCCACAGAAATGCTTCTTGTGGAAGTTTCTTTTCTAAATTGGGTTTAATAAAAACTAAAGTTAGAATCAGATTGGCACTAGATACGGTAAATGAACTTATTCTGTCACATCAGCTTATGAAAGAATGTGGTAGATCCGAAAATCTGCAAGTCACCAAAAAGATGTTAAAGTTTATCTGAACAACAAATTTACATAATGCTGAAACGGTTGAGGAAGATGAACTTTCAGACGAATAGTGCCAGAAACATAAGTGCTAAAGTTGCAATACTGGTTGCAGTCATCAATCTTTTAAGTGAATATCAAACATCACATTTTGAATCCAAATCTATAATTTTGAGTGGAATGTACGATAATTTTACTTTTAAATGTTGGCAACCCTGAGGTGTGCTCTCCCTGCAGTTATCCCTTTACTTTCTCCTGAGGTGTACACTGCACAGCTGGCACTGGAAGATCTTTTTCACAGAGAACTGAAAGGGTTAATTTGCTTTTCAGGCTGATCCTAAGAAGCCAATCGGAGGAAATATTCTAGCCCATGCTTCAACAACACGTATTTACTTGAGAAAAGGAAGGGGTGAAACAAGAATTGCCAAAATATATGACAGGCAAGTTGACTTTAATAGCACTCCTTAATTAACATTGAATTATTTATGCATCCAAATTATCTAAAGCTGGGCTTTGGCACGAAAGCTATTAGTGCTCTTGCTCTCCAATATTTCTCACAAAATAGTGGATCCAACAGGTAGAATTTCACTGGTTTGAAGACGATCTTCAGTCGTTTATGTGTAAGTCTTCCTGCATTCCATTGGAGAACTAGCAAACAGTTTAAGAGGTGGAATCAGGACTGAAAAACACCAGTAAGTTTTTGGCATAAATAATAACCATCTAAGGTTACTTTAAACCTGGGGCAAAGTACAATTTGCAAGCAGCCCTTGCTGTGTTTATCTCTGTGAGATTCCTTTGTGATCTACTGGGAAAGTACAAATCAGCTGGGGGAATTTAATGTCATACTGCCAAGTTGGTCATGATAGCTCAGTGACCAAAGCAGCTGCTCGGAAGATCCATGATTCAAATTCCAGTTATGGCACTGAATTTTTCATTCCCGATTCCACCTTTTAACCCTTTCATGACCGAATTATTTTGCTACTTATGCCGTTCTTCCTCTAATTCGAAACCGGTTTAGATTAGACAGTCTGGGACACCTTCAGCCTGCTGGCTTGAATAGCCATGGTCGTTAAGGCAGCACATAGTGCACTGGCCATGCACTCAAAGCCTGAGGTCTTAAGTTCGAGTCTCGGCAACCACAGTGAAATGTGTGTGTGGTAAAGGACGGGGAGGGTCCACGTAAAATAATCAGTGATGGCACGTATGGATGATGACAGGGTATCATTTGACTGTGGTTCCATGGATTTTGCTTCTTTTCTTATATATATATCACTACAGTATAAATTGTAAAAAAAATTATTTTTTACAATTCAAAATGTCTCAAATATGTATTTTTAATTGGTGACAGTATAACAAGAATATAGTAGAAAAAAAAGTTAAAACTAGTACAAATAGGGAAAAAAGCCTATGTATCTTATGATACACACCAGGCATGAAAGGGTTAAACATTGCCCACACATGGCCTGCTTAAAAATACCAGCAGTAAGCTTGTTGGCACAAATAAGTTTTTTAAGTGGACACAATGCTTCCAAATTTGAACTGTGCTTTCTTTTACAGCCCAGATTTACCAGAGAGTGAAGCTTCATTTGCAATTACAGCTGGTGGGATTGCAGATGCGAAGGATTAAATTTCTCTTACATTACAAAATGTTTACATGTCAAGAAACCTGCACAAATATTGAACATGATACAAAAGCCAAGATTCTACTATGAATCTACTACTCCCACAAGCAAAGATTCTACTATTTGCACTGGTCAGCTTTTTCTCCACAACTAAGAGTTCAGAAGTTAAGAGGTACACATTTAGGAAAACATTTCTTCAAGTTAAGGACCAACAGACTAATAAATATAAAATGTTACTTTTTAAATATTTTAATTCTAAACCATCCTATGGTTTTTGTAATCAATCTGAACTGAGGTCTTTCTGTACTTAGGTAAATAAAGGAAAGGACTAAGAAATTAGGACTACAGCTTATTAAACAAAAACATGTGCACTTAAAATTTTTTATTAAATGCTCATGGGCTTCAACTTCCATTTAATTTTGAATACAAAAGATAACTGAATGGCTGCAATTCCACGATGAATTTTACGGTGTAAAGAAGTGATGGCTTGAAGATTCCATGGCACTGAAACAAAAATAAAAACCAGCACAATTTTAGTTTACACAACACTGGTAAATTGGCATATGCATTACTGAAATCTATATTAGCAGTACCTGAGTGCAATTAGAGCTGCTATCTGAAGGTGTTATTGTACAGATGTTCTTTTTTTGTTAAATTTATAAGCAACTTTTACACATATGGTCACATCGGCAGCTTTTCCTTTAGAACAATTGCTCATCAGCAATGGTGCTCACTTATATACTATTTGTGTAACTTTGGGTTTATGCCAGGTTTTCTTTATAAACATTAAATGCACACACTTTTACTCATAGACTCTAGGGAAGAAGGGAATAACCGTGCCTAAAGAAAAATTCCTATCCTCCAGGCCGTGAATCAGACCTGATACCCTAGATTTGGAAGCTAACAAGCTAACCACCATACCACCTAGGCAGTTCGTACAGACTGTTCCAAAAGATTAATGCCTTTTTATACTGGCATTAGTTCTGTTAGCTTACACTTTTGCTCCAAGAATCCTGAAAGTTTCATTTAGCTTGCTAATGCTTGTTTACTGTAGCCAGCTCAATTAAAACTGAAGCTTCTGCTTTTACAAAGGTACTTAGGAGAAAAACCTAGATGAAACTCGAGATTAGTCATTCAGTACCTGTAGCAAACTATTTGAAGTCATTAAATCAAACACCATGGACTGGTCAGTTACATTTTTCTTGTGGCTCACTGTACCTCCTGACAAATGCAGGTTTTGATATTCAATAAGAAAATGGAATATACCTAAGCAACTGGGCATTAGATTACTACATACTCAATAAGACCCATGTTCCATAGAACAGAATGTCAATTATACAAGCTAATACATCCTGCATCTTGTGAATAAAGTATTGATGTTTAGAGCATTGCAACATGCACAGAAAATGCAAAGTTTTACTGCAGTAAAAAGGCAAAAACATTCAAATAAAAAGCATTCCAGCAGCTATTCTCAAAGTTCAAGATACTCATTTTGTTACTCATGCAGAAATCTTCAACTTATGGCATTTTAAATAATTGTTTGCCATTTGAGGAACTAAATGATCAGAAGGATTTTCTATACATACAATAGTTCACATTCTTGAAACACATTTAATCAAAAAGGTTATGTATTTACAAAACTTTTGGCTTGACTCAAGGTGTCTTTGCAGATATCCTTGTTTGTCAAAATGCTTACCAGGGGATCTTGATATCTGATTTTTGGGGGAATAAAACAATTTTGTCTAGTGTGGACAAGTTCCATATATACAGTGCATTCCCTGAGAGGCCAGACCATGTCGCAGTGACTTTAGACTGGACGAGTGGCACGCTTGCCGCCAGAAAATAGCACTACTACTGGCATGTCAGTTGAGTTGAGTTGGATCTGTGGTGAGGGAAAGAGGTCTGTGTGCATGTTCGGAGTGACAGTGTTGTCTCCTGGTAAAGGTCTGGCTTGGGCCAGGCCCAGGCTTGAATATAAGGAGGTACAAAATAATGTATTATACATTTCTCTGAGAACAGCACAATTATCACAGCATTCCTTTACTAGGAATTCTATATGATTATTCTGCTGAAAGGTTTCAAATAATAATAATAGTCATAACTATAATAAAATTAAATAATCAGGCCTGGCTCAAGCACTATAACCTCTTCTTGGGCTTGGCTGAGTCTGGGCCGGACCGAACGTAAGAATGTTAGCCTGTGCAAGCCTCAATCTCCTGGTGATAATTTGTCCATTACTAATAGCCCAGTACACTCTAGAACAAAGGATTTTTCTGTATGACATGTGAAATACTCTTCTGCAAGGTGTCGAGAACTTCAGCTTCGTTACGCAGGTGTTCAAATTCTTAGGTCAACTGTTAATGAATTTGTCAATCAAGTCCAGCGTACTGTTTATTACAACGAAATATGTTTAAAAAAATGCAGTGTGCTATCAGAAGAGAACCTTGATAAAGCAGGGACCTGGAAAGAGAGCACTCACCACAAAAATCATTGAGACGTGTAGGACAAGAGGTTGGCATTTCCAAGTCAGCGTTTAGGGCAACAAAACTTCTGAAAGTTAAGCCGTACATGGTGGCTGCAGTTCATGTTTTACAACCACAAGATCCTGTACCTAGGGTTAGTCTGATTTTTAAAAGAAGATACATGTAAAATGCCAGCTTCTCCAAGTGGAGAGCTTCAGTGTTAATAAGCTGATAGCAATAACCCTCAATACTCGAGACAAACGGTCGGGTTTATCTCACAGCAGCAAAAACAAAGGTAATTTGTTCTCAATACGAATAAAGTAATTGTTAACGAAGTAGGCCAACAACACACTATGCAACTGAACATCCAAACAAGTTCCATTGCTCACCCAGCTTAGCGATAACCTGAGCAGTAAACTATCAGTGTGGCTAACGTGACAACCTTTGTTTACATTTCCATAATTATTGCAATTGGTTTCTGCAGCCCGTTTATTATGGTGACGTGGGCAAACTTTTAACATTTGCTGATGAAGCGTGGTTTTATCTTCAAGGTCACATTTCTACCCAAAACAATAGATACTGGGCTAGAAATCATGAAATTCTTCACCACACTGCAAAAGTTGGGGTTTGGTGTGCCGTAAGTGCGCAAAGAATTATTGGTCCCATATTTTTTGACAAGTTGATTCCCACATTTAATGCAAATTCCATTTTAAATAATTTTTTGCGCAACTAACAAGACTTGAACGACTGTGTGGGTGGTTTTAACAGGACTCAACTACAGCACACACTGCTGCGAATTCTATGCATGAATTGTGAAATGTGTATGGGACAGAATAATTAGTCGAGGATTGTGGCCACATCGTTCCCCTGGCCTATCTCCATGTGATTATTTATGGGGAACATGTGTGCATCCAGCCCGCACACGCTACAAGAATTGAAGGATAACATCACGAGAGAAATACAGGCAATCAGTCAAGATGAACTTCGAGTGAACAGAACTGTTTTTGGAGATT
Source organism: Tenodera sinensis (assembly GCA_030765045.1). Taxonomy (NCBI): domain Eukaryota; kingdom Metazoa; phylum Arthropoda; class Insecta; order Mantodea; family Mantidae; genus Tenodera; species Tenodera sinensis. Next base: position 33,082,692 of record CM060969.1, on the reverse strand, counting down.
TAGGGAATGTAGGTCATCAATTTCAATATTTGTGATTTCAGATAAGCCTAATGTAAATGAGTAGAATAGTTTAGAGTTCCGTACACATTACCTACTGGTCCTTTAGGCATAATTGTGGCAGAGCGTGCCAGCCATCACACATTACAGTGCCGCTGTGGGGCAGTCCGGTTGCTCAGGGAATGCACAATGACTTGGGCCTTCATGTTTGGAACTGTTGCTTTTATTGAAACTTGAGCTATAATTCTGAAAACAGGCTGCTCAGAGAGAGGAACACTAAACTGGAAACCAGTCCTTTGGATACACTACAATGACTGGAGCAAACTGGTATAGGTTGGGATGGACTATACAAGTTTCCGGCATTTTAAATGACAAAACTGGGGCAAGAAAATGCAACTATTCTGAGAATTCCTGGGAAAAAGGGACATAATAGAATATAAAAGAAAACAGTCCATTCAACAAATCTGCTGTATACCTAACAATTTACATTTCGTAAAAGATACTGCTCTTACCATGTTTGGATGACACCAGGGTCAAATTAACAGAAAATGATAAATTGGAAAGGCTTGTGAAATTCAACTCTGCCGATTTAGACAAGACATGGATCAATATGACACACCAAAGGAAAAATTTGGATATGTGAAAATTCTGATGGTGAATCTGAGCTCACTTATGAAAAGAGCAAAGGTTTAATTCTCTTCAGGCTGGATCCAACAACAGAAGGCGAAATGACAGGAGATAAAATTGTGGAAACTGAATTCAAATTTACGCACAAAGTACAACAGAGGACACCTTGTGGAAGGACAATGGGCATTTGGTGTGGAGCATATGGATACAAACCACTTCTTTCTAGGACCTGTTGAACAAAGGGATCTGGAAACACTCCAATTATAAGGGCTGGATATTGCCGGGAATAATAATACTGGAAAGCCTGCCACAATGGATCATGAGTAGGGCCCAGAAGCTTATGCATTTATATTTTTTCTTATAATTACAATCCTGGTAAGTTATGTGCCCAAATCATGAGTTCAAATATCACTAAAGGCGAGTTATCCAGATAAGGTTTCTTCCAAGGCTTTCCCGTACCCTGAAATGACAAATGTCAGGTAACTTTAAGCTCTATGAACCTCAGGACCATTAGAGCATTTCATTCATCTGATGATTACTTTGGAGGATGTTATAAAAAAAAAGCATCATTTGTGTTTGTGACATAAAGCAGTCTTTTTCCATGCCAGGTTAGAAATGTTGCAACTCCAAACTGAGCCACTTGTTAATACATTGGGGAAATCCTGAGCTACCTCCTTAGACACAGTAAACCTAGCCTTAAATAAAACACCTAAGTATCTGAAGAAGCATTCAACTTAAATTGTTTCTGGTACTGTTATGGAAATACTGAACAGCAAAGATATCAAAATATCCCAGATATAAACACATGTAAAACTGGAGACATTAAATGGAAACATAATTATATGAATTGCCTTTACTGTGAACCAGTTAGCATTGGTTAAATACGAGCTAGTCTCTTTGTCGGATGTAGAGAGGAGTTTCTCAAGATATAAAGCTCTTCGTAACAGGTGTTACTTCAAGTTTGAAAACCTCAGCTATGCAGATGTTGTGAACTGCAATTCGTCACTTATGGAAAGTGAATTAGAAGCTTCTACTTCAACAAATTTGAAGTTGCATTTTCTCTTTATAGTGAAGAGTATTATAGACAAAGCATAACCATTTTTAGTGCATATTTATCGACAAATTAGTTTCAAATTTGTTCTTGTTTTATATTTTCAGGTTTTAGCACATTTCTTAGCTTTTAGGGCATGAACTTCTGGGCCCTGATCACGAGGGCGTTGTTCAGATTGAAGTTAAACATTTACAGGAATTTGTCAAAGCAGCTATATGAACTTGGAAAACCAGAGAAAATGGGTGCAGTGGAATTTTCCGTGCACATAAATACCATAGAATCCAAGTGGAAAAGTGAAGTGCTTCACTGTCTGCTTTGGCAGGAAGGACCATTTTGAAGGTTCCTTAGCAGGGCACATTTTAAAATGTGTATCTGAGGAAGCTCCATGTGATCTTGCTTACTTGAACATACCCATAAGTATGTGTTCCAGTTTTCCACACTCACATTTCGAGTGCTGATGTAAGCAACAGCTCAACAGGAATGGGGACATAATGTAGCATATTTACCAAAACACTTCAAATGTATTTTCCTGCACTTTTAAAACTATATTGCACCATTTTATTGCATAGTTCCTGCACTTCACATGTTGGCAATACTACTCCCCCTTCCCCTTCTTATGGCCCTTCTACATGCCTTCTGTATTTGTCTGCTTTCTTATGGGGTTTAAAAAAAGCTTATTTTTAGGTTTTAAAGAATTTCAGGAGGTAATATGATCTTAAAATAACGTACTGATATTTAAGGTACCCAACATTCCCTAACATAGGTATGTGACGAAAATTGGAGTTTGGTAAATACACATATGAAAGGACAAACAGGAGAAATGCTCCCATGATGCCTTGGGTGAACTGCATTCCCACCATTAGCTTCATTTTCTGGAAACTGTGCACCTTGTACCAATTAGATGGATATTATGGACGTCAATTTTTGTTCCTAAATGTTTATTCCTAATACTTATGCAAAAGTGTGAAAGGCAATGTGAAGTGCTTTAGCAAATGTGCAATATTAACTATCGGTATTTTGAAATGGAACTTTAAAAGATGTATTGTAACAATCACATTGGCCTGCTCTTTCTGCCGATAGAACTTCAATGCTATTATGCTTCTTGAAGGGTTTATTCTGCCAAACTGCAATACGCTGCACTCAGAAACATTTAATGCATCAGGCACAAGCAAAATTTTAGTGAACCATCCTGTGTTGGACAATGGCAGAATACACAATATACAAAAGCCCATCTCTCCATAAGTTAGCCAATGGTGCAAGCTTTTCTTTGTGAAGCTGCAGCTCATTTTGTAGTACATGCAACTACAGTGCAGAAGTCATCAAGATTAGTCAGTTAGGGGATTGAACATCATGGTTGTGGTTCAGAAAGATGTGCCCACTCCCCATATGGATGCAGCTTTAATTGCAGTAGCAGAGAGGAACCCGTATCAAACTGATGCTGCAATGAAGGCACATTCATAATTCCCTGGATCAACAAACAGCTCAGCATGCAACCCATGGACTTCTTGCACGAATGACTGCTAAAGCAACACCTGATCCAGAATCAGTTGTGGATTATCTGAACACTCGAAGCACGTAAGATTGCAACATGAAAAAATTCTTAACTAATTCTGAGAGCATTCTTAATTGTGCAGGTGTGCAAGAAAATTTAGGTATTAGTTCAGAACACTTTTAGAAATGCTTGTTGGAACATTACTTATAGTTCAATCTAATTCCGAATAACTGTGCATGCATAGTAGGCTATACAATTTGCACATGTCCAGAATTTGCAGTTAATGCTTTTGACAAAGAACCTATTTCACTGGTTCTGAACTAGTTCCCAAAATTTTGGAATAGCAAGCTAGAGATTCAGAACCAAGCCTGAAGGATTTTCTGTCATGCTGGAACACTGCTTAGCTACTGCACCTGCTCAGGCAGCAGAACTGATTCTGGATCATGTCAGAACAAACCTCTATAGCCTATGTCTTGTGTGCTCAGTTTATTCAAAATCACAGATTAATAATGGTTCAAGTAATGTTGCAATCGAACAAAAAGTGTACTCAATTGCACATGTGCATAAGAAAATGTTGGTATTAGTTCAGGAGGCATAGGTTTGTCCCAACAAGCAGTTTTGAGCGTGTTCTGAATGTTTTCCGAACTAATACCAACATTTTCTTATACACATTCCCATAGCTTGGAAGCTTTGTCTGCAATCCTACTTATACTCCATCCAGCCTTAGATCCGCACCTTGTATCCCTCCGCGATAACCCGATGTTCATATCACCTGCGACTAACACAAACACCACATGGACTCATGCCTCGTGTTTATGTTGCAACAGAACGATATTTACTCAGGAGTTTTGGGAATAGCGCTGCTATCGCGTTACATTCAAATAGTCTTTACCAGGTTTACCATACATCTTGAAAACTTACAATCGCACTATATTTTATGGTGTGCTTTGATTTCGATGTATCGCGAGTTAACGGCTTGTTTACATCAAGTGCGGATCTAAGAGTGGAGCGATTATAGGTACTGCACATGCCAGAACTGATACCTACTAGATCGAGTTACAAACCTAGTTAAGTGTAGGCCGCTTGTACCTGACCGTCTACGCGAAACAACAAAGTATTGGCGCATGCGCGGGTCGGCTAGTCGAAGTGATGGAGGGGTTATTGCCAACCGAAGATGCAAAGCCAGATAGCAAGTCTTGCATGCAACGGCAGTGGCACCAACGTTGCATAAACGTAACTACTTCAGCAATCGTGTATTAGTAATTTGGGTAGTGGTAGGTTAGTATTATAACTGTTATTCAACACCTTAAATACGTACCGCAACGTATGTATGACTGGCATTCAGGTGGAAATACAGGTTATGAGCTCCCCTGAATAAATAAAAAAAAATCGACATCTAGATTTCATTGAAAATATACATTATAATTTCTGAATGTAAAAGGTATTTTTCGAAGGAAAAAAAAGTGTGTGGATGGAGTGAACAATATAACAAACAAAACGTCGGTTAAATACCGGACTTGGTATATAGTTTTGCATCTTCCCAGAATGCAACACGAAGATTTTCAAGAAAATCCCCTGCCTCAGATTACCCTTTACATGGAACTTGTTTCAAAATATTCATTTTCTCAAAAATGAATAACAATTATATTCGATTTATTGGTTTGCATTACATTTATTTCCGATTAAAACTTCGTATTAAAGTTTTGGTTGGAATAAAGCACTTCTACCTATTATGTGTTGAATTATTATGCGTGCGCAATGAGAATTCGCTGGGTACTGACAGTAGACTTCACAACCAGCTCGGGAAATATTTTAGAAGTTTTGGCGCATGTGCAATGGGAATTCGCTGGGTACGGACACTAGACTTGACATCCAGCTCGGGTAATACTTGAAGTCCTGGTGCATGCGCAATGAAACTTCGCTGGGTACTGACGTTATTTAACCGACGTTTTGTTTATGTATTAAATTGTTCACTCCATCCACACACAGACTTTTTCCCCCCTTCGAAACATACCTTTTACATTCAGAAATTATAACGTACGTTTTCAATGAAATCTCGATGTCGATTTTTTATTTATTCAGGGGAGCTCATAACGTGTATTTCCACCCGAATGCCAATCATACATAAGTTGCGGTACGTATTTAAGGTGTTGAATAACAGTTACAATACTAACATATCACTAGCCAAATTACTAATACACGCATAAATACACGATTGCTGAACTAGTTACGTTTATGCATCGTTGGCGCTACTGCCATTGCATGCAAGACTTGCTATCTGTCTTTGCATCTTCGGTTGGCAATAACCCCTCCATCGCTTCGACTAGCCGTTCCACGCATGCGCCAATAATTCGTCGTTTCGCGTACACGGCCAGGTACAAACGACCTACGCTTACCCAAACTTATTCAAAACGTGTTCAGAAACGCTTGAAACAAACCTGAAGTGCATAGTCATGTTTATGCCTATTTACGCTACAGTTTGTAATGTAGTTATATCCATTAGCTATTTCTACATATGACAAGATTTTCAACGCCAATAGCATATTTTTACGAAATACAGCCTCAAATTACTGGTGCAATTTATACTTCGAATTGATTCCAAGATTTCTCGTAGGATAACCCCTGTAGTAACATAGCTTCGGAACGAAATTTTAAATTGATGGCAAAGATTAATGTATCTCGTGCCCTGTATGTAGCCATGCACATGCTTCCGCACGAACGTTCTAGTACTTTACTGGGAAACTCCAATATACTTACCAATAAACGTGCAGCTTATTTAGACCTCGCCCTCATCTTCCTTCGCTTTCGCTTCAACCTCCGCATCCTCTTCTTTCTCCACTAAAACATAAGCAAAGATTAGCACCAGCTGCCTTACACATGGTAACTGGATACCGAGTTTCAAACAAATATCCAAGTCTAACTGTTTCAAAGCCAAAGAACAGTAATATGCAATAATAACGACACAGGCACCAAAACACAACCTTTTTTTAATTAATCCCGGACTTATAATTGCACAGAATCTTGGACAACCACATTTTGTGCTCAACTATTTCCGCATGTACTAATAATATATTAAAATTGAAAAAAATATAAAAATATATGACTATACCTTTGCTCTCATCTTCCTAGTTGGAGTTTAAATTATTCTTGAACCTTTTTAGATGTGGATTACAAAGATACTATACAAATCGAATTCTCAACCACGCTCTCCCATTCCTCCTCACTGCAGTATCTGCTGACAAGAGAGCCCAAAAGCACGAACAACAGATGGGAACTCTGGGTAACCGTAAATTCGTAACGCCGGATATGATGTCATAAACCTCGCCATCGAACTTTATACCAGGTTTGGTCCTCAAGCAAATGCGCAATTAAATAACCGTAATAACAGTAACTTACTTTTTATACCAAATAATATAATTTATGCCTTATTAATTATAAAAATAATAATCACGGTATTAAGGAATCTGAATGCAAAGTTACAACAGTTCTTATATTGATTTTTGTTTTGTTTCAGAACACGCCCGCTATATACTGATAATTTCCTGATGTCAAGTATTCTTCTGCTAGAAAGTGAATGTCAAAATTTTATTTTGATTGCTTTATTTACTTAGAAAAAGTATCTTTCATTTTGAAGGGTGATTATGCCAGCTTAATTTGTGTCACAATGGTGATTAGAGTGATTATGTAAACCAGATGACATACAAAGCACTTGTAATCCTCTTAAATACGAGAAACCACCTACCATGGGGAAGTATAAGAAGAAGGTGGTGTGTGCAACTCAGTTACAAATGTGCAACATTCATAACATAACGTATATTAATGATAATTTTTCTCCTAAACTACCGTATAAATGCAAGGGCCTTGAACTAAATATATATATTTAGGTAATTCAATGTTCTCTGTATGCATCTTGTGACCATTGCATAGAAAGTTAAAGAAAGTGAATTTTGTAATTTTAATTCGAATAGAAATGAATAACCTAAGTGATCGATATAATCACAAATGACAGAAACATGCTCTTTCAGTCCCATGAAATAATGGCACAACTGCATGCCACAACTAGATGGAAAGAATGGATTCCACTTTTTTCCCAGCAGGTTGGTCCATGCATTGATATGACACTAGCCAAGAAGCTTAATTTAGAATAGTAAAGTAATAAGTTGTTAAATTTGTATTCCAGCTGCGACTGCGTAACCTCATACAGATTGTGGCCTACAATGTGTCGTCTCAGATAAGTGATATAAGACAAACAGTGATGTTTGAAGCAAACAAGTCAGGTCAAGCATCAGACTTGAAAGCTAGGAAAATGAAAGCCTCTTTTTATTATACTCTTCATTTGACCACAATGTCTGCACCATTTTATACTAGTGAAAAGTTAGAAAGTGAAAATCCCAAATGGGCAGAAATTGAAGTTAGTGACATCAAAGGAGATGTGAACGCAGCAGTAAATGGTATGTTACTTTTGCTTAATTTTGCTCCAGAACTACATATATAAAAATAATCATAGAGTATAAAACAACCTTCAGATGGTCTTTAGTATGCTAGCCCAATTCCTCAGTCTGATGCACTGTGCACACTTGTCACTGATGTCTGACTCTTCTCACTCTGATGTCACATATGCCAATATGACACTAACAAACACCATTGGCACTGACGTTTAAAGTGTTACTGAGGTATGTTTTAATAAGAAGAGAAGTGGAGTAGTAGTAGAAATGACAACAGAACATAGCCGAAAGATCAAAACCCAATTATCCAGGAAACTAGGGATTTAACTTCACAAACTATTTAAGATACTCACAGTTACTTTAATCATTTTTTTGCCATTCAAGAGCCTCAAATTGGGCAAGCATACTAAAGAAAGTTCCTATCTTCTGTTTCTTCTTCCTAGTAAATGTCAAGGATTTTAATTCAGTACTTTCCATAAGTTCAGCTTCTGTGTCACACATTTTACTATTTTATTTGTGAAAATGTAAAGAAAGGAGTATCTTAAGTATTAATTTTATTTCCTTGTAAATACACTCTTGAAAACAAATTGCACATTAAGTGGTAAAATCCTTATTAATGATGTTTGAAGTTATACATCTGCACATTTTTAAAAGTCCTGCTCTCCATCAGCAATAAGGGTAACAAATATCTTTCTGTGAAACAGGGAAAACATGTTTTAGAAGATTAATCTGATAAGTCGTTATGGGAAATGACTGAAATTACACATATCAAAGGAGCACTTTTTATTATTACCTCTTGTTTAATATTTTCTATTTCTACTAGGAGAATAGAAAAAGATGATGCAGATAAATGTTACAGCTTAGTGGAATATTCATGAACGAATTTATCTAGTAGAATATATACGATAATTTAAAAAAGATAAATAATAAATTTATGTACGTTCGCATGACTTTTACTATGCATTACAACTTCACAGAAATGGTTTCAAATTGAACAGTAATTGCCAATGCACATATAGTATGTCAGAAGAGTTGTCTTCTGGTGAAAAAGACAAAAGAATTGCATAAACTTGGGAAAAATATAAACATAGAACATGAGTATTACGAAGATATAATTGTAAAAAAAATGTGTTCTAACAAATCACATATTTTACCAGCAGTAAAGTTTTTTCTACCTTTTAAGATTTCTCAGTTATATACCAAATTATATAAACTTCAAAATGAGAGGGAACTTTTTAACACATTCATTTTATTCTCTGTTTACATGTTGGGAACTATATATCTATTGTAATAAAAATCTAGGCACTTGTTGAGAAAATTAAATATAACAAACATTTTTCTATGTAAAAGGTGTTTTGGAGGGAGCAATTCATGAAAGTCACTTAACTTTGAAAGATGCTGGACTTAGATATGAAGTTTTGTACTCATCTGACTTACATTTTAGTTATGCTTGACTAGAAACACACTTTGATCTTTTTTAAAAACACTTATTTTAGGTTCAGAGAACTCAAAACTTGTACTTCTCATTAGTAATGATATAAATTGGATCATGTAAAAGCCAGAGATAAATATTTCTCATTAAATCATTTCATATTTAAGTAGAATATATTACCCCTTGTACATACATAGGTAAGCAGTAGGTAATAAGGAACAGGAATCAAATACTGATTTTATGAAAGAAGGATATGAAGACTTGATTATATTTATCTTACAGAGATCTGAACTCATGGTTTACTAGGTATACACACTGCCTGTCGTTCAGCAAAAATAAGATATTTGTGGCTGCTCAACATGTATGAATCCTTTCTCTTCAGTTGTATTATCAGGACTATCTTTGCTCATTTATTGTATATTTGTTGGTAATTAGTGACAGAAAAAGGAGAAACCATTTAATATCAAGATTATTAACTAACTAGGGCCCTAATGACCAAGTTGTCAACGGGGCGTTAAACCCCACACACTCACTCAGTATTAACTAACTAAATATTTGTCATTGTGCCAAAAAAAACGTAGTAAATGCATTTATAGAGAGCGTCAAGTGAAGGTGTGACTTACAACCTGAAATGATATCAGATGTACAAAATGTGCAATGTCATCCTCTGTTGTCTATGGGTAACACACTGGTTCCCAAGATCAAGGGTTCAAACTGGCGGAGGGCAATGAATTTTGTTTGTTTGTAGTGTTTAATGCCTGCTTTTACTACATAGGGCACTGCAGGCGGTGACACTGATGATACATGAAATGAAGATGGAGCACCGGTGGAATGAGATAGTGGGGAAACTAGAGAACCCGGAGGAAATCTGCCCCTGTACCACTTCGTCCACCACAAATCCCACATGTGGTTGCCTGGGATCGAACCCTGGCTGCTTTGGTGAGAGAGATTTTCTTTTCAGGCATAACAATCCTTAACGGGCTTCCTTTGGAAGGGAATTAAAGCTGGTCTCATGTCGTAGATTTATGACTCATGAAAAGCCCTCAAACCTGATAAATAGGCCTCTGAGCAAAATTAAGTAGTCCTTCATGCCCATTATAAAATGGGACACTGAGAACCATAGAAGTTAAAGAGCATCCATAAATAAAACTCAGTTTAATTTAAAGTGAGAACATTGATTAAAAGGAACAAATAAGCAATATAATACAAAGCATATCAATTCTACATACTGGAAGTAAGCAATAAAATCTTGACTCTTCACTGGTGGCTTTTTATTTTCTTTTTATGTTAATGTCCTCCAAGTAAATGTCATATCAAACAATGAATGAATGAAATGGTGCTCAAATGTGTCCAAGGTCCATTGAAGCTCAAAGTTACCTGACGTTTGTCTTCTCAGCATAAGGGAAAACCTCAGAAAAAAGCCTTTCCAGGAATGATAAGAGCTCTGTCATCTAGAACAAGCATTATATAACCCGACCAAGGCGAGTGCAGTCCTGCATGGGAAGCGGCAAGCAGGCGAACTAATGCAGTGACGACACGAATACGTCACAAAATGCGGTATAGTCTGATTTACTAACGTGCAGCGTAGTGTCCCGTGCACAAATGTACTGTATTTTAAAGTATTTGTGAATATATTTGATTTTTTATGGTATGGGATACATATAATACAGTGATACACACAGAGAAAATGTCAACATGAGATCTGTTATTGTTCACCTTTTGCCAGCCGAACTGTACAGGAGGATGGGCAAGCCGTAACACGTACAAGTGGCACCCTCCGAAGCAGGACTGCACTGGCCTTGGTCGGGTTATACTTGAATGGTTATTCAATCCAAGAGGTGAAAAAAGCTTGCCATCTTGCCAGACCTCAACGTGCCATTCAAAAACTAGACCAACCCAAAAACAAGGCACATACTTAAAAAAAGGTCAGAAATTGGATTGAGCACATACTGTAACACCACTTAACAACTTAAAAACTATCCAGACTTGACCTCAAAATATTGGGAGGCAAGAAGGAGAATGGCTTTGTTGCTAACCCTGAACATTAGCTATACATGTGCCCACCCACCCATGCACACACAAATTCATAACTTAATTGGCATTTTTTGAGAGGTAGAACTGAAACTTAAAAATTCAATGCCACAGCTGGGATTTGAACCACAGACCCTCCGCTTACCAGGTGGGTGCTCTAACCATTAACATACTGTGACAACCTAGCAGAATGACATTGAACTCTCAAACCAGTTCGTATTTTTCCCAGTAAACCACAAAGGCAGTCTCACATCAGAGACAATTATTCCAATGGTGACTTATTATTGCAAGTACTTTATGTCCTGGGATTAAGTAACCTTCAGATGGTAGTTATTATTTATTTATGCCAACAAGCTTACTGTTGGTGTTTTTAAACACACAAAACACCAACAGTAAGTTTGTTGGCATAAATAAATATTAATTGGCATTGTTTAAAATTCAGAACTCTATCAGCATGGAACAGAAACAAAGCAATGGAATCAGTAAAACTGCTGTTCACTCAGAACAAGCAACACAAACAAGTACTGTGTTGATGTGGGCAATGAAAGTCTCAGGTGGTGCATTCTGCTGTGTGTTGGTCACAGTGCATAAGAAAATACTGCATAATTTGTAAGTTGATATGTGCAGTTGTAATTTCACAGTTGAAACTTTGTGTTGGGATGAGAAATATAATATTAATGTCTGTTTGCTGTGTAGCTTAGGTTTTTATTAGTATATTTTAAATTTTCCTTGGGCTTATAGGGCTTAAAGGCCTGTGATGATAAGTGTCACTGTACTATTTTATCAATGTATACTTGTCAGATGCAAATTTAAACAACTTTATGGGAGAATGACTAGATACTGTAAAGTTGACTGTGGGAGAAACAGGGGCACCAGATCAATTTTAGATGCTTAGGTTGCCTTGTGATTTGATTATCAAGAAAATAACAGCCATACTGGGAGTTACAGCCTTTTGAAACTAAATGTATTTTCTTCTTTTTGTCTTTTTTGTATTTTGAATTGGAGATATGCATGGAATAATTTCTTTCATTCTGTCTCCACCTACTCAAAGAGTAGTAGTTTAAAAAATCAGATGTGTTGCACTCACATGACTTTTTCTACTCCTGTACTAACCATTCTTACAAACTCTTATTCCTATATGTTCCTCCTGTTAGTTGAGATAAGCATTTGCAGAAATTATTTTATTGTTTATTTCCTTGTAGGTGCAAGGGGCATACTAGAATACAGCAGGCTTTGTGCAATAGTCAAATATTTTAAAGCTTTGAGATTTCGTTCTCTTTGCACACTTAACATATAAAAAAATGAACAACGATGATCCATTTCATGAAAGTTTTTAAAGTTTTCTGAAACTCACACACATAACAAGAAATATCTCCGAAATGGTTCACCCTACGAGAAAATTTATTCAGACATAAATTGTGTATTTTAGCAAGATCTACATTTTTTGTTTAGTATGATTTGGTCTATCTCTAACGGTTTATCAGTTATGCAAAAGTCGTCCAGAGTAAATATGAGTACAGGGGCTATAGCCAGAAAATTCAAGGTATACATTTCATTTGTCATAAAAATATCTCAAATATATGACATTTTAATCAAAATCGTTAGAGCCATTTTCAAGAAAATAAAAATTTTCAAAAAATCTTCCATGTTAAGGGGTAGTTTAGGGTGGGGCTATTTTCTTCAAAATCTTTGTGTCGCATCCTTGAAAGACATTAAATTTAAATACCAACTTTGGTTTTTAACTGACTTTTCGTTTTTGAGTTATGCTGTCCACTGACACACAGACAGACATACTCATATGGACCTTTTTCTAAAAATTCTTTTTTTTTTTTCTTCAGGGGGTCTCAAAACATATATTTCCGATGAAATCTCAACATCGAATTTTTGGGTGGAATACAATACATACCCTACTTACCAGTAGAGAAAGTAAAAATGTTTGAAAGCATTACCATATGGATCTATGTAGGTTCAACAGTACTATGTTGTTGTTGTTGTTGTTTTCTAGTGCCTTGCATCTGGCAATGAAGCCATTAGCATTTGTGCTTTCCAATACTTTTGAACTGTAGTTTCTTCTGATCTTAATGCTTCACAGGTCTTCAAGTGGTCTTCGTTCATTTCTGCTGGATTGTTACACAGGACACATATTGGTGAAGCTGAGATACCTATTCTGTAGAGATGATAGTACTATGTCAGGAACCCAACTTAAGGTTAAAATCAACCTCAACCTTATTGCACATAGCCAGATACAGGGAAGGACGTGCTGGGTACTAGTGGACACAGGTGCAGCCATGTAATCAGACCTGACATGGCAGAGGGCTTGCCATCATGAAAACTGGGATCGGCCCTACCAAATAGTAATGACATCAGGTGTTACCTTGGCTGTGGATGAGGAGGTCTTATTGGGATTGACTTTGGGGTGGAGGGTTGTAAGTTTGCAGGTATTCATCATGAGGATGGCTGAGGATGTAATTCTGGGACTGGATGGCCTCAGGAGCCACAAGGGACAGTTAATCAGCAGGAAGGTTCTGCAAATTGGACAAGGCGAGGTAACACACCGAATCCCCAACAAACTTCTTGGGTTCTACAATGCAACCCTGCTGAAGGTTGTGAAGGCACAACCAGCTGCCACGAAACCCTGTGGAATGTCTTCACAAAGTGCTCAAGATGGCTTGTCAACACCCCCAGGCAGTGAGTGACTGGATGGAGACCTGTCATGACCGGCAAGTCTGCATCAGATGTTTTGAACAGGATGGCATGCATTGTCCTACCCAGACTTGGAGGCACTGCCCCAAGCTCCAGCAACCAAGGCATGGATCATACCACAGGGAGTAGAGGATCAGCGATGTAGTTCACTGTGTCCAGAGGCTGTCCCCAGAGAAGGAGCTGCCATACAAGGCTGGTTGGAACAACCAGACCTGAGGTGGAAGCAGTGTCACTATGGTCATGAGACGGTTTGTCAGTGACAGTGGGGAGGGGATTGGCATGTTCTAATCTGGGCTCCTACTTGGTGGGCCGGCCTGGTTTGATAGACAATAGCCCACCAACAGAATGTCCACTGTCTGCTGATATTGCGACTTGAGAGTTCCTTTGGGTAGGGTCCAGAGGCTTTGCCTTTGAGAAAGCTCTACCGTGAACCAACCACTATATAAGGAAGCTTGCTCATGCCCAGAGGACAATTAAGGAGTCAGACTGTTAAGGAAGCATTGAATGAACTGCGGCTGTGTACCGTGTCATGTGCAGTTCGGTTTGAGTTGTGATCTGGTAGTGACAGTTCAGTTGTGATTCAATTCGATAGATAATCACTGGGCAACAAAAAAATAATTTTTTAATGTTTCGAGCACTTTGTGAGGCAACTCCTACTAATCTTGGGTTGAGAAAAACAAATATGACATTGAAAAATTTTTATTAGCTCTAGTTTCTATGATATACACAAGGTGAAAGTATTACATATTAACGGATTGAGAGAAAAGGATACATTTTAATTGCACTTAATATAATTTTTAATACAATTTTTTAACCCATAATTACATGCTAAGAGTTCTAAGTTGCTGGAAAAATACTTTGCAGATAGTCGTGTCTGAAGAGAATCATGTGGTGGCCTATTGACTTCGTCGTCTTTTTGCTTGCCTCTTGTGATGGAGTTCCGCAGAATCCCTATACAAAGACCAACAGTAATCCGCAGAAATGTCCTGATGGAATCTCTCCCCATGTTCATCACTAACAGCTCCACAACTAGGAGGGAAAAAGTCTAGGTGGGAGTGGAGAAAATGGATCTTAAGGGACATGTTGCATCCAAGGTATTTTTACAGGAGCACTGTCACCAAATGCTTGTAGTTGTCATCTCTTTTGTTGCCTAAAAATCCATGAACAACACCCTTGAAGGCTTCCCAAGCTTCCTTTTCTTTCCCCTCCAAAACTTGGTCAAATGCAGGATCCTTTACAAGTTCTCTTATTTGTGGTCCGACAAAAATGCCTTCCTTAACTTTTGCATCACTTAATTTCGAAAATTTCTCTCTGATGTACTTAAAGGCCGTCCTTCTCGGTTCATAGCTTTGACAAAGTTTTTCATCAAACCCAGCTTGATATGCAGGGGTGGAAGAAGAACGTCTTTTGGGTCCGCAAGAGGCTTGGCAATGACATCTCGCTAGGGTGAACCAGAAATTTTGCATTAATTTGAGTAGAAACTAGATGTAATTCAAAGTCACAGCAACAGTATCTATGTTTATGACTTACAAACAGCTGAAGAGCATTTGTGTTTTGTTATTTGACATGTGCCAACTCCCCAAAAAAAAATTCCCCCAAATTTAAAATCTTCACTCTAAAAAATGAAATGTCACTTTATCTTCAAAACAAGAGCTAATCTATCATTTTTAGGGTGATTTTTTAATTCAGCAGATGGAAATACATATAAATTCACTATTTTTAAGCCCGAAACATTTTCATTGTTGCCCAGTGTAAGTTGTGTTTGTACAATAGTGACTTAAGTGTAATGTTGGCACTACACTGACTTGAGTTGAAGACGAATAAAGTATGATTAGAAGTAAATAATGTTTTCATTTGTTATATTATTGGCATCAGGGGCAAGTGCAGTCAGGAATTTTGCTGGAATGTTCCAAAAAGTTTCAAATGCAAATTTTGGAATAAATAATTAATATGCAGTTTTAGGCATTGTTGCATCCTTCACATCCTATTAGCACATTACGTCCATATTATCCAAATTTTTCTGCATCCGAGGTAATCTTGGTTTCCTATTAGCTTGGATCACAATTCTACTGTACATATCAGCAAAGAAGTGTATACAGGGGCCATGGACATTGCAAAGGAGGGCAAGAGGGGGCTGCAGCCCCCCTTGCAAATTAATGAATGTAATGTACAGTCAATTACTATTAGACTATTGTTTTAATTTTGATGTAAAGAATGACTTTCATTTAGCACAAATTAATACAGTTATCCACAACAAATACTGTAACTCGTATCCTTTACAGTTTTTGACAACAGACTAATGAATTAATAATTGTTTGATTGCACACTTCCAGCATACCCCCTCCCCCGAAAAAAGTCTGCCAATGCCCATGACAGGGGTTTTTACTTAAGATAAGCTATGGAAGCACCACTTTCCTATAAAATTGCGAAAACCAGTTGTGCTACACCTTTTAAAATTATTCATGTCGTTTACAGCTTCATATTATATTTTTGTTTCAACTAAGCTGTGCCCGCTATTATATCTTGGCTGGCAATATCCCTTTACTTTCACCATCACCACTGTGTTTCGTGGGTGCTCAGTGTACTGAAGCGAGCTTCCATGGAATGAATGAGCATGCAAGTTTAGTTGATAATGTGTGTGTGGTGGTCTTATGTGTTAATAATTTGTGTAACATTTCTTTGAGTTAAATATATATTGTTTTCATGAAGAACAGTGGTGCAACTATTGGCATACAGATGTTCTCATATTATTTAGTCTTTACGCAGATTTTTAATAGAAAAAAAACTAAGTTAATGTGCTATAAGTCACAGCTATGCAGCATGCTTCAGAGAAGCTGTCAGAAAACAGCATATAGCTCCCACATCATCTGGCTGATGTTCCTCTATGCTCATTAGCCTTTGACATTGGGCTTAATGTCTGTCTGGTGCTCCGTATCTGATGCCTGGTGAAGCAAGCTTCATGAAGCATACCACAGGCTAAAAGGATTGATGAAGTCACTGATTTGGAAACAAGTTACTGCAAACTGTATTGTGAAATAATTGACAGCATTCTTGAATGGTTTACTTCAAGATTCAATAATCTATAAATTTTTAGAGCTCTAAAATTTTCAAAAATATTACAGTTCTCCATTCCCACGAAGTGCTTTTGATTCACTTATTGCTAACTATGGATATTTCTTTGATACAGTAACTCTGCATTCCCAATTGTCTGTAGTGTTCAGTACAAAGGAAAGCATTAGTAGCATTAGTAGTGTCAGTGAGTTATTGAAATTCATAAAAGAAAATCAACTGGAGGCGGCCTACTCTGAGATGGTAAAATTTTGTGAACTAACATTGATACCTGCAACAACTTCTTCTATGGAGAGAAGTTTCTCTGCTCTCAGGAGAATAAAAACATTTGTGAGAAACTCTACAGGTCAAGATAGGCTATCTCATTTGGCAGTCTTGTCAGTTGAAAAGTCTTTGGTTAAAGAACTGTCTCTACAACGTCATTGAGGATTTTGCCAAGCAAAACAGGAGAAACAGTCAGCATTTTAAATCACATATGAGTTTATTTATTTTCTAAAAATCCACTGGATATGTTTTGTTATTAACAGTGATGTTAATGATGCTGGCAATGAACATTTCAGCATTTATACGTATTTTGTTATTTAAGTGCTGAGGCTTTCACGGCCGGCGTTGTCAACTATGTTAAGTAGATTTTCCAGGCTTGTGGGCCGTGGTCGAGTTGGATTGCCTTTCTCCGACGTTTCGCTGAAAACTGCGTCCAGCATCTTCAGGGTGATCTGATTAGTGAACTCCCAAGTCCAAAGACTGGAGAGCTATGCCTTCCAGCATGCTATATATAGTCGCGCATGGAGGGAGGGCTATATATAGCGCGCTGGAAGGCATAGCTCTCCAGTCTTTGGACTCAGGAGTTCACTAATCAGATCACCCTGAAGATGCTGGACGCAGTTTTCAGCGAAACGTCGGAGGAAGGCAGTCCAACTCGACCACGGCCCACAAGCCCGGAAAATCTACTTAACATAGTTGTATTTTGTTATTGCTTCCCTACATAAAAATTTCATGACACACCCCTGAGTGTATGCATAATTCTTCTTTCTTCTTCTTTACTTCGTGGCATAGGCAATCAAGTGCCTGCTTCACTCTCAAAGTCCTCCAGCCATCGTTTCCTGGGTCTGCCCACTGATCTACCCTTAGGATATTTCATTATTTGTTTAGGAAGTCTGATCTCTGGCATTCTTTCAATATATTCCTTCCACTTTGGTTTGAAATCTTTTAGCCTGTCATTCATATTAAAAATTCCTAACTCTTCTCTTATACTTTATGTATAATTCCTAATGAATAATGTCCAATACATAAGATTGTGTTTTAGTATAAATGACTCAACTTAGCTAATTTGATACATGTTCTCTCTGCCACAGGAATAGTAGTACGCTTATGGTTGCACCGAAATGGATTGAATGATCATGTGATCAC
The DNA here is from genome assembly GCA_030765045.1 of Tenodera sinensis. NCBI lineage: Eukaryota > Metazoa > Arthropoda > Insecta > Mantodea > Mantidae > Tenodera > Tenodera sinensis. The sequence goes on along the minus strand of CM060969.1, from coordinate 33,064,435 downwards.
TGCATGGGGTGTGTACTTCAGTGGATTGGTGTATCTAGGTCCTAAGCCTTGCGTGGACCCCAGTGGAATGATGACTAACACGATTGTGTTTCACATGCATGGAGGCTACTTCACTTGTGCCGAATGTTTAAAGGAAACCAGCTTGGCCAAGAACAGACACACCAGCGTGGCTCTGAACTCAAATGATGTGCGTCCTAGCTATACTGTAAATCTGCTGCTTAGGTATGTAACTGAAACTCTTTACTCAATGTCAAAATGTTATTGGAAACATGTAAAATTTCGTGTAAATGCTTTTAAAAATGTCCAGATAGTTCTGCATTTCATTCAGATAGAAAGCAATTAGTGTGAGTAGAATTGTAGACAGATGTTCACTGAAATTATTTTGCAAGCTTTACTTTCTAGAAGTACAGTGCATACTGAATGAATTCTGCAAAAAGAATTTAAAATATAAGCATTTTATAGTTGTTCTTTTGAACTTTGTATTTACACATGGTTAGTGCGAAACAATTATCAAAACACAGTTTATCCTAAGAGAGGTTAACTCTAAAGCTCAGAAATTTAAAACATTTGCAACATTGCAAGTTTCTATTGGACTGTGATATCCCTAATATTTGAGACCTCCTTGAAAATTTATTAGGGTACTTGAAATACATGAGATGGTTAAATGCACATATGGGTATATCACCACCATAGCTCAAGAAGCAAGAGCACTGGCATAGAAAACTGAAGATCCAGGTTTGAGTCACAACTGAGTCCCAAATCTAATTCTAATCATCCATTTCATTAATTTTCTGAATTACTCAGTTCACTGTTGCAGTTTATTTAATTTCTTCTTGGATTGGGCACTTTGCCTGCTCCAGCTTTACAGAAAGTGTTTTCAGTGTGTCCTGGCCATCCTTGATCTCTTCTTCCTATCTGCATATAGTCCAACGCTACCTTAGTAAATGTTTTTCATTCTAATAAGTGTTCTGTGCAGTCTTATGTATTATCCAGTATTTTCTTGTGCACTGAATCAATATTTAGCTCTTCCCTGATATCTTCAATTTTTATCCTATCCATCCTTAGAAACCTCACCTCTGCTGATTGGATTCTGCTCATTTATGACAAATGTAGACAAACTCCTAGATAAACAACTTGAGTAAATAGCGTAACAAAATGGCAGAATCCAAGTATGTTACTTTTCTATCACTATATTGTCCTTTAAAATTTTACTACAAATCCTCTAATCCTTTGTTTTCTTCTCATAGTTGACACGTCCACAGTCTTTCCCGCTATCACAACTGTTCTTCTCATAACCTTGCTGTCTTTTCAGAGTCTTTTTTCAGTTTCTCTCTCAATCACTTATTACGATGTCCCTGACACTCATTGATCTTATGACACAAAACACTTGCACTCACTTACACACAGACCAACTCAGTCCCATAGCTGCACTCTAACAACTAAACTAACTGAAGACTCACTAAAGACTGACTGACTGCTGCTATCTTGGATCCTTTTATACTGTGGATGATGTCACACAACCTTTCAAGAAACTCTTTAAACACACGTACCGCGATCACTCAGCTAGAAGCTTCAGGAAGGTGCTGGACAAGTCCCTTTGTTTCTGCCACCCATTGTTTATGGTCATATACACACAGCAGGCACATGAGGCAGACTGATCTTGTCCCTTTGTTCGCTGCCCATTATTACTTCTCATGTATACACATGCATTTTTATTTTCTCGCAGTCTAGTCTGTGGCATGAAGCAGTCCGGACTCCATTCGTCCATTGTTGTTTTGCTGTTGCCCATGTCATAATAGAAAGCAAATACCAGGTCACTCATCATATGTCACTATTTCTTAAGTGTATATATATTATAATAGGAAATATATTAACTTTCCTGAATGGTATTTTGTTTCTGCCATAACTTGGGTCATTTCAACTGAAATGCTTCTGCAGGTTGCACACAATCCAGCAAGCAATAAAGAAGCAGATGATTGGTGCACAGAATCTGAGAGAAAAGATAGCAGCTGGTGGATTCAGTGCAGCAAATGAGTCAAGAGAGAGTGCAATGCTGCGCAAGTTGCTGAACAAGAACAAGCCAAAGGCACCTGAACGACAGGAAATTCTAAAAGTGAAAAAGGAAGTAGAAATGGTCAAGTTCCGAGTTTCTGTACTCCAGCAGGAGCGAACAAGAAAGAGGCGAGACATGCAGCTATTGGAAAAGAAAAAACAAGGCCTTATGGAAGCAAATCAGGACAGAGGTAATATTCCATTTGAAAATGCAAGTGTAATACAAGTTTAAAATGCATTATCTTATTTTGCTTGAGAGCTGTGTATGCACCATTTTTCTTTGCTGTATTGTCACTATGTTTACATACAGACTTTCAGAGGGAACATTCAATATACTGTAGGAAATAGGACCAAGAGCTGCAGGCTATAGACTAGTAGTCATAGTAAGAGGAAAGGAACTTCAGTGCATAATGTAAGCACTGCTAATAACGGGTGATCCAAAAGACTCCGAACTGGCTGCATTGTGTTTTGCCTGTACGCGTCCTTGGCACTAATCGCCGACTGCCACTGCATAGAACAGCATGGATAAAACTATACAACATTTTAAAACTACTTTTAAAGGTTTTACTTACCAGTGTTATTAAAGAAAATGTAACTGGCCTCTGTCGTCCATACATTTTTGAGACCTCTTTAGGAAACTATCCATCACTTGCCGTAGTTCATGCTGGCAGTTTCCTGACAGATATTTTGTTTTAATTCTTCCAGGGTGTGTGGGTTTGTCTTGTACGCTTTATGCTTTGTTACCCCAGTGATAGAAATCACAGATTACCTGGAAATCTTTCTGCAAGTTGCACTTTCACTTGGTGAGCTGACAGTGAACATACGAATCATAAATAAATATGAGCTGTGCACTAGATGAGCCATAATATAGTTTGTGACTAAGTACAGGACAAAATAATAAAGCACATTGGTAATAACTCAACCACACATTATCACGTCAGCTCAATACTGCACTTTCAGAGCTTAGAAAAACAAGTCAACTACATGACCTTGTGTACAGCAGGTGCATTATGTATTTCTATTTACCCACTGGAAAAACACCGCAGCGGTTCCAATGTTTTTGGGTCTCTCTGTAGTTGCCAGTTGAAGTTAGCAATACACTGTAGTTTTTCTGCAGTACATTATTATTTGACTGCTTTTAAAGCAGTCCATCAGAATCTAATAATACAGTGAGAAGACTACATTTTTAATGTTAGGAGTAGGGAGTGAATCTTTATACGGGGAATGCAAGATTGCAGATTATGGACTATAGGAAATGGGAGGGGCTAGTCTGTCACATGATCACAGCACAGAGGAGGCCAGGTACAGTCAACACATGAATGTGATAGATAATGTTGTTGCATAACTTACATTCAATGCTGTCACCATTTGCAGTAAAATGTTCACTCCAAAATTCTTTACAAGTTCAGCAACACATAATATTTCAATTTTCGTACTGTAGGCATACTTGTATGTGGAACTAACGAACACATTCGAGAGACACTGTGCCCTGTTGTTTTTTGTGCTGTCACTGTACTCTTGCAATGACATTCACGCTCTGCCCATGTGGCAGTTAACTTGCAATTACCTCATTTTGCAATAGCTGTATAAAAATTCAAGCCCTAACTATGAGTATTTGCATAGAACTAAACCCTACATATTTATTCTAGGGTACTACTGAGGTAAATATGAAACATTTCTTTTAAAATAATGTTTCTTAATGTTTCTATCGTTATTTATTTCCATTATTTTCTTTGTTGCAAAATTTGCACATATTATTATACAGAGAGATCCAAACACATGTGAACCACTACGCAGTGTTTTTCTACTGTGCACGCTGAAACACATTACCAGCAGCTGATACACACAAGGTCACAAGCATCACTTGTTTTTCTCTGCTCTGTTCACAATCAGTATTGAGCTGATGCACCATTATGTGGTTGAGTTATTATAGAGTGCTTTATTATTTAGTCCTGTACTTAGTCACAAAGTGTATTATGGCTCAGCATTTTTCTATTGCACAGCATGTATTTATTTATGATTCGTATGTGTTTACTCAGTCAGCTTGGTACCAGCAGTGTACAAAAATCTATAATTAATCTACCATTTTATGCAGCTAAAAGATTAGTCAATAGAATAGGTATTTCAGCTTCACCAATATGTGTCCTGTGTAACGATCCAGCAGAAATGAACGAAGACCACTTGAAGACCTGTGAAGCATTAAGATCAGAAGAAACTACAGTTCAAAAGTATTGGAAAGCACGAATGCTAATGGCTTCATTGCCAGATGCAAGGCACTAGAAAACAACAACCGATTAGTCAACTCTGAATTCAAAAAAATTATTGCAAAATATTACTATGAAAAATCAAAGAATAAAAGATGGAAACTGCCAAACATTCAAACAGTGATTCCTGAGTATCCTCGAAAAACAGCAGTTGCAACCTTCAGGTTGATTACAGGACATGATTGTCTGGCAAAACATTTAAACAGAATGGGGATATATTCTTCACCACTCTGTCCTCTATGTGATCTGCAAGAGGAAATGGACCGAGACCACCTTCAAATATGCCCGGCCACTTCTAGTGCCCCATCCATCAGTGAAAAATATTGGAGAGCAAAAGGATTAATGACTTCATTGTCAGAAATCCAGCATTAGCTAACAACAACAACAACTCAGTTAGCTCACCAGGTGTAGAAAGACTTACAGGCCCAATTTTTTTCAATCAACATTTGACGCCCATACATACGTGAATAGAATTTTGCACCCTTTTCTGAGAGAATTAACCAAAAGGGAGTGTAATTTTACCTTTTTTCAACAAGACTCTGCAACAGCTCATACAGCCAAACTTTCGATGAGAGCAATTGAAACTGTTTCAGGACAGAATTATTAGTAGAAATTTGTGGCCCCCTCGGTCCCCTGACGTAATCCCCCGGATTTCTATCTCTGTGTAACTTAAAGTATAAAGTGTACAAGACAAACTCACACACCCTGGAAGAATTAAAGCAAAATATCCATCAGGAAATTGCCAGCATTTCTCAACATGAACTACGGCAAGTGATGGATTGTTTCCTAAAGAGGTGCCAAAAATGAAAAATGAATGGACAGCGATGGTGGCCAAGTTGAGCATCTCCTGTTATAAAATTGGTAAGTAAAACCTCTAAAAGTAGTTTTAAAAATGTATGGTTTTATCTGCGCTGTTCTATGACAGTGGCATAGGCGATGAGAGCAGAGGACCCAAAAAGACAAAACACAGCACAGCTGGTAGTCTTTTGTATCACCCGTTATTATAAGATATAGAATGACTGGTTGCTTGAATTATAACCTTTTTCTGAACATGTGATAAGTTTAGATTGTGCATTTATCTTTTTTAGGTATGGAGTTACTCAGCAAATACCAAAACCTCCATAAAGAAACAGAACATTTGAAAGACTGGAAGAAAAAATATGTTGACATTCGTGAAGCATTCCTCCACACAAGTGCTCAGCTGACGTTCCGTCGCAAGCAGTTAATTTCAGAACTGAACCTGATATATCCTGTACTGCAGGTATACAGCACATTTGTGCTTTAATTCATTGTTTGTTTAAAATAATGACCTCTCTAAATTGAAAATAAGTGTACCTAGTTATTTTTATTTATGGATGCTCCTTAACTGCTATGGTTCTCAGCATTCCATTCTCTATTGGACCCAAAAAATCACTGAGGTGCAAGATTTCCTTTTTAAAATAAGTGATGTAGTGTCAAAATTTGATTCCATAATAATTAATTACTGAGGTTTTGCATTACTGTCAAATGTAGGTGATATTTCTACAGGCATTATGCCAAATAGGTTACAAACATGAGTCGAAAAATATAATATTCTCTCGGAATTTCAGAAAATGGTAAGAAAGAGATTTGAGGACATAGAAATACAAAAAATGTTAAATGACATAGCCAATAAGTGATCTTTAGTGTTCTATAAACTGTTGGAAGTCACTTGGGAAAGGAAAAAATGTATGTATGACAAATATGAAGAGCAAGAATGTATTGCATGGGTAAGAACAGGAGCATGGAGAGTAAAGCCTAAGGTAGGGTATCCCACAAGTGCACCTCTATATGAGGTGGAAATGATGCTTGAACACATAATATTTAAATGAAAAGGTACTGAAATTTGGAGAAAAAAGAACATCAGTAAGAAACGGTTTAAGGTAGGTGGAAATATGCTATAACTGAAATGTTCCATAAAGATAGTGTAAAGGTAGGACAATTTTTAAACAAAGTGAAAAATAGATGGATATGGGCATAAATAGAGTCAAACAACATACAGACTAGTATTAAGGAGTTAATACTTTTAATTTACTAGCATGTGAAACTTGTGTTTGACAAAATTTCAGCTAACTGGTAATGTTGGTGTGGCTTTTTCCATTGTTAGCACCATGAAAGAAACTTAATATGCCTAATTGTTATTACCTCTCAGGAACTGCAGCCATCTCCATGCCAGCAATATTTAACAGTTTCTTTTATCTGAATCAATCAAACATTTAGAAATGATTAAAGCAAATGATACATGGTAACATGCCTGGTCTTTTATTCTCCAAGTGGCAACTCAGAGTTTGGTTTTCATTCTAGCTATTAATATTCATATTTAAACCTGATGTTGCAGGCAGCAGATAACAAATACACCGTCTGCGGAGTACATTTGCCTAATTCAGAAGATTTTGCTGGCCATGATGAGGTGACAATCTCAGTGGCTCTTGGATTTGTGGCCCATCTTGTACAGATGATCTCAATATTTCTGCAAGTGCCTCTTCGCTATCCCATCATCCACTTTGGTTCTAGAAGCAAAATTATAGACCACATTGCAGAGAAGATTCCTGACAAGGATCGTGAGTGAGTGCCAAGTTTCAAATCGTCTCTAATTAAGGAAACAATAAACATTCCATTTTGTTTATGTTAATTTACCAATTTTATTACCCATTTCTTTCTTAACTAATCAGAATATAACAATTTAATTAAAGCACATTGCTTTGTGCTTAGCAGAGTTCAAACAAGAAATTCTTATAATAAAATGATCTTTTATTATTTATTTATGCCAACAAACTTACTGTTGGTGTTTTTAAACACACAAGCCATGTGTGGGCAAAGTTTGAGAGGTAGAACTGGAACTTAAAAATTCAATGCCACAACTGGGATTTGAACCACAGACCTTCCGATTATTACCAGGCAGCTGCTCTACCACTGAGCTATTGTGACAAACTGCCAGAATGGCATTAAATTCTCAATCCAGTTCGTATTTCTCCTGGTAAACCACAAAGGCAGTCTCACATCAGAGACAAATTAGCCCAATGGTGATTTACTATTGTAAGTACTTTATATCCCAGGATTAAATAACCTTCAGATGGTAATTATTATTTATTTATGCCAACAAACTTACTGTTGGTGTTTTTAAACACACAAGCCGTGTATGGGCAAAGTTTGAGAGGTAGAACTGGAACTTAAAAATTCAATGCCACAACTGGGATTTGAACCACAGACCTTCCGCTTACCGGGCGGAATATTTGTGTAACATTGAATGTACACAGGCATGTTTTCAACAAGATTCTGCTACAGCACATACAGCTGATCTCTCATTGAAATTAATTGAGGAAGTTTTTGAAGATGGGTAATCAGTAAAGGACTAAGACCACTGTAACCCTTGAACATTATAGGGAAACTTCAAAAATAAAATATATCAGAACAACATGCGTACCTACGTTGGAAGAACTGAAAGACAATATCAGAAGAGAAATTACTGCAATTTCAGAAGAAGAATTAATGTGTGTTAATGGAAATTTTCTTAAAATGTGTCAAGAGATGCATGGCAAACAAGGACATCATTTCCAACACCTTCTGTGATAATTCTGCAGCACTTACATAATTTCTAAGAAAAATTTTAATTGAACAAGTGTACAACAGAATGTAAACTATAAAAAATTCAGTGAAACAATTAAAAGTTTACTAAGTTTAGGTACTTCTAATTCATCAAAGTGTAAACATTGTGTTTCAAATTAATTGAGGATATCCAAATAAAAATTAAAAATGCATTTTTACACCTGTTTCATTGTTTGAGCTGGTATAAATCAAAAGGTGTTTTCTCCAATTTTTGTATATAGTAAGAAAACACATGAAGATCTCCAGTGCTGTGATGTCATTTATATTCATAAATGATTCTGGCCATTAAATTGTACTGTAAAGTTGGTTTCCCCAGAGGCAAGATAGTAATCAAATCACTATTGGTGCCCTGATTTATGACTAGTTGGTCACTTGTTTACATTGTTTTCTTTGTTTTATTGTTAAATAACATTATTCAACAAATCAAATGTTACAATCAGATAAGAAAAGTGTTTGGAGTGTACGTAATAAGTTGATAGAGGTTTGTAGTTAGATTTAGGTAGGCATACTTCAGCTTAGATGGTAGGAGCTCTGGCAGGGAACAGTATAACTCAGTGGTTAAATCTTTGCTGTGACCCCAGGGTTTTTAAGTTGCTTTCTCCAGATACTTGCTTTTTCAAGCAAAATTGCTTCTGAAGTATACAGAATTTGCAGATCTCATTCTTATTCATACTAAGTGTGTTGCACATCAGAATTTTTATTCAGTGAAAAATAAAATGCAATGAAAGAAGAAAAAATAAAACCATGTTACCTTGGTTTTTTTACTGCAATTTGTAAATTCATAATTATTTCTGTTACAGATTTCCATTATTTTCAAGGGGAAAAGACAAATTACAGTTTAATTATGGTGTGTATTTATTGAACAAGAACATAGCACAGTTAAGATGGTATTGTGGTCTTCCAACTCAAGACCTGAGAGCAACTCTTCCAAATCTTACTTCGCTCCTTCACTTACGTCCTGGACCCAACATGTAAGTAAATCTGTTGTACGACAAGGAACACATTTTCTTATTTCACTACTCAAAAGGGATAATCCTGTTTCTCTGTTATTTGCTCCAATTTATGTTTATTATTTCTTACAGCATTTAGTCACATTTTTCTAATGGATGCCACTATTTTTAGATTTTCCTGGGTGTCAATATAGTCTACAATCCTTAACCCTTTCACAGCCCAGGTATTTTTCATTTGGTGACCCTCCTTAATAGATAATATTATCAATCATTAATAGTTTTAAGCACCCTACTACTAAAAATAGAAGTATGATAATGAAAATGAAAGTAATTATAATTAGGGTTATCCAAAGTTCATTTTACTAAATTTATTTCGAATCTGAACATTTGTATTATGCCAGTAGAATAAGAAAAAGTAGAAACATTCTTGGATCTACCTCTTTGCAATATTTTTTAGAATTTGGCCTGTGTGTGGTGTATTTCAAACAGGGGTAAAGACCTAAAGCAACATTGCATTTTGCAGGCATAAATTTGGTTTCATTCCCTTTTAGGGGCCTTTTTGTGGAATTTGAACCCTCGTGAATTTTTTTTTTATTTGGCACGCGTGGTACAGGCATTGGAAAGTGTCTTTCTGTCAGTCTACATAGTTCATCACCAAATACATACCATCCAGATTTGCTAGTTGTTCTGGTGTATAAGTTTCAAAATATTTCATTGATGAGATAAAGCTGAAAATCAAAGTGACATTTTCCTGATTTTTTGCATTGAATAGGGCATGAAAATTTAGAAGGGTGATATCTAAAAGATGGAAAACAAACAACTTTTTGTACCATTTCAATGACTTGTGGACACATTCAGCAGAACCAATTGTTATATCAGACCTGTCCACTGCACTTTTGTTCTCTTATAGGCAGTGATACACTCAGGTTTGGCTATCAATGTGTTTCCCCCGTCTGTCTCATTGTGTCACTTTATAAAGAGGTCAACGTACAAACCTTAGTCTGCCCATCTACCTTAGTGTTGGCATGTTATCTGTGTGTCTAGATTCTGGTTGTCCCTTTAGTTTTTCAGCCATTCTGTTCTTTCTTGCTACATGTACTTACTCCATGTGCATGTAACCAGTTATAAAGTAGAGGACTAGAGTAACAATTATCAATCCAGAAATTGTGTCATTTATTTCGGTATTTAGTCATAAGAGTTTCTTCTACAGCACCAGAAAATCCTAAATCATGATTCTCAATAATGTCTGGTTGTCCCAAGCAAAAAATGAAGTCCTGTATATACCCTGTCTCATTGTGCAAAGCACAAAAACTTTTATACCAAGTCTGTGCCTTTTGGAGGCAATGTATTGCTTGGAAATAAGGTGATCGTTGAACAATACCAGGCTCTCATCAAGGCATGGATTTTGAAAAGAAGTGAAACAAGCACTAAAATTGTGTGTCAAATGGTCAACAATAGCTCAGTGGTTAGAGCGTCCGCCCGGTAAGCGGAAGGTCTGTGCTTCAAATCCCAGTTGTGGCATTGAATTTTTAAGTTCCAGTTCTACCTCTCAAACTTTGCCCACACACGGCTTGTGTGTTTAAAAACACCAACAGTAAGTTTGTTGGCATAAATAAATAATAATTACCATTCTGAAGGTTATTTAATCCTGGGATATAAAGTACTTACAATAGTAAGTCACCATTGGGGTAATTTGTCTCTGATGTGAGACTGCCTTTGTGGTTTACCAGGAGAAATACGAACTGGTTTGAGAATTTAATGCCATTCTGGCAGTTTGTCACAATAGCTCAGTGGTTAGAGCGTCCGCCCGGTAAGCGGAAGGTCTGTGGTTCAAATCCCAGTTGTGGCATTGAATTTTTAAGTTCCAGTTCTACCTCTCAGGGGATAGCATACTTACAAATATGTAATTTGTGTATCACTTGATCTTTCTAATGATCAGTAAAGCTGTGTACTAATTAATTAATGCAGATTATGTATTTCTAAAGTTTGCCTCAGTGTTACTGGTTTCATTATAATGGTTCTTGCTTTTTTTTTAATGTTAATACAAATTTATTTTTTAAAGGCTGGACTCTCACCATCGCACCATGTCTGGATCTTCCCTGGATCTTCGTAGTTCATCACAGAATGCAAGTCCAGTGAGTGGATTCCGAAGGCAGCCAACTGGGAATAATGCTGGGCGGTTCTTTGAAAAGGGCCATCGTGTGAGCAAATCCATGGGCAACTCAGAAATAAGTCTGCAGATGAAGCCAGCAGAGCCGACCTGTAACACTTTGAGTTATTCGCTTGACAAGGGACTTGATGAATATGAGGAGTTGAAGCGAGCAGAGCAACCTTTAGGAACAGCACCCACTGCTGCACCAAAAGCTGGTCGCCACAGCATCCTATCACATGTAGGGTCTGAGCCCATTCTCACGACATGCAACAAACTCACAGTGAGGGAAATAGAGACAACGTGCAGTTCAGGAGACGAAGAGGCACAAAAACACTTCTTGCAGAACTGGCAGGCAAAGGGTCCAGCTCCGGTTTGCTCTGACGATGATATGGACCCATCACAGTTAACCCAAGGGCATTCCAAGCTACCGTGTTCAGACCCAGAAAGATCTATTAGCAATGGTTCTCATGATCCTTCTGCAGACAGTATTGCATACCAAAACAACATGAACTGTGTCGAGACTGGAGATGCAATCAGTTGGAATGGTGGTGAGGTGTTGAAAAACGGACAATGTGATGATGATGGTGTGTTTATACCTCAGGAAACCTTGCGCATGAAGCAATTGAACTGTGAAGATTATCCCCCTGAAGTAAGCAGTTTAATAGAAAGTTCAATGGTGGACAGCCTGCTGGCAAGGCGCACTGAAGCTCTCGCTCGTCGAACTGCAAGTTTCAACCTTGTAAGGTCAAGAAATAACAGCACTCTTGAGGACAGCGGCAATGTCCTCTTCTGAGGATCATTTCCTGCATCATTTGGTTGGGACCAAAAGTCATTAAAGTACTTCTGTTGCAAGTGTCTTAACATTTTATAAGGAAGCTTTAATTTATTTATCAAATTAGTCAAGACAATTCTTATTTCAGAGCGATGTATATAGCTCAGATTTTGTTTTGTTTGGACAATATAATACTTTAAGTTTGTTTAAAATGTTGGCAAGAGTTTCTTTGAAAATAATCCTTAATGAACACATCTACACCAACCAACACCATTAACTCTTCGAGTTAGCGCCAAAGGGGGCAAAATGTATAATATTGATATTGTGATAATTAGCAAATAATGCTTGGAATCAAGCAATACTTTTCCATGCAGCTTAATTATTGATTTGTAAAACTGTGTTATATTGTACAATCAAAATGTTTAATAATATGAACACCACCTGTATAGTTGAAACATGTTGCAATGCATTTGTTTCTCTATCCTAGTCCTCCCACCGCCGGCTGCACAAAATAGGATGTGAACAGAAATGCAAGAATGTACAACAATAAAATTACAGCCCCACATTGTTCTCAGCTAACTGAAGGCAAGGAAGGGAAGGAACAATGGCAAGCGGAACTAAATCTGTGATGCAACACTACAGCTATTAAGCTTAAAACAGATTGTGTAAAGTTTTTGCTTCCAATTTGTCTATAACATAATATACCTGTAGTAAGCAAGCAAATTTTTGGACCCTATTAGTCTGGCAATTGTATGCTCACTTGGTCTTGTGCAGTATTCTTTGTCAAGATTTTACCTTGATGAAATAGTGATTTTCCATTGATAGTCACTTGGTATGTATTAGCAACAGCAAAATTTCATGAAGAATTTCACTTTGGTTAAATCTGATGGCAATGAACAGTTGGTTTCCATAAATTATTTCTCATTTCAGTTGCATTGTAATGTTAAAATGGTGAAATTAATATAGGTTAGAATTCCCAACAAAAAGAAACTGTATATTCATTCAATTAATGCATCGTGATAAAGTTATGCTCTATCTGGTACTTCATAGTTTATAATCTCGTAAGGCTCTTTATAAACAGGTGCATGACACATCCTGCCAAAGATTTAATAACTGTACACGCAGAGCAAGAAAAAAAAAAAACTCTGAATGGGCTATGTAGTTTTGCCTTTCTGCAACCTCTGCACTCTTTGCCATCTGCCGCTATCATAGAAAAGGCATAGATGAAACCATACATTTTTAAAATTACTCTACTACCAATCTAATGCTCTACTTAACAACTTTATGAAAGGAGATGCTGAAACCGGCTACCGTTGTCCATATGTTTTTGGCACCTCTTTAGGAAACCATTCATCACTTCATGTTGAGAAATGCTGGCAATTTCCTGGTGGATATTTTGTTTTTACTCCAGAAATGGAAATTGCAGGGTGTTAGGTCGGGGGACCGAAGGGGCCACAAATCTCTACTAATAATTCTGTCCTGAAACACGCTTTCAATTGTTTTATCGAAAGATTGGCCAAATAAGCTATTGCAGAGTCTTGTTGAAAAAAAGGCGGGACAGAATTGTATGGGTGTCAACTGACTCGAAAAAAATTAAGCCTATAACTCTTTCTCTGCTAATGGCACAACAGACACAAATTTTTTCATCATGAAAGTGTATTTTATGAACAATATTAGATTTCTCAGAGCTCCAATAAGGATATTTTGTGTGCACACATATCCATGAAGTCTCATCCGTGAAAAATATTAAATGGAATTCATACTTCCACTTGGGAGCTCAGTTAACACATATGAATCATAAATAAATACATCTGTGCAGTAGAAAACAAATGCTGAGCCATAATATACTTTGTGATAAAGCACAGAACAAAGCCATGTCAGCAGCATGAACTTGTTTATGCAGCAGTCTGTTTCCACATTCCCAGTGGAAACACTGCAGCCCTTTCAGAGGTATTTTGCTCTCCCATTATTAGTTAAAGCATAGTTTCAAGAACAATGCACAAATAGGAGGACAATGAATCGATTTAGTGGATTTTCAGGAATGTTGGGATACATTCATAAGGATCTGGTGGCCTGATGAGGTCAGTCTCAAAGTCTGAAATCATTGTGTATGGAGTAGTGTGCACACCATATTCAAGAAGTTTTAAGTTCAAATCTTGTCGGGGAACATTACTGTTTTCTTCCTTCGGTCTCTCTCAAAAGGTGAATACTGACTAAATTAAATGGAACTTTCCTTTCACAATGATTAAAGAAAAAAGAATAGTTGAGCAAATTTTTCTACTCAGTTACAATGCCATCTTTTCCCACTTATCCAACTTTAATTATTACATTGACTTGCATATTTAAAGAAACTTGAAATTACTTCAGATTTCCTCTATTGCCCGTTGAACAAGTACATTTATATGTGCTTCAACAAAGAGGCAGAACAAGAGCACAATGAAGTAATGCTTAGACTAGCTAAAAAGTTACTCAAGCCATTGGAGTCCCCAACTTTGTAAACAGAGTAAAGTGTATACTACAGAATTTAAAAGCATATTTCCTCACAACTATTAGTTGCAGGTCCAGTGCCTGGGTTACAAGTTCTTGCATTCCTCACTATTTATACAAAAGTACGCTTCCTTGCAGCTTTCAGCTGAAAAGATATATTTGAACGTCCAGTATCAGGTTATACAAGGACTTAAATTCCTCAGTCTTTGTACAAAAAGGTTTATAAATATATTTACACAGTCTAATTCAACACATTATTTTACATATTTTTCCATAAATTTACGATGGAATTCTGAGCGGAGTGAATCATTGATAAATTGGTCTTTCTTCTTTTCTGGTTCTGATCGAGCACAGTTCTTGAAAACGACATCATCATCCCAGCGCCGTTTCACCTGTAAATTGTATACCATTTATTAAATTCCTTTTTTATATATATCTCTACCTTAACTACAATAGTCATATGTATTCTCAACGACAAATAAATTGATGTGGCAAATGAAATATTCAGTTTTGTGTTTCGTTCCCCTTTAAATTGTGTATAGCTGTCACTGGATTTCTGTGAGTTTTATACATTAGATCACACACTTTAAGACTCTGGAAAGAAGAGGGAATAATCTCGGGTAGAGAAAAATTCCCACCCCCAGCCAGGAATTGAACTTGGGACCCCTAGCACAGCTGACAGGTGCTCTACTGTGTTAGAGGGCCAGCTCATTAAAAATTTGTTTTCTGTTCTATAAAGAGATAATCTGAAAACTAAGACATGCATTCACCTTTCTCTTTATTAAGAAAATATTTATCAATTTCTTTGTCACTCTGAATAATGGATATTCTTCCTCATATATCACTTCCACAAATTTTAGATTCACAAATACCTTACCTTTAAATCTTGTTTCTGTGCTTGAGCTGCATAATTCAGCAGAGGATTGCCACTAAGAATATTCTCCATTCTAATTCTCTCCTCTTCCTGTCGTTTTTCTGTTTCCTAGAGAGAGAAGAACTATGCAATTATGCTGCTAAAAATCCTTATGAAATAAATAAGTTACACTTTGTGAAATGATGCACTAGGAGGGGTTTAGGATCCAGAAGGACTCTTGGAATAAAATATCTGAACTATCATACAATATACATACTTTGGGATATTGTTTAGAACAGCTTACGCAAGCACTTGGTCAGAATTTCGGCAAAGTCCCACTCGGCAGTGTGTACGAATGGTCACGAAAGTTGCCAAAGTTGCTGTGTTAATGCAGCGCTGCCAACAGCAGAATGTTCCTAGGAGTTTGTTGCCAATAGTAAGTGTGAATGTTTTTGCGGGAGTCGGCAGTATGCTGTTGACCTTCGTAGAAGCAAGCAGCGCAATGGCTAGGTTTATCAGTATATTAGATTATGCTATTATAAATAAAAAAGAATGATAATTAATAAAAATAATATAAATATAATAATATAACACTACTAAATATAATATATATATATAAATAATATATAGTATAATAATATTAAATAAAAATACAATAAAATAATATAATATAAAATAAATAAAAAAGAACGATAAATAATAATATAAATATAATAGTATAATAAATATAATATATATAATATAAATCTAATAACATTAAAAATAATAATATAAAATAAAATAGATAAATAAAACAGAACGATAAATAGTAAACATAATAAAAATATAACAATATAATAACATTATATAATAAAATAATAATATAAAATAAAAAAAAGAATGATAAATAATAAACATAATAAAAATATAATATTAATATATTATAATATAAATATAATAAACATAAGTATAATATATAGTATATATAAATAATATATAATATAAATGTAATAATAATAATCATCATAAGGTTCCTGAGAACCTTCAGCTAGCTTTGGGTGATCAACAATATCACAAGAAAATCATCAAGGCACGCAAAGTTAATGTTTAAATGTTTAAATTCAATGTAAACTTCATGATTTGTTTTTTGTTTCCTCCTAATAAATAAATAAATTTAAAAAAATAATAATATAATAAAAATAGTAATATAATATAATAATAAAGAACTGGCCAGCATATCGTGGACCCAGTAACAAGGCAATATGGATAATGTATACAATAATTCGCACTAGCGATATATCTGTGTGAGCAAGAGCAAAATAATGTACACAATGAGCAAAAAAATAATGTACAGAATCCACAACAATAGTATGGAGTTGCGCTAGGCGATAGCGCTGTATGTCTGTGGAGGCAACGACGCGAGTGAGTGCATTTGTGTTTAATGTGTTGGCGACGAAAACTAGTGTAGTGTAAAAAGCAATGTTGGCAGATGTGAAAATCGTCTGCTAGTCATGCAGTGAAATCTAGTGGGCGATTGTGAAACTACTGTAGGCGCATGCGCAGTAAGTAAGTTTGGACTTATAATCTGGCTGGCAAGTGGAAAGTGAGCTGCTCTAAACATGAGCCCATAATTTGAATGTTATTTTCTCATTGCTGCAATATATTTTTATGTGCATCCTTATAAAAGGGCCCTGAAACCCTACTACATGACTTGTCATGATCTCAGATTGTATTTGCAAAGCTCTGAATGCCAAGCAACATTCTAAAATTCTTTACAAAAATAAAAAAAGAAAGAAAAAGAGAGAAACTCTTGTACTAACCATTCTTACAAACTCTTATACCTATATCTTCTTCATGTTAGTTAAGACAAGCATTTGTACAAATTATCAATGCTTATTTCCTTGTAGGTGCAAGAGAAATATTAGAATATATAGTAGGCTCTGTGTGATAGTCAAATCTTTTAAAGCTTTCAAATTTCGTTCTCTTGGCACAGCTATACAAAAATGAACAATGATGTTCCATTTAATGAAAATTAAAGTTTCCTGAAACTGACACAAATAACAAGGAATATCTCCAAAATGGTTCACTCTGCAAAAAAATGTATTTGCACGTAAATTGGTTTTTTTATAACAAGATCTACATCTTTTGTAGAGTAAAATTTGGTCTATCTCTTACGAGTTATTCAAAAGTCATCCGAATAAACAGGACTACATAGGCTACAACCAAAAATTTCAAAATAGACATTTCATTTGTCATAAAAATACCTTAAACATATGGCATTTTAATCAAAATTGCTAGTCATTTTTGAGTAAATAAAAATTTTTCAAACATTTTCGATGTTTGGGGTGTAGGAATTTTCTTCAAAATCTTTGTGTTGCATACTTAAAAGGCATTAAACTTAAATACCAACTTTGGTTTTTAACCGACTTTTCATTTTTGAGTTATGCTGCCATGGACACACACACACGTGCGCGCATATACAGACCTTTTTCTAAAAATGTTTTTTTTTTTACTCAGGGGGCCTCAAAACATATATTTCTGGTGAAATCTCAACATTGAATTTTAGGGTGGAATACAATACTTCCTCTACTTACTATACGTAGTAGAGAACGTAAAAATCTGATCTGCATTTATTTAAAACGAGGTACCCATAAATTTGATTATTATGTTTTTTTTTATTGTTCAAGCATGTTCTCCCTTTATTGTTCCAAATAATCAGAAGTTTATAGTATTTTGATATGTGATCATTCACAAGTAATGAAAAGCTTTATGAAACTTGAGAATGAGAATTACAGACTTGCCAAGCTTTAACTTTTTGTTTCCTGCCTTAATTATGAATACTATCACTACATACTCGTTTTGCCTGCTCAACTGCACGTTCTTTCTTGATTCGTTGCAGTTCTGCAAGAAGTTGTGCAGTATCATCATCACTGTCAGCTTCATCAGAATCATCTTCATCTAAAGGATCATCAGCATCAAGACTTGCTGCTGGCACTTGATCGAGTTTTGGTCGTTTACTGCTGCTGCTATTCAGAATAAAAGAGAAAAATGATTTGATTTATTAAGCCTACACTTAACAAAAAGCACTGTTTGAAGTACTTCCTATTCTTTCAGCATTTCCAATATTCACACTCACTGGGAGGCAGTGTCTCGTGTCTCCTGAGTTCGGCGATCTCTGGTGCTGCTCTTGTCCTTCTCCTTCTCACGCTCTTCCAATTCCTTTCTGAAGTCACGTGACCTCAGCTCTTCAGTTGTTCCCTGACCATGTTCTCTGTAAGCATTACATTTAATTTCAATCTTTCTAAAATTAAAAATGCTACTGTTTACACGTACACATTATATCTAGGCATAGCAGTAAATATAAACAAAACAAATCATTCTCTACTTCCCAAGGTAGTAAGAATATAAGTTACACAATTCAGGTCATGTATGCATGTTGATGCATATTGTAATATAAGTTTAGTGTCAAGCAGATTCTTCACAAACAAATAAATGCAAGTATTGGCAGTGTAATGCACATATTATCCTGTTAACTTAAATGAAAACGACACCTTCATGTAGCCCCAAAAGAACAGAATAATCTAAAATAACAAATAATGGAAAAGTTATATGAAGAGTTCTATGTAGGTTAAATACTGTATTAGATATAATTTTAAAAATATGACAAAGTTAATATCATCCCGATATTATGAACCTAAGATTAAATAACTAGTTCAACCAATAGGCTCTTTTACTCCACTAATGTATCCTGGTTACTCTGCCATTTTGGATGTATACTCATAGGTACATTTATTTTGAAGTTTGAAACAAACTTAATAACCTACATTTATGAACAATATTGCACTTCATATTTAATAACCTAGGATAGGCAAACATCCAGAAATGGATGAATGAATAGTGATTTGTCATGTAACACATCTCCTAATTTGATTAGTCAACACATAGGTTGGGTAGTTCGAAAAAACTAAATACATTCTTATGGGTACATTTTTAATGCTGTTTTTCTGTAAATTTTATCTGGTGGAAAAGACTATTTTTGAATTATTTATGCATTAATCTGTTATATATCCTGCAAAGGATGAAGACCTGGAGACTTTTTAAGTACCATAACTCTACAGGAATGGCATGGTAGCTTGAATTGAATAATGATGCGTATTTTCACAAGCTGAGATCATTTTGCATTAAAAGCTTAGAGACCGTAATTATTATACTCCAAGTTTTCTGCATATTTATAAAGGCTAGTGATGCAGTTTCGGCTGATGTAATTACGGATAACTTACCTGTATTTTAGTTTGTTGTGCGATGGTAAATCTCTGCTAGAATATTGCCTGGATATTGCACTTAAATCTTTTTCTCCTCTTCCCTGTCCACCTCTGGCAGGTTCAAAGGTTGGTCTAGCTGCTGTTGTCATGTTTCCAGATTTCAATAATCACACAAAGTGCAATTTATAAAATATATAAATTGACACTTGTATTCACAAAGCAATGTGAACAACGATATGATTGTGGATATGAGGTTGTTGTTGTTTAACAACTTCCCAAGAATCAGTGTGGCCAACTCTGAAAAAGCTGCTGTCAAAAGGCCAGCAACGGCTAAAGATGGAGCAGTTTTGTAAATTAGGTTTTACATCGAGGGAGATGTGTCTGTTTACCCAGGAATTTATTTAATCCAAAAATAATTTTCTACATCTAAATCACGACATGCTAACGAGTACTATAGGTATCGTTATCATACAAAAAGAGGAAACAAATTTAGAGATTCAACACTCACTGGCCGTACAAATTTCATGGCCATGACACAACATTCAGATCAGGGATTCTTGTGATTTGCAGTTGAATTAAAACAAGTTTATTTTGACAGCTAAATGCACACGTGTGCTTGAAAGAGTATCCGTGGCAACGAGCGCTTCCCCTAATCACCAATACGCTGTTACACTGTACCCCTCACATTCCCTCACCTAAAAGCTGTTTCAAAAGGTTATTGTTTTAATTCAACTATAGCTATAGGTTTTTCCTTCCCTCTCTTGCTTATTAGTGGATATACCAATTATTAAGAAAAACTTATTTGAAACATTTAGTAAATGATCATAGTCTGCAACACAATATACATTCTTTACTTCGGAACCTCCCTGTTCTCACTCCTTTGTGCAGACAGCAAAGCACGTAACACCTAGTGTGGAAAAATATTAGAGAATGATTGTGATGCACATTTTTTTTTTTTTTTTAACCTGATTGATCAATTTTTCATTAAAGGATATATAATCAACCTTTCAGTAATACTTTAATGATTTTAATTCTAAAAGTACATATACAAAGGAAACGGAAAATAGGTAGTAAAAATATTTTTGAAAAATTGCTAAAATTGGCACAATCATTATGCAAATCGCTGGAAATGCCTTTAGTGGCTTTCTACGTAAGCTAGTGGCTAACAGGTAGGCTGTTCATAAAGGCTGGATGTAGCCATGAAAGAGCTAAATTTGCATCACTGCCAGGAATTATTTCCTGTTCGCATCAGAATATATATTAAATTTTGATTTATGCAAGAGATCTATTCACTTTTATAGTTTCATATAGATTTTGTGAAATGATTGATGACAAATACTGCAACTTGTTTGGATCAGTCTAAATTATATTACTTACTTTGATTGGACCAGTAAATACTACTTCATATACATTTATAAGAGTAGTTGGTAATTTTCTTTCTCGTGTAATTGGAAACCAAACAATATTTGATCCGGATATCCATATTCACGACATTCACAAAAATTCGTACCTACTTCGTTTCTTGAATTTAAATTCATGCACGGGTGTCTTTGCTACTTTCAGTTGGGCATCAAACAATATAGTTCCTTTGGATGTTCAGGTTTTTAAGCCAGCATATTATTAGTGTATTCCTGTGAGGCAAAACTTCTATCAACAACTTCTAAAATACCATCTTGGAAAGGGGGTTGGGTTTTTGCAGTACCTGAAGTTCGTTTCTTCGCTAACAAATCAGCCCTGAATGCTATGTGTCCTTGGTATCACAAATATATATAGTTGAACTTTGAAATAAAATATGTTCCAGCTAATTTTTATGGCCACTCTTATGGCTACCAATTCTGGAAAATAAGGTGACTAAAGTGCACTTCAAATGAGTTGTTGCTTATTGGGTAGAATGATACCTACTCCTGTTCCCCATGTATTCTTAGATCCATAGTCATAAAGATCCATAAAAGTCATAATGATGCGCAGTAGTATAGTATATCAATTCATTAGCTTTTTTATAAATAGTTTTCATATAAATATAGAATGCAATAGGCAATACCCAAGTCCACTAGGTAGCAAGGACTTGGAGGATGGACTATATTTCCGGATGATTTCTAAATTTCTTTCAAATCTTAAGGCTGGTTGACAACCACCCGGCAACGACAACGGGAACCAAGGTAGCACTCAATATCTTGGTTCACAATAGTCCGGTAACGAGAACGATAAGATACACTATCGATCATTTTATCTCTAGAAAGTGGAGGTCGATAATGCGCATTGGGAATTAATTTGTTTCTAACTGACCAATGATATCTTTCCTGGCTTGCGACTAGTGGCTCTAACGGCTGTATCATGGCACGGGTGCCTTGAATAATGTCTACAGCTAAAAGTCTAATACGCACAATATGAATCTAACATTTAACAGAAAGCTAAAACTTGGCCAAGTCTTTTTCCCGTTCCCGGGGCCCGGGAAAGCTTCCCGTCGTTTGTGAGCACTTCAATTTGAGTACATATATTTAAACTTTGTCGTTCTGGTTATCGTTGCCGTTGCCGGTGGTGTGAGCACTGGGAGATATTGAGATGTTTAACATTGGATTGTAAATAATGTAATTTATTATAATATACGTATGGTAATAGAATCGTTTGAGTTTTGCTACACTTTTCCAATAAAATTGC
Source organism: Tenodera sinensis (assembly GCA_030765045.1). Classification (NCBI taxonomy): domain Eukaryota; kingdom Metazoa; phylum Arthropoda; class Insecta; order Mantodea; family Mantidae; genus Tenodera; species Tenodera sinensis. The sequence continues at coordinate 33,042,382 of CM060969.1, read as the reverse complement.
TTGTTTAATTTAATTTGTCTTTCTTGATATTATTTCTATCCAATTTCCTCTAATGTGAAAGACGGGCTGGATTTTCCATGCATTCCTATAATAATGTTGCTATGTTATGTTGTATCAATATAGTTTTGATTCAACTGATTTGGGAATCTTATGAAAGATACTTCCATAGTCAAGATGGAGAATATCAGGCCATGATAAAGAATTGACAGTCATTTTGGCTGAGCTGCCCAGTTAAATCCAGATGAGTATCTCAATATATTAGACAACACTTTCATTTTCGAGATATCTTTTGAAAGTGACTTTCCAATTCAATTTGTAATCGAAGGTAATGCCTAAAAAGATTATTTCATGAGAAGGGGAGATATTTAAGTTGCTAATTTTAATCTCGATATTGGTACTATTTCGTCTGTTTTGAATATGACCCATCTATATTTAGACGCATTCAACTTAAACCATAGATCCAAACAAAATGAATGTACTATGTTTAAAGTACATATTAAGAGACTTTTTTACGATGATTATATTATAGCCCAGTTTATTTGCACTCGTGGGCGTAACTCATTATTCTGTTGTCAAAATATATAGTGTTTGTTGCGGACAACCGTATTAATTTGTGCTGAATAAAAATTGCTCTTTACATCAAATTAGAAACAATGGTCTAATATTCAGTAATTGGCTGCACATTAAATTCATGAATTTCCAAGGGAAGGTGGCTGCGGTCCCTACTTGCCCCTCCTTCGCGACGCCCATGTTTGCACTCTTTATTATCAACTGATTTGGAGGGCAGATTCCAAAACTACATGCTACCATGTAGCACAATGCCTCTAAAATGATAACAGATATGGGTAAAATGACATCTGTTTATTTAGTTACTGCTTGTAGTTACAAAAGATGCCAGACTCAACCAAGAGCAACAGCAAACATGCGACATGGAATTCTACACCGCTCTGTAATGATTAGGAGACCATAAGATTTAAGGAGGTGAAACATTAATAATGTTGCTCGAGAACTAATTTCTGAACCCGTGTTACTCTGATCTGTTAGAGAAAGGCAGAATACAACTACAAACAATACTGCTTCTTAGTAAATAACGTCATTTTTACTTTCTTTGCACCTATGTAGATAATAAGCATTGTATTTCAATGTCGAGGTTTCAGAAGAAACAAATGTTTTGAGGAGAAGACACAGGTTTAACGGCGCTCATCTGCATAGTCATCAGCGCCCTGCAAATGTTTTGATGCCCACTGAACAAATAATGTGTGTGGGTGAGTGGGTGGATGGGTGTTGTGAACAACATAACTCAAAAAACAAATGCCACGTTACTGCCAAACTTGGCATTTAAGTTCAGTGTCTTCCAAAGCTGCAAAACGAATGTTTTCAAAGAAGTCCTTCATTCTAAACTACCCTGCACGAGGATTTTTTTCTAATAAATGGCTCTTACAATTTAGATTTAAGATATTTATGATTAATAAAATTGTATCTTTTGTTTTAAACAGCCTGTAAAACGCTCTTCATTCGAAAAACAATTTGTATATAGCATATAGCTTGGTATGACGGATAAACTATAAGACATTGAAAACTATTGCATAAAAATGCAGATATCTTTATAACACACAGTAGCACAGTTCATTTCAAATTACTTTCTTCTGTGGCAGCAGCTATTCTGGAAACATTGGCCCCTCTCATTTATATGCCACCTTATTACCTAAGGCCCTATCGGCGGCTTTTTCTTTGGAACTATTGCTCTTATCGGCAGTGATTAGCTTCAACATTTCAATGTTTTTGCCATTTTTAAGCCCTGCTATTCAGTTGTTTCTCGCGATGTCATGGAAGAGAACAGAACTTCAAACACGAAATTTTCAAAGAAAATTTCCCATTCCAAACTATGCTTTAGATTGCATTTTTCCTCGAAATTTTAAATTACTGGAGTTTCAGAGCTGTCAAATAGCAACACGCCTTTTAAAAATATGATTATCGGTACTGTGTTCTTGTACCTATAATGAGTGCTTAAGCGTATAGTGAAAATTTAATTTTCAAAAAGCAGACAGAACAAATAAGTGCCTATTTTGTAAAAATAATTTGTAGAAGAGATGTGAAAAAGAAACGGTACCTAGTGTCAAATAATATCATGTGACTGAAATGTAGCAGATGTTTATATGTATAGTTATTGTGGTACTTAAATAATAAATGAAAGTTTCTTGTACGTTTCTTGTTAGACAAAATTACCACCTTAGAGGAGCCCCTCTTTATCGACGCGGCCATGTTGTGTGAGTGGAAAGGATGGCCCTCTAGCGCCACTTTCAGAACCAAGTTCCTTCGCCGCATTTCACGCACAGAACACTGCGCAGTGCAGTGTCCCGGTATAATCGAGAAATAGGATTGGAATTCGACATCACTTGACAGAAGTCATGCTGACCAATGAAATGGTACGACGATTTTAACCTGCTGTTATCCGTGAATTCTGTCAATCACTGTGGGACCCTGTTATAACTAGGAGAACATGAGACTGCAGGAGGCTTGAAGCACAGCACACCTAGCCTCTCGTGTTCTGTGTAGCCTCTTGCCCACAGCTCTTGCCTTTCTTTTTCCGGTCAGGCCAATCCAATCTATCCAATAGCAAGGGACTTTACTGCGCATGTGCATACCTACAACTCCATGAAACGAAAGGTTGCGGTGGAGGGGTGAACAGGGAAATAATAGAAGTATAATAATATCGAAGATATGAGATTTAAGACAAAAGCTATGAGAGATAATGAAGGATACGCATAATTAATTGTATAAAGGGTCTATATGCTAATACTGGTTTTCGGCTCAGTCCGCCACAAACTAAGGGACAGCACATACTAACTAATCAATGTGTTAGACAAGGGTGTGTATTATCATCTACACTTTTTACTTTCTCTACTGGTAAGTAGAGGAAGTATTGTATTCCACCCAAAAATTCTATGTCGAGGTTTCACCGGAAATATATGTTTGGAGACCCCCTGAATAAAAAAAGGCGCTCGCGCGCGCGCGTGGTGTGTGTGTGTGTGTGTGTGTGTGTGTGTCTGTCAGTCTGTGGACAGCATAACTCAAAAACGAAAAGTCGATTAAAAACCAAAGTTGGTATTTAAGTTTAATGTCTTTCAAGGATGCGACACGAAGATTTTGAAGAAAATAGCCCCACCCTAAACTACCTTTTACATGGAAAATGTTTCGAAAATTTTGATTTTCTTGAAAATGGCTCCAACGATTTTGATTAAAATGCCATATGATTGAGATATTTTTATGACAGATGAAATGTATATCTTGAATTTTCTGGCTATAGCCCATGAACTATTTACTCTGGATGACTTGCATAGCTGGTAAACCGTAAGAGATAGAGCAAATCTTACTATAAAAATGTAGATCTGGCTAAGACACAAATTTATGTCTAAACAATTTTTTTTAGTGTGAACTACTTGGGATATAGTCCTCGTTATTTGTGTACGTTTTGAAGAAATTATACCTACTTCTGTCAAATGAAACATCGCCATTTATTTTTTATGTGTTAACAGCGCAAAGAGAATGGAATTTGAAAGCTTTAAAGCAGGCATGTCAAACGTCACTCCGAGGGTGTGAAGAGAGGGGTTTACCCCTCCTTAACTGCAGTAGCACTCACTAGTAGAACCGGTTTTCGCTTTGTTTTTCCCGTTTTCCGATTTGATCATCACGGAGGGAGGGAAAATAGGGGAAAATTTTTCACGCCTGGTGAGTGCTGTTTGACACCCCTGCTTTAAAGGATTTGACTATCGCCCAAAGCCTTCTGTATTCCCGCATTCTCCTTGCACGTGCAGGAAATCGAGGAATAAGATAATTTCTGCAAATGTTTATCTTAACTAACACGAAAAAGATATAGGAATAAGAGTTTGTTAGAATGGTTAGTATAAGAGTGGAGAAAGTCATGTGAGTGCAGCACATCAGATTTTTAATATTTATATGGACATCTTAAATAGGAGGGAACAGTGTACACAAGTAGGAATTAAGGTAATGGGCATTAATTTGCAGGTTTTAGCCTATGTAGATAATTTAGTTATTATTCAAAACTAAAAATAATCCTCAAAGAGCAATTCATATGCTCCATCAGTTGTATAAAGAACATAATTTCAAAATTTCTGTCCCTAAATTGAAAGTAATGATGACATTCCAAGGTAAATACCCAGTAAGGGTTGAAATAGTTCTAGATAAATCATTTTGAAACAAATTTGGTATTTTAATTATCTAGGATGTGAAATTTCTTTGGTTACGGACAAACATATTCAAAATAAAACTATTAAATTCAGTTAATATGCGGCACTACAAGGAGAATATTAAAAACAACAAGGGCCGATACACATTTAAAATTCTATAAGATGACAGCACCATAACCTACTGCTATATGATAGTGAACCCTGGATAATAAGACAAAAAGGTTTCAGTCACATTCAAACTGTTGAAATGAAGTTTTTAAGATCATTTTTAGGACACACAAGAAAAGATAAAATAAGGAACCAGGATATAAGGAAAAAGTTAAACATATTTAAAATACAAGATAAAATCGAAGAGCATAGAGGAAATAGGGAGGTATACCTACAAAGGATGCACTGCTCAAGGATACTAAGAAAGATTTTGAATTATAAAACTTTTGACCGAAGAGATCCGGGAAGACCAAGGCAAAGATGGATAGTCTAAATAAATTTTCTTGTAGGTTGAACCATTTCGGAGATATTCCGTGTTATGTGTGTGAGTTTCGGAAAACTAAAAACTTTCTTGAAATGGAATATCGTTGTTCATTTTTATATGTTAAGTGTGCAAAGAGAACGGGATCTCAAAGCTTTAAAAGATTTGACTATCGCTCAAAGCCTACTGTGTTCTAACATTCCCCTTGCACCTACAAGGAAATAAGCAATAAGATAATTTGTACAAATGTTTATCTTAACTAACACGAAAATATAGGAATGAGAGTTTATAAGAATGGTTAGTACAAGAGTGGAGAAAGTTATGTGAGTGCAACACATCAGAATTTTTTTCTCATAATGTGTTTAGAAGTGTGTGTCTATGAATTGCGCAACTCAGATACAAAAAGTTGAATAAATACCAGGCGTTGCACTGGTGTTGGGTAGTTTTTAAGAATAGCCGGCAAAGACTTTAGGAAAGCTCTCCATCACCTCCACATTGGAAATGTTTTCCCCTCAAAAATGACTCTAAATGATTTGGATTAAAATACCACACATGTATGATTTTGCTATGGGGAATAAGATGTAATTAGATATATTTTGAACGCTTTGTGAATAGCCTTTGAAGGAATTCCTCTTTATGTTTGTTGAATGTTGTGTCGCTTAGAAACCATAGCGATAGAAAAGAATTAATAGTGAACAAATATAAACCTTTAAGACATAAACTTTGAGTAGAATAGGCTTTTCGTAACATCGCAATTTCTAAAGTAACGTTCGTTGGAAGTCAAAATTTCGCCAATTAAAAGAGCATTCATCTAGTGGTTAAGTTGCTGACGAAAGCATAGGTAGGCTATTAAATTTATTTACAACAATTTATTTCAAATAACGTTTTTTTTTTTGTAGCATGAGTCATTTCCAAGATATTCTCATTAGTTTGAATTGTTTGATACCTACCTTAGCTTAGTCATTATTTGAATCCTATCGATTGTCACTTGTTTCTTCTAATGTCACGGAACGAGTATGGAATTTCAAGGACAACAAAGGTAGCGTCCATTTTTAAACATCTGACTGCTCTGCTACCTTTGTGTAAGTATAGGTATAACGAAATATGTAATGCAGCTATTTTCGGAAAGGCTTACCTCGACTAACATGAAGTAGATAGGAAAATAAATTTTTTAAGAATAATTTGTATATTCACTAATAAGCAACAGAGGGAAGGAAACCCCATGTGAATCTAACAAATCAGAATTCTTTGTTTCTATCTGCCCAAAATTAATTGAGATTATCGTTTACTTGAGTTGTCTCATCATTACAGCCCGCCTTTGTAGTGTGATGATTAGCGTGTCTGCCCCACGTTCAAGGGGTCGCAAGTTCGAATCTCGCTTAGGTTAACTTATCCGTATAAGGTTCTTTTTTCCCCGAGGTTTTCCCTTATCCTGAGAAGACGAATGTCGTATAACTTAAAGCTCTATGGACCTCTGGCTCATTTAATTTTAACCATAACATTAATCTTTGCCTACACTACAATCTTTCAAGAACATTTTCAAATGACATAAACTGTGGAATATATATCAATAAACAAAGTGTTTACTATAATGACTAGAGAGAGAGAGAGAGAGAGAGAGAGAGAGAGAGAGAGAGAGAGAGAGAGAGAGAGAGAGAGAGAGAGAGAAATATGAACATTTATTTTCTTAAGTAAGGCTGCTAGGGACAAAGATTTTAAAGATTTTTAGCGGATAGAATTCAATTCACCTGTTTACAATCTCATATTTTGCAATATTATGACAACATTTTTACTTTCTCTACTGGTAAGTAGGGGAAGTATTGTATTCTACCCAAAAATTCGATGTCGAGATTTCACCGGAAATACATTTTTGAGGCCCTCCCTGAATCCAAAAAAAAAAAAAGCATTTTTAGAAAAAGGTCCGTGTGTGTCTGTATGTCAGTCTGTCAGTCTGTGTGTCAGTCTGTGGACAGCATAACTCAAAAACGAAAACTTGGTTAGAAACCAAAGTTGGTATTTAAGTTTAATGTTTTTCAAGGATGCGACATAAAGATTTTGAAGAAAATAGCCCCACCCTAAACTACCCTTCACATGGAAAATTTTTCGAAAATTTTGATTTTCTTGAAAATGACTGTAACGATTTTGATTAAAATGTTATATGTTTGAGATATTTTTATGACAAATGAAATGTATATCTTGAATTTTCTGGCTATAGCCCCTGTAATCGTATTTACTCTGGGCGACTTTTGCATAACTGGTAAACCGTTAGAGATAGACCAAATCGTACTCTACAAAAAATGTAGATCTTGCTAAAATACACAATTTATGTCTCAATAAATTTTCTTGTAGGGCAAACCATTTCGGAGATATTCCTTGTTATGTGTGTGAGTTTCGGAAAACTTAGAACTTAGAACGTTGTTCATTTTTTTATATGTTAATCGTGCAAAGAGAACGGAATCTCATAGGTCAAAAAGATTTGACTGTCGCACAAAGCCTTCTGTATTCTTATGTCTCCCTTGCACCTACAAGGACATACGCAGTAAGATAATTTGTACGAATGTTTATCTTAACAAACATGGAGATATAGGAATAAGAGTTTGTTAGAATGGTTAGTACAAGAGTAGAGAAAGTCATGTGAGTGCAACACATCAGATTTGTTTTATATGTTAAGTGTGCAAAGACAACAGAATCTCAAACATTTGACTATCGCACAAAGCCTACTGTATTCTAATATTGCCCTTGCACCTACAAGGAAATAAGCAATAAGATAATTTGTACAAATATGTATCTCAACTATCAAGAAAGAAGATATAGGAATAAGAGTTTGAAAGAATGGTTGGTACAAGAGTAGAGAAAGTCATGTGAGTGCAACACATCAGATTTTTATATTTCATTTATAAATAAAATTGCATGTAAGTGTAATTTATTTATGAGATACTTAAGAGCGAGAGAGGGATTTGCAAGTAGGAGCTACAAAGCGAGACAATGTGCAATAAATAAAGTTCGTTGCGCCTAAACTTTAAGTTATTTGCCATAGTATACATTTCACATTGTCGCTTCACATTTTCGTATTCTGACAAAAGACGCTTCAAACTGGCAGAATTGTATTTATATTTTGTCTGTCTCTAATGTTGACATCTGAAAGATTGTTTGCAAGCTTAGACTGTGGTTCGAGATGATTGTCGTGAAAATCCACGAAAATGTGGTCACTTGCATCACGGGTGTGATTGCGATTACAGATCTACTAATTTATTCTGTTCATGAGTCATGAGCAGGGATGAATTTTAATGCTAATGCATACTTCTCTATTGTCAGAAAGTGTGCTCACTTGGTGACCGCCTCCGTAGCGCAGTTGGTAGCGCGCTTGCCTCTGGCGCGGAGGACCCTGGTTCGACCCCCGGTACCAGCAGGGGGATTTTATCTCCTCTGGGAGGTCTGGCACAAGGTACACTCAGCCTCGTTAGGTCCCGGGGGGACCAATTGACGAGCTACTTGATGAAGAAGTAGCGGCCCGAGGTCTAGAAAACCGGGAGGGCTCGGGGCGCTGACCACGTCCCACCCTCCAGTACTGCACCTCACCAATGGCGCCTGTAGTGGGCAGAGGTGGGGGACGCAGCGGCTGGGCGGTAGTCCTTGGTCCTTCGTGGGCTGTCGCGCGGGGTTTACATTACATTACATTACTTGATATGTGAATTACCAAATTCCAAAATTTAATCAATTGTTCATGCGTGCGTGTGTGTGTGTGTGTGTGTGTGTGTGTGTGTGTGTGTGTGTGTGTGTGTAGCCTTTTTTGTTGATAAGCATAATACTTCACCAGTGTGCAAATAATCTGCATAGCTATAGCTTCCCCCCCCCCCCCCCCCCCCTTTTTACTTCTTGGGCCATATCGGGAGCTTTAACTGGAGGAATAACTGATGGTGTTATTGCTCGCAGAACTGTAGGGTTTCTGATCGTTGATTTTTACAATTCTAAATATTAAACACACCACATTCGCTCCCATATTTACACTTCCAGAGTCTTGGGGTGAGGGGGGGGGGAGATAAGGAGTTATTCTCATGGGCGACGAGAAGGGGGGCAAGGGAGGGCCGCGGCCCCCCCTTGGAAATGAATGAATTTAATGTGCTGATTATTAAACTATTATTTTAATTTATAGGTAAAGAACAATTTCTATTTAGCGCAAATTTATATGGTTATCCGCAACAAATAGTATAACTTTTGGCAACAAAATAATGAATTAATATTATCTGATTGCAAAATTCTAACATTTGCCCCCGCCCCCCTTGGAAAAAAGTCTGCCGACGTTCATGCTTATTCTGGTTAAAGTAAAATAACACATAGCAAAACTCATGCTCAGATACATAGATAACGCCCATACCAGACCATACAGACGACGATTGATCAATACAGCCCAAAAAATGAAAACCATTCGACCAAATCAAAATGAAAAAAATCCGCCATTACTCACTCTTATCCACATCTACGACAAACAAGAAGAAGACCAACAACAACAACTACAAGACCTCTTACAATATTTATCAAACATATAAGAAATAAATAAATAAAAAAAAACATCAATTTACCAAACAAATGACAACAAACAATAAATAAAAAACTAACAAGAGCCTGAAGCAGCAACAAAAAGAAAAAGCACTAAGCAAACAGCAAAATCAGCCTTCTTGGTAGCGACGGCAGCAAGATGTGTGACCTGGGAAAAAAAGAAGCATCAACAAAAAGAGAAAATGTACCACCCAAACTGATGGACCTCTGCCCCACCAAAAAAGAAAAAAACAAAGCTAGGCTGAAGAGGGGACATTCCCTAAGCAGCCCGGGCGTGCTTGCACGCCCAAACTCCATAATTAATTAATTAATTTATCCACTGGAGAGACAGCCATTGCCTATTTTGTTTTACTTGTATATTTTATATTATTTTATCTTTGATTCATAAGTACGATCCTTCCAAATAATGTGCCATCGAGCCAGTACTAAAATTTGCAATAGTAGCGGTAGCTTATGTACAACACATTAAAGCAATACAGGTGTAAGAGAACATAGAAATAGAAAGTAAACGTTCTTATAGACATGTTTACATTTCTCTATCTTCCATCCGCTATTATTTGTTTGGAACCCATCAGTAGAAACAAGCCAACGACGTTCGTTGTGCCGTTAATGAGTTTTAAACCAGTCACAAATATAATGAAAGAAAGCTTCACACAGTATTCTTTAAAACAATAAAAAAAGCATGTTGCCAACTGTGTGAGATTAAAGATAGGGAGGAGAGGTTCAGAACTGCTAGCGAAATACCAATAAAAGCAGATCAAATAGCATCCTTTCTATACGCACTCCCAATTTACTGTTAGAAGTTGTAAATAACTAAAAATGTGTAGGTATATAATGTCTATACTACGTTTTTAAAATTCACATTAAAGAAGTTATACCCTAGCTCTTCAACCGTAAAGGTAATTTTGATGAGTTAAATAATTCATAGGGTTTGCACAATAGTTTTTATTAACGAAAAGGTTGCATAATGCCTTTATATTTTTATTTTGTCAATATGTTTTAATACTTTTTGAGTGAGTATATTTATGTGCACATTATGGACATTTTCAGTGCTTAAATTTCAAGTTTCAAGTTAGTTATTTATTAGAAAAATGTTGGCCTGGTGCCGGTACAATGGGCCCGGCTTACAGGCTATATTTAACATTTTTTACTTTCTCTACTGGCAAGTAGGGGAAGTATTGTATTCCACCCAAAAATTCGAAGTCGAGATTTCACCGGAAATACATGTTTTGAGGCCCCCTGAATCCAAAAAAAGCATTTTTTGAAAAAGGTCCGTGTGTGTGTCTGTGTGTCTGTCAGTCTGTCAGTCTGTGGACAGCATAGCTCAAAAACGAAAAGTCGGTTAAAAACCAAAGTTGGTATTTAAGTTTAATGTCGTTCAAGGATGTGACACGAAGATTTTGAAGAAAATAGCCCCACCCTAAACTACCCTTTACATCGAAAATTTTTCGAAAATTTTGATTTTCTTGAAAATGGCTCTAACGATTTTGATTAAAATGTCATATGTTTGAGATATTTTTATGACAAATGAAATATATATCTTGAATTTTCTGGCTATAGCCCCTGTAGTCGTATTTACTCTGGGCGACTTTTGCATAACTGGTAAACCGTTAAAGATAGAACAAATTATACTGCCAAAAAATGTAGATATTGCAAAAATACACAATTTATGTCTCAATAAATTTTCTTGTAGGGTGAACCATTTCGGAGATATTCCTTGTTATGTGTGTGAGTTTCGGTAAACTTGGAACTTTCGTGAAATGGGTCATCGTTGTTCATTTTTTTATATGTTACGTGTACAAAGAGAACGGAATCTCAAAGCTTTAAAAGATTTGACTATCGCACAAAGCCTACTGTATTCCAATATTCCCCTTGCACCTACAAGGAAATAAGCAATAAGGCAATTTGTGCAAATGTTTATTTTAACTAACACGAAGAAGATATAAGAATAAGAGTTTGTAAGAATGGTTAGTACAAGAGTAGAGAAAGTCATGTGAGTGCAACACATCAGATTTTTTTACATTTGGCTTTGTTTATATATACACTTTTTTCGGTGTCTACAAAAAACCCATACGGTGACCATCTGTAGGTCACCGAGAATAGTTTTCTTTTGCCTTTTTAAGTTCTGTTTCTTCTTTGTGTTATATATACTTACAAATTATTTACAGACACATTCACGCACGCATTCACCCACGCACACTCTCACACACATCTTCACTGGGCACACCAGAGATATGCGTCCTTAAATGCATACATATGAAAAATGTTTATATTCCCATGCAATCCGCTGCTTCAGGCACCACGCACGGACAGGGAAAGAGAGAGCGTGCGCACGAAGGTCGTTTTCCTGTTTCATGCACCTGCCACATGGTCAAGAAGCACTCTTAGGCTACATATACATTAGGAGAACATCAAATTGCGGGAGGTAAAACATCAGAGATTCACCATCTCCTGCGGTGTGATGATTCCCTGGTAATATGGCGAGCAATTGCGGACGATTTGTAAGACGGTGTCACTGCATTGGGTATTTGAGAAAGAATTCCGCGACATTTGATAACAATCACAGCCATGCGACGAGGCAATAATGACGATCGGGGTTGCGTACGAAGCGGTTCGCTGTCGGATTCGTCTTGAGCCACACGATAGTCTAACTAGGAGAACAGAAACCTTAAAGAGGTAGCGTTCCAACAGCAAACGTAATGGCGCTTGGCCGGTTGACTTCCAGGGCCAGGAGTAGACTCGCATCGGCAAAAATAATGCTGGAAATGTGTGTGTGTGTGTGTGTGTGTGTGTGTGTGTGTGTGTGTGTGTGTGTGTGTGTGTGTGTGTGTGTGTGGGGGGGGGGGTTGGAGGAGAAATAAATGTTGAGGCAGTGAAAGTTGTGAGTCAATTTAATTTAATCTACTCTCAAATATACCTGCGATTCTTTTTAACACACACACACTCTCATAATACTGTAATGATTTCATTATTTAGGTACTTCTCGACTTTTTTGGCTAGCGTGGTATGTCTTCTGTATCTATTACTACCCTTAAACGCAACATATTTTAAAATATCTATAAAGTGTCGCATAAATCTACCCAGTATTTTCATTTTTATAGAGAAGTTCCTGTTTTGCCGACGTTGCATAAACTCGAATGACCAATTATTTACTAATTTACCTTCACTGCTTGTTTATACATTTTATGGTTAAGCCTCTCCTTTACCCCTTGTAATTATAATTTGGTTAAACCCCACTAATCCTAATAACGACTGAAAAATCCCAATATTCACGCAAAAATCTGATGTGTTGCACTCACATGACTTTCTCTACTCTTGTACTAACCATTCTAACAAACTCTTATTCCTATATCTTCTTCGTGTTAGTTAAGATAAACATTTGTACAAATTATCTTATTGTTTATTTCCTTGTAGGTGCAAAGGGAATATTAGAATGCAGTAGGCTTTGTGCGATAGTCAAATCTTTTAAAGTTTTGAGATTCTGTCCTCTTTGTACACTTAACATATAAAAAAATGAACAACGATGTTCCGTTTCACGAAAGTTTTAAGTTTTCTGAAACTCACACACACACACAACAAGGAATATCTCCGAAATGGTTCACCCTACAAGAAAATTTATTCAGACATAAATTGTGCATTTTAGTAAGATCTACATTTTTATAGTAAGATTTGCTCTATCTCTTACGGTTTACCAGCTATGCAAGTTATCCAGAGTAAATAGGAGTTCATGGGCTATAGCCAGAAAATTCAAGATATACATTTCATCTGTCATAAAAATATCTCAAACATATGGCATTTTAATCAAAATCGTTAGAGCCATTTTCAAGAAAATCAACATTTTCGAAACATTTTCCATGTAAAGGGTAGTTTAGAGTGGGGCTGTTTTCTTCAAATTCTTCGTGTCGCATCCTTGAAAGACATTAAACTTAAATACCAACTTTGGTTTTTAATCGACTTTTCGTTTTTGAGTTATGCTGTCCACAGACTGACAGACACACACACAGACAGACACACACACATACACACACACGGACCTTTTTCTAAAACTGCTTTTTTTTGGGATTCAGGGGTCTCAAAACATATTTCCGGTGAAATCTCGACATCGAATTTTTGGGTGGAATACAATATCTACTTATCCTACCGTCTACACTCTTCTAAGTTGTGAAAATGCAGCATACCTATATGTATCTGCCATTTGGAGGTAGAACAATCATCGGTATGGTCGAGTAATTTTTTCAGATACCTAATGTAGGTACAATTTTAAGCCTTTGCATTTGTCTTTGGTCCCTTTGTTATTTAAGAACATAAAATCTATATCTATTGTTTTCACACACTGTAGAAATCCTTAATATACCAGGCGGTTCACCTGTGTCTTATTATTTTTGGAGATAGACAACACCCCATACTCTGAATGTAACAAGGTCGGAATTGCCGTGTTTATTGACCATTTGGTAGCCATACAAATCTAGCCTGCTCCTCATGGGAAAATAGACCTTAGCAGCGCATGCTTTTGAAATGGACGTAACTATTGCTGCTAAGATCTATTTTCCCATGAAGAGTAGACTAGGTTTGCATGGCTACCAAATGGTCGACAAGCACGGTAATTCCAACATTGTTGCTTTCAAAGTATGGAGCGTTGTCTATCTCCAAAAATAATAAGGCACAGATGAGCCACCTGACATATCTAGATACGTACCTATAGGTAGGTATAACGAAATAAATGTGAAGATCGACATTATGAAAAAGTGGAGTGGAGTGGAATTTAAGGGCCCGTCGATAGCTAGATCATGTGGCAATATTATGAAGATTCCATACTTCTAGGCCACCAAGTTAACCTCTTCTTAAACCACACATAGTCTGTGGTCTTCGAGGGAAAAAGTCTGATATGTGCATTCGTACGACTTTCTCTACTCACTCTTGTACGAACTATTCTTAAACACTTCTCAGCTATCTACTTCATGTTAATCAAGATAAACATTTGTAGAAATAGTTTTATTACATGTTTCCTTGTAAGTAGCCACAATGAGAAGAGGAGAATACAGTAGACTTAAGCGATAGTCACGTATTTTAAGAGCTGGTCGCTATGTGATGACTTTGACATTCCATTCTCTTTGCATATTCAGGATATAAAAGAAAACATTCAAACAAATAAGTAACATCTCGGAAGTGGTTCACTAAAAAGTCATTTGACATAAATTGTTTGCTATATTTTTTGTGCAGTAAATTACATAATTCTGTCTCTTACGGTTACGAGATACGCAAAAGTCTCCCAGAGTAGACAACCTCGGAGGACATTTCCAAAAAATTCAAGATACCTATAACCTACATTTCATTTTTTCGTGAAAATAACTTAAACATATTCCGTATAGTCTTTTAATCGAAATCATTAGACCTTTTTGAGAAAAATAAATAAATAAATAAATAAATAAATAAATAAATAAATAAATAAATAAATAAATAAATAAATAAATAAATAAATAAATAAATAAATAAATAAATAAATAAATAAATAAATAAATAAATAAATAAATAAATAAATAAATAAATAAATAAATAAATAAATAAATAAATAAATAAATAAATAAATAAATAAATAAATAAATAAATAAATAAATAAATAAATAAATAAATAAATAAATAAATAAATAAATAAATAAATAAATAAATAAATAAATAAATAAATAAATAAATAAATAAATAAATAAATAAATAAATAAATAAATAAATAAATAAATAAATAAATAAATAAATAAATAAATAAATAAATAAATAAATAAATAAATAAATAAATAAATAAATAAATAAATAAATAAATAAATAAATAAATAAATAAATAAATAAATAAATAAATAAATAAATAAATAAATAAATAAATAAATAAATAAATAAATAAATAAATAAATAAATAAATAAATAAATAAATAAATAAATAAATAAATAAATAAATAAATAAATAAATAAATAAATAAATAAATAAATAAATAAATAAATAAATAAATAAATAAATAAATAAATAAATAAATAAATAAATAAATAAATAAATAAATAAATAAATAAATAAATAAATAAATAAATAAATAAATAAATAAATAAATAAATAAATAAATAAATAAATAAATAAATAAATAAATAAATAAATAAATAAATAAATAAATAAATAAATAAATAAATAAATAAATAAATAAATAAATAAATAAATAAATAAATAAATAAATAAATAAATAAATAAACAAACAAACAAACAAACAAACAAACAAACAAACAAACAAACAAACAAATAAACAAATAAATAAATAAATAAATAAATAAATAAACAAATAAACAAACAAACAAACAAACAAACAAACAAACAAACAAACAAACAAACAAACAAACAAACAAACAAACAAACAAATAAATAAATAAATAAATAAATAAATAAATAAATAAATAAATAAATAAATAACTAAATAACTAAATAACTAAATAACTAAATAAATAAATAAATAAATAAATAAATAAATAAATAAATAAATAAATAAATAAATAAATAAATAAATAAATAAATAAATAAATAAATAAATAAATAAATAAATAAATAAATAAATAAATAAATAAATAAATAAATAAATAAATAAATAAATAAATAAATAAATAAATAAATAAATAAATAAATAAATAAATAAACAAACAAACAAACAAACAAACAAATAAATAAATAAATAAATAAATAAATAAATAAATAAATAAATAAATAATAATAATAATAAATTCATTAAATCGTTCAGTACTTACCTTCTTTATATTTTCTCTTTTAATGGTTCCATCTTTGGTGATCACAGGGCTGGGTTCCATTTAGACAGATTCGGGAATAACCACACATATGTGTAAGGGTGTGTCGTATATCTACTATTGGAGGGAAGGTGAAAGTTGGTTTTCAGAATAGTCTACTTGAGAATACACTATCATATTTCACTCTCTTTCGTGACTGTTATTTCACTTTCTAGCAAGCCTGTAATGTCTCCCTGTTATGTATGTGTGTGTCTGTAAACAACCGTTGAAAGTGCTTAAAACGATCGTAAAACGGTCATAAAAATATCCAAAAAATGTCTAAAATATCACTCCTTAAAATAACTTCAAAATACTCTGAAATGTTTAAATGCTTAAAATGGCTTAGAATATTCCCTGAATAGTCTGAAAAGGCTTAAAACAGGAATAAAAACATCGAAATACCACAAAAAACGGCTAAAATACCTATCTAAGTGACTAAAATAGCATTAAAGTGCCTTGAAATGTCCCTAAAATGCATAAAAATGGCCTAGAAATCCTCCTGAATGTCTTGAAAAGTGCTTAAAAACAGGCATTATAGTCATTTTGAATACTCACATTAGCATCTAACCTATCCATAAAAGGGTGCAAAATAGTATAAAATACACCAAAATATATAAAAAATGAGTAAACGTATGTGTACCAGGAAGCTTGCATACGTTCAAAAATGCCTAAAATCGCTGAGCAACAAGTACAAATCATAATGGCTTGACTTTACAGCGAAAGAGAAATTACTTTGTGGTTGACACTCCTGAGTCAGCCATTGGAGGGTGTGATATCTTTAGGAACAATAACAATAATTTCAGGAAGACTTACTCCCAGGTGACCAATGATTGGTTATGTAGATGACGAGCCCTCCGGTTGTTTCCCGATAGGATCTTGTCTCAATCACAAACTAATTTCTTCCTCACCTGTATATGGGATAAAAGCAAGTTAGGTTAGATGGTAAGAGGATGCCTAGGTCAGTAGATTTACTGGCATGTAAAAGAACCGACACACCGGTGGCGCTATATGATTCTGGCAATTCACAGCGTCGTTAACAAACAAAATAATTTAATTTTAGGTTAGGTTTAGTCAGGTCCATCATAGAAAGCTCTGCTGCCATACGTATCTACATCAGTACATGAGCAACGTAGCCTTTACAGCACGCGTACATACGTGCATTACACTGCTATGCGCTTTTGAAGTTGTTCATAGATCTTACCTCAAACACCTTCAACACCCTTCCTCTCGACCGCCTCAGTTATATTATAGTATTCCCTAGATTACGCACGGTCGCCATTTCAGACATTAGACCCTGCGCCAGCTCTGTCGTAAATAAAATGCTTATAAGCTTTAAACAAAGTTAAATGGAGTTCTTCTCCATTTTTGATTTGAACAGTTTTTTCTGTGAATGACATTTTCTGGTATAAAACACTCGTTTTCTCAGAAACTAGTAAATATAACTACATAAATTAGATTTTCGGATAAATATCGCGTTCTTATTACGTCATACTACTTTTGACCTATAAGGCGCTACAAAACGAAGTTATACTGGCTGCCTGTCCCACCTGTTTACTACCTCCCCAGCATTTGTCTACTTTTATCACCTCCGTAGTATCTGTGTTTTATTACCTTAAAAAAAAAAACCACCTAAACCCCAGCGCAACAGCCCATGAAGGGCAAAGGTTTGCCGCTCAGCCGCTGCGTCCCCCACCTCTACCTACTACAGGCATCATTGATGGGGTACGTGGTACGTGGTCAGCGTCCCGAACACTCCCGGCCAGTTATGCGGCCTTCTCGACCTACTTCTCCATCAAGTAGCTCCTCAATTGGCCCCTCCCCCGGGACCTCACGAGGCTGAGTGCACCCCGTGTCATACCTCCCAGTGGGGGAAAAACTCCCCATGTTGGTACCGGGGATTGAACCCGAATCCTTCTCGTCAGAGGCAAGCGCGCTACCAACTGCGCTTTATTACCTCCCTGGGGTATATTAATTTGCTTAAGATCGTCATTTGTTTTCCACATAGATACTCTTAAGTTAGCTTCACCAAAAAGCACAAAAGCAAGCAGCATAAAAGAGAAATAGGAAGTAGTCCAATCATTAATTTAGTAAATTAATTATATAATATTGCATTTATTTCTTGTAATCTTTATATACTTTCCTTTAATCGTGAGATAATCAATTAAATGCCACTCGAATGTTGATTTTCTCTAGATAGGTGTATAAAAAATTCCAGTGAGATATAAAACAAAAACAACCTGTAAGTGCAGTTGTGGGTCTAATTTATTTCTAATAATATGGTTGGTCATTTAAAACATGCTGATAAATGTTATTCAAAATCCTATATTCCTTCATAAACAAACATTTTGTATAAGAGGAGATAGTAAACTTAAATGCATGCATGTAGATACATCCTGTAAAACATTCAATCTGATATCTTAAATAGTTTCTGAGATAATGGGTTATTATTTAGCACTTGCGGGATAGAGCTTTTATCCAAAATGTTTCTAGTTGGCATCTTCACATTTTACACATACATTTGTTCGCATATCGTGTAGGTATATTTGTAGAAAATGTAACCATACTAGTTTTGAATCTGCTAAATCTTATATTTTCACGCAGAATAAGGCTATTTTTATTTAGGGAGGTAGGAAGAATGGAACAGATTTCATCTGCTAAGGGCACACCTACATGGAACCTCATACAATAGAAATAGTATCTTAATATTTGAGGTTAAAAGGGAAGGTATAAACCAAAGGGATAATTATTGTTTTCATATTGCAGCAAGTTTAATATTGTGTTGTCAGTAGGTATTGCATTACATTGCAGTATATTTTTATTCTACACAGTAGAAACTAGTTGCATTATTAAAGAATTTTGTAACCAATCAGATAGATAAAATGACAGTCCGCGTTATCCTCCGGTTCACTTGCCGAGGAGAATCTTCCTGGTGGCACCGAAGTTCTGGCCAGCTTGAGTGGCACCCTTATTGGTGCCTGCCTGGAGTCCTATCACGGTCTCGCCAGCCTTCAACTGTTCCTCAGTCCATTCCCGTTTGTGTTCCTCGGAGGGCCTAGGTCCCAAACAGGGGCCCCTCCATTCTGGATGCTTGTAGGCCTGCAAATTTCAGAATCAAATAATGTATCTCTGAGATGAAGAATAACAGCGTTATGGTAAAGTCCTTTGCCTATAACTACTTAATTTATTTGCGGTTTGGTTTTTCCTTTGTCTACCTTTAGTAGGAAGAGAAAGTATTGTATACCACTACAAATGCATGTTTGAAGTCCATTGAACTCCCAGAAAAAAGTACAAGATACCTACATGTTTATATGTTGTATGTGTATGTGTGACTGAAAAATATAAAAACGAAATTCAGATAAGTACCAAATTTTATACCTTTTTTAGGGTTTGTTTAAGCATCTTCTAAAACAGGCGTGTCAAACAGCACTCGCTAAGTGTGAAAATATTCCCCTATTTTCCCTCCCTTCAAATCGGAAAACGAGAAAAACAAAGCGAAAACCGGTTCTACTAGCGCGTGCTACTGCAGTTAAGGAGGGGTGGACTCCTCTCTTCACACCCTGGGAGTGATGTTTGACATGCCTGTTTTAGAACGAAGACTTTTTCATACTAATTGAATTTTTTCATTTTGTTTAACTGGGGAAGTTACATATATATTAAACATATATTAAAGGAGTCAACGCTAGCCCTTTCCAAAACATTTTAGTTTGCAGATTAACACTTTATAAAGAACGGCATACGTAGGAAGTGCTTGAAAGTTTACAATTCTTCTTTTTCTTTCCAAGAATTCCTTAGTCCTGGCTAAATATCTAAATGCTGTTTCTGAGAATTAAAGTAACTAATCATTTATTAATTAAATTGTAATCATTCATGACTCATATTATTATTATTATTATTATTATTATTATTATTATTATTATTATTATTATTATTATTATTATTATTATTATTATTATTATTATTATTATTATTATTATTATTATTATTATTATTATTATTATTATTATTATTATTATTATTATTATTATTAATTATTATTATTATTATTATTATTATTATTATTATTATTATTATTATTATTATTATTATTATTATTATTGTTATTATTATATTAGTTATGACGATATCTTCGAATATTGTATTCTAATCAAAACTGAAAGAACTATTTTTGAGAAAATAAAAAAGTAATGAAACTGTCATTAGGTGGGATTTTCTGGAGAAATCTTTGTGTCACATTCTTGGAAGCTGCTAAATTTCAATACCAATTTTTCGAAATTTCGTTTTTGAATTATACTCTTCACAGACAAAGACTGACAAACAGATTCTTAAGCCTGGGTGAATTTTGTAGGTATACTTCTTATTAAGTGTATACAAAAATGAGCTTTTGCAGGTATAGTTTATAGAAAAGTATACAAAAAAGTCATGGCGGTATAGAAAATCGAGTGATGTAAATTAAGTTTTAAAAGCATCTGATCTTTACTGTAATGCGCTAAGTTAAGTAAATTTACGCGAAATTCGTATACCTACCTATATAGTAACAGAAATGAATATAAGTACTTCCAAAGCAATGCCTTCAACACAAAGCAAATAACATGGTACTTGGCAAACGAAAACACCTTGGTGTTACTGATGCACATGTTTGACAAAAAAAAAAAAAAAAAAAAAAAAAAAAAAAAAAAAAAAAAAAAAAAAAAAAAAAAAAATCAAAAGGTGTGTAAACACACACACACACACACACACACACACACACACACACACACACACACACACCATATATACACACTGCAAACAAAAAAGTCGAATGATATTTTATTCTTTGATCAGCTGATTTCGAAAAAATAAATGGTTTTTGATCCAAATTGGATGCGTAATTCCACAAGAATGTGCTAAAATAAAAATTTGTTACTCCTAAGGTGCGTAGAGTAACTTATTTCTGACACAGCTTTGGTAGTAATTATGGAACATCACACAGGGTTTCGAAATAATTAATCACTTAAAAGACGTGAAGGACGATTTCGAGCAGTTCTTTCAGAGGTGAAGTAACTCGACAACAGTGCGTTGAGGTTGGTTAGGGAATTGATCTGATTTGTGAATGTAAACAGGTTGGGCGCTTTCGTCTAATGTTTTGGGAGCTAACGCTTGAGGTTCACTTACACTCGCACAGTAAACACGGAAAGACAAGGCAGGGTATGTGTTTATGTTCTCAAGACGCACCGTTACGCTGTTTGTTTATGTACTGAACTGGTGAAAGAGACAGCCACACAATCTACAGTGTTGCCAGTTTGTTTTCGACAAAACTAAAATGTCTCCTTAGGAAATAGAGACAAAAACATAAGATACAAAATGTGTTCCAAAGCAGAGTTTATACGTAGATAATTAGAACTGAGAGTGTTTTACAGAGTTTGTGCTGTATTCATAAAGTGACAAACTTTGACAAAAGGTTTATTTTCTTTATCACACTATACGATTACTTTTCTTGCTGCGTGAATTGTCTTTGCCCCCTGCGAACATCTCACAACTAGACCCTTACCGCGGGGTGAGGGGGGAAGGGGGGGTTAATTCTCGGTTTGGGAATCACTGCTCAAGACGGAGATTCTCTTATACCTACTTGTAACGAAATCCATTTTATATAAACTATACATTCTTTCTTCATTATTTTCTGCTACTTTATTTTATCATCTTACCGTTCGTCCAATGGCAAAGATGGTAACTGTAACTTGTGCTATGTTCTTGCGATCCCACAAGTCTACCGTCTGGAATAGGTCCACATCAGGTACTCCGTATTTGGTGCATGCCTTCTGGAATCTGCAACACACAGTTAGTACACTTTAAAGCAACAACAATAGTAGGCAATAATAAACTTAAAATACTCCCTCCGCAGTCTTCATGCATCTTTCAATGCTCGGAGAATATTACGGTAATATTGGATCGACTGTTACGAATCTTGATGTATAATGCACCTCAAATCTCGCATAGAAACTAGAATATATGCTCCCAAAACGGGTTCTGACGTAGCATAAGAATGTTGTAGAGCAGGCGTGTCAAACAGCACTCGCCAGGTGTGAAAATATTCCCCTATTTTCCCTCCCTTCTAATCGGAGAACGAGAAAAACAAAGCGAAAACCGATTCTACTAGCGCGTGCTACTGCAGTTAAGGAAGGGTGGACTCCTCTCTTCACACCCTGGGAGTGATGTTTGACATGCCTGTTGTAGAGTATAACTTAGAAGTACGGGGATTAGAAGAATGGGACAGCATAGATGAGATGCAGAGGAATGCTTTACTTACCAAATGCAACTATTAGGCACGTAGCTCAAATAGAACTTGGCAGAGTGCCAAATAACGAAAAGATTATAGAAAGAACAGAAGTATAACTTAGAAGAAAGACATTTGATAAAAGTCTAGAACATTAAGGGTAAGGCTTAACGCAGTGTTGCCAGATCTATTTTTAGGAAGGAGATCTGCTTATTTTTTGCACATCTACTTTTCTACTTTCGGTCAATTATAAAAATGCAAAATCTCCGTTTTTAAAAATACAGGAAAATCTACTTAATTTTATTTTTTTAAAGGCAATTTATAATTTCCTAATTGATAAATAGTGCAGTCATGTTCATTATTACGGTGAAGTCCCTTTCCCTCAGCCTATTATGAGAAACACAAGATAAGATTAAACTACTGCATAATGCCTATACGTCTTAAGGTACACATAATACGTTTGGACAAAAAATCCACAGTTTTTGGTGAAACACAATACTTTTTTTTGCTACGTTGATCTTTCAGTCAAATATATTTTTTATGGTACTCAAAATTTAAATTTGGATTTTACATCATTGTAAAATGTATTTTTTTATGTAAAAAAAGCAAATTTCTTGTAAACCTCATAGCAAACGCAATTTTTAACCAATCATCGTGATTCTTTTACCGAAATGTTTCTAATTACATGCAAAATGTTGTGAAGCACAATTGCTAACTTCCATTAACTTATCAAATATTTGTGATTTTTATTGCAAAATTGCCATTATTTTTAATTATACTTTTTTTTTTTTTTTTTTTTACAACTGAACATAATTTTTTTCTCAGAACATTTAGCTTCATAACATTCCTTGTTTTATTCTGATTAATTTGGTATATAAAGTTAGTGGTTCTCTTAATTTTTAGTATGTCATTTTTGATTCTGAATGTCACAAAATGTACATATTTTTAGTTTTGAGAAAACGAGGAAGTAAAGTTTATGGTATAACTGCAGTTCTGTACTCACAATTTAAACAGCTAGAACATCCCTGCTACATAAGTAGGACCCTCTTTCTCAATATTTCTATCTTCCTTGAGCTTCCTTCGGCCTCTAAGTTATCTTCTACGCTGCTTTTGTTCTGGGGTGCTGCTCTTTATACTGTGACATAGCCGTGACTCATCTGATTTCAGAACTCCTGACATTGTGTATTTGCCTGGTACAATTTTCATCCTGTGCAGGATCTCTGCTTCCACGGTGTTACCAAAGTTAAAATGCAATATAGCATCCATTATCCCCAATTTTAGGGTTTCTAGACCTAAATAGGTTTCTTTCCTACATCTTCACCAAATCATCCCATTAAATTGCTCATTGGCATTCTGTGTTAATCCATGTAGGCATTTGGATAGCATATTTGGATCACAAAGTCTTCCATACACAGGCTTGCATGCCTGAAGTATTTTCAGTGGTATTCCTGGTTTATGCTTATATGGATCAACTGGTTAGATTTGACAACAGATTTATAAGTTTTGGAATATTAGCCAAAATACAAGAAGAAACCTAAAAAAAAAAAGCACTCGATGCCACGCCCCCTTTTAGTTTAACAGCATCACACGGTTCCCTTTAAACCCTTCTAAATACAAAACTACGCATCAGATTCAAATAAATGATATATCATTTGAAAGCAGAAGAACAGAGCTAATAAATAATGCAAAAAAAAAAAAAAAACGAAAATTTTGGTCCAAAAGTGGCATTTCAAACGTATATATGTACCTTAAGAAACGAAAAGGGCTGCCCATCAACTTATCAGTCCTATGATTTACAAATAAGTCGCTATCGCTAGTGACTAAGAGCTTCAACCCTTCAGCAACTTCTCACCCCATCTCAGTTTATTATAAATATTGCCGTAGTAACGTGCGTCTTTCGCGTTTCACAGTGCACACAGTAGTGGTTTTCGTTGTGCTAAATTTATGTGAAGTGCTTAGTGACCATGAGTGAGGGACCAAGAAAAGAAGGCTAAGTACTCACAAACTTACAAATCCGAATGGGAACAATCCAGTAGTTTAAAGGGGTGGTTATTGAAAAGTAAAAAAAGGAGATTCGTTTGCATATTGCAAGTCTGTGGCATAGCCATTAATATCTATTGCTTCTGTAGGTAAAACAGGACTACAGGAGCCTACTTTGGTGTGCTGGGTGCCATGAACTTCCATTGGCGAGTGTTTAAGAACAAATTATTTTATGTTTTCAGGCCTAGATTTACGTTTTAGGGTAGAAATTTAAGCATCATAATGCTCGTCCCAATGCAGTGACTGATCAAAGAGGGGAGATAGATGGCAATCTGAGCCGGATAGTGGGAGGGGGGCGAAAGACGAAAAAAATCTTTGTTCAACACTTAAACTGTGATAAATAAGCTCTAAGTAAATCATATTACTCACAAGTTTCGCGTTCTCATATATACGGACGAAGGAGGGCCATGGTTCATTCCTGTTGCAATGTATTCGAAATTCTACTTTTGTTTCCTTTTTTATCCAGTTCGCGTCTACTTCTTTCGCTCCAACAAGAATGACAACACTGGCTTAACGAACGATGGATACGTAAACAGTAGCCGAAATAACTTGGAAAGTACCCGTAGATAATAATTAGGAGAGATAGGGAGAAGGGAAAGTAATGTGAATAACTATTGCAAGATGGCAAGAAATAAATCTGAAACATCTATTAAACTACTAGAATTGCAAATGTTATACTGATTCTGCAGATAACAATAAGCGATACAAGTGAAAATCACATGCAAATAATTCCCATGTTTCTTTCTTAAACTGCTAAAGAAGGAAAATGCATGTATTTGTGTACTATTAAACGCTTTACTTGTGTTTTAATTCTTATAACATTTAAAACTCTTTGCCTATTTTGAAAACAGGTTGCACAGAGAGAGAGCGAGGTTGGAAGTTGGGGAGACAGTGTGAGAGAAAAGAAAGAGGAGAGGGAGGAAGTGAGAGGAAATGCGAGAGATAAAAGACATGAACGAAGCTACTTTTTGCCTTTGTGAAACACTACCCCGGAACGTCACTACTGCCACCTCTTGAAGTTTCCTGTTACCCTAGTGCAGTTTGTGCTTTAGCGGGCGCCAACTCGATATCAGGAAACTCCCTTGGGTTAGAGCGCTAGCTGGAGTACCTTCTCACAAGTCCTGCTTGCTTGGTAATATCTGGGCCTCCTGAAAACCAACGGTAATGAAATGGTCCTCATGGTCCTCACTCAGCTGAAGGTGCATTTCAACTGTTTGTTAGTGGTATACGCTTGGTATATTGCCAGACAAACTTTAATGACTTTCCTTCCCAGAACGAAAGCTGGATAATGCAGTGCTTTTCAAGTAGCATTTACATATAGCGTGCAATGATTGAGGTTAGGTCATGGTCTCGAACTATGCCAGCACAAAGCTTCAAGGTCTTTGCAGTTGTTAATTCTTTTTCTCAGATACACTTTTACATTTACAATCTTGTTTCTCATACGTCCATCAATGTAGGCCTGAGAAGACGTTTTCAAAAAATAGTTTGCATTCATCTGACTTAAACAATGTGATAGCTCATTTTGGCTAAAATGTGGAAAAATTCTTCCTCACATTCGATTTCCATAATGAGGCATTAGCAACAACACATTTAAAAGAGATCTTTATGTATACGAGTGTTTTCAAAAATCGACGGATATAAAAAATGAAAATAAGTAAGCGCATACGCTGAACATTTTGTTATACGGATAAATAGGTAAAAAGGATTCAGCATTCATATACCTATAACTGAATGCATGTTTTTTTAAAGTTTAACGTGCTTTTAACCTGGTAGGTCATATCGGACGATGAATGAAATGGGTGATATTATCGCAAATGAGCCAAAGATCCATTGAGCTTAAAGTTACCATTTTTCTCAGCATAACGGAAAACTCCCTAATCAAGATTCGATCTCCGGAGCTCTTGAATCCGAAACGGGCATGCTAGCCGCACAGCGGGAGAGTAGACAAAGTAACAGAGAAGAACTATACCTTTGGATTAACTTGTATTGAATATTTAAAATTCGGGGAGTTAGATTAATTTGGAAGAGAGAAGGAAGGATGCGTTTGAATTATAATGCGAACAGAGATCATCCCCATATAGCTTGTCTGCCTTACATTAAGAGTCCCGAGTTCGATTCTTGGTTGGGATAAGTATTTCTACTAATGCAGGAGTTAGTTAACATGTACCTAAATGTAACTACATTTACTACAGCCTTGCTTCTAATATATTTGTTTTACCTTTAAATGTTAAGATTCCTGTTTTAATACTTGATATTTTCAAAATAGTTCGTCAATCATTTATTCACTATTTGTACTTTCACTTGTATGTAGTTATATTCTGATTCCACAATCAATATCCGCTTGATCAAAATTCTAAGGCTTTCACGGCCGGTGTCAATACTAGATGCAATAATATTAACCGGGCTTGTGGGCCGTGGTCTATTGGGTTCCTTCTTCTTCCCAAACGTTTCGTCTGCGACTACGGCAGACATCTTCAGTGGCGGCGAGGTCGAAGTTTCCTGGTGGAGATCTCAGCACCAACTGTGCTGGTCACCACCAGAGGTGCGGTATTTATGTCGGCGGCTGGAGGGGAAGTACGTTGTGATAGGTCCGGGTGGCCAGTGGGCTGGACTTGTACCAGTGGAGTACTACAAGGAGCTGGCGTCTGATTGGCTGGAGAGGGGTTCTGGATCTTTGTTTTTGTTAACGCTGTTTGCCATATTCTGTTGAGTTTAAGTCCTTCTTCTTTGCGATTGATATTATCTTTGTGCTTGTGAATTTCAATGGCTTCACGGAATAAGCGAGAATAGTAGTGGGATGTAGATGCCAGAATATCTGTGTTACCATATTGGATGATGTGTTCCCCTTCTTCGAGTATGGCATGTTCAGCAATTGCTGATTTTTCAGTTTGACCCAAGCGACAATTTCTTCTGTGTTCTTCAATGCGGGTTTTTATACTACGTTGTGTGGTTCCGATGTACACCTTGCCACACGAACAAGGTATTCTATATACTCCTGCGGTGGATAGAGGATCCCTGGGGTCTTTGGCGGAACGGAGTATGTTACGCAGGAGTATATAGAATACCTTGTTCGTGTGGCAAGGTGTACATCGGAACCACACAACGTAGTATAAAAACCCGCATTGAAGAACACAGAAGAAATTGTCGCTTGGGTCAAACTGAAAAATCAGCAATTGCTGAACATGCCATACTCGAAGAAGGGGAACACATCATCCAATATGGTAACACAGATATTCTGGCATCTACATCCCACTACTATTCTCGCTTATTCCGTGAAGCCATTGAAATTCACAAGCACAAAGATAATATCAATCGCAAAGAAGAAGGACTTAAACTCAACAGAATATGGCAAACAGCGTTAACAAAAACAAAGATCCAGAACCCCTCTCCAGCCAATCAGACGCCAGCTCCTTGTAGTACTCCACTGGTACAAGTCCAGCCCACTGGCCACCCGGACCTATCACAACGTACTTCCCCTCCAGCCGCCGACATAAATACCGCACCTCTGGTGGTGACCAGCACAGTTGGTGCTGAGATCTCCACCAGGAAACTTCGACCTCGCCGCCACTGAAGATGTCTGCCGTAGTCGCAGACGAAACGTTTGGGAAGAAGAAGGAACCCAATAGACCACGGCCCACAAGCCCGGTTAATATTATTGCATCTAGTATTGACACCGGCCGTGAAAGCCTTAGAATTTTGATGAATCGCCTCTACGGGGAGGAAACACATCCACGGATTCGGCGCCTAGAAGTGCTACGAGTAAGAAAATCACAACTACTTTGTTCACTTTGTTTTCTTTTACGTTGCCGTGATACTGGCATAATTCCTCGGTGCATACGACAAAAACGCGTCTTAACTACAGCTGCATCTCACCGTATTTACAACCGCACGGAACGAGCCCTTCTTCGGGAACGCATCCACCAAACCCGCCGAGAACTAGCCCACAACAACAAGGAACTTCTGTCGTTACATCTTCACCTCAGCCATAAGTTGAAAAAGGAACATTGGGATCACGTGGACAGAATCACGTTTGCTTCAATGGTCACTCACTACTACAGGACTACGGAAAGACACAAAAAGAAATATGAAGACTGCCTGAACTCTAGCGCAGAAAAGCAGTATCGGCACACTTCGAACAACAACAATGAAGTTTCAGCCTTCGCACAGACAAGCCGAACGGTCGTCAATTTGTCAGACCATCAACTGTCACCCGCAGAAGCTTCCGTCCTCTCAAAAGGTGGGAACTATGCCATCACACCCCATGTACTACCTATAGAGGAAATCATCTCCTGCATTGAAGCCGGTATTCGTGAATTGCCGTCAACTACAGCAGACCAAATACGCCTCGAATCTTCTAGAATTCTTCAGCGAGCTAAGCCACCTAAGAGCAATCTTTCTCTTCAAGAACGAAAAGCTCTTAAAAATCTTAACTCAAACAAGGAGATTATAGTACTGCAGGCGGACAAAGGAAACGCCACGGTGGTGATGAACCAACGTGACTACGAACACAAGGTGACTGAGCTTCTAGATCCGACCACCTACAAGAAGCTCTCCAGGGATCCAACAGGTCGCGTTCTTCGGAAAACCAATCAACTGATTAAGTCTTCGTCCATTCCACCCAGTGATCAGCTGAAACTAAAGAGGAGTGAAGCTTTACCTCCCAGACTTTATGGACTTCCGAAGATTCACAAGCCTGGCACACCCCTTAGGCCGATTGTAAGCGCCATTGGCTCACCTACGTACGCAGTTGCGAAATACCTCGAAAAGATGCTGCAACCTCACATCGGCAACACTGACACATACATAAAAGACTCCGCCCATTTCATTCAGAAACTCAAGACCATCAGCTTACAACCCAACGACTTACTTGTCAGTTTCGACATAACATCTCTGTTCACCATGGTTCCAGTCAATGAAGCCATAACACAGCTTAAGGAGATTTTTCCAGAAGACATTACGACGCTTTTCCACCACGTCCTCACGACTACGTATTTCCAGTGGAACCACGAATACTATGAACAGACAGACGGTGTAGCAATGGGAAGTCCTCTCAGTCCGGTTATCGCGAATTTTTACATGGAATTTTTCGAAGCTACTGCCTTGGATTCAGCACCGCTTAAACCTTCGTGCTGGTGGCGTTACGTGGACGACACGTTCGTCATTTGGAGTCACGGAGAATCAGCCCTGACAGAATTTCTGGATCACCTCAACAGCATCAATAAACAAATTCAATTCACCATGGAGAAGGAACAAGACGGCAAATTGCCCTTTTTGGATGTCATGGTAAACAGAAAACAGAATGGCACACTAGGCCACAAGGTGTACCGTAAACCGACCCATACAGACCGCTACCTTCACAAGAACTCCAACCACCATCCGAAACAAAAGCGTGCTATGATTAAAACTCTGGCAGACCGAGCTACACGCATTTGCGAACCACAAGTTCTACACCAGGAATTTCAACACTTAGAGTCAGCGCTCCACTCTAATGGCTACGCAAAACGAGAAATTAAGAGAGCATTACATCCTAGTAAAGGTCCCAACATCACAGAAACAGCCGCAAACAACAGGAAGGGCAAGGCCTTTTTACCGTACATCAGATCAGTCACAGACCGCATAGGCAAACTACTTAAACGCCATAACATTGACACCGTCTACAAGCCCACTAAACAGATTTGTAACATACTCCGTTCCGCCAAAGACCCCAGGGATCCTCTATCCACCGCAGGAGTATATAGAATACCTTGTTCGTGTGGCAAGGTGTACATCGGAACCACACAACGTAGTATAAAAACCCGCATTGAAGAACACAGAAGAAATTGTCGCTTGGGTCAAACTGAAAAATCAGCAATTGCTGAACATGCCATACTCGAAGAAGGGGAACACATCATCCAATATGGTAACACAGATATTCTGGCATCTACATCCCACTACTATTCTCGCTTATTCCGTGAAGCCATTGAAATTCACAAGCACAAAGATAATATCAATCGCAAAGAAGAAGGACTTAAACTCAACAGAATATGGCAAACAGCGTTAACAAAAACAAAGATCCAGAACCCCTCTCCAGCCAATCAGACGCCAGCTCCTTGTAGTACTCCACTGGTACAAGTCCAGCCCACTGGCCACCCGGACCTATCACAACGTACTTCCCCTCCAGCCGCCGACATAAATACCGCACCTCTGGTGGTGACCAGCACAGTTGGTGCTGAGATCTCCACCAGGAAACTTCGACCTCGCCGCCACTGAAGATGTCTGCCGTAGTCGCAGACGAAACGTTTGGGAAGAAGAAGGAACCCAATAGACCACGGCCCACAAGCCCGGTTAATATTATTGCATCTAGTATTGACACCGGCCGTGAAAGCCTTAGAATTTTGATGAATCGCCTCTACGGGGAGGAAACACATCCACGGATTCGGCGCCTAGAAGTGCTACGAGTAAGAAAATCACAACTACTTTGTTCACTTTGTTTTCTTTTACGTTGCCGTGATACTGGCATAATTCCTCGGTGCATACGACAAAAACGCGTCTTAACTACAGCTGCATCTCACCGTATTTACAACCGCACGGAACGAGCCCTTCTTCGGGAACGCATCCACCAAACCCGCCGAGAACTAGCCCACAACAACAAGGAACTTCTGTCGTTACATCTTCACCTCAGCCATAAGTTGAAAAAGGAACATTGGGATCACGTGGACAGAATCACGTTTGCTTCAATGGTCACTCACTACTACAGGACTACGGAAAGACACAAAAAGAAATATGAAGACTGCCTGAACTCTAGCGCAGAAAAGCAGTATCGGCACACTTCGAACAACAACAATGAAGTTTCAGCCTTCGCACAGACAAGCCGAACGGTCGTCAATTTGTCAGACCATCAACTGTCACCCGCAGAAGCTTCCGTCCTCTCAAAAGGTGGGAACTATGCCATCACACCCCATGTACTACCTATAGAGGAAATCATCTCCTGCATTGAAGCCGGTATTCGTGAATTGCCGTCAACTACAGCAGACCAAATACGCCTCGAATCTTCTAGAATTCTTCAGCGAGCTAAGCCACCTAAGAGCAATCTTTCTCTTCAAGAACGAAAAGCTCTTAAAAATCTTAACTCAAACAAGGAGATTATAGTACTGCAGGCGGACAAAGGAAACGCCACGGTGGTGATGAACCAACGTGACTACGAACACAAGGTGACTGAGCTTCTAGATCCGACCACCTACAAGAAGCTCTCCAGGGATCCAACAGGTCGCGTTCTTCGGAAAACCAATCAACTGATTAAGTCTTCGTCCATTCCACCCAGTGATCAGCTGAAACTAAAGAGGAGTGAAGCTTTACCTCCCAGACTTTATGGACTTCCGAAGATTCACAAGCCTGGCACACCCCTTAGGCCGATTGTAAGCGCCATTGGCTCACCTACGTACGCAGTTGCGAAATACCTCGAAAAGATGCTGCAACCTCACATCGGCAACACTGACACATACATAAAAGACTCCGCCCATTTCATTCAGAAACTCAAGACCATCAGCTTACAACCCAACGACTTACTTGTCAGTTTCGACATAACATCTCTGTTCACCATGGTTCCAGTCAATGAAGCCATAACACAGCTTAAGGAGATTTTTCCAGAAGACATTACGACGCTTTTCCACCACGTCCTCACGACTACGTATTTCCAGTGGAACCACGAATACTATGAACAGACAGACGGTGTAGCAATGGGAAGTCCTCTCAGTCCGGTTATCGCGAATTTTTACATGGAATTTTTCGAAGCTACTGCCTTGGATTCAGCACCGCTTAAACCTTCGTGCTGGTGGCGTTACGTGGACGACACGTTCGTCATTTGGAGTCACGGAGAATCAGCCCTGACAGAATTTCTGGATCACCTCAACAGCATCAATAAACAAATTCAATTCACCATGGAGAAGGAACAAGACGGCAAATTGCCCTTTTTGGATGTCATGGTAAACAGAAAACAGAATGGCACACTAGGCCACAAGGTGTACCGTAAACCGACCCATACAGACCGCTACCTTCACAAGAACTCCAACCACCATCCGAAACAAAAGCGTGCTATGATTAAAACTCTGGCAGACCGAGCTACACGCATTTGCGAACCACAAGTTCTACACCAGGAATTTCAACACTTAGAGTCAGCGCTCCACTCTAATGGCTACGCAAAACGAGAAATTAAGAGAGCATTACATCCTAGTAAAGGTCCCAACATCACAGAAACAGCCGCAAACAACAGGAAGGGCAAGGCCTTTTTACCGTACATCAGATCAGTCACAGACCGCATAGGCAAACTACTTAAACGCCATAACATTGACACCGTCTACAAGCCCACTAAACAGATTTGTAACATACTCCGTTCCGCCAAAGACCCCAGGGATCCTCTATCCACCGCAGGAGTATATAGAATACCTTGTTCGTGTGGCAAGGTGTACATCGGAACCACACAACGTAGTATAAAAACCCGCATTGAA
The DNA here is from genome assembly GCA_030765045.1 of Tenodera sinensis. Taxonomy (NCBI): domain Eukaryota; kingdom Metazoa; phylum Arthropoda; class Insecta; order Mantodea; family Mantidae; genus Tenodera; species Tenodera sinensis. Next base: position 33,009,565 of record CM060969.1, on the reverse strand, counting down.
GAACACAGAAGAAATTGTCGCTTGGGTCAAACTGAAAAATCAGCAATTGCTGAACATGCCATACTCGAAGAAGGGGAACACATCATCCAATATGGTAACACAGATATTCTGGCATCTACATCCCACTACTATTCTCGCTTATTCCGTGAAGCCATTGAAATTCACAAGCACAAAGATAATATCAATCGCAAAGAAGAAGGACTTAAACTCAACAGAATATGGCAAACAGCGTTAACAAAAACAAAGATCCAGAACCCCTCTCCAGCCAATCAGACGCCAGCTCCTTGTAGTACTCCACTGGTACAAGTCCAGCCCACTGGCCACCCGGACCTATCACAACGTACTTCCCCTCCAGCCGCCGACATAAATACCGCACCTCTGGTGGTGACCAGCACAGTTGGTGCTGAGATCTCCACCAGGAAACTTCGACCTCGCCGCCACTGAAGATGTCTGCCGTAGTCGCAGACGAAACGTTTGGGAAGAAGAAGGAACCCAATAGACCACGGCCCACAAGCCCGGTTAATATTATTGCATCTAGTAATATCCGCTTGTCTTGTACAAATGCACGTTTATCTGTTAGTAATATTAACAACAGTGATGATGGTGATGATGATAATAGTAATAGTGATAATGATATGTCTCTCATTGTGAATGTCCATGAATTTTGCCGAGAACGTTTGTATTGATCTGGTACTGCAGTTGCAGAACCTGCTGTTATGTGCGCTAGAGTAGCCAGCCGAACTGCTCCGAACTGAGGGATACCACGTGTTGCTTGCCATCTCCTAGCACTTTCTCTTCTCCTAATACTCAGCGTGGCTTGTGGGACCATGAACAAGCGTACCAAGTCGCACAGAGAGCGTTGTACGAGTGCATACAAGAGTGTCATGCGTTCACACAACCTGAAAACTTTGTGGCTTGGAATGCCAACACTTTCATCGTTTCTGGAGCACTAATTGGATCCCTTAAAACTTTTCACACTCTCAGAATGGCATACTCATATCCTCCTAAAGAGAAATAAAGAATTAAAGAAATGACTCTTGAATAGGGGAAAGATCAGTGAATATTACAAAACCTCATAGCTTTTTATTAGGTATCATCATTTGAAATCTTGCTATTCTTTATGGTCAAGGAGAACCTAGGACATCTTTCAAAAATCGTTCACTCATTTATGATAATTGTATGCGGGCGCCTTTCAGGCAATTTAAGGTCTTATAGATACTTTTCTTATTCATAAATCACAATCAAATGTAATCGATAGTTTTAAAGTACCTAATAAGATACCTTTTTCTCCTACATACGTTTTTGTATTTCTATCTCTGCTTCGATGCGACTAGAAAGGGAGGGATTAAGAAAGCCTATTCTCACGCATTTTCTTGTTCACTATTGGCGATTAGTGCAAACTGTAAAAAAGGGGAGATTTAGTGATCTGTGAATTCAAAATATAGAAGTATAGGCTCGCGGCAGCCAGTGCTGCCACCGGGATTCCCATCTCTAGGGTAATTTTGGTTACACGAGACTGCGGAGCGACTTCTCGATAACTCTGTACATACATACAGTAGATAGGTATACCAAAAAGGAGGGAGGGGGCCATCGCTCTTGCATTGTTGTCCCTTTCACTTATACTTTTTCTTAGGTCATTTAATTGAGCTTTCTAATTCATGCTCGTTGTTATTAGATAATTATTTATCGATCTTCGATCTCGAAATAATTATCATGGTGACAAGCGTTCATTACGACCGTCTCCGAAACGCACCTGACTCTGGCGCGGAGGACCCGGGTTCCATTCCCAGTACCGGCGTGGGGATTTTTTCCCCCACTGGGAGGTTTGACACGGGGTGCACTCAGCCTCGTTAGGTCCCGGAGGGCTAATTGAGGAGCTACTTGATGAAGAAGTAGCGACCCCAAGTCGTGAAGGCCGCATAACTGTCCGGGAGGGCTCGGGCGCTTGTCAAGTCCCACCCTCCAGTACTGCATCCCACACATGACGCCTGTGGTGGGTAGAGGTGGAGGATACAGCGGCCGGGCGGTAAGTCTTGGCCCTTCATGGGCTGTTGCGCTGGGGTTTTTTAACAAGCATTCATTAAGTTCAATCAAATTACCTGAAGCTATCGGCATTCGTGGTGTTTCTAAACGTAGCTTTTAGACTTGCAGAGCCCCTTGGGCCTTACCGAGGAGGAATAAGAGGAGGGTGTATACTATGGGTATGTTATTTATTTTCTTTAGTTTATAGCTGCATTTGTACTTATACAACAACTTTTTAGTGATTGAAGAGTGAAAAAACACCAAGCTACTCATCAAATTGTTTATAATTGCATGATTAAAATTAAATGATTAAGACTCTACTTTGTAAAGTAGAGAAGTATTGTATTCCACCCAAAAATTCGTTGTTGAGGTTTCATCGGAAATATGTTTTGAGGTCCCCTGAATAAAAAAAAAACTTTTAGAAAAAGGCCCGTGTGTGTGTATGTGTGTGTGTATGTGTGTGTGTGTGTGTGTGTGTGTGTGTGTGTGTGTGTGTGTGTGTGTGTGTGTGTGCGCGCGCCTATGTGTGTCTGTCAGTCTGTGGGCAGCATAACTCAAAAACTAAAAGTCGGTTAAAAACCATTTCGAAGATCCACCAAAACACACACTCAGTATTTCGGCGAACATTAAAACATGTGAAGGCATTTCAATACAAAAGTTTGTGAAAGCGAATCCTGGCTGTGCGGTTGTAAAGCTTTAAACAACTGTTTTGTTCGTCTTTTCTTTTTTTAAATGAAAAGTGCGTCTGGAATTCAAGGTGCTATGAACATTTAAGTAACACTTACAAGGCAGGAAAAAAAGGCCTATAATCATATAATATGCGAAAAACAACTGAACATGTCAGGGATACCTCCAAGAATAGCATTTTCATTGAATAATCAGTATGAGCTCTCAGATGGACAGCATAACAATGAAATGGACAAGAACAGAGGTTTACTTTCTCATTTTGTACGGATTATATGTTCTCTTAGAAAATAGGTAGTTGATTTTTATGGTCACAATGAGAAAGAAGGATTTTCAAACAAAGGAAAATGCCATACATATTGAATATTAAAATGAATTAATATATGACACCTGCCTGAAAGAGCACTACCGAAAGTCGACTGTTTTTCTTCCAGCTTCACCTGACTGATTTGACCTGAAGTATGAGTGCCGTCGCAAGGCATGAAATTAAGAAGAAAACTTATGATGCCTTCTTTGTTTCATTGATATTAGATGAAACTCCTGAAAGCAATAGTGAAGAACTGCTCGCTACCGTTCGTTACAGCAATGCTTACAGAAATATGAATGTAAAGTAGCAGTTTCTTAGCGCCTAAAATACCTATTTTATCAATGGAAACTTATTTATAAATTTTAGAACCTAACAGTGCCCATTTTACCATTTCTGTTGTTTCATTAAGTAACAATGCAAAATTAAGTCTTGATATCCTGTGGTTGGTTTGTTCAAATCCTTTGTAAGTTTGGTTGTAATTTGAGGCAATCTGGGAAAAAGACTGCATTATTTTTGTTATAGAAAGAGTTGCCCCTCTGAGTCTCCATTGTTCTTTTTGTGTTCAATTTATATAGATACATACATATTGCTTTTAACATCTAAAGTCATATTGATGGTTTTTTATGTTTGGAACAACCATAATGTTCACTCGGTAACAGTAGTGTTAATCTTTGGGTTGTTTTACTATTGGTTGTTGCAATAAATTCACACACACACACACACACACACACACACACACACACACACACACATACACACACTCACTCACACTCTCATGGTTAAAGAAAAATTCTCAGTTCCAGCCAGGAATCGAATCCGGAACCTCTGGATTTGAAGGTTAGCATGTCAAGGTATATATGTTATTCTTTGGTATTGTTTGGTGACTGCAGTACGGCAGAAATCCCATTTAAACAGTAACGAGGGTTAGTGACATATTTCAAATTGTTTCGCGACTCACACACTTACCTACCTTGTTCTTTGATATTCACAGTTCGCAAGATTTCCCCATGCTTTCTCTGTTGTTGTTCAAATGTGTTTCAACGCGTTCTCTTACGTTGTTATTCTTACCAATTTTGAAAATAAAATGTTGGGTTATGGCTCTATATCAGTTTTAGAGCGTTTAGATCACAATGATCACTGTACGGTGTGATCCCACTGTGATCTATTAAATTTTGAACTTTATAAGGCAATATTTTGTATATACAACCACGAATTTATGATTTAAGACATAATAAAATGTTTATAGACATAACAATTTAATAAATTTGTTGTTTAATTGCTGTGCAGTTTTTAATACTAACTAATTAATGCATTTTTAAGCATTAATAAACTGGAAATACGTTTTAAATAAAATCAAATGTTGAACTTGTGGAAACCGTATATAAAACTATATTTTTATAATTTTAGAGTCTATTTTAGGTAACTAAAACTTGATTTTTAAAGGCCTAAAAGTGCGAGGTCTATAATGATGAAGAAGAGTAGATACTTACTGGCTGAGGTTATCCATCATCTTATAATCTCCTCCGGAAGTGTTGATCTTGGAAATAATGCCAGGTTGCAGCTTGTTCATCAGCTTGCACAGCAGAATACCGTCCCGCAAAGCATCCTCATAGGGAACTGGAGGAAATCTCTCCCCAGTCACAGCTTCGATCCAAGCCTGAGCCTCTCTTTCTTGCTCAGGCTCGCGCTTTCCAGCAACCTGCAAATATAGTTATTATCCTATACCAGTCATGAAAATTGGCAAATGTAAATGTAGCGCAGTCGGTAGCGCGCTTGCCTCTGGCGCGGAGGATCCGGGTTCGATCCCCGGTACCAGCATGGGGGTTTTATCCCCTCTGAAAGGTCTGGCACGGGGTGCACTCAGCCTCGTTAGCCCCCGGGGGACCAATTGAGGAGCTACTTGATGGAGAAGTAGCGGCCCCAGGTCTAGAAGACCGCATAACTGGCCGGGAGGGCTCGGGGCGCTGACCACGTCCCACCCTCCAGTACTGCACCTCAACAATGACGCCTGTAGTGGGCAGAGGTGGGGGACGCAGCGGCTGGGCGGTAGGCCTTCATGGGCTGTTGCGCCGGGGTTTAGTTTAGTTAAATGTAAATGTTATTTCAAGGAGAAAGTTTTTATGCTATCCATTTTACTATACACCGTATACACCGTATTTTACTATACACTGAGAATTGTATTTGGGAGGAATTTAGGGCAAAAGCCTTATGCCGATCAATCTTATTAGGATGTTCAATAATATTCCGTGGTATCGTTTTCGAGTGTTTCCCTAATGGACCTTTGAGATTCTCTGCAACTGCCTGTCGGACTTGCAGAAGTCCTGGCGGACAATAAACAAACGGTTGAAGAGTTAGAAGTTTTTAGTAACGACACACATGAATCTGAGAATTTACAATTTTAACTATGGAAATTTGATACTTTTTCGACGTTTTTATAACTTTGTTTTAATTCTGACTTCTGCCTTTTTGTTTGGTATATTTATGTATATTTATTTATTTTTCCTTTTACTGGTACTATTTTATATTGACATTTATCTCTGGCTTTTGCCATAATCAGTTTTAAGGGCGCTGATGACCAAGTAGTTGAATACCCTTAAAGAAAATCAATTTCAATTCGTTTTCGACGAATCCAAATGTCTACTACAACAAACAGCTGTAAAACTAAGGTGAAGAGTACAGAAGGAAAATCTATGGCTGCAAGCGAACAAGAAAGTCTAAGACCATCTACTAACTTCTCTCAATATTAAATCCAATTAAAACCTAAATGTGTCGTAATATGACCTAACAGGTTAAAGGGTACTACACACAAAAACAAAAGGATATTTGTGTTTGAAACTTGCAGTCTGTCACCTATGAATGATCATTAAAGGTTTACCGAGGAACATAAATTGGAAGCCGTGCCAGCTGGCGACCGAATGTCTTTTGTTTCCGCGTGGCTGGTAGTGCAACTTCAACCTACACACACCTTGTCATGTTTTAGTTCCACTAGCCAAGATCGCATGTAATCTCGGACACTGCAGCATTTTCAATGGAAAGTGCCCAACGCCACATTCCAGGACCCTGACCCTCTTGACAATACTGTATATTACCTGTATCTCAGAATAAATGTCACCGCCATCCTCCCAATTAATTCAACTGTTGTCATCAACAGTTGCAGCTGGTATGTGTAAATAAAACTGTAATCAAAAGGTTTTATCTTTTTACTTTCTCTACTGGTAAGTAGGGGAAGTAAATTTGTATTCCACCCAAAAATTCGATGTCGAGATTTCACCGAAAATACATGTTTTGAGGCCCCCTGAATCCAAAAAAAGCATTTTTAGAAAAAGGTCCGTGTGTGTGTGTGTCTGTGTGTCAGTCTGTCAGTCTGTCAGTCTGTGGACAGCATAACTCAAAAACAAAAAGTCGGTTAAAAACCAAAGTTGGTATTTAAGTTTAATGTCTTTCAAGGATGTGACACGAAGATTTTGAAGAAAATACATGGAAAATTTTTCGAAAATTTTGATTTTCTTGAAAATGGCTCTAACGATTTTGATTAAAATGTCATATGTTTGAGATATTTTGATGACAAATGAAATGTATACCTATCTTGAATTTTCTGGCTATAGCCCCTGTAGTCGTATTTACTCTGGACGATTTCTGCATAACTGGTAAACCGTTAGAGATAGACCAAATTATAGTATACAAAAAATGTAGATCTTGCTAAAATACACAATTTATGTCTCAATAAATTTTCTTGTAGGGTGAACCATTTCGGAGATATTCCTTGTTATGTGTGTGAGTTTCGGAAAACTTGGAACTTTCGTGAAATGGGTCATCGTTGTTCATTTTTTTATATGTTACGTGTACAAAGAGAACGGAATCTCAAAGCTTTAAAAGATTTGACTATCGCACAAAGCCTACTGTATTCCAATATTCCCCTTGCACCTACAAGGAAATAAGCAATAAGATAATTTGTACAAATGTTTATTTTAACTAACACGAAGAAGATATAGGAATAAGAGTTTGTAAGAATGGTTAGTACAAGAGTAGAGAAAATCATGTGAGTGCAACACATCAGATTTTTTAATTTCCATGCGCAACTTGCATTAAGGTGGATTTACAGACGTGTGTTATTAATGCTGGAATAACTGCTGTGAAACAGTCTGCAATTTACATTAAATCCTACTTGGATAATGTGGTACCTTAAGAACTCTTTGCAAGGAGAAGTTCATTATGGGACACGAAAAAAAAAGTATTGTGATACATGCTCTAACCACTTCTACAACACTTTTTCACAAGTTTATTCTTTTTTCTTCTGCTTGAAATCTGGATAGACAACGGGATACAAGAGACTGAAGAAGAAATCAAACGTTTAAAAAAATCCGACGTATTGCACTCGCATGACTTTCTCCACTCTTGTACTAACTATTCTTATAAACTCTTATACATCTAACTTCATGTTAATCGAGACCAATATTTGCAGAAATTATCTTATTATTAATTTTCTTGTGGACAGAAGAAGATTACAGTAGGCTTTGAGCGATAGTCAAATCTTTTAAAGCTAGTCGCTATAAGGAATTCCTTTCTCTTTGCATGGCTAAGAGATAAAAAAGCGAACAACGACCTTCCATTTGAAAAAAGTATAAGTATTACAAAACTCACACTAATAACAAGTAGTATCTCTAAAATGGCTCATTCCAAAAAAAAAAAAAAAAAAAAAAAAAAGTATTTTGACATAACTTGTGTGTTTTAATGAGACCTACACTTTTTGTATTGTAAGGTTTCGTCTATCTCTTACAGTTTACCATTTGTGCAAAAGTCATCAAGAGTAAACAGGCTACATAAGGTTTTGCTAGAAAATTCAAGATACATTTCATTTGCCATAAAAATATCTAAAACGTATATATGTTAATCAAAATCGTTAGTCATTTTTGAGAAAATCAATATTTTCGAAAAATTTCCCATTTAAAGGGTAGTTTAGGGTGGAGAAATTTTCTTAAAAATCTTTGTGTCGCATCCTTGAAAGATATGAAACGTAAATGCCAACTTTGGTTTTTAGCCGACTTTTTTAGTTATGTTGTTCACAGACAGACACACATACAAGACACGTACACACACGAAACTTTTTCTAAAAATGTTTTTTGGATTTTGGGGTCCTCAAAACATATATTTATGGTGAAATCTCAACATCGAATTTTTGGGTCGAATACTTACCCCTACTTACTATACGAAGTAAAGACAATAAAAATGCAGCATTTCTCGCATAAGACGCAGATATACCTGCTTTTTCTTTGTTTTGTGAGCTAATTTGTTTAGCGATTATGGAGCCGATCACTAAATTGACACTGTAGTTGGCACATTTACTTTATTTTCTGTTTCAACTGAGCCTCTGCTAGAATTTTTATTGAATTAACACTGAACCGAAGCTTCAAACGGATTCATGATAACGGTTTAGTTTTTTTCTGCAAGTGATATAGACTTTGAATTGTTTACTTCATATTTGAAGTAAACTTTTCAAATATACGCACGTTCTTCCACAAATAAGTGACACACCATATTCACTGTAGTGATAGAAGCACCTGACTGACTAGATTCAAGCAGCAGACATGGCAACAATGCATCTCAAAAAACTAAAATATGCATCTTGAGCGGGAATTGGCGGACCGAAGTCCCACTATGAAATGTTAAATATATTTTAATCTCGCTTGGTATAAATTTTTTATTTGCCTCTAAAACGTAAAACAGAGCAATTATTTTAATTATTTAGATTTATTGATCCTGGATAGGAATATGGCGGTACCAATACTGGTTGTCTTGGAGAAAATGCGTATAAACAAACTGAAACTGCAAGCAAGTAACATAAGAGTAAATTGAAATGTTTACGGAAAAGGGAGAAATATTTATTCGTGAAGACGTTCTAAAGACTGCGCAGAATGCAGTGAATTCATTCATCCCTAAAGTTTGATTTCCTATATATACCAAGTGCCCACTCCACTTCTTACAAGCTTTATTTACCAGGGAATAAACTCATTCCTATTTATGCTACTATTGTCTAACATTATGAATTACAGATTGTAAATTGTCGTAATAAAATACGGCAATTTACATGAGGGTAAAGTGTAAAGCAAAGCACAGTGTAAAGCAAAATAGTTTTGTAATAGGGTCCTTAAATCACTGTGACGCCGGCTGGCAGCCGCCGTCAAAGAGGTCCTCAAGGTCAAGCTACCTCATATCACTGCTTGTAAATATGCAGCCAGACGACAATATAACGGTCAGAGCAAAGACCACTACGAGCGCGGCAGAACAACCCGATTCCAGACTGTTCGAGAAACTTTTCTAGTGCTGGCTTGTTTAGAAAACGCGGATTTTAAGAAAAATCCGACCTACGTCATTCTCGGCCATATAACCGAATGCAGTGTTGGGAGAAGCGAGTCGTTAAATGTTGAATGAGACAGCTGTTAGCAGTTAGTTTTAAGTGTGTGTGTGTGTGTGTGTGTGTGTGTGTGTGTGTGTGTGTGTGTGTGTGCGTGTGTGTGCGTGTGTGTGTGTCTGTGTACAGCCAGTGCTGAGAGAGTTTGAGCATCGTCAGAGACAGTTGTAGACATTTAATCGTCACGTCAGAGTTGTTTGTTGTGTGAAGTATTTTTAGTTAAACCTGTTTGAATGAGTGAGTGTATCGCCGGAAGCAGTTTGTGAGACAGAGAGAAGAACTGAAAGACAGTGAAGCACGTGTCAAGGTTACCATAGGACAAACAGCTGTGAGTTGTAAGGTCACAACGAATTGTAGATTATGTTGACTGTAACAAAGTGAACCGTGTTCTTGTGGTTCCAATTTAAGTCAAATGAAGCGATAGAAAAAGTAACTGGACTTGTCATTCGTCGCACTTATATCAGGAGTGGGATATCATACATTGTCATTTGCTACATTATTTAATAATCCATACATTTTTATTCGGCGGATTCCTCTTCTTGCATTTAGGAGGAATCCGAGAAGCGTTGATTAAAATCTCTCTGTATAAAATTGGCGAGCTTTATGAAATGAATGTATAATGCATGAGTTTAGTACAATGATAACTATACTATAAATTGTCTTCATGTCAATGGTATAAATAAATGAGTTACTATGGACTATGATTGTGTGTTAAAGAAGGCATAATGCGAACATAAAAAGATGGATGTTGGACGACTAGAAGTCTAGTTTCAGAAATTAAATAAAGGGAGGTAGCAATGAATGCGCTACTGTGATTAAAGTCAGTTTCTAGAAGCGATGAAACAAACGATAGTTTATGTGACATAACGGATAAACGTGTTTAACCTATTGCTGAGGCAGAGTAATTAATAATAATAATCACTAAGGGGTGTTACACAGAGGTCACCATCATCATCCGGCCGCTGCGTCCTTCAGCCGCAGCCAAGGTCACGGAGGAGTGCAGGTTAGGGTGGCGAATAAATAATAATAACAAGAATTCCTAGGACATGTCTTTTATGCAGAGGTTACCCTCATTACCCGACCGCTGCGTCCTCCAACCGCAGCCAAGACCACGGAGGAGTGCAGGTTGGGTCGGTGAATATTAATATAATTTTTAAAACACTATGTTTCATTTCGCTGAAAAGTGACTGAGGAGTGCTTTTTACGTACTGAGTATGGCGTTTTCTGACGTGTACTTGACCCACAAAGCTTGGGCTTAAGTTTTCCTTAATCGAGTAAAACGCAAGTGATACCTACGTTGCAAGTGCATGGGTGGTGAAATTTTGGTTAAGTGTGAAAGATTGAGGCGTCTCTATTTCTGCGATACAACGTAATGAGGGGAAGGGCATGTTGCCCAGTGAAACAGGTGCGTCCGCTCGTCCATCGCCAAGACGCCTCGCTACTTGCCTTGACACTGGCATGGAGATGGCGTCTGATAGCGACTTCACTTCACTCAACACCGCTATATACAGATGCTCTTCGGGATGGTTCAACCACCTACAACATCCTTGCGTCATTCACCTTGCCCCTTAGACCCACAACTAAAATTTAAGTCTAGTAATACATCGTCGTCCTTTTCTATTCATCCTCCTCCTCCTTCGGCTTCATCTTCTTCAAAGTTTAGACCTTGGTCTCTTCAGTTTTCAAGTTTTCCTACCCCCACCCTTGTGGAAATTAAAATTAAATTTTTTTTTTGTTATTTAACGACGCTGTCAATTGCCAGGATAACATCAGCGTCGCCGGTATGCCGGGAATTTTGTCCCGCAGGAGTTCTTTTACATGCAAGTAAATCTACTGACATGGAGCTGTCGTTTTTAAGCACACTTAAAAACCATCGGTCTGGGCCGGGTTTGAACCCGCGACCTTGGAATCAGTAGGCCAGCGTCTAACCAACTGAGCCACCCAGACCGACACCCTTGTGGAGGACCTAGCGAGATGGCTCAGGAGGTAACGTTGAAGCTCACATTTGGTAAATATTGGATTTGATCTCCATTGGAGCGGCCACCCTGAACTTGGCTTTTTCGTGGTTTCCCCACCCGAACCTGTTCGTGAGAATACGGGCAGGGGGGAGGGGGGGCAAAGAAGGACCGGCCGGGTGTGTTCCATCTGGAAATTTATGGAATACTTCCTATACCAAAATTCTGGCCGCGGGTTTAAAATTCTCCCCTGTTTCTAATTCAAGTTTAAATCGCTTTTGGAGCGAAGACTCAAAATGTTTCTGAAATAAAGCCTTGATCGGAATATTTGGGACCAATGGAATATGTCACGAGATTGGGGACAAATCTATTACGAGATGAACAAACACAAAACATATTTTATACGTATTTTAACCCGCTAATTGAATGAATGAAACAAGGGAAATTGTACTGATATTAACCCGGGATCCATAGGACTTATCTCTATTTTATAATCATCTAGAATCAAACTGAAGGGGCGGAACTCCTCCTAAACTTTATTCAAACTCAAGATCTTTCGAATGTGATGCAGACACGCCAAGAAGATGGGCATACATACTTACATACACACTACGTACACACACACACACACACACACACACACACACACACACACACACACACACACACATACACACGCATCTGTCCCTGTAATGGAGGAGAACAAAAAACACATCACATTTTATATAACTGCACAAATCTAGAGGACCAAAAGAAAACATTCAGAAGAAAAATAATTCCAACAAGAGTATAATGGCCACTAACTAAAACAGAAATTGTTAAAAATTATTTTAAAGAATATGTCCAGCATGAAAATTCAATTGATCTAAGGAAAACTAATTGAATTGTATAAATATATTTGTTTATTTATGATATTAATTAATATTTGAAGGTTAGTTTACCTTAGGCAGGCACACACAGACACACAGACATACCCAGACACACACACACAGACAGACACAGACACACACATACAGATATATTACCTCTTCATAATAATAGTGCAGATGAGACTGGTTATTAGACTTGTGGAAATATCAACACAACTAGTCTCCAAAGTTGTAGGCAAGTAATATTTTGTACACATTTTATGGTGGAATTGGTTGTTTCTATTATTATTTTGTGATTGATAAACCTGTGTAGTTCGATTATCGTGGCCAAGATTAATGCTGTTCGGAAGGGCATTTCTCACCTGTCAAAAGACCAAACATTGCTTGCTATTTTCAGCTACGCGAAATGTTAACTCTCTGAACATCCGCTTGCTATCCAAAGTAATCGTGACTTCATCTGGCACACGACTTCGCTGCAACTTGCTAAGTTTCTTTCATAATCAGTAGGCTGCAAAATGTGTGTTAGGCCCACATCCAACTCTGCAGGAGGTTACACACTGTTTCAACTGCAAGCTTAATTAATCATGCAAACATTTGCAGACTTCAAGTAGCATATTTCGTACACCAGAACTACTTATAAAAAATCTGGTGTGTTGTACTCATATGCTTTTCTCTACTCTCTCTGTCTCTTCTTGCAAACGATTCTTGCAATAGTTATTTATGTAACTAGTGTATAATCTGACTGACTGTGACACAAGTATGTGTTTAGCGCGTAAGTGAAGGTAATCACAGATGTATGACGTAATATGGTTGTTAAGCAGATGTTTCATTTGTTTCAACACTTACCTACAGAGGAAAATGGAAGGTTATGATACAACTATTGAAAATATGGATTGTATTTTGAAAGAAGACAAACGCGCTGAGAATTTATTAATTCCAGAAAAAAGATGTTTACGAAAATTAATATGAAACGTTTTTGTGGATGGAGAAACGAAAAATGTGCTAGTTTGAGAGAGTGAGGATTTAAATTTTGTTGTAGGCACATTGGAGAAAATTATGTTGTGGCTGTGATAATGCCATTGATATATTTTGCCATAGTAATTGCGTCATTCATTTTGTGGGACTAGTGCCACAAAGAGGGTAATTTCGCACGATTTATGCCGTCATAATAAGTTGTGTTAAGCTAGGATTGCATAAAACGTTACTCTTCTGTCTAGTTCTTGTTAGTTGAGATAAACTTGATTGCACATTGACACATTTCTTTGTAGGTAAAATAAAGATATACCTACAGGCTAAAGTGATCGTCAGATTTTTAAAAATCGAGTCGCTTTGAAATGCCATGTTCTTTGAATTATCACGAGAAGAAACAAATAGCAGCTTACTCCTTCAAAAAAGGTGTCTGAAAGTTAATACCAATAACAAACAAATATCTCGGAATAGTGAACGCTACAAAAATGTATTTGACATGAACTGTATGATGCATCTAAATTCCTTGTGCAGCAAGATTGTGTCTATTTCTTCCGATTTACCAATTACAAAAAAGGCAATCAGAATAAAGAAGACTTCACACAGTATTTACAGAAAGTTGAAGGTATACATGTTATTCGTCATGAAAATATCTTTTAATCTAAATATTAGTTATTTTTGAGAAAAATCAAACACATCAACTTGTTTTCGAAGTGAAGTGAAAATTTTGTTTTAGAGTTATGCTGCTACTGCTCTCTCTCTCTCTTATACCAGTTAAACAAAAGTCATCCAGAGTAAACAGGACTACGTAGGCTATAGTAAGAAAATTCAAAATATACATTCCATTTGGCATAAAAATATCTCCAACATATGGCACTTTTAATAAAAGTGTTAGAACCATTTTTGAGAAATTAAAAATTTTCGAAAAATTTTCCATGTAAACGTTGGATTAGGATGGACGAATTTACTTCAAAATCTTCATGTTGCATTCTTGAAAGATACTAAACTTAAATACCAACTTTGGTTTTTAACCGACTTTTCGTTTTTGAGATATGATGTACACAGACACGCACACACATGCGCGCAGAAGCTTTTTTCTAAAAATACTTCTTTGGATCCAGGGGGCCTCAAAACATATTTCCGGTGAAATCTCGACATCGAAATGTTGGGTGGAGCACAATACTTCCCTATTTACTATATGTAGTAGAGAAAATAGAAACGAAATAAAAATATTTGCAACTGTCATCCAATGTTTACTTTTTATGGTAACAAACGATCAGCGACAGTGGAATGTGTCAACATTTGCAGGAAGTTTATCCTGTATTTGAATTGGTTCTATATTTGTTATGTTTGGAACTGAAGTTCTACACTTTCAGTATACACTGTGTGGACACTGTGTCACCTAAATGAACACTGTAACCTTTGACGCAACCTAATTTATTGGGGATTGTTAGGTTCACACAAGAAGTATATAAATTTGGTGACGCAAGAGTGGACGTCTGGTGTTGCAGGACTTCCTAAATTATGACATTTTATGTATGATGTGACCACTGCCAAGATGAGATAGTGCCAGGGATCTAAATTCGGTTTCACGACCGAGTTTTGGTGTTAACAGATGTGGTTATTTACCATTACTTGTGCACAGGAAAGGATCAGTTTCTTATTCTCTTATCTTATGTCGTAAGTTAAGTAATGCTATCTCTAATAAATAGAACTAATATGCAGCAAACGTTATCATTATATGCACTAACAACTTCTAATATGCGCACTTAAATGTAAAAATAACGTTGTTCAATTCACGTGATTTTCTATACCTATTATCGTTTATTTTTATGTAAATTTCACAAATTATTCTTGCAAAACTTTTTCAGAAATAATTACTTCCATTACACATTTCGTTTTAGATACAAAAGATATAAAGGAAACCGAATCGATAGTCAGATGTTTAAAAAACGGGGCGCTATAAGCTGGCTTAGGAATTCCATACGATTTCCATGACATGTGAAACAACTGAATAGCGACAGTAACTTAAAGATGACTAAATATTGACAAAATAAAACCAAAAGCAATGGATATCCCAAAAATGGTTGACGACACAAAAAGCTATTTGAAATATGTTGTACGTTTTAAAGAACTTTACATTTTTATATGCAGTGCGTTTTTGTCTACCTGTTATGTTTACCAGTTATATACTATAATTAAAAATTCCTTCCAAATGAAGATGATTGCATATACTACCCCAAGAACATTCAAGATAATACTTTTAATTTTACATTAAACACATAGTGTTTTAATAAAAATTGCTAAAGCAAGTTTTGAGAAAATCAAAAGTTCGAATAATCTTCCAGGGAGCGTTTTCTAAAAGTGCTTTTTTATTCAGCGATCTCAAAAAAGTATATTTCGGATGAAGTCTTGACATACAAAACCTTGGAATACAAAACCTTCTCTCCCTACTAGGTGCTGGTACAGAAAGTAAAAATGATGGACTTATATATTTATTAAACACTTAAGGGTACACCGAAGTGAAAAGGTGATTTTCCAAAGTATTGAAGTTAGAGGCTTAATTATTTTCATTGGCGTTTCCAGCAACTAAAGAAATTAATTCCAATATCTGATCACAATCTTTATATATTGATTAATTTATGTAAATTTTATTGGGTATAATCAAAAACTATCTCCTCCAACAATGTTGAATTACAAAGTTGATTTTTTAAAATTATATCTGTTATTACTCTTGTAACAAGTTAAAGGGTGTAAATTTTCATACGATGAATAGTTTTTGTTAAAAAAAATGTTATTACCACAAAGTGTAAAAATGTCATAAACAGTGCATTACTATATTAATTATTTTTTTAAAAAACTTATAACCAATATCAAAATTGCAAACGGACATTTTAGTACCTACCCTTATTCTGAACTATGTTGGAAAACACGTTTAGATCTCTAGCTAGATTTTTGTGGGAGAAGATAGATTTTAATATGAGAAAGTAACAAAAAAATTGTTTTCAATTCAATTCAAAACTGGAATTTGGGTTTGGTAGAACCAAAACCCAGGCATTTAGGGTTTTACCTCTTCAGCCTAGTATTTTAAATTTTTTGTCTTGTTACGTGAGGAGAAATCTTTCAGCGTGTACGTATGGCAGATTATTGTAGTTATTAAGATGTGTAAATATGAATCTTGTTGCTTATTTTATGCATATATATATATTTTTTTTTGTTTATATATTTTTATTATTTATTTATTTTTTGTTTGTTTGTTTGTTTGTTTGTTTTTTTTTTTTTTTTTTTGTGTTTGTATTTTGCACATTTACACATTTACAATGTTAAGTGTGTTTGTTAAGGCCCGGGTCCCACAACATGCCGCCGTCTCTGCTTCTGACCTCAGACGTTTTGTTTGATGCGTGTTTTTTGATTATTTGTTAGCTCAGCCTTGCAATTTTTAAATTATTTGTGGTTTTTGTTCTCTTGTTTCGGGGGGGGGGGGTGATGAGTATTAGATGTTTACTGTTGCTTGAAGATATTGTTCTACTTGTTGTTTCTGTTGCTCTTGGTGTTTGTCGTAAATTTCGATTAAGGTTAGTAGTGGTGGATTTTCTTCTTGTTGTTCAGGAGGGAGTTTTCTCATGGTTTGGGCTGTTCTTATTAATATTCTTCTGTAGGGTCTGGTATGGGCATTGTGTATATAAAAATTGTTTCCGAGAAAAATGAGTTTAAAGTTGAAATGGAAGGTGTGGGCATGCCCATTTAAAGGGCAGAGTCACCACTTTAAAAATGGCATCCAAAAGATGTATTGCCCCTCCCTAGGGAATTAAAGCATATATTCTTTAAGGTATGGCGCATTTTTTGCGATAAAATCCAAAAATCGATTTTTCTGACCAAACAGGCTAAAATATTACTTCAGTGTTCCCTTAAAGTAAGTAATAATTTATGGAGCAGTTTTAAAACAACAGTAAATTGGATACAAATACGAGAATATAGGATTAGGGACGTGTTCCATAAAACTTTCATACTAACATTATTTGTAAGTAATAATATTCAAATACAGTTATTAAGATTCTGTTTCATAAATGCAGCAGTTAATAATATTACCAAGGCTCTTGTAATATTTGTCAACAATATTTATGAAACACAATTTCGCTCACTGTGATCGTTTTTCTCTGTCCAGCTAACTTCTGCTTATTGTAGGTGAGAAAGCACAACGTTCAATTTATTGAAGAAAGTCAAATGCATTGGATGCATGTAAATGTTAACAACGAAGAAGTATTGGTATATTAATTCTTTGTGATTAGTTATCTAATTGGCTCTGACCATGAGCCATTGATGAAGCATGGTAAGCTCTTAATAAAGTCAAAACGAAAATTAGGCATTCTTTCTCATTTAACGGTATAGTTGGTACTATAATTTAAGAGGTGAGCGACAAGTTACACTTGGTGCACACTTAAATAACTTAAATACGAATTTTGAAATATATGATCGGTAAGAAAATTACTGTCATTTGAATATTAAACCTTCGATTTTATAAATATGGATGCAAATAGAATAATGTAGCCTTGACTTATTAAGTCGCTCTGGGTGACTCAGTTGGTTACTGATCCCAAGGTCGCGGGTTCAAATCCAGCCCAGGCCTATGGTTTTTAAGTGTGCTTAAAAACAACAGCTCCATGTCAGTAGATTTACTGGCATGTAAAAGAACTCCTGTGGGACAAAATTTCGGCGACGCTTAGGTGATCCTGGCAACTGACAGCGTCGTTAAACAAAAAAATAATTTCTTGACTTAATACAATGACTGTCATGTCTATTTTTGTTTACATCAGTGGCAATACTGTTACGTTGTTAATTTATTAATTAGAATAGTATATTTAACACAAATCTGTGCTTTTCTGAGTAAATAAAAATGAACTTCCAGTGTTTTCATATTTTACATCATCGACAGTAGCATAATCACTAAACTGACCAAACTACCGCGGTTTTCGAACAGGAGAAAATTGCATTCATTAATACACAAATGGTTATAAGTATTCTCTACTGTATTCACATTTTATTTGAAAATGTGCTAGAAAACTTGACCTGACCTAAGCGGTGGCGAGACGATAAAGTTGGCAGGAGCGCGATTTGTGTAGGGGGAGAGCAACTGAAATAATATAATAATCGAGAGATGTTGAAAGTAAGAGGCCCGCCTATGACATCGACGCACCCAAAATGAGCAATGACGCGAGTCGGAAGCGGCAATATTTAGGGCGCCTCTCCCCTCCGACCTGCCCCCTCCCCATCCGTATTTTTCCAGAAGCGCTTGCCAGGATCACCCTGAAAAAGCGTCTGTTCGGGTGTACCCCACGTCAGTCGCTGTCGAGGTGACGTGCCGAAAACTTCTGGTGTAGTGGTGGTGCTCGAACTCAGGACAGACTAACATCATGCCGGTGAGCCTTTCCTATATGGACATATATCACGTGAGAAATGGGGGCCAATAAATCCTTGAGTTTTTATTAAAGGGAAACACTTCTTACATTTTTTTCTGGTTTGCACCTTATTTATTTCTTAAAGTAAATCCTAGCAAAACCTTTACTTTCTGTTTGTTTATTTTTACTTATTCACACGAATAATACAAGGATCCTGGAAATATCCTAATGTAATTTTTCCAGTTTCTTAATGACAAGTTCTAAAGCAAAGCTCTTTTTCCTTATAATCTACGTATTTTGTTCAGTTTCATTTCCACAGAAAGTAATGAACACCCTTAATCTTCGCTCAAGTTGAAATTTGATTAACATTTTCAAGATATTCTAAAATTAGTATTTACGTCTAAACATACTTTAAAAACCTTTAAGTTCAATTCCCTATTCTGTGTTTTGTCCTTGGAATAGCTTCAGAACCCCACCACGTGGTCTTTTAAATGCCTTTGAATAGGTATATGACCTAATATCCTGAAAATAGTTGAAAAACTCTTTTCTCTATCTTAATTTTTCTTATACCTTTATATATCAAAATGTTCCTTTAATCTAAAGTTGTCAGAGAACGAAATTCAAAAACTGGAGTATGAGTTTTACTGTTTTTAAATTGCTCAATGTATGGTACCAATAATGTCAATGAGTAGAACTCGAAAAAAAAATTAACGTTTTTTGAAACAAAAAATATATCTACCTAGTCTTGTGTATTAGTATTTAATAATGAGTTATGGTTTCTACATGGTGATAAATATCTAATTAATTAGTACAAGCTGACCTGACAGACTGTCAAAAGCCATTGCACTGTGGCAGTCAGTCCCACAAACTTATATTCAAGTTCTGTGATGGCGTCGCATATAAAGTGTACATATACTGATGACATCTTTAGTTTTCAGTAATAGTCACCACAACATATAATATACAGTCACAAGTATGTAATTTAAACAAAAAATTGAATATAAACGTATTTCAGAGTGGTCAATTTGTTTATTGACGATCAAATAATGACTTTGATATCAAGAATGCATTTGTATAACGTTCATATATTATTCTGTGTATTTTAATAGGTATCATAATCATAAAATGCTACTTACATAATTCCGTTATCTATTTCGCACACTGCAATACTTTAGTAATATTATCTTAAATATTTTCATTGTAATGCTTTAAGGTACATGATATTCTTTGTTTGATTACCTGGCGCGTAAACAAACAAATCTAATGGTTTTTCAACACGGGAACAGACAACATACAATTGGCCATGCGAGAAACATGGGTTTTCAAGATTAATCCCGCAAACATTCAATGACTCCCCCTGGGATTTATTTATGGTCATAACGAAAGCAAGACGCACTGGAAACTGCAGTTGTTTAAATTCAAATGGTATGTCAGTCGGAATCATTGGAATGCGTGGTATCAAAACGTCTTCTCCTTTATACTTTCCCTTTAGAATGGTTGCTTTGATCAAGTTGTTCAGTAATTTTTTCACCGCTAGCCGTGTGCCGCAAGGACGTGGTTAGCTGATATTTCGCAACATTATGATCAACGAGCCGACCTTTAATTGAACATTGTAAGGCGACAATCCTGGCAAATGCAGCGGGTTAAAAAATTCGGGTGGATGGTTGACGACATCATCTTGGTTTGTAATGGAATCAACTGATTTGTATGTCCTCAATTCACCGGGAATTTCATTTTGAATTTTGAAATTTAATTCATTTACATCCATCCATGTTCTTGGCAGCCAATATAGCTTGTTCGCTCAATCAGATGTGATCTATGTAATTCTGAGTAACGTTTGGGAACACCTTTTGAATGAGTTCGGTTTTTGATTCAGTAAACTGACAAAAATTGTCAAGAAAGGTAACGCAGCCAGTGAAAACGTCTAAAGGGAATTTGCCATTACCCAAGTCAATGAGCTGTCTTGAAAATATTTCTCCAGATGGATCTTTTTGCAACTCGGCTCGCATATTCTTGCTTAAATGTAGTATCTTGACGTGTTTCCACAAAACGGGTGACTTTAAACGCGCATTAAGTTCATCAGCTGGCGTTGACCGTGGAATCACTGGCAATGTTTGACCAAAATCTCCTGCTAACAAAATCATCGCACCACCAAATCGGTTTCGATTGTTCCGCAGATCTTGCATGGTTCGGTCTAATGCCTCCAAAGACTCTCTGTGTCATCGTGCATTCATCCCACACTATCAATTTACATTGCTGCAAAACCTTTGCCATTGTAGAGTTCTTCGAAGTGTTGCAGATCGGAGTTTCGGTGCTTCGCATATTCAACGGCAATTTTAGCGCTGAATGGGCTGTTCGACCACCTTCCAACAATGTAGCTGCAATGCCTGATGAAGCAAGTGCGATTGCAATTTTACTGTGTGAGAGAATTGTTGCTAAAAATCAATGAAATCAAAAAGCTTTACCTGCACCACCGGGAGCGTCCAAGAAGTATATCCCCCAGTTCCATCCTTTACAACTTTCATAAGAGTATCAAATACTCACTTTTGTTGTTGGTTCAGTAGCGGAATATTTATGCAAACTGATTGTCTTAAACGGTCGAGATCGTACAGTTTTTCGCGTTGTATCTCTTGATTAAAAGCGTCGTGCATCGGGCGATTGGGCGCGGCCATGCCTAATTGAGATAATACTTTTGACATCATCAAGCACATGTCCTCAATTGATATTAATGCGTCGTTGTAAGCTTCTTCGGTGTCTTGTAAATTTGGATTTCCTGTTTTAATGCGCATTTGGGGCAAGATATCGTCACACACATAATCCTTATATTTGATCCATAAATAAATTGGTTTTGATGGAAAGCATGTTTATATAATTATAGAAACAATGTTTGTATTTGATGAGCTTGTGAAGAAATTACAGCATCATTGAGAGTTTGTTCCCAATGAGCGTCATCATCAAAGCTGATTTTAGTGTACCACAGAGCGATTCACTTAATCAATTCATTGCTCAAATTGATGTTCGATTAATCTATCTCACAACGCTACCCTGGAATTGACATCCAGGAACAATTTGAATGGGAAAAAGATAAATGCACTTTTGTCTTTCCGTGCAATTTTTTCAAATGTTCTCTTCATAAGAACCTTCCTCGGACTGCATATCAATTTCAAACATATAGAAAATTGCACGAATTGAGAAAGAGATGTCATTAAGCGTGTAGAGAAAACCATGTGAATGTAATATGGTGCATTTCTATTTTAGTCGTAGATAATTGTATGAATTCTATATTGAAGGGCGAGTAGAGAAAGAAATGTTATTGTGTTTAGTAAAACAAACGTGAGTAGAGAGAACCGTGTGAACGAAATTCATTGCATTTCTATTTTAATTATAGAAAAGTGGATGAGTATTATGTTGAAGGGTGAGTAGAAAGGATATGTGAATGTGTTACGTAACAGAAAAGCTATCAGAAAAAACTATGTGAATGTAATGCGTTGCAAAGTAAACTGGATCACATAAAAACCTCCATGAAAATTGGTCCAGCCGTTTCGAAGTGTTGCGATTACGAAGATTTACAAATTCATTTTTATTATATAGATAATAAAAGTAGATAATTAAAGCTTTTTTTCTATTAAAATTATGGAGGATATCTTTATGAAATTTAAAACAAACTTAGCTTGTGGCAGCATTTTGAAAGCACTTTCATAAAAATGGTAATATGAATGCAAGGTTATTCATATTTACTTGTGGATAACCATAAATTAACACTTATTTTAAAATATACTGGTAAATACTTTGGTAAAATCTATAACAGTTGTTTTCCGAATAAAATGTCAAAATTGGTGAAAAGGAATTGAGAGACAGAGAGAGAGAGAGAGAGAGAACGAGGGGAGGGGAGAGAAGGGTGACGTGAAGGTCACCAAACTATGTAATTGCTTACTGTATACAAACTGAAGTACATTTTGTAATATTTGCACGACGTGCGTTTTCCTATCTTCCCAGAATACTTGTGGTGGATTTTATAAATCCTATAGAAAATCCATTACAGACTTCAATATCTCATTTTTAAATTTTCTGCTACATTTATCTCTACTTACAATTGTATATCATACAAAAATCCGATATCGAAAATTTTCAACGAACATACTCTTTTTGGGATACTCTGAACGTTCGCACAAAAGGCAGTTTAGTACAACTCCGTGCGTTTGTATGCCCATGATTAGCATAACTCAAAAATGAAAAGTCGGTTAAATAACCAATTTGCTGTACAAATTGAGTATCTTCCAAACATGAAATTGCTCAAGAAAAATCACCCACTCCATGCCAGTTTTATATGAAAAGTTGTTACTTTTTATTTCCTCATAACAGTCTAATGATTTTGATTAAAACATCGACATGGAAAGTAAAATGTACCTATTTGTTGTATACCTAGTCTGTAAACTTCGTTTTATTTGACTGAATTTTGTATACTTTAGTATAACAAGGAAATATTAATAAACAGACAAAAATTTTCTCCAAAAAATGCATAACCTGCTAAAATATACACCATTTGTCAAATAAAATTGTTCATATCTTAGTGATTTTCGAGATATTCCATGTTGCAAGTTTAGATACGTATTTCTTAAGTATCACTTAAACGAACGTTTAAAAGTTTTCGATTCTTGCTTTAAAATAGAGTGGCAAATAAACATTTTCAACGTAAAGGATAATTTGAAAGCTTAAGTGTCACTTCTTTGGAAGACTCTGAAGTTAAATAAGTATATCAAGTTTGGAGTTTATCGAAATTTCTCTTTTAGTTATGCTGTTTACAGACATACATATACATAGACAGGAACTTAGACAAGTACACGGGCATTTTTTAAAATGTTTTGGAGTCAGGGAGCCGCAAATCATGTATTTTCGGTGAAAATTTTGATGTCCAATTTTTGGATGGAATGCAATACTTGCTCCATAATGCTGGGATTACGATGAACTTAACGTAACGTGACTTAACGTGATGGGACGTAACGTGACGGGACGTAACGGTAAAGTCTAACACGTTATATTAAAAGGAGCTATTCAGGGTGACTTAACATGACGTAAAGTAAGAGTTGGCAATGCCAAACTTTTCCTTCGTGTTACGTCAAGATTGAAGGTCACGTGGCTAATTTGAACTAATCGGCGAGTAGTGACGTGCAAGAATAACATGTGTAACAATTTGCATCAAAACTCCTTGTCTGTTTCTTTTGTTTAGCTCCTAAAGCAGGTTTGGCCCTACTAGAGTGTTCTGTGGGTTTGGCCACCTCCATAGCGGTTTACTCGCCGTTTAGAAATGTTTTTACTTCATATTTTCGTATTCTCCTTCTTTTCATTTCTTAAAAAACATAACCTCTGAATAGAAAAAAGAGCTGCTTCGAATATTCGCCGTGTCTGCCGAGTAGAAGAATAACCAATCAGTCATTCCCATTACGTTAAGTAAAGTTCATCTTAGTCCCGGCATAACTCCACTATCATAGTACAATATACAACGTATTGGTGAAGTGTCATTAGAGTATGAGTTTGTGAAAGAAATTATTCAAAATTACCATTATGACTTATTATTATTAATAAACAGTTACGCCGAAAACAAAGAGTATACTGAAGATTAACTGATGAAGCTGTTAATAATTTTGATATAAAATATTTCAGTAAAAAGCTTTTATTATTTCTAACATTGTTTAGAATATACGGAATATCCATCGAAAAGAGGAAAATAATAAATTAAATCACCATTTACGTTTAAAAAGCTACCTGTGCAAGTAACTAGCGTAACATATTTCTGTCGACTACCATCCATTATGAGAAGTTTTTACTGCAAATATCACAACTTTACTGTAGATACAAACGTGTTTTTAATGCGCACGCTCCTAAAATCTACTTTGTGAAGCAATTTGCTTTCCGGACGGTGTACATCTCGGAATGCAGAGATCCCTGCACCTGTTAGGATGTGTGAAAGAAACAGAAGTTACATTAAGGCGTCTGTTGGCCCATTAGCAAAGGCCAGGAGGCCAGCGCGCATTAGTACTAAGTACCTGGCCAAGAGACAGGTCTATTTCAGCTATTTCACAAGTAATTTCACAGACCGTGCCGACAACTTTTCTCGCTACAATCTGATCATTCTTTCTTTCTGTGAGTTTAACAACCGGACAGCTCTAATCAGATGGACGCAAGGCCGCCTTTGGGCGTGACAAACCATTATTTTGATTGTCGTACGCTATAAACCAAACTCCGGATTCTGGTGCTTGAATAACTGACCTCTAACATTTTTAGAACACGACACAGTAATTACAAGAATGAGCAAGAGATTTATTTCATGTAGTGCACACAAAGCTATGCATTAATTCAGATGACTATAACTGCTATACAAGTTGGAAAAGTAGGCACAAGAATAACTCCGAGATGATTTAGAAAATTAATTAAACATATAAATTTGCTCAATGTTCATGCTTTGAATAATCTCAAAGGAGAATTAAGAAAATTGTTTTTAAAATAAGCCTTACAGAAATGTGCGGCAACTCTTTTGAGTTCTCAGATTAGTGAATGGCCAGGACTTCGCAGCCTATGACATGACTTTAATTTAAAGGCAATAACAACCTTACTGTGCACATTCATTAATGTAAAACAAAGGACAAGATTTTCTGTGTTGTCCCTAGTTGGGGTATTAATTCTGGCACACACAAAATTTAATGCCCCAGCAAGGCGTCGCAAGACTCTGTGTTGACTAGCTCCCCCTGGCAGCCGTCATTAAACGTTGTGTGAACCATAATAACTGTAATGAAACTGTTCCCCTGACTTTAGCCACATCTCCATCCACACGCAACTCTTTTCACACAAACCATTGAACAGGAATGTTAATTTTTCCAAGAATGCGAGCAAAGAATGTATAGTTACTCTTATTTCTCAATTGGATAGGAAATGTATGATGTTTAAAAAGTGATCTTTATATAAAATGTCAATAACATAAACATCTTTGTACACTCAATGTAAATGTAAATATTACATACATATGCAAAGGCCAACAAAATGACAAAATAATTATGAAACATTGAAAAATTGCCCTAATATAGAAAAGTCATAAAATGACCAAAATCATAATGAATAAGCATTTGAATAAGCTGGAGCCCATCATAAGGATTTATGTACGCGTTTTGCAATACAAATGATGCAACTATTAAAAGATAGCATGTAATCAGAATCCGAACCCTGGTCATTTCTGTTATACGATTAGGTACAAGCAACGATCAACAATTAATGAGTTAGTTTTTATTTAATTGCTACTGGTAAGTAGTATTTGTTATTGTGTAACATATTGGAATATGGCGTGGATCATGCTCGCAAGATAAATTAGGCTTACTTTAAGAATATCATCTTTCAGAACAAAATGTTATTCCATCAATGCGCTTTTGTAATTATCGGGTCATCAATAACGTCCTCCGCATCGTTCGAGATAGCGTTGGTGCTCCTAGATTTTCCCCAATCCACTCTGACCGACCGACCAGTTATTATTGTTTCCAGCATGTTTATCGCACGTAGGTAATCGTTGGCTATTAGAAGACGAGTTGTTATTGTGATATGAGTATTGACAGCAACCACTGCTGCCATCGGAATTCCTATCCCTAGGGGAATCCTGGTTACACGAGAGCTGCGGAGCGACTTCTCGATAAAACCGTTATTATTCATGCAACACTGCATGAAAACGTTTTCGCCCAACATAAATCACATGCGAGGAGTAACCAGAAGAATCGTATTATTACGTATAGTTCGGCCTAAAGTCGGCTTTCCAGTTCCTTACAAAGCGACCGCTTTATTAGCTATCGCAAAGCTAGAATCAAAGAACCCGAACTGGAAACGTAATTAGCTCCCGTGGCGCCTGGTTGACATTTCTGTACCCGGAGGCCCAGACAGTATTATGCAGTGCAGCTCCACCTACTCAATTACGTGTGACGTGTTGATGCCTCTGTGACGTAGTCATTGCTCCAGAGAAGCATAGGAACACATGAACGGCCATCACCTGGCCGTACAACCTTGAAACAAATGAGATGGAACAGATGAAAGGAAATGATGGACGAGAAATTCTTGGTATAAGCACAACCACGCCCTTGGTTACGAAAAAAGGTCCACGTTCGA
Organism: Tenodera sinensis; assembly: GCA_030765045.1. Lineage (NCBI taxonomy): Eukaryota > Metazoa > Arthropoda > Insecta > Mantodea > Mantidae > Tenodera > Tenodera sinensis. Next base: position 32,982,818 of record CM060969.1, on the reverse strand, counting down.
AGTAGCCGGCCAAATGCGAGCCTCATATGTTACCGGAGTCATCTAGCTCGGTTAAGAAAATGCACCCAAACATGTCTGCTATGAGTTGAATGCATCAATGAAAGAGATATATTGAATGGTCATACAGACTGTAAATGTTGGTCAATAGTCTTGAAGCCTATCATTTAAAAGTACCTGCCTAATGTATGGCAATTCCGAAAGTTTACAGTGAACACTTGACAAATTTTATTTCAACGCAGACTTAAAGGCTAATGTAGCAACGCAACATATAACAATTTTCTAAGTATGAAATATAGCCAAGTCCAGACTCTACAGAAGCCATAAACGTTGTACTACAGTTTCGCAACATTCACGCTGCTACAAAGCTCAGAAAACCATTTCACAATTGTTAATGGCCGACTTTGTTTGCAATAAACAGTCACAAAGGCTTGTATTTTCCAATCCATGGAACAATAAATATACGGAGGATGTTAACAACCGAGGGCTCTGTTGCCATGTCTATGCCAACCAGCAAGTATTTATAGCGAGAGTCATCTGTTTGTTTGACTTGGCCCGTCTACCCGATTCGCTTATTATTTCTCTTTAGACTTTCGTCTTCCTAATTTCTTTTTTCTCTCTCCGCTTCGCGACTAAATCATCTGATGTAATTGAAACCGTGCCAACATCGAAACAGAAACATGGTAGCCTTTTTGTGAACAGGTGAATAAATTTTCATTCAAGTAGTTGAGTTAGATAACATCATGGCGGGCTTGTATCTTCTCTCATTTGAGAAACGGTATTCAGATGGCATTGCGCTACTCTACGCGATGTATTGAAAATATTTCCTTTTTTAATTTTAAAACATTAGGGTGTTTATTAGGCAGAGGAAAGTTAATCAGATGCCAGAATAATTTAAAATAAATAACTAATTGAAACGATATAAGCACAGTAACTTGCCTTAAGTGAAGTTGTGATGACAAAGGAGCAAAATTACAATAGCAACTCCAACTAGTAAATACATATTTGAAAAAATACACCACACCAGCAATGCACAAGGGCCGTTGCATCCTGACGAGCAGCTTTTTCATCCCTCTATTCAATCTCACACGCCAGCCTGCAATCCTTTACCGGTCCGATAGGCGGTTAAATCCATCAAGGGTAGGTAATTTTTCGAGCTGACTCTAAACATATCAATGCTTCACCGTCTTCATTCAGTTTAACTAACTAAACGACGCGGTTTAATAACGGTTACAAGGCCCAGATTTGAGAGCTATTGAGATTAGACATTAGGGATACTGTAAAAGTTCTCGGTCTGATTCGGAGATGTGAGGATGACCAAATCAGTATGATAGGGATCATCCTTAACATGACATGTTGTAAATTTTAGACCCGTAAATGTAGTCACTTGTTTTTGAAGATCGTGTAAACAAGCTAGTGTTAACATTTTCTACAAAATGGATATAGCTGAAATACGAGCTGTGATAATTTGCTTAGTTTTGAGGTGTTTAAACACACCAGAAATACAAAAAGGAGTTCGATTCGACATTAAAGCACCTTTTCTTTTCGTTTTCGACGATTAAAAGTGGACTGATGAATTTAAGCGTGCTTATACATCCACCAAAATGATGAGTGCACAGGGCATTCCGAAACCACTACGATAGATGAGATTGTCACAATGCCGTAATCAATGATCGCCGATTAAATGTATGTGAGGTGGCTGGCATTGCAAGGGCTTGGATAGGCTATGTCCACTACATCTTACACGAAGTTCTGTATATGAGAGAGATTTCCATTAGAGTTGACTGACATTGCGGAAATCTTATAGGCGGTGTCAACTATATTTTACATAAAGTTTAAGGCATGAGAACATTTTCGCTGTGCTTTGTTAACACTGGACCAAAAACGGATTCGAGTGACTATTTCTCAAGGTATTTAAACTTTTTAAACACATTTTCAGCGAGTTTTATCGATGTGACATAAATTCATCAGTATATGTCAGGGACGAAGGAGCAGTCGAGTTGGTACCAACAGAAGAGGGAGGGGGGGGGGGGAGGTTTTTCTGCAGCAAGAGTGATGGCTACCATAGACTACCTCCAGAAGGGCAGAGATTATTACGCTTCACTACTGGGCCAACTAAGGATGTTATTTAGGTTAAACGTCCACACTTGTGAAAAAGAAAGTTCTTTCATAGTGTTAGTAAGTACATCTTCACACACGTCGGGATTGGTGCTGCAAAACTGCATTATTTTTGCATCCAAGTACTTCCACATCCGCTACAGGTATTTGCCACATTTGGCTTCCAACGATTATTTTTCGTTTCCAAATCTGGAGAATGGCAGTGTGGACGAAGATTCAGGTCAAATAATAAGGTTCGAGCTGGAACAGATGCTTATTTCGCACAGATGGGCAAAATTTATTTTAGTAAGAGAATTTTAAAAGTTGCAAAGTCGTTCGACTAGATTTGTTAACTTACAAAACGATTATGCTGTGGTAAAAACTCTTAAAAATTATGTTTTCTTTATATAGTCAAGAAGTTTTAGAACACCACTCATCTGATTCCGACTAACAATAAGCTGACAATAATTTATAGTTGCTGCTTGAGGTCAGCATGTGAACGTCGGGCAAATATTTTTGCTTAAATTCTATGGGTAATAATAAGCACTAAAGTTCAAAGTTTGATCACTGTCAACGACTGAATGGACATCATGGTTCAGAAGGCAATTGTAAGGCACGCTGTTGCATACATAAATTACTTTCTACACCTAAATTCGAAAGAAACCTCCCCATAATTCTGCAATTACTTAAGAAGATAAAGGGATAATAAATAAGTATAAAACGAACTCGTTTTGCATAGTGGTCTTTTGACTGATAGTTATTCCTAAGAGGAGAATTTTTATATTACGATTTTGGATGTAAAAAGGTAAACCTGCAACTGTTTACCCTCTTTTTCTGCTTGTAAATCACAAATTTTCATTTAAAAATCAACGCGTAAGAGGGACGTTAGCGTGACAACGTCTTAATGACATTAGATAGGATTTAAATATATGCACTTGCAGTTTTTTCGTAAATGAAAAGGAGACTTGTTGCGGTGAAGCGAAAGAGCCTAAGCCACACCCAGTAAACGGTCTCTATGATGCCAGATACAGAAGCTATTTCCAGAACACGCTTGTGTCTACACTCCTCACTTGAACATCCTCTATCCTCTTTCACTCTCCTTCCATCTTTTGTCCTAGTTTTCATATTATTTTCTGCTTGCGTTTATTACTAACTTATAGTCTCTTTTTCATTATAAAGCTACTCGTTTTAATCTGAAATTATATACATAGAAAGTATACCAATATTTCGGGTATTATTAATGAAACAATTAAATAAACCTTGTCTAAAATATATTGGAAATTCCACCTTGCCTAAAGCATATTTTACAGAAACAAGGGAATTAAATTACAAATATCCATTCGATTTAATAAAGAATGTTTTGGAATACGATGTGTATATTAAACACAATTTCCTTAATATTCGAAATTATTTATAATTCACTTCTTTGTGATAAGATATATTTTTCGCCATTTTATTTTGGTTTTTGAAATAGAGTCCATATAAGTTTGATATCGAAATTATAGGCATACAAAATTAATCCTTTAAAAAGAATTTAATAGGTCATAATTAATAATAATAATAATAATAATAATAATAATAATAATAATAATAATAATAATAATAATAATAATAATAATAATAATGATAATGATAATAATAATAATAATAATAATAATAATAATAATAATAATAATAATAATAATAATAATAATAATAATAATAATAATAATAATAATAATAATAATAATAATAATAATAATAATAATAATAATAATAATAATAATAAGAGTAATAATTTTCAGTAAACAAAATGAATGAGAAAACGAACGCAAAAAGGGGGTAGCCTCGTGAATTTAAGAAGTTGAATAGTTGTAGCGTCACTTGAATCAGAGCGAACGGTCACTCTTGGCTTGTCCGTCGAAATGAATAGACCTAATTTTTTGGAGCGTCTAAGTACGTGGAAACCAACGGACACACAGTTATCAGAGTAAAGCTTATTTTAGATGTATAATTGTGAGCACAGCTTTGTTTGACTGGTGAATTATTTTGTAATAGTCGTACATTGGTCGGCAACGTCTCGGTGGAAATAGTGAAAAGATTGAAATTTGTATTAATAGACGTTATCATCAGAATTGGCGTCATCATTTCAAAACAAAGCCTACGCATACCCAGGGAGCGAAACTTTAGCTTTATCGGCGGCAAAGGGCTGAATCAAAGAGATTTTGAGGCATTACTAGGCGATGTGAAGTATTGTTGCTTCAGTCAATATTATCAACGTGTGACCGACAAAATACTATGTAATTCGACATCAAAATCGTTTCATCTATGATTGATTAATCCTGCTTCCAAGGCCACACCAATGTGAAGCAAGATAAATAATTGCTTCAAGTTAATAGCAAAGTAAGAGGTGATATGATAGAATTTGAATTTGCGTGTCTAAAACTATCATCTAGGTTCCTCTATAAAATATTATTGATTCCATCTAAGTAAATATACAATATAATGGCGGCATCTCAGCATAGTTTTGAAACTTTGTCTGTAAATTTTGCTCTAAACCGGCATTTTAGATGCTAACCACACTGTCCTTTTGATTTCTTGAAGTAGAGATAGACCGTCAGTGAAACAGGAATGGAACTAGGGACTTGAAACGGTACTTTTGAAGATATATAGTGAATGACAAGGAAAAAGTAATATTTTCAATAACGAGATGATAAAAATCACTTGATTAAGTTATGAGGTTACCCAGGACATACACACACATACTTGCATACATATAAATCATTACCCATCATTGCTTTTGGGTTTGTGCAACCTTTTAAGTGGCAGAGGTTCTTTAGGTTCGTCTTCGTCATCCATTTTAAGGCTCATTTCGGTAGTTAAAGGACCCACACATAATGAAAAGAAAAGAAAAAATGGAAGCGTATAAAAACATAGTGCCTTGCCAACACTTCACCAGAATTCTAGAATTAAACAGTTTACTCCTAATGAATTAATGAACTAAGTATTTATCACATGCATCCAATATTAAAATGATCCAAGTATAAAACATAGTTCAGTTATGTCGTTCACGTTGGATACACCATACATAATAGCTTTTGCCATTTGAGAAATGCAGTCAAAACGTCTAATAAATCTTAAAATGGTTTTAAAAGGTTTAGTTATAAGCGAGTTTCCAGGGTAGTTTAGGTTTACCCTGCAAGCATTTTACGTTGTTGGGAGTAAAATGGCAATGCAGCGTTGATAATCTATTTCTCCCTTTGAATTAAAAACTTCCCAGTACAACACGAGTTTAATACATTTCTTCCAGAAATATGCATATAATACTGACAGCAATCTATATAGATTATTGAATTGCAGTGCAAAACACACTGGAGTACTGCTCGGGACATATGTGCAGCATTTGTTTGGTTGCGGCTACCGCAGCAACTATCCCAATTGTGTATAGCGAGTAAGGGCTATTGATAACAGCGCCAGTCGAGTGACCCAAGTACCTATGCCCCGTTGCCATCCATCGCCGCTGCAAGGAGTAACCAACCAGCACGACTCTTGTTCTTTGGAGCGCCAGATGAAAGTCGTGTATGTAGATTCTTCCTGGAAGCTTCCAGATAAAACAAGATGTAATGGGTCCAGAAATAGCAGCGCCTGCTTTCTATTACAGGGGCGGACGAAGTGGTGGGGCTAAAAGCTTGAGCTGATAACGAAATACAGAGCACACTCGCCAAGAAAGAGAGCATCCCTTTAAAAGTTTTGAAGCCTCCCTATAGAAAAAGTAATCCCCGCTGAACGCAACAAACCACGAACTATAAAACACATTGTTGATACAGCGTCCGAGTAGCCCAAAACGAGCGCTGTTTTTATGCACCAATCTGTGGTAGCCAATTGGTTTTAATCCATATAGGAGAGATCTGTATGTACATACCTAACGGACTTGGGAAACAAAATATTATTTCATTATAACGTAATCAAGTGCTTCGTTAATATCCCCAAGATTGCGAGTAAAGGATGTACAAGGTTACACTTGCTTCTCAGTTGAATAGTGACATTTGTGGTGCTTGAAATATTATTATGTACAGAGTCAATAGTACAAAACCCCACATAAACCAAATGTAAAAGCAAGAAAATTACTAAATACAGACTAAAATAACAAAAAATGGCAAAATAATTACATAAAATCGAAAAATAGTTACTTTAAAATAGAAAAGACATAAAAATGATCTTCTAAATATGCACTTTCATAATCTGGGACTCATGTCAAGGATTTATGTGTACGTTAGCAATGTATGTGATGCAATAATCAAAAGATGAAGATGGAACTACAAAGGGCCCACTATGTGATGTTGTGGTGGTACAGTTATTTGGTATTTAGTAGTGTTATACCTGCGTTATTGTATGAAACAGAAAATAAAATCAGCTTCGTGTTATAGCATGCTTCCATTTGGCTGCTGCTGTTTGTCTTGCTACACGTCAAGGTACGGTCGAAAACATTACACTGGATGTGAAAGCATAAGAGAAACTTCTCAGTTAACATGAACATTGTTATTCAATATAGAATTTGGTTCAGCGCAATACCATCATTCGCATGCATCAAATTCTGTTTTACAACATTGTTATTTGTATTTGTAGGCCCGCAACAAGGAACAGGAAGCAGAGATTCTGGAGTGGATTGAAAATGTGACAGGGGAGAAGTTACCTGCTCAGCCGTATGAGGATGTACTGCGAGATGGAGTGGTTCTGTGTAATCTTATAAACAAGATAGCGCCTGGCTCTGTAAAGAAAATTCAAACTAAGGGCACCAACTTCCAGCTTATGGAAAACATTCAGAGGTATTAATTTATGTTTAAAATATTCCATAAACTGTTTTAAACAATTGATTTAGGATAACTTAATTATATGTAATGGTTACAATAAGTATTTGCCTTCACTTTAAAAATTCTAGCAGCCAAATTGACGGAGAGAAAATTCTCATTTTTAATATGCAGAAATAGCTGCAAAATAGCTATTGCATATGAAAAATCGCTGCAAAAGGGGGAATGTCACTTTTTGGTTATTTTCCGTAAAATGAACTTCAAACTTTAAAACTATACGACAGTAAATTGAGCAAATTGAAATAGTTTATTGCTTTCACATAACTGAATGTAATTTTTTTATTTTAATATATAACAACATGAAGCTTTTCATACCCATCTAATAGTTTTTAGATAACTGATGTATAAAAATAAATTGTAAGAAGGGGGAATGTTACGTAACTGAACGAGTGAAGACTGTTATATCTGACAGCTTACATTCGAATGAAAGTGATTTCGATTAGCGATTACTACAACGGCGTTAGTGAATGATTATAGTATTTGAGAACTTACATTTGAAAGAAAGTTTTGATTTTTAGAAGTATTCGAAGTGTATTCGATTCTTGAAAAGATTCGATTTTGTCCATCACTAATGGTCAATTATAATGCAGATGCCAACATTAATGTAATATGCTGGTAGTAAACATGCAACACATTCGCCTTTCTTGCACTGTTTTTCTTGGACATTCTCCTTTTTGTGCTGGAGTCAAATATGTAAGGCTCTGACTATGAGAGACCATCTCTTTTTGGTGGTGACATTCCCTCTTTTGCAGTGAACTCTTCATATACTATTCCCAATACTAGCAGAGAAATAGTTAAATAAGAAAACGTCGCTCAATCAGCTCAAATAAGGTTAGAAAATGAATGTAACATAATGCAACAAAATAAGTAAAAGATACAGTTAGTACCAACCACCAAATTACACAGAATGACCGTTACTGTGCCATCCAAATGCAACGTTTGTGTTTAGCCTTGATTCAACGAGCTTAGTTTCGAAATATCATATAGTGAATATGGTTTTTATGTTGTTTCTTAATGTATTCCATTTCAATCCCTTCATTCTCATTATGAACCTACAGAGACGAATCAAATAATCTCGTTCGTGACTTCTTCATAACTCACAGCATTTTGAAAGTTTTACGTAACTTGGGTAGCTAAATTTAACATAGCTGCCATAAAACTTCGATAGCAGGCGTGACTGCTCTTTTTCTTTCGCTCAGATAAGCTAGTAATTTCTTCGCAGCATTTAAATTTAACTTGAAAGCGTTAAATGTTTTATTCGTTGAAAGTATATTACTTAATATTTGGCACACGTTTTAGTCACATATTCTCAGACAAACAAAAGCCTAGCTTTCCCAAATGGCAACCCAAATTTGCTTTTGAACTAAGCTATTCTATGAATTCTTCAAGTGAGTTGATTAATTTAAAAGTTACTAACAGAAGTTCTGCTCTCGTTATTGCGTTAGCTGTCGATATACTTTTCTCTCTCTCTTTCTCTCTCTCTCTCTTTCTCTGTTGCACCCTGTGTCTTTGGTGGCTTTCGTACTTTCTTTCCTAAGCAGTACATGCTATACAGCACTACTGTTTGTGTTGCTTTGAAAAATTATATTTGCTGCCTATATCCCTGATATACTTGTAGTGACTTTGTCCTAACTGTGCGCCAGCGCGTTTTATTCGACTAATTACGCTTCTGGTAGAAATCAACAGCCTTCATCTTTACCACAGTAGATCGACCCGCTGCACAACTAAAGGAGAAAAGTTGCATATACGTCAGGGGATTAGATAAATCACCTCCTGAGGTATTACAATTAGATAGGCACAATTTACATGCCATGTAATATTTTGGGCACCAGTAACATGCTCGCCTCGGTAACGTGATGATCAGCGTGTCTGCCTCACGTTCAAGAGGTCGCGAGTTCGAATCTCGCTTAGGGCAAGTTATCCGGGTAATTTTTTTTCGAGGTTTTCCCTACCCTGAGAAGACGAATGTCGGGTAACTTAAAGCTCCATGGACCTCGGGCTCATTTGAGCATCATTTCATCCATTTCATTTCATTCATTCGTCCGATATGACACAATGTTGGAGGACGTTAATTAAAAGAAAAAAAAAAAAAAAAGAAAGAAAAAAGAAAACCAGTAACATAACGGTGTTCTTCAAGTATTAACATAGGTTAAAACACAGGCTAAGAAGCTATATTGTTACAATCACATTACATTCTCTAACCACTATAGTTTATTGTTATATATGTATGAATTACAAACTATTCTCATGCATATTTTTTATCTACTTCATGTTCACCCTCTATTGCATGAATTATTTTACTACATATTCTGCTCTTCCTCTTAATTCCAAAACGTTTTGCATTCCTGTTACACATACCTTAATGAAGTTAATTAAAATGGATGTGGTCATTAAGTCAAAACAAAATGGATTGACCCTCAGTTCAAAACAAATGGCGCGAGTTTGAATGTAATTGCTTGCAGCAAAATGAGACTGCTATAGGATGGGGAGAGCCCACGTAAAATAATTGATGTGGCTTCACACATGGATTACGACGGAGTTAAACTTGGTTGCAATTGCAGGAATTTTGTTTTTGATTCTAAAAGAGAACATTTGATATGCTGCACTCACATGACTTTCTCTAATCTTGTACTCATCATTCTTAAAAACTCTAATTCCTCTATCTTCTTCGTGTTAGTTGAGATAAACAGTTGCAGAAATTATCTTATTGTTTATTTCCTTGCAGGTGCAAGGGAAATATTGGAATACAGTAGGCTTTGAGCGATAGTCAAATATTTTAAAGCTATGAGGTTCCGTTCTCTTTCCACGGCTAAGATATACAAATGATTATCGATATTCCATTTGACGAAACTTTAAGTATTACGAAACTCACACAAATAACAAGGAATGGTTCACTCCATAAAGAATTATTTAGACATGAATTGTGTGTTTAAGAAGATCTACATTTTTGTATAATAAGATTTGGTCTATCTCTTACGGTTTTCCAGCTATGCAAAAGTCAAGTATAAACAAGACTATGTGGGTTTTAGCCAGACAATTTAAGATATGCATTTCATTTGCCAAAAAAATATCTTAAACGTGTGGCATTTTAATCAAAATTGTTAGAGCTATTTTCGAGAAAATCAATATTTTCGAAAAATATTCCATGTGAAAGATAGTTTAGTGTGGAGGAATTTTCTTCAAAATCCTTGAAAGATATTAAACTTAAATACCAAATTTTGTTTTTAACCGACTTTTTGTTTTTGAGTTACGCTGTTCACAGACACACACACACACACACACATACACACACACACACACACACACACACACACACACACACACACACACACACGAACCTTTTTCTACAAATGCTTTTTTTATTCAGGGTGCCTCAAAGCACATTTCCGGTGAAATCTCGACATCAAATTTTTGTGTGGTATACTTCTATACGAAGTAGAAGAAGTAAAAATGTACTACAATAGTATTAAATAAATTACAATTTTAGGATATAAAACAGCTACTCGCACTTTGGTTTTATGGTTAAGGATATTGTAATATGAAAATTAAAGAAAATAGGTATAATCGGAATTAAATTAATTTGTTGTTTAACGACGCTGTCAATTGCCAGGATCACATCAGCGTCGTCGGTGTGCCGGAATTTCGTTCCGCAGGAGTTCTTTCACATGCCAGTAGATCTACTGACATGGAGCTGTCGATTTTAAGCTCGCTTAAAAAGCATCAGTCTGGACCAGACTTGAACCCGCGTTCTTGGGATCACTAGGCCAGCGTCTAACCAACTCAGCCACCCAGACCGGCAGGCATAATCAAACCGCACTAACATTAATTTTCACTATCATCCACAAAAACACTTAAGATATTAAAAAACGTAATTAAAGATATTTGCTTACTTAAAGCAACAGTTTACAGTAGAGGGTTAAGGGAAATAAAGCTTTGCAGAAATAGTTTCATTAAACATTTCATTGTAAGTACCAGGTGATTACTCAGTTGTCACTACATCTTGACTTTGAAGTTCCATATTCTTTTCATGACATTGGGAGGAACAACTGAACATTGGTAGCACTTTTTAAAAATAAACTGAAAAAAATCATTGAAAATTTTGAACCCGTAATAAAGATATGTTAAATAGAGTTGTTGGTATAAATAAAGTTGTATGAAATAAATTGCATGTTTTAGAAATATCTATATTTTTTGTGGTAAGCTTTGTTTGTATCTTATAGTTTTGCCTAATACAAAATTATATGAAATTTCTTCCGAATGAAGAGAACTTCACAAGCTACTCACAGAACATTCAGATATATGTAGGTATATTGTGCTTGTCATGTAAATATATTCAACATATATTTTAATCAAAATCGTTGGAGTCACTTTTAAGAAAACAAAACACTCCAAAAAGTCCTCCTTGTAAACGGTGTTTTGAGGTAAGGGATGTCTTTTTTTGATTCCAAATATCGTATCACATGTTTGGAATATATGGAGCTTAAACACCAAGATTGGTATTTATCCGGAGTTCTGCTATTCACAACCATATATGCAGGAGCGTTCGTTTTCCTAAAAAGTGAAAAATGCATTTAGGAGCCTCAAAACATACATTTTCGGTGACATCGAATTTTCCTATGGAATACAATACTTCCTCTTAGCTACTATAGGTAGATGGTAGAGAAAGTAAACCTTGTCTAGCGTCTTTTCTTGTATTTTTCCATTTATATCCCGCCTTTAACTTCAATGGTCATATTGACGGCCTTACCTTTTGGAACATACTGCCTTACAGACAATGGTGCTAACTCGTATAGATACAGTGGGTTTTGGATCTTTTGGGTTTTTTGTACTTTAGATCACACAAACATTTATACTTCCAGACTGGGGAGGATAGGAATAATCTTGGATAGAGAAAATTTCCCACTCCCCAGCCGAAAATCGAACAGCCCCCCCCCCCCTGCACAGCAGGCAGGTATTCTACCGAATGAGCTACAAAAATCATAGTTTATATGATTAGTTAATGTATTAGATAATAATTTGTTGAATGGGCAAAAAGTATGTATTGAGGAAATGTTGAACCCCCTAAGATATTTTATAAAAGTAAAATGACATTGCCTTTAGGAAACCAGGTCTGTTTTGCAGTAAATTTTCTTTTACAAGAAGCTGTCTAAATATCGTAAGGAATAAATACATTCTGTTATCTGTTACTGGCAGATTTCAAGCGGCCATCAAAAAGTATGGAGTTCCTGAAGAGGAAATCTTCCAGACAGCTGACTTGTTCGAGAGAAGGAATATTCCCCAAGTCACACTTTGCCTTTATGCTCTAGGCCGAATTGTAAGTATCCAAAATGTTTAACATTTGTGCTTAAAATGTGTCAGATGAGTTGAGAAACATGCAGCAAAGTTAATGTCTATGTGATCACTTTATAGCTTGCAGTGTGTACAGTTTATTTGATTATTTCAAGTGAGCTTTACAAAGTTAGGAAATGTAACGCCCAGGTAGCGTGATAGTTCAGTACTCTCGCGCTGAAGATCCATGCTTCAATTCCTGGCTCTGGGGTGGCGATTTTAAGTCTGCCCTGTGCAAGTCTGCACCTCTGACTAGCTCGTGTGAAGTATCCCCAAGGTCCAATATGTTTGGAGCCCACGGTAAATACTGTAGGTCCTCTCATTCCACCGCCATTCTCATCCTTATCTCTCTGCCCTCTAAGTGCCTCCAGTCATCGCTTGCTGGAATGAGGTTATCCCCTAAGCTCATAGATCATAAATGGGGAGCATTGGAGCCAACGACATTTCAAATAACTTTTTCACATTAATTTTTTCATGTATTACAACATTAATGAGATTTTTCTTACAACATAAATAGTTTTAAAGGTGTGAGATTTTGTGAGTACACATAGTTAACCATGCGCAGTGCTAGAGTTGTTAATTTAAAATTTGTTTTGCTTCAGTGGGAATGAAATATGCTATATTGTTTAGCTTAATTTTGTTATGAGTCATATAAGCTCTTCTATTTGAATGTAAGATTGATTATAACATTAATATGCGTTTTCAAAGTTTTTTTAGACTGGGAATGTTTTAACCAAGAAACATTTTTCTTGCCCTTTTAAAAATCTGTCAGAATAAATGCTTTATTAGCAAACGTTGATTTTAAAGCAATTAATTCCTATTGTTAGTCACCACAACTTCTTTCAAATGCATTATATATAAACCTATGTTGAAAACAAAAATAACCCAGACATAGATACAACATTTTCAATACTAGATTCCTTTATTATCACTCTATTTTAATTTGAAACATCTGTACTAAATTTCTTTCACTCTGTGATGACCCAATTTATGCTAGGGATGCACAAAAATCTTTTCTTGAAATTCTTGTTTTAAAACAAGACATCTCATTCATTAGATTTGGAAATAAAGCAATGCACTATAAAAGCTTATGGAATATTTTACAATAATTTCTAAATGCACAGCCCTCATTGATGCAATTGAGGAAATGGTATGGAGGGAAACGATTTTGAATGTCATTAAAAGGATTTCTCATGGTGTTTAATGATAAACATGTAGTGTAGAAAATACTTAGCTATTGGTGGATAAAATTCTATTTTCTCGTACACACTGTCTTAAGCTTATGAATAAGGAAAGGTTGGTTCAACAGAGGAAAAACAGTTTTCATATCTGTGGCCTTTGCATTTCGCAATAGCTGTAAAAGAAACATTGCTTGACTTTCAGATAACTGTGTGTTAGCACACGAAACCTAGCCCTACACTTCAGGTTTAATTTAATGTTTTGCTCTTAGAATTGATTCAGACTTTCTCTTGCAACAGACTCAAAAGCACCCTGAGTATAATGGACCAAGACTGGGACCCAAGATGGCGGATGAGAACAAGAGGACTTTCACTGAAGATCAGTTGAGGGCCTCAGAGGGCCATCTCAATCTCCAGATGGGCTACAACAAAGGAGCTTCGCAGTCAGGACTTGGAAGCTTTGGAAATACAAGACATATGTAAATCCGATGCCACAATGTGGGGAAATTTATTAATTCCTTTACAAGAAAACATGGCAGCAAAAACATTTGGCCCTTTCATAATTCTAGGAAATTAACACGCATGGTTCAACCGATTCTCTTGAGTAATGGGTAATGTGTGAGAAGAACTATTTGTATATCTTATTTTAGCACTAACATTAGTGACACTATTATTGTTCTAAACCAAGTAATTGCAGGTCTAAACAGAGAGTGATCTTTAATATTATTGAGGTTTCTTGTATCTGTTAGAGAATATTAACTTCTATACATTTTATGCCGAGAAAATCCTTCAAAACAATAAGTTACTTAAATATAAACATTTGTCTCCAATTATGATGTTTTATTAATATATGGATCAAGGACAGTGATACTTCTTATTACAGGATCAAAAAGTTTTTAAAGGCCTCTTTAATTTCTAATGTATGATTAAAATGCTGCAAATTGTAATTTTTAATAAATATTTGCCATTGAAAATGAAATACAAGTAAATTGTTCTTACAGTTCTTCTGAAACTGAATTAGTTTGATATTAAGGTATTGTATTGCAAAATGCTAGTAGACTTCAATACATACTTTTACCAGCAAAACGTTGGTTGATCTTGGTGAAATATTTTCTACACGTGTAAGAAAAATTGTGCATCAATGTTGACAGTATTACTCAGTGTCTTAAAATTTCAAAAACATGCTTTCATTTTTATAAAAACACCAAAAATTCATAAAAAGGATTCCCCGTATTCTAGCAAATACGAAAAGTAAATTGACTGGTATGGTCTTCTCAGCATAAAGGTTGCGTAGAAACAATGACAGCAAACACATTTACTTGTAATACATCTTTCATATTGATGTAACTAATAAATAATGAATGGGTATGATCTTGGGAATGGTTTCTATGAAATCATCTAATCATATACCCCTTTATGACTTATAATGTTAGGATTGCATAAATCACGCTAAATAACTCTTGTATAATCTTTATTTTGACACTAGTAAACATCACTGCAAGTGATTTTGAGCATGCACTAAAAGTGTAACTGTGTCATAATTTAAAAGATTATACACATGTTACCGAGTTAATTAATGTCATTTTTAACTTGGATACATTCTCACACTAATACAGCCACAAGCCGAGGCTACAGTTATGCTATGTAACAAATAAAGATACCAAAGAAAATACTTATTGAGCTACATTGCATCTGTTTTAATAACGCAAACTTGCAATGAACTTCACTGATAACGTGCTCTATATAATATATGGATTTGTAGAGTTTTTCTTGTTTGCACTCACAGCTTTGAAATCAAGGACCAATAGTATTGTTCTTTCACACAATTAATTTTATAACTGTAATTTTAAAGTGTGGTTTTGAATATATATTCACAATGAATTTTACTTAGAATAGAGAAGTTTACTTGCATATATTTAAAACCTTCAATATACGCAGGACACAATTTCTAAGCAGGACTTGACATAATATTTCAGGATTCATTAGCAGAGACTGCCAGTTAAATCTGCTGACACTTCTGTAATCAGTTATACAATATGCCACATGTTCTATCTTCTCTGTATCCAATAAGGCTTCCTTTTAACTTGTATTACATTTTAAATACAAAATACTATACTAGTGCTACATTTACATTTATTGTGTTGATTTGCCATGTTTATAGGATTAGTATCAATTTTTTATTCTTTTGATTTGCATTTTGCTTAAGGTAAAAGAGGTTTTGTAAGCTACAACATTATCATTATTTGAGTTTTCTATATGTATTATGAAAAATATTTTTAGATTAAATTTTTGAAAGTAAGGAACTATTTTGTTATTGAACCCTCTCTTTTCATCTTCATCCACAGTGTAGATATGTAGCCATAGTGGTTCGAGGTATAAACTGTGGGTTGTTTCCAGAGAAATTTGTTTTAATTCAGAGGGAGTGCTGTTACTTTTAAGTACATGTCCGATCAAGTTTAAGTTATAGATAATATCTATATCGCCTATTGGTGAAACTGGTGTGAGGAGTCTCTCAGGCTTTTGATTTGGATTATGGTGTTCTTGTAATTTATAAGCTTTCTGTATGAAGTTCTGTTGAGTTTTAAGGTTCCTCTTTTTGCCAATAATTGTGTTGAGGTAATCTTATTAATTTTTAATTTTGAGTTAAAGCTTGTTTATTAAACTGATGGATTATTGGAGAGTTTTCAGTAAGCATCTGCATCGCTGTTATGCAAGTAGATTTAACACCACCTGTTATCAATTTTAAAGAGTTATTTTGAATTGTTTCTAATTTATTAAGGATTTTTATTGAGTTAATCAGATTTTCCCTATCATGTAGTAGAATAGGTTTAATGTATGTCTTGTGGGTGTTATTTAGTACTTCCCTAGAGCAACCCCATTTTGTTCCTTTTATTCTTTTTAATATATTGCATCTTTTGCTTACCTTTTCCGTTATATTTTAACATGATATTCGCAAGATAATTTTCTGTCATGGTGTATACCTAAGTATTTAACATAATCTTGTTGTTGAATGTTTTGACCATTTATTTTAAAGGAGAACTCAGGTACAGCATGTGTTAGGGAAAAAGTCTTGTGACGTGTTTTATTGGTATTTATTTTCATGCAGTTGTCGTTACACCATTGTTCTAGTGATTGTATGGCATTATTCATTTGTGAATTGAGTTTATGCTGAGTATTTCGAGGAGTAGATGTCCAGATGGTTAGATCGTTTGCATAAAGTGTACAATTAATATTAACATTTTAGTGTAGTTCTATTAGTAAATCAGGAATCATTATATTAAAAATCTGATGTGTTGCACTCACATGACTTTCTCTACTCTTGTACTAACCATTCTTATTCCTATATCCTCTTCGTATTAGTTAAGATAAACATTTGTACAAATTACCTTATTGATTATTTCCTTGTAAGTACAAGGGGAATGTTAGAATACAGTAGCCTTTGTGGGATAGTCAAATGTTTGAAAGCTTTGAGATTCTGTTGTCTTTGCTTACTTAACATATAAAAAAATGAACAACGATGATCCATTTCACGAAGGTTCTAAGTTTTCCGAAACTCACACACATAACAAGGAATATCTCCGAAATGGTTCACCCTACAAGAAAATTTCTCTGGGCATAAATTGTAAATTTTATCAAGATCTACATTTTTTGTATGGTATGATTTGGTCTATCTCTAACGGTTTAACAGTTATACAAAAGTCGTCCAGAGTAAATACGACTACAGGGGCTATAGCCAGAAAATTCAAAATATGCATTTCATTTGTCATAAAAATATTTCAACCATATGACATTTTAATCAAAATCGTTAGAACCATTTACAAGAAAATCAAAATTTTCAAAAAATGTTCCATGTAAAGGGTAGTTTAGGAAGGGGCTACTTTCTTCAAAATCTTCATGTCGTATCCTTGAAAGGCATTAAACTTAAATACCAACTTTGGTTTTTAACCGACTTTTCGTTTTTGAGTTATGCTGTCCACAGACTAACGCACAGACAGACAGACTGACACACAGACTCACACAGACTGACACACACACACACACGGACCTTTTTCTAAAAATGTTTTTTTTTTTTTTGGATTCAGGGGGCCTCAAAACATATATTTCCGGTGAAATCTCGACATCGAATTTTTGGGGGGAATACAATACTTCCCCTACTTACCAGTAGAGAAAGTAAAAAAAGTGTGGGGCTAATTGCTGAGCATTGAGAAGTCCTATTTTGATGTGTTTTTAATAGAAAATCAAAATGGTTTTAGGAAAGGATGTAGTTGCATAGATAATATTTTCTCGGTGAACCAAATAATAGAAAAAAGAAGAGAATTTATCCTACAGACACATATAGCCTTTATAGATTTAGAAAAGGCATATAACAGAGTAAAGAGACACCTGTTGTGGGAAGTATTAGAAGAGAAAGGATACCCCACACATCTAATACAGGCATTAAAAAATCTGATGTGTTGCACTCACATGACTTTCTCTACTCTTGTAATAATAATAATAATAATAATAATAATAATAATAATAATAATAATAATAATAATAATAATAATAATAATAATAATAATAATAATAATAATAATAATAATAATAATAATAATAATAATAATAGTAATAACGATAACGACAATGACAACGGTAACAGTAACGGTAACCGTAACCGTAATCGTAATCGTAATCGTAATAATAATAATAATAATAATAATAATAATAATAATAATAATAATAATAATAATAATAATAATAATAATAATAATAATAATAATAATAATAATAATAATAATAATAATAATAATAATAATAATAACAATAATATTAATAATAATAGTTCTAGTAGTTATGTAGTAATAGTAATATTCCACTCATACGTGAGTTGGTTGAAATCAACCAGTCATATGCATAACAATTTCAAATTTCAATCAATGACAGCCTTCCTTCGTGAAAAAATTATCACATTTTCATTATCACCTCCTCTGAATTTCATTACCTCTCCCTTTGCTTTCCTCATGTTATGATCAGGTTGGAGAATCTAGCTACATTATGCTAACAGTTGCGAAACGTAATTTGATGCAATAGAGCAGCTTTTCAAATGTCGAATATGGCTGACTCTCGCTTCGGTGATGTATGTACTCGTATTTAATCCTATGTTTGGAATCAGTCGGACAAATTTTGTAAATTAACAGCAAATACTCTAACTTCTGACTCCAACTGCCAACATCTTAACAAATTGCAGCATCAATATCAGAGCCTAGAAGGCCGTGGCAATGGACGCTGGCGTATGTACACCTGCTTCATGTTTCTTTTAAGAGGTTGGTAATTACAATACATCATTTAAATAGCATTTTATAGGCTATATCGTCTTTTAATTCGTGAAATAGTCTTAATAAATGCAACTCCTGATAGTCAAATTCTCTAGATAAATTGACAATCTCAAACATATGGCATTTTAACCAAAATCGTTAGAGCCATTTTCAAGAAAATCAAAATTTTCGAAAAATTTCTCATGTAAAGGGTAGTTTAGGGTGGGGATATTTTCTTCAAAATCTTCGTGTCGCATCCTTGAAAGACATCAAACTTAAATACCATCTTTGGTTTTTAACCATCTTTTCGTTTTTGAGTTATGCTATCCACAGACTGACACACACACACACACACACACACACACACACACACACACACACACACACACACACACACACACACACACACACACGAACCTTTTTCTAAGAATGCTTGTTTTTGGATCCAGGGGGTCTCAAAACATATATTTCCGATGAAATCTCGACATTGAATTTTTGGGTGGAAAACCTTAGGTACTTCCTTCTACTTACCAGCAGAGAAAGTAAAAATAGTGGTGATGCTTACGTCACTCCCAGCTTAACGACAGGGAAATATAAACACACGCTAGCGCTGGACCTCCAATGTTAGTATGCCTGACTTTGATGTGAAAGGGTAATTGTGATAAGATGTTCAAAAGCTACATCTTTCGGCCGAAAGCTACTTTATAAATTCAAATATAAAATACAATTATTTTATGCTTCAACTTAAAATGATGCAAAATAAAAATATTAAAAGAGATAGCTCTCATTAGCATATCGTGAATTTTATCCCTACGACATATTCTGAATTTTAAATCAATATTGTAAACTTGATATAGTTCAACCTAGTTACTCGTAATATTATCCTGTGACAACTTTAAGCACTTTTCTAATGCATTTGCAGGAATTAGCTTGTTAGTGACAGATATATGGTGATTTAGCTATTTTTCCTTTATTTGTTTTGTTTTTTGTCAACAATGACTGACAACATAGTTTCATACTGTTATGTTTAGCTTGGTATCTGAATTTTGTGGGTCTGGAAAACTGTATATAAACGCAGCATTCACATAAATATCCATGAAATCTTAGGTTGGTCGAAATAATTATTTTAACCTTCATTTTTCTTAAATACAAAAAGCACCTAATGCTAGTAATTAGATCCCTGTGGTCACCCGCATCACTTTTATCGTCATTAGAGACTACGAGAAGGATGACATGGATTAAATCACGTGATTCTTACACTAGTAAGCGTGTACTTTGCATTTCAAGTCTGTATAAACCATTATTTTTATTTATATTTATTAACACTTCAAAATATAATCTCACTTATACATGCTGTTTCAAAAATGATGATCCCAAATGTAGAGATGAGAAGTAAAAATGAAAATAAGCAAACATATGTATAATATTTGAATAAGCTAGTAACAGGAATATAAATTTTAATTTGTAGAAAAAAATAGTTGGAGTTGAAACACATTTATTTCAACTCCAAGAAGAGAACTGTTCCAGCAAACATGGATTAGCAGATTAACCAATCAGGAGAGAATGCCATTTTTCATGGCTGGAGTCATCTGAACACTAAATACAATTTCCAACAAGAGCAGTGACAATCACGAGACTATCATCGCATTTGAGTGCATAGCTGTTTCTTATGGAACCCACAAGGTGGTATCTCAAGTGTTAAGGTTTGGATCGAAGCATGGGCAATATTGTGAGCACTTGCTTTAGTAGACAGAATTCAGTTGGAGACGTAATGCAGCGTAATCTGGACAACCGCGATGGTTAATTTGTGGACCACTGTTTGTTGAAGATTTTGGAGTATGTTCCCTTTAGTTTGCTTGTGAGATGCCACAGAAATGTGATTGAAGGCCACACGGTTTGTTTGAAATAAGTAGTTGTGGATAAACATGGTACATTAGATTACAGCTCATATAGATACACATGTGAACTTAGGAATGAATTTGTGGACCAGCGCATATTGGAGCTTGTGTGATTGTTACCATTTGGATTTCACTGCTGTGATTGTATCATGACTAATAAATGAAATGAAATTGTTACTTTTATTTTTTATTTATTTATTTATTTATTTATTTTAAATCACCATTTTTCAGTGGACTTCAGCATCATCTCGTAATATGTTAATTTTCTAACTGCTGTTTTTACTGGAAAAATTTGCTTTCCTTCCCCTTTGAAACTAAGCTATAGTCCAAGAAGGGCCTTGGCTTTCCGCCCTGCCACTGCGTCCTCCACCTCTGTCCGCTACAGGCGAAATTGATGGGGTGCAGTACTGGAAGGTGGGACGTGGTCTGTGCCCCGAGTCCTCCCGGCCAATTATGTGGCTTTCGCGACCTGGGGCTGCTACTTTCTTCTCCTTTTACTTATCAATAGATTTTGGACAATCACTTTTGTAGCATTCTGTAAATTTTTTAAGTGCTCATTTGATACATAATCGTATTACCGTCAGTTTGTATCATCCCCTTCCTCACTCTCACACTAGGTTTAGGGTTGATCGTCCATCCTGAAGACTCTCTGACCCAGAATTTGTCTTTGTCTGCTCCTCGACAGGCATCAGAACCGGGGGGGGGGGGGGGGGGGGTGGTGCGTCGGTTCTCCGTATGAGGAGAGTAAATAGGGAAGGAGGAAGTAGTTTGACACCTACAATTTAGTGAATTAGTATTTTCATTTGAAGTAATAAAGCATATAGATCTAGAACATGTTACTTTACTTTTATGAGACAAAACATTCTCATGATTTTGTCTAGCCACAGAAGCCTATTATTTACAAATGATGCTTGCAAAGCCCTACTTTTCTATCTACTTCATATTAATCGAAATAAATGTTTCCAGAATGTTCCATTACAAATTTCGTTACAGTTGCAAGAGGGATATTGAGGACCGAAGCGATAGGAAAATCTAAAAATATTTTTAAATGCTTAGTGTCACAATAATTACACAGTTCTACAAAAAAAATCCTATTTCTGGGGGAAAAATGAGTGGTTCTTATAGGCGTTTTAATTCTGAATTCAAATCTGTTTTTAGTTTTCATACATGAGGGTATTAGTTTAAGAGTAACCGATTTTTAGTTTCCCTTAATATTTTCATACAGCCTTATATAGATTCATAGATATATGACAGAAATTAAATTTAGGGACCTATAAACATTAGGATAGTAACAGAAGGTGATTGTTGAAGTACTCACATAATGTTCACTTTTATGGAACATAGAAATATGGACAGAAATTTGCTACCACAAGTTTCATGTCTTATTTCTTCCTCTTGTATTGGGCATACTCCTTGTCCCGAATTATACTCCAGGAATAATTAGCTAACATTACACGCATACATTTCCCTTCTTACTACTTTCCCCACGGTATGTGAAATCTTTCTCCACGCTCAATAGAAACACCACTGAAACTCTCTGGAAGGAAGTCTAGGTGCGAATCCATGAAATATACTTTCAAGGACATGTTGGATCCTAAATATTTATAAGTTTTGATCATTCCTTTCACAAACTCGTTATATTTAGAATCTCTTCTACTTCCAAGGAGGTTTAGTGTTACTTTATTGAAAAACACCCAGGCTTACTTTTGCCATGCATGCTCCAAAATTTCGATTTTGTTGAACTTGTCGTTCTGAGGACCCACATACTTTAATTTTAGCACCTGATAGACGAGGGAATTTATCAGTAAGATATGTAGACCCTCTGGCATGATGTTTGCAAATTAATTAGCCCGAGTTTTATGTGGAGGAGTGCAAGTGCTATATCTTCACGAGCAAACAGATTTCTTACCCTCTATCTCGACTATCCCACTCACAAAGGAAATGTACGTATTTTTTGTAACCTGCATCTCCAATAACAATGCAATCGCCTCACACCTTCCAATTATGCTCATTGTACCGAATTACTTTGAGCATAGTTGCTAATATCTCATGACTCTGTTATAGCTCTCTTTATATTATTAATTTACTGTCTATAATACATTCATTGGTAGGCTGAACCTTTATGATTTCCCTTGTATAAGGGTACCTATCCTGTGTGCACTTTCACTCTCTGAAGAATACAAATAAACAAATTTTAAATTGGTAGAAATCGGTGCTTTCTCACTGTAATTTTGAGGTTTACTTGCCACATTATCTGATCAGTCACACCAATGTATGAAAAGAATCAGAAATATAAAAGTTAGTGTTGCCAACTATTTAAATTATTTTTTATAAATTTACCATATTTTCCGCAAATATAGATTCCTCATATGATGCATAGGTTCAGATTACAGGAAAACTATACCTGATAGCGAACCGTTCTAGAACGATGCTATGCTTAAAAACGACAGCTCCATGTCAGTATATTTACTGGCATGTAGAATAACTCCTGCGGGACGAAATTCCGGCACACCGGTAGTGCTGATGTGATCCTAGCAATTTACAGCGTCGTTAAACAACAAAATAAAATATCCTGATACCTAATTCTGATTTCAGATTTGAATTTAGCAGCGTGAATTCCTTTAGAATTACATATTTTCATCCCAGAAATACAATCTTTGTAGAACAGTATTATCTAAAATTACATCTAAATAAGTATTTTTAAGGAGATCAACATTTACTGTGTGCTTTAAGGGTTTATATAGTTATTTAAATGATGCAAAATTCACTCAGATGAAGAGGCTATTTACAGGATTCAACATATACTATACATTTGTCATGCAAATATCTAAAAAAATGTGGTTTTTAAATGAAAATCACTGTGCCATTTTTTATGAAATCCAAAAGAAACAATTTCCACGTAAAGGATAGTTTGATGGGAGGTTTTCTTGAGTGTTTGGTCACATTCTTGTAAGATGCTCAACTTAAATACTAAGTATGATAATATATTCAACTATTTGTGTTTGAGTTATGCTATTCACAGACAGACAGACAGTCAGGCGGACAATAGTGTATACACATACAAGTACCTTTTTTTACTAAAGCTGCTTTTCTCCTTATTTAGGGAAGCTCTATTTCGAATTTTGGGGGATTACAATACTATCTGCTGTTCATCAATAGAAAGAAAGTTTCTGATAGGAATTTGCTGCTCACTGTTGTTTGGAAACAGTGCGACAAGGGTGGTACATGTGCGTGACAAAGAACACATGTTAAAAAGAATTAAAACTATTCAAAAACACGCATTTGTTTACTAAAACAAAGAAGGTATTCATAAAAGTAGAAGACTAAAGATATTGGCCACATGTTTTTGAGTGGGCTGTAGCTAAGCTATCCCGAATATCATTAAGAGGGTTGAGAGGGTGTCGGACCCGAATCTAATCGGCAATCCCCCCCCCCCCCCGCTCCCCCCGTGCCTCATTTTCCGGGGATTTTCTTTGCTGTGGTAAAGTGCACTGTATGTACTGGAGAAATTAATAAAAGGAGAGTTTCCTTCAGATTTGACCTTGTATTTTGGTAGCATTCCAAATGTCCCTTTTTTTTTTTTTTTTTTTTTTTCCCCTTCCCTGCTCTGGGATATTTAGAGTGAGACTCCTCCGTCCAAAATTCCAGTCCGTTCCTGAAGTAATAAAATGATAAATGGTTGGAATTTAGCAGGGGAGTTTTGACTCCGAATGATTTAGATATGACGTGCGTCGGTGAGTTGGCAACAAGTATTTTTAGATGTGAAGCTCTGAAAATGAATGTTAGACTATTCTTGCAGCCAGTCATTAACGAGTATGGAGGCGAAGTGAGTTTGCACGTAGCATCGTCAGGTGGGAAAGAAATATGCACGACTGCTATTCTGACAGCTGTTGCTCTTGGCGCTAATGCTCAACTTGTCCATCAGTAAACAGCGCTATTCTAAACTCTGTTTCTTATAACCTTGCCCCGCTGACACATTCTTCCGTATCCCTTTTCCTCCGATTGCCTAATGACGATGAATAATAAACAAACCCTGTGCAATGCAAGACCAGACGATGACAGCTATAAAAGCACTGTCATAATAGATGCACGTGCTTTTAGGCAAGGTTGAATCAAAGGATCCTTCTATGTATTTGTTATTAGAGTTTACAAGCATTCAGAGGCATTAACTCTGAATAATATACATATACATGATTACGAAAATGCAAATTAACACTTCTCTTCACATATATTAAGATGAATGATCATGCTATGTTATTTTTTAGACTGAAGTTGAGCAGTGGTTTATGGTCGAGTTCACTTTCGTATTTATAAGACCATAGGTGCGATACGTTAGTATGTTTCCGACTTCCATGTAGCAATCATCGCGGAGCAGTGCGTGATAAGTGCAGTGCCCCTCGCATATCAGCAGTGTCTTATTTATTTCAAGTAGGAAGTACGTTACCCCCACCATCACTTTGCATGACGTCACTCACGCAGATCCTAGGAAGGTCATTTGCCATGTCTAAAAATTCACTACCAATGTTCATTTGTTCTGTGCTTATGGTTCGTTTGATAAATATTACAATAACAAAGCTAAACAGAAGTGCTAAGCAATTACATCTATGAGAAAGGAACTATTCCAGAAATGTATGCCGCAGTCGTTTCAAACAACAGCGTAAAAAGAAAATAAATAATTAGAAAACAGAATGATTAAAACCGAAGAACAGAGAACAAAGGTTATTGATTGTGCCTTAAAACAAAGTTGGTACATGACAGCTACAAGTTCCAGCTCCCTAAAAATGATTTTATTTGGTGTTATTTAATAAAAGTGTTCGAAAAAGCAAAATAGTAATTCGATAACAACACATGTAACATTTCAGACTCTAAAATTACGACGTTTTGTTTTCAATTTTTACACCATTCATTAACTCTGTTTTTCGAATGCTATATCATTTATTTGAATCTGACATATATTTTTGTATTTAGATGGATTTAAAGCAACCCCATGATGCTGTTACACTAAAAAGGGGCGTGGCACCCAGCTTCTTTGTTTCATTTAATTTACACATTTTGTTTGAAATTGCTACTTGCTTTTAGAAGAGACCCAAGAAATAAACAAAGAATTAAGTTATGTGTGCAAACCTTTATCTCAATTTTGAATGGATGAATGACCTTTACAAGCTTGACTTATAGATACATATATTTAAAAATAGACGACAGGCAGCAGTGAAAGTCATGTGATTTAACACATAAGATACTTTTTGAAATAATGAACTATCAAATAATGACAGCTTTAAGGCTCATGACTTCTGTTAAGAATGCTGACTTGATTGCTCTTCCTTGCATGTTTTATTGACCAAAGCAGCACCAGTGTTGTCAACTACAAGAAATGTAACTTATGTGAAATGAAGTTTGATTGTTAAACAAATAACCTCCTGGGGATATGTGACATTTTCGCAGAATGAGCCAATTACATATTAAGCACTTCGACGTGGAACTTCCTTAGAGAGAAATGACTGACGCAAGCAAAACCAGAGGTTTCGGAATTATATATTAATTGATAGATGTTCTGCGCATATTACCTCCACGTTCAAGGATGAAACTTTGTATTAATAAACAAATTTTTGCAAAGCTGTACATCGGAAACGGATGTTATTTTCGCGCTGGAGACAAGAAACTATAAATAGCTCACTCCAAACTTGCTTTCTACCCACCACGCCCGAAGCCCTTTCCTTTTCTACACCAGCCAGTGTTGAGTTTACAACCTCCTTATAGAGTCTGCAGAAGATGGCCGATTATCCTCAAGGTCTTGTAATATAAGTCTGGAACAAACGGGAGCCGACACCAAACGTGGGTGTAGTAACAGTCCACGCTAATGTGTTCAAGCTTTTACATGTGTGATTTGCGATTTCTTCATACGTGGACAACGGAACATAGTTTTCACATACTTATGAGCTAAGGATATCCAACACCAAAAATCTCCTTTTCAGAAGCTGTTAGTTCATAAAACTAAAAATGTAATGGCATACTTGTCTATAGTAAGCACTGAATGATTTTAAATTTAGTTAACATACTTTTACATCAGTTTTCATGTTATTACACCGTTAATTTTAGTGACCTATGCCAATTGTCTGATACAATGAAATTTTACAAATATGATTATACATAAACAAATTGCGTTTGGTGTGTAGGACAATCAATATCAAGCAACTTACATAGAGAGAATAGATCTGTAAAATGTAGCACTGTAAAAAATAAATGAACCATTCGTTCACACATAACTAACAAAATAAAATCGTGTTACGGATCGTTATTATCGCTGGGGTTCGCGTTTTAGGCAGATAACTATTTTTGTATGCATGAATAAACTAAAACTATTTAATATTCACGTTTTCTATAAAATACAAATGAGTAGAAAGCGGTTTACGGTGTTTATTTTGACCACTGAGACTTACTTTAAGATTTTAGAGACTAAAAATGCCTGGTTTATTATTATTATTATTATTATTATTATTATTATTATTATTATTATTATTATTATTATTATTATTATTATTATTATTATTATTATTATTATTATTATTATTATTATTATTGTTGTTGTTGTTGTTATTATTGTTATTAATAATATTATTATTAGATATTATTATTATTATTATTATTATTATTATTATTATTATTATTATTATTATTATTATTATTATTATTATTTTGTTTTTCCACTGTTCCATTCAGCAATTAAAGATAAAAACTTGAATATTGTGACAAATTGCATTTTCCAGTTATTTTTACTGGCACTTTATTTTTAATCACAAAACAAGTCCTCTGTTTTATCGTTAATAAAATTTACAATTCGTCGTGGCTTTGCAACTCTCAGCTGTTCTATGTTATCGTAACCTTGACATAAACTTCACTGCTCAGTGTTTTACTCTGTCTCGCAAACAACTGGATCCGGCGATACACTCACTGAACTGACTCACTTAAAACTCCCTCAAAAACTGTTTCGCTCAACACTTAAAAAATCTCGGGTCAATAAACTGGCTTTCTCTTGTATAGCCGAGAATGACGTAGCACGTATTTTTATCGAAATCTACCTTTTCGTAAACAATCCCAAACCGTGAAGAGTTTCTCGAACTGTCTGAAAACGCCTTGTTCTGCCGCGCTCTAACCGCTCCAGTGTCGCCGGACCGCATATTTCAAAGCAGTGGTGTGAGTTAGCTTGACCTTGATGTCTTTGAAGGACGGCCGGCGTCACAATACCATTCCGTTGGTTGGTTTTTACAATTTGTTTGTGGAAATAAAAACATTAGCAACTAGAGGTCCAGAGGTTTTCTTTTCTTTTCTTTTTAAATTTAACGCCTTTTAACCTAATAGGTCATATTCGGACGATACTATGTGTTGTTTACTGGTCAGTCATTTATTTTAGAGGAAGAATATTCACTCTCTGTCTTTGTAATCCTTTGTTATTGACCGGCGACAGCAGTACGACAGAAATCTGTTTCAGGGGCCATAATTGGTCTGAGAGGATTTTCCGTCGTTTCCTCACATGCCTCGTCTTCTTCATCATCAGATGTTACAAAATAATATTCATCGTTGTCATTGTGTGAGTTTTCTACCAAAATAATTCCACTCTTAAAGAATCCACCTGCCAATAAAAACTGCTAACTTTATGAACATATTCGCAAGCTTCTAGGTTTTCTAAGTACTTTTTCAAATACATGGTCACTGAGTCAGGGTTGCCAACATTTAAAAGTAAAATTATCGTACCAGCCACTAAAAATTATAGATTTGGATTCAAAATTATCGTACACCATAAAGCGAACGCTACAACAATAAAAATATCAATATAATACTTATGAAAATATAAGAGTAATGATGTTTATTATATCCACTTACAAGATTGATGACCTCAACAAATATTACAACTTTAGCACTTATGTTTCTCGCCCTATTCATCTGAAAGTTCAGCTTCCTCAACCGTTGCAGCATTGCACAAATTTGTTGTTGAGATAAACCTTAACATCTTCTTGGTAACTTGCAGATTTTAAGGTCTACCACGTTCTTTCATAAGTTGAGACAACAAAATAAGTTCATTTACCGTATCTAGTGCCAATCTGTTTCTAACTTTCGTTTTTATTAAACCCAGTTTAGAAGAAAAAGAAAAAAAAAACTCTTTCACAAGACGTGATTTTGTAGGGCAAGGAAACCACTAACAATGCAAAGGCAAGGTGACATATACTTAACAGTGCTCCAGAAACTGTCAGGTTCAGGCATGTTCTTTATTTCACACGGGATAGCACGTATTCCGGTTTTTTTACATTGATCGTCAATTTTTTGAATAGTGCCTTCTACATTGAGATTATCAGACCTGGGCACACTGGCAATAAGAGGATAAAGGCAGGCCATGAGGGCAAAGATGGTGTAGCTATACGTAATTAGTTTAATTTCGCTGGTGGGACAAACCAGTGAAAATGATATTTCGCCGATATCGAACTACCATACATTCAAATTATCGTACACCCCCACAATTATCGTACGGGTTGACAACCATCGTACAAACATTAAAATTATCGTATGCCCCCATAATTATCGTACTAGTTGGCAGCCCTGCACTGAGTTAAATATTCAATGTGTCTTTTTCAAAATTAACTAACTAACCCCAAGGCGCAACGGCTCTTTCCGAGCCCCCGGCTTATACGTACCCCACATCTGCCCAGCACGGGTGTCAAGAGTGTGGTGCATTAGGAGGTGGGACGTGGTCAGCGCCCCAATACCTCCCGGCCGCTTACACGGCCTCCGCAACCAGGGGCCACTGCTTTTCAATCAAGTAGTGCCTTAATTGCCCCTCAGGGACATAACGAAGCTGAGTGCGCCCCGGACCAGGCCTCCCAGCAGGAGAAAACCCCCGCCAGTACCAGGAATCGAACCTGGTTCCCCCGCTTGGTAAGCAGCAGTGCTACCACCGCGCTAAGCAGACGACCTTTTGCAAAACTATAGGCTCATATTATATATTAACAATCACAAAATTCATATTTAAAACAAAATTATTTCCAGACTTACATTTATTACTGTGTAACCTTTAAGGCACATAAATTTATTGAGTTTGAAAACACACTGTGAGTTTACAAAGTGCATATAAGCTTTAGACGCATAAAATGAAATGTCGAGATTACGAAAAATGTCTTTTTATGCCCAAAATTATATATGTACTGCCTATTTTGATAGAGCCTGTTTTAACTGCTAAAATATATTTTTACAGAATGGAAATCCGAGATGTAATACTACAGAACTCATTTATGACTTCTACTATAGTTAAAAACACCCCTGCAGAACTGCCCTTAGAAGGCCAAGGCCTACCGCTCGGTCTCTGCGTCCCCCACCTCTGGCAACTACAGGCGTCATGAGTGGAGTGCAGTACTGGAGATGGGACGTGGTCAGCGCCCCTGGCCTCTCGGCCGGTTATGGGTCTTCGTGACCAGCTTCTGTTACCAGACTATAAACATATTTTATGTATATGAATACAAAGAAATGCAAAATATTGCCTCTCAACTTGTAAATCAACTTGAATGGTGTTTAATAAGCACTCAACTTTAGTCGATAAAACATACAACTGCAATTTTACCTTACTATGAGGGCATTTTATGCTTAGCAGAATTGTGGAATCACCTATTTGAAAATAGATTTTCAAAATTGTTTTTTTCACGATGCTTCGGTTTAGCTTATGCAGTTAGGTATACCAGCTGGTTGCTACGTCGCACAAACAAAAATTGGGAATTGTTGCTGAAGGAGAGGAATGATCCTACACCGCCTCCACAAGATTGGAGCAGATTGCGTTACCAGGCACTCTCAGCTATATCTGGAACAGGATAAACTGCCAGTTCGCTCTAGAAATAAACAACACTTTAAGAGTTTATCGCAAATCTGACAGCTAGCGGACGTCAAGAGCTTGCAAAGCCTGTGTTTATTTCGTGACTCACTAAACACAACCCAAATAGAACGGAAAATGGCACGTGAATATTTAAATGCTGCTCTGTTTTCACTTTGAGGGTTTTAACAACGCAATGTTCTGCTAGGAATTCCAGCAACTGCGCAAAAATACAAATGAGAATCCTAACGTTGTATGGAACACTCGAGGTTGGTGGCAAAATACAGTAAGAACGTCTTCCATCACAAAATATTCAATTAAGTTAATAATAGGTAGTAGTAGTAGTACTAGTAGTAGTAGTAGTAGTAGTAGTAGTAGTAATAATAATAATAATAATAATAATAATAATAATAATAATAATAATAATAATAATAATAATAATAATAATAATAATAATAATAATAATAATAATAAATATTGAAGATGCTCCCGGGCATAAAACTCTGATGTGTTGCACTCACATGACTTTCTCTACTCTTGTACTGACCATTCTTACCAACTCTTATTCCTATATCTTCTTCGTGTTAGTTAAGATAAACATTTGTACAAATTATCTGATTACTTATTTCCTTGTAGGTGCAAGGGTAATGTTAGAATACAGTAGGTTTTGTGCGATAGTCAAATGTTTTAAAGCTTTGAGATTCTGTTCTCTTTGCACGCTTAACATATAAAAAAATGAACAACGATGTTGCATTTCACGAAAGTTTAAAGTTTTCCGAAACTCACACACATAACAAGGAATGTCTCCGAAATGGTTCACCCTACAAGAATATTTATTCAGACATAAATTGTGTATTTTAGCAAGGTCTGCATCTTTTGTATAGTATGATCTGATCTATCTCTACAAGGCTGTTGCAGTAAACGGTGAGCATTACTACAGCATATATTACAGAACTTGGCCATCCCTACACTGAGGAATCAAGATATGGAAAACATGATCTTCATGCAATATGGCACTCTACCTCACACCTTAACACATGTAAAACGAATAGCAGATGGTTTGTGATCATGTCATTAGCAGGCACCTCCCAATCGGGCTGACTTGTGAGGTTACCTTAAAGAGCGAGTTTTCCTACCACATCCTATGCAACTGAAAGATGCCACCCCGCAAGAAATTGCCAATATTCCAAGAAATTATCCGCAAAATGTCGCGTGGTGCCGCAGACAGAACCAAACTACATCGGACATCTTCCAAATGTTTTGTAAACCCCGTTGTTTGCTCAACATTGTGATGTTTTTTCTATCTCAAATATTATAATAATTATAACGGTTTAATTATTGAACTGACTTTTGAAAGAGCCTATATGTAGAATGACATGTTTTCAGAGTAAGAAATATGCGATGTACCCACAGCCCCGCTCTAGACTCGCCATTTTCCGTGGGTGAAAACTTTTGGCAAGTAGAACTGAGTTTCGCAATGGGAACAGCAAATGCTTTGGAGAAATTTAATGAAGTTGGGTTGCGGATCGAGAGGTTGGCAGAGGTTCAACATTAAACTTTAATTTACTGTGATATAATGTTGTGAATTGCGAACAAAAATAAAAACAACTGGCAATAATACTTCGGTAAACAAGATCTCTAGAGCTCCAGAACACACTAAGGGTCAAAAATGAGAGCTTCACATTGGGAGCAAAAATCTATATTTTTAACCAGATTTTTTGTGCTAATGACTGGAAATGACTGGTGTAATAAACTAGAAATATTTACACCACCAACACTAAAAAGTATTGTTTGGGACAACCATAAAAAATTGAAAATTCAAAATTTTACATATTGTTTTGTTTTTCAAATTCTGTAGCTTCTACAAAAATATACTTCAGGCGCTGTTTTGTTTCTCTGAACATGTACGGTGATTTGAACCACAAATATGACAACTAAACTGGCTTTTTAAACATTATGAATGTTGAACGTCAAAATTCCTCTTTTTACCAACTGAATATTTGTTTAGATGATTTAGGTTAAGACCATAGTTGTCGGTTCACATCATTCCCTGTCTAATATGTTTAAAAGTAACGTATGAATGAGGCTATAGCTAAATTCAAGGGTACTTCCTTGGGATTGAGAAAGGTAAAAGTGTTGAAAGTTTTAATTTCAAGAAATATTGAAAACAAATTTCCACAATATCATGTACCCACACTAACCTAATTGTACAAATGTTAAATTAAACACGGTTCTGTTAACAATTAGCATACAAACTATACGTTTTTTAAAACTAGAAAGTCGGTGCTATTATATGACACAAAAATAAAAAAAAAAATTGAAAATGTTGAAAAAAGTGTGAATGTGTGTGTGTGTGTGTGTGTGTGTGTGTGTGTGTGTGTGTGTGTGTGTGTGTGTGTGTGTGTGTGTGTGTGTGTGTGTGTGTGTGTGTGTGTGTGTGTGTGTGTCAGCCTGTGGACAGCGTAACTCAAAAACGAAAAGTCGGTTAAAAACCAAAGCTGGTACTTAAGTTTAATGTCTTTCAAGAATGCGACACGAAGATTTTGAAGAAAATTGCTCCATCCTAAACTAGCCTTTATATGGAAGAGTTAACATTTATAATAATACTCTAACATACTGCTTAAAATGACATATACTTAAGATATTTTTATGACAAATGAAATGTATATTTGGAATTTCTGGCTATAGCCTATGTAGTCCTGTTTACTCTTGATGACTGAGTAACTAATAAACCGTAAGAGATAGACAAAATCTTACTATACAAAAATGTAGATCTCACTTAAACACAATTTATGTCTCAATAAAATTATTTATAAGAATGGTTAGTGCAAGAGTAGAGAAAGTCATGTGAGTGCAACACATCAGAGTTTTAGAAAAAAGTTAGTGTGTATGTAGGTGTGTCTGTCTGTGAACAGCACAACTCAAAAATGAAAAGTCGGTTAAAAACCAGTGTTGGTGTTTAAGTTTAATATCTTTTAAGGATGTTTAGAAAGTTTTGATTTTCTCAAACAAAATGACTAAAGATTTTGACTAAGGTAGCATATCTTTTAGATATTTTTATAGCAATTGAAATGTACATTTTTAATTTTCTGGCTATAGTCTAAGTAGTCCTGTTTACTCTTGATGAATTTTGTATAGGCAACTGGTAAACGTAAGACATAGCCCAAGATAAAGTACAATAATATCTTATGCAATAGAGAAAAGTGAAAATGACATTTGAAAATTTTAACCAATAATATCGACAATGGCTGATACTACAAAAGCAACCGTCTGAAATAAACCGTATACTTTAAAGCAATCTAAGTTTGCGTGTACTGTTTGTCCACCTCTTATGAATTATCAAGTATACAAAATTATACAGGGTTCATTCAGAATAAGGAATCATAGTTCTACTAGCAGGAAATTCAAGCTACATATTTTATTATTGTATAACTATTTTAAACATGTGGTTCCCAAGTGCATAAGTTGTAGCCAACAGTTTGCTTGAGTTAGAAGACCTCAAAACTGGTATTTCCAGTGAAACTGAACACCTATTATAGATGCTGCTATGTTAGCCATTGAGTTCACGAAAGTAAAATAAATTGTTGAAACTAATTAACCTGGAAGAACCAATCTTGATACTTTATTTTGACCAATGATTATAGACTCTCTCTCTCTGTCCTTTTCACAATTACCTGAATTTTGTAGTTGTGCATCACGTTAAGTAAATGTTACATATTATGTTTAAAGGAAATAGATCTAAATAACTGAAAAACATTGTTGAAAACATCTTTATATGACTTGGCGTTTCTTTTCCTCCAAATATAACTCCGTTTAAACATCTGTGGCTTTAAAATGTGTTTATAGTATCCTCGGCTTTGCCTAAGTAGATTACGCCTCGTCATTGGCAGTTCATAGCTCGATATTTATTACTTTTATGTAATTGAATGTGAATAAATAAGAGTAAAATTTACAAATTTAGATGCATAAATAACTTCACCGAGCAACTCTGTTTTGATTCTTTGATCAGCTTTCTGTATCCTAGCATTAAAGATAGGGTGAACGAAATGTCATACTCTAAATCAAGGTTTCTAGTATTTAGAAGAACTGGAATATTTACGAGTTCTAGAATATCTAGAATTAAGTTCCCGGGTTAAAAGTTTAATATTTTGTGTTATTTTAGTAGTACATTTCCATTTCATAAAAACTGTCATATTTTATACAAATTTGAGGTTTTAAAGACAACTTTTATTTTCATACTTTGCACATTTAGTCCATCATCATCATCATCATCATCATCATCGTCGTCGTCGTCATCATCATCATCATCATCATCATTATTATTAGTGTTTTCCAAAAACACTTGAACTCATTACGGTGCATATCTACAACGTCTATCGGAGGAATGGATTCAAGTTGCATTTGGGAAGGCAGTTTCTACGAAATTTGATTTCCTACTGGTAAATAATTGGTTGTATTGTACTCATTACTAGGTTAGTGAGGTACTTGAGCTGTAAAACACCAGCCAATTTAAGCTACTAGCGAATGCAGCAAGGATGTAGTTGTATGGTATAAGGATAATTTCTGTCATGCGAAAGAACAATAACTCAAAGAGCATGCAAACTTTCCCAGAAAACATTGAAAAATATTTGTAGTATATTGCAACTAATGTAAAATGCAGCCAAAGTAACAGCGATTTCATAATGCTGGAAGAACATAAAGTCATTGGTTTCTTATGTTTCAGTTGATTTAGCATCGTTAAATGTATACAAAATGTAATCTACAAGGCTATGTTCAAAATAATACGCAAATGTGCTCTGAACAGTTAGAGACGTGTTTCTTATTGTGAAATGTTTACTTAATCTACAGTATAACTAGGCCCGAATTTAGGACCTCTGACGCCCCTGGGCAAAAAAAAAAAAAAAAAAAAAAAAAAAAAAAAAAAAAAAAAAAAAAAAAAAAAAAAAAAAAAATTGCTACCCCCCAACTTGCAATACATATATTACTTAAATTTTCACAACATAGAGGTTTCACTAGTTTGGATACCTAAGTATGAGTGACAAACACCATAAGTGAGGTTATTAAAATTTAAGTAGGAACATCTTAATAGAAAGAACTTACACTAAAGAGGCATCAGCCCCTATTAGATGTCAAAACATATACTGTTTAAATAACAAGAGGATTCCTTCTTGCCCTGTGATTTGCAAACAAGTTTATGAGTTCGTTATAGTCCATTTTCACTGGTAAATCAGATTCAATTGCAAGAACACCAAGACAATTAAGACGATCCTTCACTTCTGATGTTCTTATTTATACGTTCTAGAGCAGAAGATGATTTCTCAGTTGAGCAGTTGGAAGCAGGAGTGCTCAAGTATATTTGTAGAGCTATGTTTAAGTTTGGGTAAACACTCTCTAGACAGTTACCTTACAGCTGTGTAGGAGAGTGCGTCGCATTTTCATTCTTTTCTATGTAGCTTTTGAAGTGTAAGCATTCAAATACAAATGCTGAACCTTCAAGATCTTCAAGATCAGACTTTCTGAAGTCTGGATGATGCTTCCTGAATTTCAAGTAGACTAAGCATCTTCAGATTTGTCAAACACATAAATGCTCACTGAATTCCTTGTAGGAAGAAACTCTGTTGTCCAGTTCTTCAATCAATTTATCCAGAATCAAAACAAACTTGATGTTTCATGTCTATGTTTTTTTTCAGCTTTCCAGTAATTTTGCCGCCCCCTAAAATGTGCCGCCCTGGGCAGTTGCCCGGTTTGCCCTTACGTAAATACGGCCCTGAGTATAACTTATAGTAAATAGGGGAAGTGTTGTATTCCCCCCTCCCCAAATATTCAATATGGTAATTTAATTGAAAATACGCATTTTATGGTCCGTTGATCCGAAAAAAATTAGTAAAATATCTATATATGTTTGTATATGTGTGGACGCATAACCTCAAAAACGAAATTGCCAGTTTTGGTATTCATGATTTTTCAAATGATGATGCTATACGAAGATTTTGCTTTAATTAGAAACTTTTTCGTTGTTTTTTACTTTTTCTTCAAAAATGCTTCTATTTTGATTAAAACGCAGTGCGTTTCAGATATTTATATAAGTAGCTAATAAACTATAGGTACATCTGGAGAGTTAGGTGAATAAGCCTGTTAATCTCTTTTCATTCTGAGTGCATTTCTAAACCTTTGGTTAATTGACAAACCATAACAAATAAACAAAAACCGTTTAGAAATCGTTAAATCACACAGTTAATGGCAAATATAATTTTTGTGGTATTAGCCATTTCAGAGATGTTTGTTGCTTTGCTTTGGATTTTCAAATACTTTTTATTTTACGATGTAGCCCAACACTTGAATGGTTGTTATCCTAAGAACTAATTTTCTAAGAACGAATTTTCTTCCATACTTTCATATTCTGGAAAAATAAGCTTAATATTTTAGCAACATTTTCTTCATGATGCACCTGTCTATTAATGATAACGAATATGGTTTTCCAGCATGTTTTATGGAAATATAATTTAACACTATATAGTAAACGAAAAGCAATGAATTGCATGCCATTCTAATAGGGGGTTGCTTTGATCTACTCATATTTGGCACAAAAATATCACCAGTACCGACATTTTCTTTTAGGGGAAATTAAAAAATTGTTAATAATAGATTAACGTAGCGGTTTTCTTGAGATTCTTCTAAAGAACGCACTAGCATAACATTTGAATGCACTAAAAATGGATTCATTTTGAGAAACTGCGTATAGTAACACAATATTGGCAGCTTTTAAACGTTTATAGTCACTTATGAAAGTATTAAACATAGCTTCATAAGAACCAATTAACGTTTATACATTTTAACACCGGGGTTCATAAAAATATAAATAATAGACAACAATTTTCTAATTTGTGTTCGTCTTATGGGCCAACATAAATTATGTCGCTTTATGCTGATTTTAAAATTCCATACTCTTTACATAACACCGCGAGGAAAATGAATAACACTTCTGTGCATTCATTGCAAAGTACAAATCAGTCACAATGAATATCTAAGAAATGGTTAATGCCGCAAATGTTATTTGACATAGTGTATATGTTATCTATATTTTTCGTGTGATAAGTTTTTATCCATCTCTTATGGCTTATCTGTTAGTCAAAAGTATATACATTTATACAGAATGAAGGGAACTTCACATGTTACTTGCAGAAAATTTAAGCTATGCGTATTTTTAATTTAAATACTTAAAATTGTTGCGGCCCTTTTTTAGAAAATCCAAAATAATGAAAAAAGTCCATCTAAAAGGTGGCATTGCTGGGGGTTTTTATTTATAATCTTCGTATCCTATCCTTGGAAGATCCTGGTCATAAATCCAAGTTTACACACACACACGCACACACACACACACACACACACACACACACACACACACACACACACAAACATTTACAAATAAACGCACAGTGTAGGCGGATCTTTTTTTTTTTTTTTTTTTTTTTTTTTTTTTTTTTTTTTTTTTCGGGATAAGTAGACCTCAAAAAATATATATTGCCGGTCACATTTCTATTGGAATTTTTAGTTCGAAGGCAATACTCCCTCTTGGTGCACTGGTACTAAACAACGTAGGAAAAATAAACAAAAATAAACAGCTGAAATTGAGCTTCTGTTATACACCTCACCCACTTGCATACAATGTTTCGAATGACACTAATTTAAATACATTTTAAAGTTTTATTGGCATTGTATCTCAAGTATTTATATTTTAATGTGGATTTAATTTAGTTGGTATTTCTTTGTTATCATTTGTTATGTGGGTATTGTTTATCTGCACAATAAATTGTAATTTTCTTAAAGTTAGCAACAGATAACAAAACTACTGAGAAAAATACTAGTCAATAAGAATAGAAGACGGCTGAGAAAACAAGTGTTTCAATGATTCTGGAGAAGTCTAATCGAAGGCATGAAATAGCATATGATAGATTTGCATGTTATTTTACTGCCTTCAACCCACTTGGGAAACATTCATGACAGTATGGTTTTATTTTATTTTATTTAGAAATGCCGTGGAAATGTCATATCCATAATAACGCTAAGAGTAGATAACAGAAACTTATTCTACGTTTCAGTTTTATTGCTGCAAACAACGAAAAGTTTGCAGTTTTATAAGAGAAGTAGATAAAATGATAGGAGAGAACTTCGTCAGCAGTGTGGAGTTCGCCATAAGTAGACCGTAAATGTAAATACATGAAAACAATAGTTGTGCTGGCATTTACAGAAGCATTCTGAGCCCTAGTTTAGGACGGGCTTTGGTCCAGTTACAAGGGGAGGTGCTATTTCGTTGGAACTTGAATCTTGGCGCCCAGGCGCGCTTCCTTTAGTTACGTCACCATACATCATGGCCACCGATGATAATAAGAGAAAAAGAAACAGTATACGTACCTGCCACAGTGGTCTTCCTGGCATTGTATACCACAAGAATATGAAGACGGAAGAAGGTAATGCTGCAGAAGTCGGTCGGAAAGGAACTGTGGCCCCCGCACACGGGCGGCAAAAGTTTTAAAACCTCTCCTCAATGGTGGAGGGGGAGGGTTGTTTTAGGTCAACCCCGTTTTAGGTGAGAGCGAGCCGGTATGTGTCATATGCGCGTCACGTGTCGTGCCCCCTCCCAGCGGAAGTGTGTTCTCAACATTCTCCTTTGTTGACTCAAAAGTCATGAAACGCCATGCAGCGAGGAACGTGAAATCGCTCGGTTATCAAAGCAAACAAGAAGACTTTAGCCAGTCTTTTTGATCATAATACTAGGGTACCGATGAGGGGGAGTGGGGTGTTGGCAAAGTTTCTCTAGATCAAGCTGATGTTTACTAGCGGCTTTGTTCCGAACTTCATTTTTACTTTCTATTCCACACACTCAATGGGTAGAAAAATTATTGTATTCCACCCAAAAATTCGATACCGAGATTTCACTAGAAATACATTTTTGAGACATAATAAAAATGCCATTTTTAAAAAACGTCTGTGTGTATGAGTGAACGCGCACGCGCGCTTCTATCTATAAACAACATAACCCCAAAAGGAAAAACCTGATGTGTTGCACTCATATGATTTTCTATCTTGTACTAACCATTCTTACAAACTCTTATTCCTATATCTTCTTCGTGTTAATTGAGATGAACATTTGGAGAACTTAAAGTTCCTTTTCTTGCACGTACAAGGGGAATGTGGGAATACAGTAGGCTTTGACCGATAGTCAAATCTTTTAAAGCTTTTAAATTCCGTTCTCTTTGACGCTTAACATATAAAAATGAACAACGATGTTCCATTTCACGAAAGCTTTAAGTTTTTCGAAACTGACACAAATAACAAGGAATATCTCCCAAATGGTCCTCTCTATAAAAACAATTATTTGGACATAAATTGTTTATTTTAGAGAGATCCACATTTTTTAGCAGTAAGATTTGGTCTATCTCTTACGATTTACCAGTTATTCAAAAGTCATCCAGAGTAAACAGGACTACATAGGCTATCTCCAGAAAATTCAAGATATACATTTCATTTGTCATAAAAATATCTCAAACATATGGCATTTAAATAAAAATCGTTAGAGCCATTTTCAAGAAAATCAAAATTTTCCATGTAAAGAGTAGTTTAGAGAGGAGCAATTTTCTTCAAAATCTTCGTGTCGCATCCTTAAGACATAAAACTTAAATACCAACTTTGGTTTTTAACAGACTTTTCGTTTTTGAGTTATGCTGTCCACAGCCTGACAGGCACAGACTGACACACAGACAGACTGACGGAAAGACAGACACACTCACACGCGCACACACACACACACACACACACACACACACACACACACACACACACACAAACACACACTCACACGCACACACACACACACACACACACACACACACGGGCAAGTTTTCAAAAAGTTTGAGTTTTTCAAAAACGGTTGTAATGATTTTGTATACAATACATGATTAAGATAATTTCATGACTAATGAAGTATGTATCTTGAATTTTCTGAGAATAGCCTTTGATGCCCTAATGATTCAGAGCGACTTTTACACAACCGGTAAGCCGTAAGTGATGGACAAAAATCTTACTCCAGAAAAAAATGTACCTAGATTTCGTTAAACCACACAATTTATGTCTATTAAATATTTTTTGTGAAGCTTGTGATTTCCGAAATAATCGTTGCAAGCTGTATGAATTTTTATACGTATACAAGTAACGGCCCCAGGTCGAGAAGGCCATATAACTAGCCGGGAAGGTTCGGGTTGCTGACCCCACCAATGACGCCTGTAGTGGGCAGAGGTGGGGGACGCAGCAGCTGGGCGGCAAGCCTTAGTCCTTCATGGGCTGTTGCGCTAGGGGTTTACTTTTTAGTGGGCCTGGAATTTACAGGTTGCTCTTGATATATTTCCTATAGAAATATTCCATAAAATTAGTAGCAGTCATAATGCTGGTATTATATATACAGTATGGCGCAGATAAAAATGGTAATCTCGCTTGAATGTAAATGCGATACTTCCGTTGTGTATTTATATGTATTTGTTAAAATTTATCGTTAAAATTGAATCGCGCTACAATACAAAATTGCCATTTTTATGCAATATGATTAATAGATACTTGGCGTTCTTCTGCTAATCGATACTTCTGCCAACATATCAGTTTATTTCATGAGTTCATATGCACGTTGCTGTTCACATTTTGGAAAATGGCTTTCTCAATATAAGAAAGAATTCAAATTGCGGAACCATATGTAAAAATCTGATGTGTTGCACTCACATGACCTTCTCTACTCTTGTACTAACCATTCTAACAAACTCTTATTTCTATATCTCCATGTTAGTTAAGATAAACGTTCGTACAAATTATCTTATTGCTTATGTCCTTGTAGGTGCAAGGGCAATATTAGAATACAGTAGACTTTGTGCGATAGTCAAATCTTCTAAAGCTTTGAGATTCCGTTCTCTTTGGACATTTAACTCCATTTCACGAAAGTTCCAAGTTTTCCGAAACTCACACACATAACAAGGAATATCTCTGAAATGGTTCACCCTACAAGAAAATTTATTCAGAAATAAATTGTGTATTTTAGCAAGATCTACATTTTTTGTATAGTATGATTTGATCTATCTCTAACGGTTTACCAGTTATACAAAAGTTGTCCAGAGTAAACACGACTACAGGGGCTATAGCCAGAAAACTCAAGATATACATTTCATTTGTCATCAAAATATCTCAAACATATGACATTTTAATCAAAATCGTTAGAGCCATTTTCAAGAAAATCAAAATTTTCGAAAAATTTTCCATGTAAAGGGTAGTTTAGAGTGGGACTATTTTCTTCAAAATCTTCGTGTCGCATCCTTGAAAGACATTAAACTTAAATACCAACTTTGGTTTTTAAACGACTTTTCGTTTTTGAGTTATGCTCTCCACAGACTGTCAGACTGACACACAGACTGACAGACACACAGACACACACACGGACCTTTTTCTAAAAATGCTTTTTTTTTTTTTTGGATTCAGGGGGCCTCAAAACATATATTTCCGGTGAAATATCGACATAGAATTTTTGGATGGAATACAATACTTCCCCTACTTACCAGTAGAGAAAGTAAAAACGGGTTCGATTAAGGAAACCCGCGAAATTTTCGGTGACAAGTTGGCCAGTAGAGGACCAATGGGACGGCGGATCATTTGACCGATATTTTTGACAGCACCCTCAAGACGGTTGTCCAGGTGTTTGAATGTTCTTGAGACATTTTGTGTTCAACTCGCTGATTATGAAAGACTCACTGCTTCTTCCAGCAAGACGGAGTGACCTGTCACATGTTTAATCTCTCAGAAACGAGTTCATTTCTTCTCTGAAGAACGAACTGTTAGCAAAAATTTGTGGCCACCACGTTCCCCGAAACTAATAAGGTATAAGGTTTTACTGTGGGAGCAATATGGCAACTTTACGCCAAATGTACCTTCTGAATATGCTTAGACGTGCATAGCTGATCCTACAGAGCCCCATTTCCAACAGCTTCAGTAATTAATGGTGAGTTCATTTCAGCGATTCGTTTGCCATTCATTTGTCTGCATCTGCTCTATACTTACACGAGCCACTTTTATCTGCGCCACCTGTTACAAATAACCAACTTTTCCTGTTTTGGTTGCCTAGAACGGAGGATATCTGGAAACAAACAACAAAAGAATTTTAGAAAATGTGGAATATTTTAACACCATTGGTGCAATGGATTGAAAGCATATCCGTATTACCTCTCCACATAATGGTGGATCCCATCATTTCAATTACGAATTAGATAAAAAAATACGGAGGTATTAGGTGATAGTAATTTTCCTTCATGGGTCATGACTGGACTAAGAGAATCCATATTATCAGATCGTCTGTTTGCACCGATCAGATGGAACATGCTTCGAGGAGCT
This sequence comes from Tenodera sinensis, assembly GCA_030765045.1. NCBI lineage: Eukaryota > Metazoa > Arthropoda > Insecta > Mantodea > Mantidae > Tenodera > Tenodera sinensis. Next base: position 32,939,912 of record CM060969.1, on the reverse strand, counting down.
GCTCAGTGATTTGTCTTCACGCCATAATTCTGCTGTAAAAGAAAACTTCCTTAATAGGGAAGGACAGGTTGCAGGATTCCGAAGTGGTGACATCGGGTACTCTTATTACCTAATGTAACTCACTTTTATTACACTTACACTTCAATTAGTGGGAATAAGTAACGACACTTTGCGGCTATACCTAGAGTCAACTGGGTTACCGGTCCAACCAGTGCTATTTGTGCCAAATATTTCAACGAAAACGAGTGCAATTTGGAACCAATAAGCCGTTTAGTAAAACATTGGCCTGCCGCTAATCTACACTTTATAGACACCCCATAATACACGAATACAGACAATTAGCAAGTATTGGTAATTTCCGTTTGCAGAATTTTGATCATTTTCATTTTGACTTTCAGTCAAGATGACTATGTTTCCTAAAAATGCACTTAATTGTGTGTCATTGAAGTCGTTGGTTTATTGACATTTCATCCACAGCTAAACTGTACATCAAATCAGCCTTGTTCAAGGGACTAGCTTCTGCACTCACCTAGTTTTTATAAATGAGGCTACTCCTGTCTCCATCGAAACATCTCCAACAATGCCTGAGAAAATGTAAATTCCAGGAGGATCAAACACCTTATATCTTGCATATTTGTAGCCCTTACGCGACCAGTAGTGCCAAATGATAAATTGTTTTACTATTTTTCATTGTAATGTGGCGTCTTTTTAAAACAATTTACTATAACATATTACATATAATTCAGTACTGAATGCATTTTATTGAGATAATTTTCTACTGACACATTTTGAAGATTTCTGTGGTGCTCACTGTTTTGTAGTCTGATAATTTTTTGCAATGTTTTGAGCCCGAGTAAGTTTGTCACATAAACGCCACATTTTAAAAATGTTTTATTTTCTGTTTCTAGAGGATTCAATTTATTATAGCAACAATATCCTCGCCTGTTTAGCCACTACTGGAGTATTAAAACATTCTGTTTCAACAATTGTGTAACATTCAACTTGTGGGCGGTGTGTCTTTTGCAATGTTTAGTTTTGTTTTCTAGCAAAGTGCTTCGCCATGGTTTTGTAACTACTGCTATCTCATGTGCAGGACACTTTGGGAAATAACTTGGCACGCTACGACGTTACAAAATTCTTCTTTTCAAATTTGGCACATAGTCTCTTGCTGTGAAGTTTTGCTACAGACCAATGTCTAATTTAAATTTGTGTTATTTTCAAATTCTTTTGGGAAATTGCTTTCAACCACCATTTGTTTTTGTTTTAATTCGCCATTTATGAAAGCTTATCTCTTGGATTGTCCCCTTCGTTTGCACAATTAAATGACACTAGGGATAAAATGCTGCCCTATTGTTCTTGAGTCCACGGGTTCAAATCCAGAAAAAGAAGATGGAGTTTTTGGCGCAAAAATCCTTCGGAAAGGAAGTAAGGCCAATATGGTCCTGTGTCGTAGATTTACGGCATGTAAAAGAACAGGTCTGACAAAGAGATCTCTGAGCAAAGTTAAGCAGTCTTTCACGCCCAACATACTCCAGCCGGCATTTGGGGTAAGTAGATTACCCTTCGTGCGTTGAAAGAGTTGCAGAAATCACGGGGGTAAGTCCAGTTAGTGGCGTGCGTGAACATTTTTCTGCGTGTAAGAGAAGCGGCCGGGATGTCAGGCTAGCGTGAGTAGCGTATGACAATAGACAAGAACAGTCCTAGAATATTTTCCACTTCACTTACAGGGCTTTATTTTCTAGGGAATAAACTCGTTCCTATAAGATGTGCTGCTATTGTCTAACATTAAGGGTTAGAATGTGTAAAGTGTCGTAACAAAACCCATACAAACATGAGGGCACGTAATGCGTTACAGCACAGCAGCGGTAGCGAGGTGGAAATGAGCTTTGGACCGCCGAGTGGTCGGAAATGCGACGTCTATGTGATGCGACTGGCTTCTCAGCGCACGGCTTGTCAAGTAGGTCCACTCTCGTAGCCTTAGCTGCGCGCAGTGCGCCTGTCCTAAAAGACAAGGCGCACTAGTGAGATGAGTCCATTTCTGGAAAGAATCCTGGTAGCCTTAATCAGAGAAAGTGAGCGTCGTCGAAGCTGTTCCATGAGTATCTGCGTCGGGAGATGAATGCCGGCAGCTAAGGCTCTGAACTTGCTACATCAGTCGGGACGTCGTCAAGGGTGGCCGCCGTAGAGCCGTCTGTGCTGGTGCTGCCAGCAATGGTCTTATGGCCAGCCCGGGTCAGCCGGTCCCGGTGGTGAAGTTTGCAGCGAAGGCTGTTCCATAGTGGTTGTGCGCCAGGCGCCATCTGAGATCACCTTTGCCGGTGATGTGCTACTGGTGGACACCGGTGTTCTCGGCGGGCGCTTCGCTCGTCTTGCAGGTAGGAACATTTGATACATACATATTTAGGGGATCACTTACGCGGGCTTCAACAGAATTACTAATCGAAGAGCCCTTTTCTTCGCTTAATATGGCAACGCTGAGGACTTCCAGAAACCTGTGCGAACAATGACTTTTCTTGGGGAAGGGGTTTTTGAAGATTGATGTCATTAACCGGTACGTCACATCGTACAGCGAATAAATGAAATGGTTGAAATTACGCTCAAATGGGGATGGACTCTCTAAATCTAAGATATTTGCCTTCTCAGGAAAAGGGAAAGCTCGGAAAATGTCTTGTCCATGTAGCCCACCCTAATCGAGATTCCAACTCGTGAGGAAGACACGCCACGCCTACACCACAGAGGTGGACGGATGTGTCTTGATTGGATAATTAGAAGAACAACAAATAGAAGAGTGTCAGTGGCGATAAACTGATCACAGACAGAATGGAGCAGCAAAAAACGTGTACCCTCTTAAATCCTGATGCCAGGTAAGTTATTATGAAAATTCTTCCCTCCTGTGCACTAGAGAAAGAAAATAAGCAGCTAACTCTGCTTTGGAAACCGCTGCAGCTGCTACGGGAGTACATGTGAGCACGATAAAACGCATTCAAATGATAGTTGCGTACAACCAAAATCGTAATAGTCAGACCACACAACGACGTGCTACGGTATTAAGTGATTTCTCAAAATGCGCATTTGCTCAGCAAATAAAGTTGTTAGAGATTTGCTCTTATGTGTAAAACATGAACTAGATTTTCAATCATCCTTATATCTATAGTGTGGTACTACATGTGACTTTTGGTTTCAGAAAGGTTCATACAAGAGAAACGCCTCATGGAAAGAGACGATAATAAGAACTTGTCGCGCAAACATTTTAAGAGCCACGGAGGAAATTTGAAGAGGGAGAAAACCACCCTATCATTTACTTAGACGAATTATATGTACATAAAAATTATATATCAGGGTTGAACTTGATACCATAGTATGCTGGAGGAAAAGATGGTTTGTGCCTGGGGCACAATCAAAGACTAAACCTGGAGATTACCATCAAGACATGAGATCTCAGAATATCCACCAATGGGTCTCTAAAAATTACCAGAAATAAGCATATTGGTATATACAATTCCCCTACTTTAATATTCAAACCAACAATGATCCTATAAGAGGGGGAAAACTGAATGATAAGGTCTCTGCAAGAAAAGTATTTGTCCTGTGAAAGTGATATGATAAGAGCTGAATTATCTATGCTCATGGCCCTTAGGTCGGTTCTTGTCTATCATATCGGTTTGATTCATTAATGGTAGGTATTCATCTCATCACCATTCAACACTACGTTTGCCTGGTTACCACCTTCACTAAAATTACTCATCTACATGCAATATAGTACCTCTGGAGATCAGTGAAAACATTAATATTATCCCATAACAGTAATGGAAGTTGTAATAAACTTCTAGCTTTTACTTGCGAGTCTTTTGGATCAATTATTTACAGGACTGGGCCTTTCTGATGTGTTGCAGTCACATAACTTTCTCTACTCTTGTACTAAACATTCTTACAAGCTCTTATTTCTATATCTTCTTCGTTTAGTTGAGATAAACATTTGCAGAAATATCTTATTGCTTATTTTCTTGTAGGTACAATGGGAATATAAGAATACAATAGGCTTTGAGCGATAGTCAGATCTTTGAGATTCCGTCCTCTTTGCACGGCTAAGATATAAAAAAATGAATAACGATCCTCTATTTGATGTAAGTTTAAGTATTCCAAAACGCACACAAATAACAAGGAATATCTCCACAATGGTTCACTGCACAAAAAAGGACATAAATTATGTTTTAGCAACATGTACATTTTTATGCAGTAAAATTTAGTCTATCTCTTACGGTTTACCAGTTATACCAGTTATTTAAAAGTCATCCAGAGTAAATAGAACTACATGGGCTATAACCACAAAATTCAACATATACATTTCATTTGCCATAAAAATATCTCAAACAGAGCCATTTTCGAGAAAATCAAAATTTTATCCTTATTATCCTTAAAAGATATATCCTTATATCCTTAAAAGATATTAAATTTTAATACCAACTTTGGTTTTTAACCGAGTTTTCGTTTTTGAACTATTCTGTTCTCACACACACAGGCGCGCGCAGACCTTTTTCTAAAAATCTGATGTGTTGCACTCACATGATTTTCTCTACTCTTGTACTAACTATTCTTACAAACTCTTATCCCTATATCTTCTTCCTGTTAGTTGAGATAAACATTTGTACAAATTATCTTATTGCTTATTTCCTTGTAGGTGCAAGGGGAATATGGGAATAAAATAGGCTTTGGGCGATAGTCAAATCTTTTAAAGCTTTCATCCTCCGTTCTCTTTGCATGGCTAGGGTATAAAAAATGAATAACGTTCTTCCATTTGACGAAAGTTTTAAGTATTCCAAAGCTCACACAAATAACAAGGAATATCTCCGAAATGGTTCACTGCACAAAAAATTCATTAGGGTATAAATTGTGCGTTTTAACGAGATATACATTTTTGTATAGTAAGATTTGGTCCATGTCTTACGGTTTACGAGCTATTCAAAAGTCATCAAGGTTAAACAGAACTACATAGGCTATAAGCAGAAAATTCAAATATATTTTCATTTGTAATAAGAATATCTTAAATATGGCATTTTAATCAAAATCGTTAGAGCTATTTTAAAGAACATCATTTTTTTTTTTTAATGTATATGTGAAAGGTAGTTTAAGGTGGGGATTTTCTTCAAAATCTTCGTGCCGCATCCTTAGAAAATATTACTCTTAAATACTAACTTCGGTTTTTAACCGCTTTTCGTTTTTGAGTTACAATGCTGTCCACAGACTGACGCATACACGCATACACACACGCGCGCGCGCGGACCTTTTTTCTAATTTTTTTATTCAGGGTCCTCAAAACATATTTCCGGTGAAATCCGAGCATCGAATTTTTGGGTGGAATACAATACTCCCTCTACTTACTATACGTAGTACAGAAAGTAAAATGTACTGGGAGGCAGATTGCTTGGTGGATTATTTTTGTACATTAACGTCCTCCAACATAAAGTCATGTCGAACGATGAATGAAGTCAGTGAAACGGCGCTCAAATGAGCCTGAGGTCGACAGAGCTTAAAATTGCCCGACATTCGTCTTCTCAGGATAAACAAAAACCTCGGACGATGTCTTATGCGAATAACTCACCGTAACCGAGATTTGAACTCAGGACCTCTTGGATGTGAGGTAGACGCGCTACCACCACCCCACAGAGGCGGGCTGTACTAATTGGATGAACAGATGTGTTTGTAATTAACTTGTATATTGATAATGAAAGCAGTGAAGTGAAAGTTACACAGGTGTGATATAAGTATTCTTAGGGAAACCCGGGTTCGATCTGGAAGACTTGGTCCGGGGTGCACTCAGTCTCGTTAAGTTCTTGAGGGGCCAATTGATTTAAAAGTAGGGCCCTGGTTGCATAGACCGCATAACCGCTGGGAGAGATCGGGACGCTGACCACGTACGTACCATCCTCCAGTAATGTACCCTTCTAATGACGCCTGTGGTGGGCAGAGGAGGGGGGGGGGGGGGGAGGAGGCAGCGGCTGGGAGGTAGGGTTTGGAACGGAAAGGGCTACTGCGCCTTGGGTTGTATACATATTTTTAGTTTATAACGTAATACAACTGTCTTAAATGCCATATTTATTTTCAAGCCCACTGAACATAATTAGTTCATGGTCTCGCCACAGCTTTGAAATCGACAGCACGGAGGAAATACTATCTGTTTGGTCGATATTACAGAACAGGTAGATATAGCGAATGAAAGATCGAACGCTGACGTAAGCTACAAAAACAATTCGGTTGTTAGCGATTACACCAGTCTGCAAGTTTCCCGGTTTCGATGAACATTGGGCATTTATATGGAAAAAAACGCGTTGCTTTCGAAAATGATAAGTTTTTCAATAACACCTTCCATTTTTATCCAATTCGAAATTTTATTAATTAAGCTAGACACTAGATCTATACTGTAATACGTGTGTATGAAACTATAATTATTATAGGTCTATAATTTTATAACTTAAGATGAATAACACTCCTTGTGGATCTTCAGAGCATAAGTACTGTATATTTACAAAATAAGCCACCCCTTATGTTCTTCCGTGATGAGATGATGACTAGCATAAGCTAGTATTTATTTATCTGTGCACGACCATGTTCAGGCAATAAAGCTTTCAACCACTGAATCTTAGAAAAACATCCGTTAATTACTCACCCTTACAGGGACATATGATTCATTCCACGTCAAATCAAACAAAATATGGCAAAAAATGACCTTGATCTCTCAGATTTTCTTGAAACTTTTTTTTTTTGTGTGTTTTGGAACAAAATATATTTGACCCATGCTTCTTCGTTTTATAAAAAAAAATTATTTTGGCAGATATTAATTTTTGAAATGCCCCAAAAATCGCGCGCTCCTCACTTTTCGATCAACCATAGCTCCGATTGTAATGAAGAAAATTACTTGATCTTTGGCTCAAATTAAAGAAAAATTGCAGTATTTCGTGAGTTATTTATTAGAAAATTTTATTAATTATTCTTAATATTATATTTTATACGATTAAAGTTTTAAAGTTAGATAATAACATAAACTCGACCATTTAAAAATCTGGAAAAAAAACTAAAAATACAATGAAGTTTATTCAATATTCTCAGAAAAAATCAGAATGGAGTCTCTAATAGTTCAGTTGTAATTAACTGTGCAAATTTGTGCAGCGGAGTCGCGAGGCGGCGGTGACGGCTACAGTAACCTCACACAATTACCACCTTCCTTACGGCAACTGTCCACTGCTAGAGGTTCCATGAACGTTACAACAGTACAGTAAGGAGAACACAATCTAGTTGCCACTAATATATGTACACTATTAGCATCTTGAAAATGTTTTTAAAATATGCGTTTTAAACTAATGTTTCCATGCAACACACAGCTTTACCTCCTTCTTCGAAAGAAAATTGTTTCATTAAAGCTTCAGTTTTTGACAAAAGGAATGAAGGAGTGTAATTTTACAGCACAGCTGTAAATAGCTGGCCCCTGACCTTGAGTGGAAGTCCTGTTGGCGAATCCATAGTTTTTACCTCTTTCATCAGCTCATATTATATATTTCTGCGAACGAAACCATGCACAACATGGTGAGGGAGGGGGAAAGTAGTGATGTCCGCATGATCTGAGACAGTCCTTGCTAATTCACAGGTACTAAAGAGTGAATATAGTGAATTTGTGAGACATTGATCATAGTGTAAATCAATTATGCCACCTGTACGTTCTAAATTAGGGACCATAACATTACACAGTCAGAGTAGAGAAATTATTTCAAATGTATGGACGTACATGAAGGAAGAAGCTAAAAGCAAAGAACTGCTCACATCAGAAGATTGTTTCAAAAAAATTCAAAAGTTCAAAAGCACGTATCAGATGCCACAGGAGTATCAGAAAGAAGGTATATTGTGGAGACATTTTTCTGTATGGACTGTACTGCCTTAGTAAGAGGTTATCTGAGTAGCATAGCTGACACACCAATTCGCATGCTGTCTGCATTCACCTGGCTCGTTACACGCTTTTAAGGGGCCAACAACGGCGAATCCAGCTGTACTTCATGTCGTCCGTGAGCTATTGCAGGCCTCCAGAAAAAAAATTGTAGCAAATGCACTAATGCAAGCTCCATGGTTTTCAACATCTTATTTTATAGATAAAATGTCAGGGAATACGTGTGTATTTTTTTTTTTAAAGATTTTTAACACATCGATTTAAACTCTATTTTTGGTTTTACAAAATATACCATAAAAAAAATAGTTCAAAATTTATGTGTAATAACGATTGATCGAAAGTTGTTAAAAGTGTTGTATTTAACTTTTCCAGTGTGCCAAACCCTAACTCTCAACTATATGGCCTTAGACTAACAAGTGATTTTATACTACGGTGCGCGCAGAAATTGCATAATTTCTAATAGCCATAACTAAGCATGTAATTTAAAAATACGGAAATAAAAAAATACGGGTCTCCTTATTTGATGCCTATTATCCCTAAAAATTTTTTGAACCTCCTACAAAAAAGTCGTGTTTTACGGGTATTCGATTTGAAGTGGATTGACCCATATCTGTCTTAACATATATATGAACTTTAGTTGCTTCTTATAACTCGCGGTGATCGGTAGTGCGATTTTCAGGAAAGGCTTATCATGCCTCGATTTCTTTACTTTTAGTTCGTATTGTGTCGTGGTACATTTTTAACAATGGCTTCAACCTCTTCTGGAAGAAAATGTGTGAACAATTCTAATAACTTCTTTTACGTGTGCGGTTCCTTATTGCTACAGAAGCAGAAAACTAACATTACATCATTTATTAAAAAGGTGTATCTTGCATATTTTAATGTTAAGCTAGATCAAAATCAAACATGAGCTTCACATACTGTTTGCAAAACATGTAGTGAAGGACTAAGGCAGTGGTACAATGGAAAACAGAAATCAATGAAACCTTGAAACCATTTTAGATAAGATTCATTACTAGGAACATCAATGGCTATTGTGCGGGGACCTAAAAGTATCCAGTATCTTACTAGGGCAACAAGGAGGTTATACAAAATACCCATGTTTTTTATGCGAATGAGACAGTGGAGATAGGGTTAAACATTGGACAGCGAGATAATGGCCTAAGAGAACAGTTTAACAGCAGGAGAAAAATGTAATTCGTGCCAAGATTAGTTGATCCAAAGAAAATGGTATTACCTCCATTGCACATAAAATTAGGTGACTACTATTGATGCTTGAAACGGGAAATCGCTCAACCAGGCCATAAACGTAAATCAACGCAGCCATCCTTCCGGGCAAGGAAAATATAACTTCATACCCTCTTTTACAGGTATGTAGGTATTTATTTTTATTGTTTACTGAGAAATTTTTCATTCTTTATTTATTTTATAACGCACAATTTGCACATACAATTTTTCATTATTTTCATTATAATATTTAGTGATTTGTAGAAAAAGCTTACGTGATAGCACATCGAAATTAGTTAATATCACCTCTCAGATCCCAAACCGGGGAATTTTTTTTTTTTTTTTTTTTTTTTTTTTCCTCCCAAGCTAGTGTTATCGATTAACTCGAGTTGTCGCTTGTTATTCTGTTGTCATTCGTAAGGTTGGTGCTCTGTAATTAGGGTTGCCATTTTAGTGCGTTTAGCACCAGATCTGGAGCTTTTTAAATGTATCTGGTGGCAGATTTATATAGTTACACGCCATGACAAAATCTGGTGTATTTCTCAAATAATTAGCGCTTAATCAGGTGTTTTTGAAACTAAAAGAAATAATCAATAAGCAATTCCAAATGATACGGCAAGCAAGAGAAAACAATGGCTCATTAGTGTAGAAATCCTTAATTGTTGCCCCCCCCCCACGTGTATTTCAAATGTGTCTGGTGCCAGATTTATATAGTTACACGCCATGACAAAATCTGGTGTATTTCTCAAATAATTAGCGCTTAATCAGGTGCTTTTGAAATTAAAAGAAATAATCAATAAACAATTCCAAATGATACGGCAAGCAAGAGAAAACAATGGCTCATTAGTGTAGAAATCCGTAATTGTTGTCCCCCACATGTATTTCTTATAAACTTACGAGAACTATAACCTAGCATGAATTCATGGCCAGCACCACTTTAGACTATTGGCATTCATATGACCAAATATGTATATATGTCAGGTTTTGTGATGTGTCTGCCATATACTGGTGGGAATCTCGCATGTAAAAGAACTCCTCCGGGACAACATTCCGGCACACCGGTGACGTTGATGTGATCCTGGCAATTGACAGCGTCATTAAACAACAAAATATTAAAATATTATTATTGGGACTCCTTGAGATTGTTTGGTCAGAGATGAGAGGCTGTTTGAATTGTTTCACCTTGCAGGTCTCAAATTTCATACACTTTTTATATAAATAGATTTTCTACTTTGTCAAAATAATTTGTGTGGCGGATGAGATGTGGAATTTTTACCGTGGTTAGTTTTAGTGCTTTCCTGGTGCTTTTAAAGACAGCATTCGGTGCGTTTTCATTCCCGGAGTTGGCAATACTGTTTGTGATTCGAATTGCTCAACATTTCGATCCGATGACGAATGAGGATGAATGTGTGCAACCACAGATTATACGTGCAACATTGTAACTTTGCAATGTTTGTGTTCAATGAAGGAATAATTTTGTAAATATTTGTGACAGAAGGAGGTAGTTATGACTAATAATTTAAAGATCGAAGGTATACTTCTGCAAATCAAAGAAAAGTTAAATCAAGATCATGTAAAGTTGTGGTTACCACCGTTCTATTCCTCTGAAAATGGAACATCCGATGAAGAGATTGAGGTTAGATGGTGACATTGCATTAAAGAGTTTCAGTTAATATATTTATTTATAAAAGTTATAATGAGACACACTGATGTACCATTCTTGCAGTCTTTCTATGTCTTAAGGGAACATGTATGTCAAATAGGCATTATTTGGTTAAATTTGCATTGCACAAAACCACATTTGACAGGGACCATAAAAAATATGACTACAGATTTGTGGAGATGTTAAGAACTCAGAGAGTTTATATTCGGTCTTTGTTATTTTTAATATTTATGAATAGCTTGTCATATAATGGTAGCAAAGAGTCAATAACTGCTCTTTGTAGATGTTACTAGTGTGTTTATAGCCGAAAAGTTAACATTAACTGACTCAGAACTGACTTACAATGTGTTACTTTGGGTTATTACAGTATATTCACACACATATTTACACTCCCATTCATACTTCCAGACTCTAAGGAGGTTGGGAAATAATCCTGCCTAAAGAAAAATTCCTACCCTCCAGTTGGGAATTGAACACAGGACCCTGACATGTTAATTTATTTATATTTTAAAGGAGTGGGGTGAGGAAAAAATAATTTGGACATGAGAAGCAGTACATTTTACTACCTTTTTTCAAAGGATTGCAATAACTAAAGGAGGTTAGACAAAAAGGAATACATTTTATTTATTTGTTTGTCTGTCTGTTTGAAACACAAGACCAATCTGCTCTTAAGAAGATTTTCTCTTCTTTGTGTGTATAATAATCTCCTGTTCATTTCCCCTTTTATTTCTCGGATCAGCTATAAATGCTGTCAATCCATCTCCCGTCCTTTTCCCATCTAAAGGTCTACCTTTTTTGGCTCTTTTTACCAGACAGTTATTTCCCATCCTGTAATGTGTTCTTTCCAGTATTTCCATTGCTCATTAATAAATTTTGTTATATCCTGAATTTGGCAATTTTCTCTGATTTCTATATTGTGTATTTTATGTAATAAAATTTATCTTTGAATTGTTCTTAATATTAATTCACATGCACTTAATATTGTTTTGTTTTGACTGCATCTGCTCTGGTTTCTTCTCCATAGGTTAGGATTGGTCTAATTATTGTTTCATAAATGTGGACTTCACTTTCTACTGCCCACATACTTATTTTGCCAAATTCCGTCTTTTATGCATCCTGATATCCACATTGCTTTATTGGTCTGTGTTTTTACTTCTTATTTAAATTTTTGGTGCTTGTTATTTGAATACCTAAGAAATTAAACTCTGAAACCTGTTCAATCATTTTTCTTTGCACTTCTAATTTGTGTTTCAATGGTTCTTTTGATACTGTTAGGCATTTAGCTTTTTTGTGTTTTAAACTTTTCGTGAAACTTAAATTCATACGTTTCTTTAGGTGATAGAAAGTGTATAGCGGTAAATTAACAATGTTCTAAAGTGAACTTTTTAGAAGAAATAATTATCAAAATTTGAATTACGAAGATAAATGTTTACCTTATCTTACACTTGTTAGAATAAACAAAGTTTACTTCGGTATGTTAATTCTGACTTTCTAAATATAAAGTATAAATTTGCTGAAGCTTCATTGTATATAGCTGATGAGTAAAAATTGTTCTTGAATAAAATGGCCCATTTACTTAAATTATAATTTATAGCATGAGAATTATAAAAGCTAAAATATTTCAGATAGGATAATGCAACTCACAGAAACCATTCACTGAACAGTGTTTAAAATGTCTACATTTATAGTTCCTGTCAAATGTGATTTTATGTGATGCCTTATAAATGTGACCTAATGTGACCAGATTTGATGTTCCCTTAAAGGAGGAATATTTCATAATAGGAGCTATCTACATTAATTTAGAAGCCTTATATTTTGACATAATGTTGCAAAAATGAAATATTATGACGCTCATTGTCAGTTTGCAATGACAAGGTATTTAAATACTGATTTTTTGTTAGTGGGAGCAACCTGTTTAATATTGCCAATGTGTATTAGTAATGGGACGTTGATGCTGTCGATACTTTTATACTCTGTGGCTGAGTCATATTGAACTGCAATAACTTCCCTGTACCACAAGAATTTTGTGCTTCCAACCATTCATAAGCCAATGGTGCAAATACGGTGTTGCCGAAATCAGAAAGCTTGAAGTACACAAATGTTCATAGCGGCCGCAAGCCTGTGACCACATAGAACGCTCTTGGTTCCTGACCGAAGCTCTCTGAGGAAGAAAACTAAATAAATCCATTTTTAATGCTACTGCTGTTTATTTACATTAGCATTATTGATGTTAAATGGCTTTCATAGGTCAGATTTAGTTCAGTATTTTGTGTGCAACCTGAAATTGGTGTAAAATAAAATGTGTGCAATATAAAAGCACGTGTGATGATTAATAATCATTTTATTGTTAAGGACTTTTACAACAAATGTTTAGCAATATTGCATGTAAAATACACACTAAAAGTGCAGGTCAGAAAATTCCTGGACACTTGAAGAGAATTTGCCAACAGATTGGATTTAAATGTGCCATTTAAAAGAAACCAGAATTTAACTGCACAATCTCATCTAGTATGATTAAATAAACTTAATATTGAACATTCAAGGTTAGAATGTTTACACTTATTAATATGTAAATTAGACTTATGTCAAATGATGTTGGACCTTAGAGCATTCGATGTAGTGCCATCAAAATCGACAGCTAACAAAAAATATTAAACACACAGTACCAGGGAATTATCAGGATAGAGATTTTCATCTTGTTCTTTCATTAGTTCACTTCTCTACATCTTCATATCCTAACTTTAGAGTCAAACTTTCAATAGCAAGTATGTTAGGTTTGAGATGAACATAAATAGTTTGTAGCTATCACTACTGCTGAGAAGGATGTTTCAGCTGACCTGTTTATGGTAGAAGTATAAATAAATCTTCAAAGTTATGGAACTTAAAAATTCAATGCCACAACTGGGATTTGAACCACAGACCTGCCGCTTACCAGGCGGCTGCTCTACCACTGAGCTATTGTGACAAACTGCCAGAATGGCATTAAATTCTCAAACCAGTTCGTATTTCTCTTGGTAAACCACAAAGGCAGTCTCACATCAGACAAATTACCCCAATGGTGACTTACTATTGTAAGCACTTTATATCCCAGGATTAAACAACCTTCAGATGGTAATTATTATTTATTTATGCCAACAAACTTACTGTTGGTATTTTTAAACACACAAGCCGTGTGTAAGTTTGTTGGCATAAATAAATAATAATTACCATCTGAAGGTTGTTTAATCCTGGGATATAAAGTGCTTACAATAGTAAGTCACCATTGGGGTAATTTGTCTCTGATGTGAGACTGCCTTTGTGGTTTACCAAGAGAAATATGAACTGGTTTGAGAATTTAATGCCATTCTGGCAGTTTGTCACAATAGCTCAGTGGTAGAGCAGCCGCCTGGTAAGCGGAAGGTCTGTGGTTCAAATCCCAGTTGTGGCATTGAATTTTTAAGTTCCAGTTCTACCTCTCAAACTTTGCCCACACACGGCTTGTGTGTTTAAAAACACCAACAGTAAGTTTGTTGGCATAAATAAATAATAATTACCTTCAAAGTTATGTTTACATTCAGATATAAGTCCTGAAGGTTAAGCAATCAATAGTTTGTTTAGAAGTGGCAAAGACATGAGTAAGTTCTTTCCTTCCTGTTGTGGTAGTTATTTGAAAAGGATGTTCTGTTGTGTGATTCAGTATTGGTTTGAGCCGTGACGTATTTCTTTTTAATTAAGAGTGGTGAATTTTATTGTATCTACAGGGTGACAGTAGCAAGAAAGGCTAAGTAAGAGGACTCCATTCCAGTTACTTTTCTATTACTTTATTGTCTTTTAAACTTTCGCACAAATACAGAGTTATGACGATATAATCATTCGACGCCTGTTAAATGTTTTTTACGATGAGCCAACACATGCACAGCTGTCTCACACTCACTAATGCACTGACCAACTCATGTCTGTAACTGCAGCTCTCCAATCTGCTGTTTCCTTGCCTCCTTATATAGAGGGGATGACATCACATGGACCTTTCTTGACTTCCACAAATGTGCTGGTGATGACGTCAGAGTTTCCTTGAACACCCTTTGTGTTGCTGCTTCATTGTTTTAGTCACATCTTCACTCGTATGAGTGGTGTGGGAAAGCTTGACCTTGTGCCTATGTTTGCTCGCTGACACTGGCATGTTTTGGGAAGTAGCTTAACCCCAACAGTCTTATGTTGTGTGCCGTACCCGGTGTCACACTAATAATTCTATTTTCAATTCATTATTTTATTTAAAATAAATATTTCAATTAAACAATAACAGCATGCCAACTTATTAATGAATTTAGATGGTTTACAATATTTAGTGATGTTCTTAAGAGGTATGATGTATGATCAGTAAAGGCAGAAGCTGAAACTACAATGTGTAAAATTTCTCCTATACATAGTTACTATCTACATGGTGTTGTAAAAACAAACATTCTTGATTATATTACTCTATGGTTGTTTAAGTATACCCACATACTTTACCTTGAGCTCTCAGATGGCCTGGTTTTAAAAGTTGGCCACAGGACTTTTCATGTCTTTTGTGAATTGTACTTGAAATTATATCATAGAAGGTTGTGAGTTTTGAAACTCCTGCAATCGTTTTTTCCAGGTCAGTCAGAGGCTAAAGTAAAAAACTAGACACATGGCTCCTTATTTTACTATTTATAGGAGTTTGTGGTGTTGACAATGGGTCTGCTACAGGCATTTAGTACTTAAAATTACTATTTGAGTTGATTGGACATAAAAGTAAAACACAAAAGTAAACCTGTAAGATAATGCAAGAGAACTGCTTCAAAGGTAATGCCATACAGTGTAATGCAAAGTGATAACACAGGAGTATGGATGACAATGCTCAGTTGTTACTTTAACAAAGCACAGGCCTTCTTCACTTCGACTGCTCATACCACCAGACTCCAGGGCTCAAGATAAAGCATGAGGAACACTTTTCATATTAATAACTATCATTAAGGTTGGCCATGCAAATTCAAAACTATTACTGTGGTGATAACCTTGAATATTATTCCAGACATATATGTATCAAAACAGATAAATATATCCATAAACAAATAAACTAAGGATATCATTCACATATAAAACACTCTCAAACAACTGTTTAACCAACTATAAAAATGTTCAACATTAAGCTTACATAATAATTGTATACTCTAAAAGAATTGATTTTAAATGAACACATCTGTTGAGAATGAAGAAGTTGACCTTCGAAACATGTCTGGACAAAAATAAGTGTCTATGGGTTGACTCATTTACTTCTAAAATATTAACACATTTTGTTCCAAACCATTCTTGTATATCAGATGGGTATACCGTTGCAGCTTGTCAGCTGACATGTGAATTTTACCACAACCAATTTCAGTGTTTTGATAAAAGTAAAATGTTTCTGCTAAACGTTTATCCAATATCTGAACAAAGCTACTACACAGGATACAGTGGAGATCATTTTCATTTCCTGGTTCAATTTCAGATTCTGGATCATCGAAGAATTTCTTATGCTTAATTTGTATGGATCTACTTTCTTCTGTAGTGTACTCAGGGGTCTCCTTCTAGGGGATATGTGAATGGCAACCACAAGGTACCCAAGCTGAGCAGAACATTACTTCCACTTACTGGTGTTTTGCTCCTCACTGTAACTTTTCTGTCTGACCTTACCTTGTTCCTCTCTTGTTCTCTTCCGACCCCAATGCTATTAGGGTTCTTGATGGCTAGGGAGTCTTTATTTTTCCAACCTCTCCATTTCTCTAATTTCTCTATAAAACCTTAATCCCTAACATGCTGACCTGTCATGGCATGTAATACGTCCTCTGATTGGTAATCAGAGGATATGGTCGGTAAATTTATTTTGATAACTCTCCCGGTCAGGTCGGTGAGACCCGTAAACCAATGACAGATGTGGTCCTCTAGACATTCTGGGGGTTGTGAGAGAGCGATGTGACCGCCAAAACATAAAAATATGGTGCTCTCTAAAAAAAAACTGTTACTATTACTGCTATTGCTCTCTTCAATATCATTGTGAAAAATATTGGAGAGCAAGAGGATTAATGACTTCATTGTCAGAAATCCAGCATTAGCTAACAACAACAACTTTCTTGTGTAGTGAATGTTTTTAATGTGCTTCTCTCCAGCATTTACATAAGTATTAACTGAGAATTTAATTTCATTTAAGAAAGAAATTAGGGAGCTGTACAAATTTATTGCTGTCTCAAGAACCATATTCTTTGATTGTGATTCTTTATAACAGCATTGATTCTTTCCAGAATTGCTCCCTACACTGCAGTTGTAAAAACCATTTCAGAAGAGTTCAGTTTCTCAAAGTTCCTTTTTCTTCCTGCCTAACTGTTGATTTCTTATCTTCATCTTTTTTTATACATTTTAAACCCCTAGTAATGACTTCAAAATTACTATTTAAATCTTTACATGTATCCATGTTTGAGAAACTGTTTTAAGAGAAAGGTTCCCAAAATGAAAAAGACACTAAAATATTGCAATGATGTGTTGATACTAAGAAAAAGTTGTACAAGTTTTCCAGCAAATCTGAAAGGGATGTAGACAATTTGCAGCAAGATGCAACATTTGATCCTCCTAAAGTAAGGGAGTGAGCTACACTTGGTATAAAAATGTCGGTGAATTGGCCTCTCCGATTCTTGCTTTCTCAATATAAAAAAATTTCTGTTAACTGGAGTGTGTCAAACAGGAACAATTTGAGAATTAGTATACAATACAAAATTGGTTACATGCTTTTATATACAGAAAATACTAATAAAGTGTCTATCGAGTAATGGTGCTCAAAACTTCTTATTGGTATTGAGTGTAGAGAAATAGCCGTATTGTCCCATCACTAATTTATAGATTGCCAAGAAATGTGAGATTCGTATGAATTGGTTACTTCATGGGGTATAGATATTTATAATTAATGGTCCAAAATACTTTCAAATTTAATGGCAGGTTATGCCTTTCTGCTCTGTTGGCATATGTTCATGTTTGACAAAAATATGTTTCAGAAATTGAGTGAGGCATATAGTGCATCACTGGGCATTGGAAAAGAAAGCTGTAATGCAGCTTTGAAGGAGCTTCAGCAGAATGCATTGGAGCGTCTTCGAGAACGGAATCTTTTTCAAGATACAGGTATAGCTACCATCAAGATTCGCATACCTAATGAAAATGGTACGCGCACTATTGTTTCACTCCAGAAAAAGTTATCATCTACAGTTGAGGAAGTGCAGAGGAATGTTGGAGAGCAAATGGGCGTGGAATACAACAGGTGAATGATGGTGACTATGGAGTACTCAAGTTTATGTAAAATAGACTGTTTATAGTATTTTTTGACAGTATTATGTTAGAACTCTTGTTATACCTGGAAGGGGAGTAAATATCATTCTTTAAACCAGAGGACCCAAATGAGTACGTTAAATGTTAATGATGATTTTTCATATATCTTTCGAGATCTGTGGAAAATTGCTTTGGAGAGAGGAAACAATTGAAAACTGTACTTATCTTGGCGATGGGTAGAGCACAGCTACCTCACATTAAAATGTACTGTGAATTTCTGAACACAACTAAGACAGCATTATGAGAACAACAACAACTTTTTTTGGTGGATTTAGTGATATACTAAAGGAGAGGATTTAGAGATTAAATCTTCCATACATACACTAGTCCTCAATACATTGATTTATATCAGCATTGATTCTTAAAATTCAGACACTCGACTCACAGTTTCTCTCTCAAGAATACAGTTTGTTTTTACATGGACCATAGGCCATGTGGGTATCCTGGCAATGAGGAGCTAAGACTGCATGCTATTTGCTGGAGGTTTCAGCATACACTCTGCCTCATACAGATGAGCAGCGGTACTTCTGTTGCCATATTTTATCAGTCTGGCAGCAATCATGGGAATGGGAAGTGTTAGGTGGTACCCGATTGTGGATTATCAAGGACAATGTGCAACCTGGATGACATCTTGCAGGGACATCTTTTGCATGCTGACCTGGCACCTTTCTGTTCTATATGCGGTGAACTACATGATGACCATGTGCCTGTCTGTTCTACATGTGGTATTCACCTCTGTGGCACACATCCTTTTTGATTGTCTGCAATATGCTCATGAGTGCCAGTTCCTTGGCCTGGGTTCTACTCAAGTCAATTTTAGGTGAAGACCCAGTAGCTGTAAATGCAGTGCTGAGGTTTGTCGCCAAAATTGGCTTTGACAAGCAACTTTAACTTGTATTTCACATCGTAGATTTTTTAGACTTTTAAGCTTTTCCTCTTTTAATGTTTTAACTGTGAATCTTGTAAGCTTCCCTGTTTTTATATTTTTGACTTCAGGCCCTAATGACCTAGTTGCGATGGGCCCTTAAACCTCACTCACGTACCTATTTTGATTTATATTCTATTATTTTTTTAAACAAGAATCAAATTATCAATAAACTGGACCTCAGTGGCAAAACAAGTGGCAATGTGGGATATGTGTCGGCCTCTAGCTGGAGAGAAGCTTCCTTGAATGGTTCTAGAAAGTTTATAAGCATTTTCAGTGTCTCTTGCTGAACATGTGACATTCTTTCTTCCTCTTGTCGCTCTATTAGAATATTTTCAATATCATTGTAATTTGCATCAAATGACTTGTACATGTCAACCCTACTGTACCATCTAGTTTCAGTTTCTTGGTGAAGGGTAGTTTTCAAATGTTGCGTTAGTCCTGTGTGTTTCATGTATGTCACCACTTCCTTAATCTGGTTTGTCAGCATTTCTACATGTGAAAGTCGTTGCTCCAAAAGCTCTTTTTTGAATGTATTTCTCTGTACTGTATTCAGCAAATGAGAAGAACAGTTTAATCTGGTACAGCTCTGAAGGGCACTCACTATGTTACTACCCTGGTCCATCACGAACACTAATCGAGACAAGCAGCCTTGTCGCAACCCCATCGACGTTAATTGTTTGTTGAGTTCTAATCTTATGTTTGTTGCTGTTTTGCGATCATGCATAAATTCTACTGTAAAAAGCACTTTGCTGCACAAAGTCCAATTTGAGTCAACAAAATGAACAGTGAGAGTAATATATGAAATATGTTTGTATTCATCAGTCCATATATCTGTTGTGGCGGCACACTCTCTTCTATCCATCATCATTTGTAGGAATGAGTGATTTTCGCAACATTTCAGCTTCTTTCACTGCGCTGCGAGATACTGTAGTAGGATGGGGCAGCAAGTCCTTCGCATTCACATTACCATATTTAGCACCAATGTTAATCAAAATCTGAGAGTACTCCAGGAATCCTGCACCTTTTACAATATCAAAAGGTCTTAAGTCTTTGCAACAAAGAGAAACACATGCTTTAGTCACTTCATCTTTAGACGTTTGAGGAAGCCGAGACTGATACTGCATAAAAAAGTTCTGAATTTTACTTTGCCCAGTGGAAGTTTTACACGAATGTCGGTTTAAATGAGAACATCCTGTCTTTGAAGCAGAGTAGCTTAAGATAGCATGGCACTTCCTACACTGAACTGCACCAATTTTTTCTTGACTGTCACATTTTTGTATTTCTCGAAACTTCTTCCAAATGTCACTTTTACCACGTGTATTTTCCACTAAGGCATACTCCCCTCCCCTCGTTGCAATCTAGCCCTGATTTCTTCAGTGTTCATTTTGTTGTGTGCACTGGTTAATTACCGGCAAAAAAACTCACATATTTGTATATGCACGTGTGTACGATTGGATAAACTCTCATACTGTTGACTTGAAGAAATATCACCAGCCAAGTATTTACTAAAAGGGAAATATGAACTGTATAGAAGTCAGAAGAATGACGTAATAGTCAGCAACGGTATCAGTGCATTCGGTGACAAGAGTTACTAAACATATATGTACGTCACAAGTAGGTAGGGTTTCGGAGGTACAGTCGCGTAAAGAAAATATCACCAATTCCAAGATGCCTGCAATGAGGCGTGCTAACGATGTAAACAGAGTAACACCAGCAGTTTAAAATTACTGTCTACAAGACAGTTGAACTGTAAGTAGTGCCAGTGTTGCTACAATATTATATAGTATGGTTTCCAAAGTCTCTAATAAACATAATTCATTAATAATATGATCATAATTTTATTGCTTTGTTTTATGCAGCAATATATTATATAATTTTTTAAAAATTTTTCTTAGAAATGTAAATTTTTTTATTCATTGACTCATTGCTGCTGGTGTTTGTTTTGATCTTAATAACAATGAAATAATTCACATTTAATTCTTATGAATTCAATAGCATGGCTTCTTTTGAGATCAGCTACTAACAATACTACAAAATAAATATTATTGGCAGAGACAAAGAAAGCTTTCCGACAATGCAATCGGCAAGGCTACAATAAAAAGGTATCTCACAAGTCACAACGTCACGTTTCCGCGTTATCAAAGCTGCCACAATAAACTTAAAGCACAGAGAACTTTGTGCCATTGTTGGACAGTTGGGCCATAGGAACAAATTTGATATAGTAACAGCACTCAGCATTCATAGTAAAAGGTGAATCCTACCACCTTTTCTACGAAAAGTCCCTTCAATGTCTAAGGTTACCAGTATCAAATGCTGACGAGATATTTTTTTCTACACATAACTAGGTTGTAACAGACAGAATTGTGGAAGTGTCACAATTTGGCGATGCTGACTGATGGGCAATGACCCTGATGTATGATATATGTAGTGATTCATGTCATGATAATAATAAAGTTTTAATTTGGAGAAATGCTGAACAATAATGATGCAGTAACATTACTACAGCACCAGCCACAAAACAAACTGTTATTGTATCAGTATAAACATTGATGCTGTGTTTACACTTTACAAAGCAGGAGGAAACATGCGTCACTAGCAGTATAAAATAATCAAATACGCCTTGGGTTCGAGATAAAGAGTGTAAGATTGTATACGTACAATGAGTGAAAGGATTGAATTGCAGCCGAGTAGTGAGAAATAATATATGTAGTTGCAAAACCTCTCATTCTGTGCTTTGACTAGCATCAATAGCAGCATTTGAAACGTGTCAGCAGAATAATCATTTAGAATTCCAAGTAAAGAAATGCTGCGGTAATCGTGCTATTCTCGCCATTTCAACATAGGTGACCGAGAAATATCATCAATATGATCATTTTTTGCCTCCTAAGTGAATGTACCACTGAAATTTAGCACAAATCTCGCAAAACTTTGCATTTGTATTGCATGACTTTAAAAATACTAGGAACCTCAAATTCAAAATGTGTTTTGAGTTTTTATATTACAAATACTTGTAGTTACATAATGTACCCTAAAAATGCAGAATTACAATGTTTTTCATTTTAAAATTTAAGGTTTTTGAAAATTATGTTTTCACCATATTCACTTTTTGAAATGAAAACTGCAATCGATCGCAATGCAGTTTTCATGCAATTCTTCGCATCATTCCCAAAACACAATCAAGTACATCTGACATATACTTTTTTTTTTCTTTTGAACGCTTTTGAGATACTAAAGAAACTTGCAGCTTATAAAACTTTATACTAGAAGTTTCAAGTGACAAAATTTAAAAATTATTGTCTTGTGAGCTGAGGCTAATAAAACAAATTTGTATGGCAGATTTGTACATTATAATCAGATAAATATAATAGAACCTTAAAAATAGGCATATATTTTAATTTCGTCGTGTAGAGCACTTGGCATAACATAATAAAATCCGGATTCAACATTTCGTAACTTGGAAACTGAAGGATATATCACACTAAAATTCAAAACCCTCTAATGCTGGTATAAGACAGCATTGAAAATAAATTTTCAGCTAACTTGGCTGAAAAAATTTAAAAATCCATTTTCAGTTGTTTATTCCCTTAATTTTCAGGCCCGAGCCCGGCCCTAGCCCAGCCTGAGCCCGGCCTGAGCCTGACAAGCATTTTTCAAATTAGGCCCGCGGCCCGGGCCGGGCCTTGGCCCGAGCCCGTGCAGACCTCTACCTTAAGGCCCATTTGCAAAACTACAAGTGTAAATCACAATCCCCCAGAGTTACGGCTTGTATCTTTTCCAGATGGAAGGGGTAAAACAGCTCCTCATGCAAGACCTGCTATACACTTGTATGTGCAATAGCACAAGTGCTGGTTGATGGTTCCTCTTCCAGTAAATGCACTATGTTTTCTTCAAACTCTGGAGTATGATGGGGTACACCTTCCACCAGAATCTGCTTTATTTGGCATCACAGAACCATGTTCTCACAAATGCTGATCTACAGATTCCAAAATATTCCATTGGAGTTGCCGTCTATTGGGGTACCTTTCACTGTAAATCTGTGCAGCTATTGCAGAACAACAACATGCTTCGCCATATACTAGGTGCATGACAGCTAATTCAGCAAAAATGTAATTTTGCTCCATGTTTCCAGAGCACCTATTTAACTGTTTCAGCGTAATGTGTGTTGAAGGCAAATAGGAAATGAGATGTGGGTGACTTGAGTAGGAAAGTCATTACATGGTGTTAGTGTCCTCTGGGGTTATTAAGGTCACATATTGGCAGTATTAGACATATGTCATGCTACCACATAGGTACTCATCGCCTCTTTTGGGGAGTTAGTAGTACTTTGTGCTAGTGCCTGGTTCAACACTTTGTGAATTGTTTACAGCTGGTCAACTGTTAGATTGAAAATTGCCCTTATTGACATGGACAATGAGCCAATCAACAGCTTCAGACCGATGTCAGTACACAACCCTGTAGTCTAAGCCATCAGATGTGAGATGAAGCAAACATAAACAATGCCCTGCACTTGCATATGATGGTGGTATTTTACTATTTTAAACTGTAAGCACAACATTGCTCTCAAAATGGAAAGGAAAGAAAGCAGGAAAAAAAACTTTACCCATCTATGGGTTTGAGCTCAATTTTTTCGGGTTTATTAGGTCCACAGTCAGTCCGCACAACTGTGCAGCCAAAGAATGCATTATAGAGTTGCCGTACATGTCTTTAGCCGTTTGTTGCAACCTGTTATGCATTGCAGTGGCAGGCAGCCACATGTTAAGTCCACAACTTAAGGGCTTTTGGTAATGCTACAATTTAGAAATGTTTCTTCAGAGAGATAAAATATACGCTTTACAAAGTGCCTAATAAGCTTTCATTTCCAATGGCTAGTATTTACGTATTTCTTTCTGGTTATGATTTATTGATCACAATCTCTAAATATTTTGAATACTTATAAGTTGGTAACTTGACGCTGTTAGACCACAGGTTTCCTATCCCAAATTGATTGTCTATGAACCGTCTGTTATCAGTAAAATTCGTGTGCTGTATTCATTTACATCCTGTGTATGTATATATCTCCGTGCCAGAGGCAAGCGCGCTACCAACTGCGCTACGGAGGTCGTCAGACCACACATTGTCTATCTCAAATTACTTATATTAGTCATATCTACAATCTCTTAAATTATTTTGGAGTAGTTCATTAACACTGTATATACAGAGGTACTGCTTCGACCATACGTTAACCAGGGATTCTCTATGATTAGTGTAACAAATATCTGTAATGCAGTCATTGTCAATAAAGAACCATTTTGCCAAAAAAAAAAAAAGCATTTTGTTTTACTGGACTTGTTTTGGATATTGGCATCTCTATTGGAAGAAGCTTTCTCCTTAATAATAGGATCTTATAGCGTTGTTGGTGACTTTTCAATTTCTTTTATCTACAGATTGAAACTAATATGGTGTGGAAAGGTTCTTGAACCTAATTCTACATTGGATACTTATGGAGTGAAGAATGGTTCACAAATCATGGCAGTGTTGTTGCAAAACACTGGTCAGCTGCAGGTAAAGGACATGATTATTTGTATCTTAAGCTGTTAGATAATGGTATGAAATTATTGTGATTATATTTGGGAACAGTTTAGTTTGAGAGCATAAATGTGTCTGATGATGGTTGACTAAAAAGGATGCTGAAAAGAAAAGTTATCTGTATTTATACCAGGTGAGTCTTTTCATCCTGCAGATTGGTAACTAGGCAACCCTATATTTTACAGACTATTCAAAATTCAGTGTTGACACTGCATTCACCAGCCTCAGCCTGCAGAGTAGGGCTATGGTGGTGCTCCTTGTTAGTGTGCTCTAGTAACACAATGGTTAACACACTGGAAAATAAGGTTGAAGGTCAGAAGTTCAAATCTTGCCTGCAAATAAATGGTGTTTTTATTCATTTCTGTTTATATTTCGAGAACGTTCTAGCAAATATTGTGTTCTTTCCAAATGCACTAGAAAGTGGATTTGCCTATAACTACAAAGTTCCTGCCATTTGTGCTCACTGTGGCACAATGTTTTCGTCAGTTTGAACACCTATTACAACCATATGGAGGAAACAGGTAAATTGTAAAGGTTTATCTGTGCGATGGTTCAGCATGATGTCACAGTCACTGTTACATGCACTACTTTGGGGACTAGAGGTTCATACTGATCATAATATGTGCTTGCAAACATTATGTAGTTTGTATATACCTGCTGCATTTTCTAAACTCTAAATAATTTATGGGCTTTCTTTTGTATGAAACAGTAGCTTTAAATAGCAAAATATTATGTAATGATGCCTTAGGTTTATAAGTTATGATTAAAATGTTATGCATTTATTTATGATGTTCATTAAGGCACATTCTAGCAAGTAACCATTGTGTTTTCATGAAGTTCATATAATTTAATCTAAGTGAAAGGACACTTCCATGCCAAATCAGTTCTTGTTAAATTTACTAAACATAAAAGGTAGCTTCAAGTGGCAGTATTTGAACCTGGGACCTTCATCACTAATGTGCACATGCTGCGCTACAAGAGCAAGCCACTTCAAGCACAGCGGTTTTTACAGTAATTTTAGCCAAACTGATAGGCCAGGTGAGGTGGACGTATACTGCATAGCCTGTAAAATGCTGGGACTGGAAAACTTCTCAATCCACAGGCTGAAAGGGCTTGCACAGTGTATAGGTATCATAGAAAGTATTTTTATTAACACTAAATATGAATAGGCTCAGGACAGAAAGTTGAATTAAGCTGAACATTTCAATGCCATGGCCAAGATCTGATTTCTACTGAGCATCATGTCTGGTCCACAACCATGCAGTGAAGTTTACGTGATGCATATACATTTTCTAGCTAGTCCTATGGCAATCAAAATTATGGCTTGCTATTACAAGTACTTTGTCACAAAGTTTTATTGAAATACTTTGTTAATTTATACTTTGGAATTGTAGAACTTGTTTTTATTCACACTGAGTAAAGTCTGAAAGTTGAGTCAGACAGAAAAAATGCACTGTACAGCTAGAATTTGAAGCTGTCCTCTTGGTGGTGCCTTTTTTACTATGATAATTGATGTACTGGCTAGCTATGTGTGGCGTCGATGCACTTGGGTTGTTTGGGGAAATAGTTATCCTTTTTTGGGTTGTTTTTGTCAACTGAGTGAGGGGGTGAGGGTGATGTAGGGTTCTTGCTGCTTCAGGATCTCAGGTAGGTTGAGGAATGACTCATAGATTTATTACACTAGCCTACAAATTTAAACTTTTTATTTGTTGCTTAAAGTAAATAATGTGATTATGTACAATGCTGACGTGTTGAATACAAATTTTCAATCCATTTACTTCTATCATGTAAGATTTTCTTACAAAATCACTATATATATATATCGTAGAATTAAGTGAATTTAATCACAAACTTTCTCATTATACTTTTTTATTTTAAATCAAAATGATATATAATGTGCAGAACTTATTGAAATGATGTGTGTGGTTATTCACACATGTCACTAGTGTTTTTGTTCTGTTCTGTTTTATTTACTTTGCTTTGTTTTGGCTTATTTCCTTTACTTTGGAATGTATTGCACACATTTTATACGTGTTGCTTCTTAGTTGAGAAAGCCCTGTTCCTTTTCCTTTTATGTTTGTCTTCCTGTATTTCACACTTAAACATCCGACAATAGTCAGCGAGCATACTTATGCTCCAGCGTCCCTGGTACCTCCGTTCGAGCTCCTGCATTTGCATTCCTTGTGAAATCGATGGCTTTGCTCTGCACTCAAAACTCCTAGATTTTTGGAGAAATAATCTAGATGAGAAAACAAGAAATGAATTACAACCGAGTTCCTCATATGCTTCAAGCATGTTAGTTACAATGTTTCGGTAATTGGCATCTTTGTTAGCAAGAAATTTTTAAACTACTTCACAGAAAGATATCCATGCTGCTTTCTCTAGTGTTTTTAAATGCTGCATCAGACATCAATTTTATTATATCAGGACCATTAGATATACCATCTTTTGATTTTGTGGGGCTCTAATGACCTAGCTGTCGACGGGCCCTTAAACCCTAATCACTCACTCACTCACTCTTTTAATTTTGCTTTAGAGAGAACTGGGAATTTATTACATATATACTTGAAGCAGTCTCTTTTCTTATTTAAGGCCTTCACTAACAGTTTCATTAAGCCAAACTTAATATGGAGAGGTGGTAGCACAACTTTAGGACTCGCAAGGCTTTGTCACAGAGCCGCCTTCCATATTTTCTCGAGGTGGCCAGTCTTTCTTGATCCAGTGATTAACTATGGAAATTTAGTAAACCAAGATTGCTGACCCATCAGCATAGCAATAACTTCAAAAATTGCCACAAACTTGCCACTCTGTAAGTCACTCACAATAGCATCAGTTGCAAATTTGCATATGATTCTTTAAGGATCGTTGAACAGGCAACAAGCACTGAACCAAAAACATTTCCATTATGTAGGAGGACACCCTTTAATCTTCGCTTTGAAGCATCAATCTCCATTCACTTGGATCATAGTTTGGAAGTTCAAGTGTTAGTATAAGTTCTTTCACATTATTGCAGTATACAAGATAGCTATCTTCAGAGAAAAGGGTTTAAAGATTTTTGCACTGTCAGTATCAATAAAATGATGTTTCTGGACAAAGCACATTCTTTTCTTGTAGTCTAGAGTCTTAACAACCCAGCTAACTCCTTAGAGAGGGCAAGATCCCTCATTAAGTCATTTAATTCACTCTGGTTAAAACACCCACGTTCTGTAACATAAGATTCTGGTATGTAGTCACTGTTACCTTTATAATTTCCCTCTCTTCTAAATGAGACTTGGATGAAAACTGTTCAAGATTTTCTGGTCACACAGGTTGGTACATCAGGCCCATGGGGCACAGGTAAAATGGCTGACCGTACAACTGGATACACAATTTGCTTTTTATTTTTAGAATTGCACCCCTTCACATCACATATACAGAAGCAGGAGTCATTACTAATGGTTCCTCTGCTTTCTCCAAACCATAGGCATTCCAAAAGATAGTCTTCTGCTGTTGACCCAATGACGAAGTTCTTCAATGCATGTTCTACATACTTTGTGCAGCACCCAAGCTTTACTTTGGTCTCCAAGTTTGATTCCAAAGTAGGCAAGATATGATTTTTTTCACAAAATCTGTAATATTACGCTTTTGCTTAGGTTAATATTATACCTGTGCTTAGGCAATCTGCATTTCCCACATATATAACAAAAGTGATCTGGATCATTTATACATGAGCGATGCGACATGGTGAATACAGAGAGACCCAAAAATATAAGTACCGCTGCACGGTATTTTTTCTACTGTGCAGACAGAAACATGATAACAGCAACTACTGTACACAAGATCATGTGGTTGACTTGTTTTTCTCTGCTCTAAAGGTGTAGTATCATGCAGTATTGAGCTGATGCTGATATCATGTGACTGAGTTGTCGACGGACCCTTAAACCCAACTCACTCACTCACTCACTCACTCACTCACTCACTCACTCACTCACTCACTCACTCACTCACTCACTCACTCACTCACTCACTCACTCGTGTGAC
Source organism: Tenodera sinensis (assembly GCA_030765045.1). Taxonomy (NCBI): domain Eukaryota; kingdom Metazoa; phylum Arthropoda; class Insecta; order Mantodea; family Mantidae; genus Tenodera; species Tenodera sinensis. The sequence continues at coordinate 32,911,226 of CM060969.1, read as the reverse complement.
TGAATTATTACCAATATGCTTTATTGTTTTGTCCCGTGCTTAGTCACAAAGTGTATTATGGCTCAGCATTTGTTTTCTACTGCACAGCATGTATTTATTTATCAATTGTGTGTGTTAACTCAGTTCATCAAGTGAAAGTGCGATTTGCAGAAAGATTTCCAGGTGTAAAAGTTCCAGGCTCTACAACAATCCATAAAATACAATAAAATAAAATAAATTTCAGGCCACAGGAAGATTTCTGGTTCAAAAATCTAAAAGATGGTGTACTGTTCTTACTGAAGAAACATTAGACGAGATCGGTCATTGTTTGGAGAATTCCCCCCAAAAATTGCTTAGGTGTCTTCACAATAGGCAGGCATTTCTTATGGCTCTTTGCAAAGAGCTACTAAATTGCTGAAGTTAAAACCATATAAAATAAGTGTGGTATATGTTCTTCAACCAGATGATCCTGGAATTAGGTACACATTTTGTGAATGGACTCTCAATAGTGTATGCAGTGGCAAAATTGACCCACATTTAATATTTTTCACAGACAAGGCTTGGATCCACCTTCATGGATATGTGTGTACACAAAATAATCATTATTGGAGCCCTGAGAAAGCTAATATTGTTCATGAAATATCCCTTCATGACGAAAAAATTGGTGTATGGTGCGCCATTAGCAGAGAAAGTTATATGCCCAATTTTTTTTGAGTCAACAGTTGATGCCCGCACATACATGAATACAATTTTGCCCTTTTTGTTAGAGAATTGACTGACAGGGAGCGTGATTTTGCCTTTCTTCAACAAGACTGCAACAGCTCATACAGCCATTCTTTCGATGAGAACAATTGAAAGTGTGTTTCAGGATAGAATTATTAGTAGAGATTTGTGGCCCTGTCTGTCCCCAGACCTAACCCCTGCGATAACTTAATGCATAAAGTGTACAAGACAAAGCCACTCACACTGGAAGAATTAAAAACAATATCTGCCAGAAAATTGCCAGCATTTCTCAACATGAACTAAGGAGAGTGATGGATAATTTCCTGAAGAGGTGCCAAAAATGTATGGACAATGACAGTGGCCAGTTTTCATCATTTCCTTTAATAACATTCTTAAGTAAAGCCTTTAAAATTAGTTTTAAAAATTCTGTATGGTTTTATCTGCAGTTTCTGACAGTGGCAATCGGCGAAGAATACCGAGAACACGTACAGGCAAAACACAGAACAGCCTGTTCGGAGTCTTTCGGATCACCCATTACTTTTGTATTGAACTAATAGAACACAACATTCTACTCCATAATAAAGCCCGAAGCTGATTTTGTTTCTATGAAACACAGACTGATGAAATATGAGAGGAACTAGACCAGATGTGTATGTGCTCATAAAGATAAGATAAGAATGCATCTATCACCAAAGAGTGGCCAATATTTATCTATCTCACACAAATAAGTATACACTAATGGCAAGGTAACATGTCATCTCACTCTAAATTCCTTACATGCTTGCACCCTGTATCGGATAAGAAACCTCCGGTGCCTTCAGTTTTTAACAACCTTAAAAGTGTTTTAAATACATTTTGTTTACAAATCCTGACATAGTAAAACTACATGTTAAAGATTGCAGTGATGCTATAAGTTCCCACAAACATTAGAAAATTACACTATAAGAAAAATAAAAAAATAAAATGAAAAAATGGTACGTAAGAGGAACTTTCTGGCTTTGAATTTGATTTCAGCATGCTGAAAATCCCCCAAAACATTCAAGCTTTGGAGGCAGGAATTTTATTGCAGGCTAGTGTTATTATTCAAAGGCAGTTACATGTTAAAGGAGCTGTAATAAGAAGGGACGTTGCTTGCTGTTGCTTATTGATTTGCACACTCTTGTTAATAATACATATCACATATACTTGCAATTATCACCTACTTATGCCAATGACATCACTTTCTAGTTACCTTGAAGTTCTTGCACTCTACATGTTATCTGGCTATATTTGCCACTCATCGCCCTTCACAAATTGTTGACTATCAACTGTCAACTGTTAATTTCTTAGCTTCCCCAAACTTCAAACATACTTCCCCCACTTAAGTTAGACTGTCCTTATATCCATTGGATATTTTTGACTGTTGCAGAGGAAAGCTGCAATCACATGAGAGACATGTTATTTATGCTACTTGGCCTTACCCTAATGGTATCTAGGCCTGGTTTGTCAATTTGCCACAGTCAGCATAGCAAAAGCTTTTATGTAATACAATGGACACTATAGCAAACTTGCTAGTTTTACCATCCTATGTTTTTGCCTTGCCCCTAAATTCAGTGATAAACAAATACATATACATACATGGTGAAATAATTCTCTTGCACCTAAATACAAACATGGTAAGCAATTGTTGGTTTGGAAGCTATACTTCTGTTTCAAATTTAAATGTGAATCTTTAGCTTTGAGATAACATAGGCCTTCACAGCTATTGTCATTATAACTAAAAGTTATTTCTGGGCTGTTGTGCTATGGTTTTCCAGATGTTTCATCCACAATTGTGGTGGACATCTTCAGTGCATGGTCGAGGTCTGTTCAGAGAAGGTTGCATTGCATCTGAAGTCTTTAGTTTTGTTTGCCATGAAAGTCTAAAAATATTGGAACCCTGTTTGCTCATTCTCTGTCCAGATAATGAATGAAATTTTGTCTGTGCCTTTTGTGCAACTATATAATGGATTAAACAGATACTATTTGAGACTATGGTTTTAACTTCAAAACAGTGTTTATATCATATTTGTATATGTGATAAAACTGCTCTCATAAATGACATTATTGAACTAAATAATATGTGTATATTTAGTATGTTATACTCCATTTTTCAGGCAGTGGAAGAGAGGTACAGGAATTTAGAAACCACAAAGGCTGATGCGTCATTCTTGGCAAATAGAAGTAATGCTGATGATGATTACTACTTACAGGTGGGCTGTTCCCTTGAATGTATTTTCTTGGGGCACGGTAATCTTTAAGGAATAAGTTTTAACATATAGTATAATTAAGGTGTGCAGTGCAGTATTAGCATAAACCTTTTCAAGAGCTAATTGCCTTAATTTCACCCTAGAACTCTTGTCATGGCCTGCTCTTTTGAAACATTTTTGACATGTTTCTTGATGTCTGCATCATATCTTTAGTGCTTTTGTTGATAAGTTTTGGGTAACTGTTATAAACAAAAGTACTGAAGATATGATGGAGGCATCAAGAAACCTGCCCTCATAATATTTCAAGAACTAGCAGGACATACTAAGATAGGTGAAGCTTTTAGTCATAAATAATTGTTTTATTTAAGATTTGTGTTGCTTCAGTGTTATCAGCTTCAGTTTTTTAGGGGAAGTATTGAAATTGACTGAAAAAATTTGGTACGAAGATTTCACTCAAAATATGCTCCTGAACAAAAAAGAGCATTTTTAGAATAAGGTGAATGCATTGGTGGATAGATGGACAAGTGTGTGAAAAGTCAGTTAAATGCCAAACTTTGTGTTGAAGTTCAACATTTTCCAAAGGTGTAACACAAAGATTTCCAATTCTTCTACCCCAATTACTCTTTACATTGAGACAGAATATTATAAGACCCCAAAAGAAAATCATTTATGTAAATATTTATTGAAAATGTAATTTATTTTTGGTGTTGATACGAGTTAGTTGAGTAACGAAAACGTGTTGCTATTGTTCATTGTTACAAAAAATTAAGTTTGTTTAAAGACGTCATAAATATTTCCATATTTAAATTTAATATATATGTATAAATAAAAGAATTATATGTGTTCAATATTAAAAGCGAAGGGAGAATAGCCAAAGATCGCTTCCCTAACAATACGGGAACTATTTGATGAACGCATACGCGGATGTACACAAGGTACAGAAGGTAGCATCATGTGATGTGGCGCTAGAATTTGTTAATAGCGTCTGTGTGCTTGATATGAGAAGACATGTTTTTATAGTGCTCTCGGATGTGAGTAGAAAATTGACTAAACTTTCATGAAGCTTTTGTTCTAAAGTTGTTAAAAAACTGGAAAGACTATCTATATAATATAAACTGGTGCGACGAAAAGTAATTTAAGTGTAGAGCCGAGAAAAAGTGTTAATAAATTAATATATTATAGTGAGGTAACATCGAGTGTTTGTTCATTCCATCTAGTACCACGACCTGGGGTAGAAAAAGAATCTCATAGCTCAGGGCAAACTGAAGCACTATTAATATAAAAACAGCACCAACATGAAAGATTTTTGTAATTTTAGAATTTCCCAAAAATGAGTATAATGATTTTGATTAAAAGCTGGTTCACAACCACCTGACAACAGGAGCCATAATGATTCCGACAATGGGAACCTAGGCAGCATTCAATATTGTGCATTGGGAATTCATTTGTTTCTAACTGACCAATGATATTTTTTCCAACTTGTGACTAGAGAGAGCTCTAGTAACTGCTTAATGGCACAGCCACCTTGATTAATTTCTGCAGCAAAATGTCTAATACCCGCAATGTGAATCTAACATGCCATGCTCAGTAGCAGGAAGCTAAAGTCCTTTCTCTTTCTGGGCCTGGGAAAGATTCCCATTGGTTGTGAACACTCCCATTTGAATACATGTATTTCAAGTTTCTTCACCCGCCTTGGTAGCGTGATGGTTAGCGTGTCTGCCTCACGTTCAAGAGGTCGCGAGTTCAAATCTCGCTTAGGGTAAGTTATCCGGGTAAGGTTTTTTTCCGATGTTTTCCCTACCCTGAGAAGATGAATGTCGGGTAACTTAAAGCTCCATGGACCTCGGGCTCATTTGAGCATCATTTCACCCATTTCATTTAATTCATTCGTCCGATATGGCGCAATGTTCAAGTTCAATTCAAGTTTCTTATTCTAGCTGTTGTTACCTTTGTCGCTGATTATGAACCAGCCTTAAATCCCTGTCAAATCAGTTGCCTGGGGAAAGGTTTTTTTGTAAGGTGAAGTAAACAGCTGTTTTTGGAACACACTTGGATATCATATTGCTTGCCTGTACTGCCATTGTTGCCTTTAGTAGAGCTGCTACTAAAACCAGATATGGTGAATAAGGAAAATTGAAGCTATTAATAGTGAAGCAACAAGATTCTAAAGTAAGAACAAATTAGAAACTAAAAACTTCACTATAGCTTTGAGAATGAGTTGGAGACAACTTGAAACCCAGGGTTAGCTTGTTCAAGGAGAACATGCAACATTACTAAGATAAGTTAAGTTTTTAGTGTCTAATTTGTTCTTACTTTAGAACATATATGGTGATTTTGTCTGCTAATTGTAAATTATGTAGAAAGAAAAGATACTTCCTCTCTGATAAGTATTCTTAAGAGCAAGCTATTTTAAATGTTCCCTCTGTATGTCCTTCAGTAATGAGGACTCCCTCGTTTAAGGTCAATATGATGAATATATTACTAGAAGGTTGAAGTCTGTAAATCAGTTATTAAGAAGAGACATTTTGATAGGTAGACTTAGTTTAGAATGTGTGCTGTTGAAAATTATGTTATTATGCATTCATGATTTATATGAAAAGATTATAACTTGTTAAATGTTTTGTCAGGTAGCTGATCAGTCTGGAAATACCCTTAAGCTTCCAGCTCATGAAAAGAAAGCTTTGGTTGTTGCCATGACATTGCATGAAAAAGGACGTGCAGCAATGAAGAAAGAGGAATATCCATTAGCTTTGGTATTGCTATTGGAAGCAGAGAAGGAATTTAGGTAAGAAATGGAACCAAAGACTTTTATACCTCTCGGGCATACGAAAGAAATGTCAAATATATGTAAAAACATATTTTCAAAAATTGAGAGTTAGAGATACTGCTTTGACCAAATTTGGCATTAGATCTTGATTCTTCTACCATTATTATGATTTATAAAAGTTCCAGAACAAATTTGACTTTCCAGTTAAAAATAAGGTTAGTAATGTAGCTGTCAGTCTAAAGCTAGGATGTTAATGTGTATAAAAATACTTGAGTTTGCATTTTGGAACTATGCTGCTCTGTTACACACCCACACAAGCACGGGTATTTTTCTGAAAATGGTTTTGTAGGACATAGGGAATCTCAAAATATGTAGTTCCTCTGAAATCTCTAAATCAACATTTTTTACTGCTGTGAAGAATATTGGAGAGCAAGAGGATTAATGACTTCATTGTCAGAAATCTAGCATTAGCTAACAACATTTTTTACTGGGATACCTACCTTCCTTGACCGCCTCCATAGCGCAGTGGTAGCATGCCTGCCTCTGCCATGGATAACCCGGGTTCTATCCCCGACATTAGCATAGGGTTTTTGCCCCCACTGGGAGGTCTGGCATGGGATGCCAAAGGGGAGGGACCGAGGCCCTAATCAGTTCCCACCTCCAATACTGCATCCCACTCCTGATGCCCGTAATAGGCAGAGGTCGGGGATGCAGCAGTTGGGCGGTACGCCTTGGCCCAGATGGGCTGTTGTGCCACAGGGTTACATTTTACGTGCCTTCCTTTACCTACCGTAGAGAAGTGGAGAGAAATTAAAAATGTAGTAGCAGAGAAAATAATATGACTGCTGCAATTAGCAAAATAATATATTTTATATAAATGATTCTGGAGAAAGGTTGTGAAACCTCTTATTGCTACAGTTACAGCTTTGTACAGTCACACTATTTCTAGCCCTTTGAAACTCCATATTTAAGTTGACACCTAGCATATGTTGTGATATTCTGTGTTTTATTTCTTTTTATCATATACCACAAAAGGATTGGAAATGAATTTTGTCTTGGAGTCAGCTTCTTCTATCAACCCAATATAGGACTGAAAACATGGCTATAATTTTTGTGTACCAGCTTCAAACGTTTTAAAAAGCTTTGGGAAACATTATGGGGCTCAATGTTTATAATTAAAAGTCAGAAACTCTTAAAATGAAATTTTACTGGGATGCTTGATTTTATGCAATCACTAATAATGTGTATAAAAGTATTGAATCATTTCATAATGAAGTTACACAATTCATATTTCACTAAAAAGCAGTAAGTTTGACCTTGTCGTCAGCAGGAGTACTGAATTATGACAATGGCAAGAGAGCTGTCCAATTGGGCAAACTTGGATGGGTATGGTTTAGGCATAAAAACACCTGGAAAAAATATTTTCAACCCCTTTTTTCTCTCTTGTTTTGGCCAGTTGAAGTGCAAGCAGTGTATGCACTAATTATTTATCAGTCATCAACTCCTTCTCCACCCTATCTTCCTATCTTCTCCCCTCCCTCTTCAACATAGGAGCATACCTTCTTTAGCTTTTCTATAAAAACATTATTGAAATACTCATCTTCTTTCGTACCTTTGTGTCTTTCAAGCTCGGGCTAATGAAATAATCAAATGGATGAGAGGTAGAACTGGAACTTAAAAATTCAATGCCACAACTGGGATTTGAACCACAGACCTTCTGCTTACCGGGCGGCTGCTCTAACCACTGAGCTATTGTAACAAACTGCCAGAATGGCATTAAATTCTCAAACCAGTTCGTATTTCTCCTGGTAAACCACAAAGGCAGTCTCACATCAGAGACAAATTACCCCAATGGTGACTTACTATTGTAAGTACTTTATATCCCAGGATTAAATAATCTTCAGATGGTAATTATTATTTATGTATGGCCACAAACTTACTGTTGGTGTTTTTAAACACACAAGCCATGTGTGGGCAAAGTTTGCATTTTTAAGTTCCAGTTCTACCTCTCAAACGTTGCCCACACATGGCTTGTGTGTTTAAAAACACCAACAGTAAGTTTGTTGGCATAAATACTTATGCCAGATTATTACCTCTTGGTCGTGGTCTTATTGCTTTGGTCATATCACCTCCTCCTTGGAGTTCTGCCAACCTAAACATTTTCTCACATTTCTGAACATCTAAAGTACCCATGCGCAATATAGATCAACACTCAAAAATTGTCAATAAATTAAGAAATGCCTGCACATTCGTGAATGTCACATAGCAAACACAGTAGCCCTCTTTATTAACTTTTGAAAATGAACCTTTAGCAACTGTAATTTTAAATAGAATAGACCAACCTTTAATGAATAGGCCTACTAATGCAAATTCATTCATTTATATTCATCACAAGTCTAATTTCTCATTTTCCTGGATTAAATGTTAAAATTATTGTTGTTCAAACAGCCTACTGGATTAGTTGTAGTGCCAACTATGAAAGTAAATCATATTTAAAATGTATGAATGTTAATGTAAGTTGTTACTTTTAAATCACTATTCATATTAAATAGTACTAAATAAATTAATTACTTCATGAAATGCTTTTAAAAAATACCACTCGAGATTTTCATATTTGGAATAATGTTTCTTATGCAGAGCACTTGCAAAATTATTGTCATATAAAGCCCTCTCATGGTATTACTACAGATAATTCCTTGAGCTTAAGCTCCAGTAATACCACTGACCAAAACTGTGGTGTTTGACAGGCTCAATATGAGTGCCATATGCATGATTATTGAGAGCTAATTATACACACATAATATACCTACTACTTCTGTTTGCCAGATCAGAGACCTCCTCAATCTCTATGCAGCTGTAGTCCAGTATGTCATGGAGTGATAGTGGTTTGGTAATAGCTCCTGTACTGACATTACCGTGCAGTAATTTTAATGGCATAGTCATGTAATATGAAATCAAGTTATTTAATTGTTTTGCCTTCTTAAAATTACTACTTATGAAATTTGTGATTAGAGCGGAAGTTTACTTTTAAATGCCATGTTGATTTTACAGCCGCTGTCAGTCAGAGCTCCTGAAAGCTGTAGATAATTATGCATTGTTGAACCTGGACATTTCTTGGTGCTATCTCTGTCTTGGCAGTGTGACTCATATCCCAGAAGCACAGGAAAGATTAAGCAAATGTGAACAGAGCTTCCAACAGAGTTATGGACCCAACTTGGAGAGACTTATGGTCATCAAGGGGACAACTGGTACTTGCACTAGATCTTGTTTCATTAGCTTCTGATAAGTATTGTACATTCTGAGACAGACTAGACCACTCCGCAGTGGCATTGAACTGAGAGAGGACCTGCAGGCTCTTTACCAGAGATATGCGTAAAGGACTGGCAAGTCATAGGTACTGAACATTAGCTACTGCACTGAATTGCATTAGACTTATCTGCATCACAACAGTTTCTGAAATTGATGACCTTCAACGCGAACACAAAGCAATTCTGGTTTACTCACAAAAGTTCACAATAGTAAGTCATGAACTTTTGCAAGTAAACCAGAATTGTTTTCGGAGACATAGGGAATGTGTTCATCAATTTCAACATCTGTTGTGATTCAGGTAAGTCTAATAGAGGTTAGTACAGTAGTTAGTGTTCCGTACCTGTGACTTACCGGTAGTTTACATAACTCTGGCAGAGAGCCTGCACGAACTCGTCTGGTGAAGTGCCGCTGTGGGGTGGTCTGGTGTGTCTGAGGATGCACAGTACTAAGGCAGATGAATGCTAAACATTATAACTTATGGCATAATATTGTGCATGATAATTCAATTAAAATATGAAGCTATTAACAGCGAAGCAATATAAATCAACTAGTATAACAGATAAAGTGGTATGCTTTGATATAACAGATATTTAGAGACTAGGCTTCACTTATCTTGTGTATATGGTGTAAGTTGCTGAAATTAATCATAAACTGGAGTTTCGTAAGGCTTTCCTCACATTGTCATTCTGTATGCACATTGAATGTATGGAAAGCCTTATAAAACTTGAGTTTGGTGCAGTTTTATATATGGTGGGTGCGTCGTCGAATCTTTGAGCTTTTGAATCCTTTTTTTTTATCTCCGGTCGTGGTACAGGGTGAAGTGAATTGTGGACTCAGGGTTAAATTTTTTGCGAATTATTTTATTCGCACCTTTTCGTTTGCAGTATTTAAATCATATTACAATAGCAAGTCATTTATTTCAATGGATAGACTTTCTTGCCATCGCTGAGAACTAATGTCTGAAAATTTAGCGATATTTTGCTAAACGCATTTTCCATCACTTTGCATTTTGTCAATCTTATGTTCTTTCATTTAATTGTACACTTTGTGTTGACTAATGGTTAAAGTTAATCAATATTTCATTTATTTTCCTATAATTAACAATCTTTAATCACTTAGTCACTTTACTTTCACCATTTTATGATTTGCACATATAAAAATGCGCCCATACTGTACTGACGCTAACAGCAAAGAGAAGGACTGATCTTCCCACATCTTTTTGAGTTATGGCATGTGTCCATCCACATATGTGCACAGTTAATAGGTCATACTATGACATCATTTTCCACATATTTTTATAATCCCAAAAATGCTAAGAAAGCAATTTTAATCTAACCTTTTAACATTTTTGGCATTAAATGTTTAAAATAACCCTTAATTTTCTACACACAATCGAAATATAGTAGTTAACAATTATAACTTGATAAACAGGCAATATTCTCAATAATTGAAGAATGATGTAACACAAAGTTAATTTGAAATATGAAATAAGTCAAATTCACAATGTACTTAATATATAATAATAATAATAATAATAATAATAATAATAATAATAATAATAATAATAATAATAATAATAATAATAATAATAATAGTAATAGTAATAGTAATAGTAATAATAATAATAATAATAATAATAATAATAATAATAATAATAATAATAATAATAATAATAATAATAAGTAATTAGTAATAAATAATAAAAAATAAATAATAAAAAATAAAAAATAATAAATAATAAATAATAATAATAATTTAATATAATACTGTTTCAAGTTTGTGATTAATTTCAGCAACTTACCAATCAAATCCCAGCTGTGGCATTGAATTTTTCAGGTCCAGTTCTACCTCTCATTGCCCACGCACTGCTTGTGTGATTAAAAACACCAACAGTAAGTTTGTGGCCATACATAAATAATAATGTGTAGGTTATTTAATCCCGGGACATAAGGTACTTACGATAGTAAGCCACCATTGGGGTAATTGTTTCTGATGTGAGACTGCCTTTGTGGTTTACCGGGAGAAATATGAATTGGTTGGAGAATTCAATGTCATTGTGGCAGGTTGTCACAGTAGCTTAATTGTTAGAGCTACCATCTGGTAAGTGAAAGGTCTATGGTTCAAATCCCACCTGTGGCATTGAATTTTTCAGTTCCAGTTCTACCTCTCATGTATTCAAGGATTTGAGAGGTAAAATCAGCACTGAAAAATTCAATACCATAGCTGGGATTTGAATCACAGATCTTCTGCTTCACATATGGCTGATTACAAACATTGCTCACACACAGCTTGTGTATTTAAAAGCACCAGCCATAAGTTGGTTGTTATAAAAAATAACGATGTATTCAAGGAGTTTGAATACTTTATCAATCCAAATACATTGAGTTGTTAGTGGGTAAGAGCATTTACCTGAGGTACATTTGTTGCTTAACTTCTTATTCATTATGTGTGTCCAGTATCACTGATAACACGAGTCCATTGCATGATTATACACTACTCTACAGAGCATAGTTATAAATGTTCATTGTAGGTTTCCACTCCTTATACCACAACCTTAGTGTGCATAAAATATATTGTAGCACGGCTACTTCCATTGATAGAATTCAATTTATAAGGATGTTTCTATAGCAGTTGTAGGAAGTGTATTTCTGTGACATATACTTGAGGTCCTCCATTTATTGCTTAATAAGTTACATAAAGTAATAATATGCATGGGTGGCTAATTAACCTGGTATAAATGATATTAGAAAATGAGATACTGAAATGTGATTGTTTTAGGAAAGGAGGCAGCCTTGTTCATGAGACTTCATTTGCTGCAGGCAATAGTTTTGTTTCATCAGAACAGAAGAGATGAGGCTGCTGCATTACTGAGGAGAGCACAGCAGGAATTGGCTACCCTGAAAGTGGATGACCATAGTCTGAGTGCTCTTGTTGAGTTAGGTAATTACCTAGCATTTTTTTCATATTAAAAGTCTTAATTTGTTTACATTTTGTATTTTTGTGTTATCCAGAGAAGTTGCTAAATACATTTACAAATTGTAATTATACACCTACAATTGAAACGTCCTTGTATAATAAAAGTAGCTCATAATATTTTATTAAAGATAATTTTCATTTTCAGTGTTTGAGAACAAAATTTCCACCGTATAGGTTCTTGACTTTTATTTTTATTATATCTGGTACACTAGTAGCAGAATTGTGTTGCAACTGAAATATGTTGTTGTTAGCTAATGCTGGATTTCTGACAATGAAGTCATTAATCCTCTTGCTCTCCAATATTTTTCACAATGATATTGAAGAGAGTAATAGCAGTGTTGTAACCGTTTTTTAGAGAGCAATTCAATGGATGATGCATTTGGCTGTGCACAAGCTTTCATGTAGAACTAAGTTATATAATCAGAATAATATGAGATGCATCTTGTATTGGCTTGAAACAGGTTACTCAGCAGCAGAAGCACGTCTGGGCTTACGTGCAGCACATGGAGATTTAAATAGTGCTGTGGCATATATAGTGCACAGAAGAGAGGAACGAGCTGAAGCTAGGCGCAAGGATGCTGCTGAAAGATTACTCAACAGGTTTGTTATTTTCCATTTATAGGGCCAATCAATGATAAGTGATTGTTCTAACACACAAACTGTGTGTAGGAAATTTTGAAAGAATTAGAACTGAAAAGTTCATTACCATAACTGGGATTTTAACCATGGATCTTCTGCTCTATGCTTGGCTGCTCTAACCACTGAGCTACTAGGCAACATGCTGGTACAACATTAAATTCCCCAACTGACTTTCATTTTCCCAGTAGACTACAAGGAAATCTCAAATTCAAAATCACATACCCCAATGGTGGCCTACATTTATAAATACTTAAGTCCTGGCCTTAAGTTTTTATTATACTTTTGGTTTATAAGACTAATCATTGATAATTCCCTAATGACCTAGCTGTCGACGGGCCCTTAAACAATACAATACTCATTGATAATTAATTGTTCTAAAACAAATTTTTGTGTAGGAAACTTCAAAAGGTAGAATCAGAACTGAAAAATTCAATGGCATATCCGGAATTTTAATCCTGGATCTTCCGCTCTACACGTGGCTGGTCTAACCACTGAGCTACCATGGCAACATGCTGGTATGACATCAAATTTCCCAACTAACTTACATTTTCCTTGCAGATCGCAACAAAATCTCAAATTTGAGGTGACATACCCCAATCACAACTTACATTCATAAGTACAAGACCTGAGCTTTAAGGTTTTTACTATGTAATTTCTATTTATAAGGTCAATCAATGATAAAGTACTTACGATTGTAAGTCACCATTGAGATATGCACTTGCACTTGTTTTCTGTTGAGATAAATCTGTGCATTAACATGATGCAGTACAAAATGGAAATCTTTATTGTTGCCACAGAATGCTCTTAAATTTCATGATGGTTATTTTAAAATTCTGTATAGTATTAATTTATAACATTTTGGCAGCAAGTTTCCCTTTTTACGTCATCACTTATATTATTTACCCCTGATGGTAGGAATGGTTGTTTTAAAAAATGAAACCAGATGGTAAGCACCCCCCATAGTGTGAAAGGAGCATGTGTACCTCACATATAGGAGGTTGCTAGTTTGAATCTTGGTTAGGGTGAATTATCAGGACAAGGTTTTTCCCTTACAAAATGATAAAAGAGTCAGGTACTCTACCCTGAGTACCTGGGTTCACTGAGCATCATTCCACCCATAAACATTAAAAGTAAGAAAATGGAGAAGTTCAAATGGCAAAGAAAAAGTATTTGTCTGCTGAAGCAAAATATTCTCAGACTATTCATGATTGAATTGTTGATTAAGGGAGGTTAGAAGTAACACAAGTGTTAAAATATAATCTGATGTGTTGCACTCACATTACTTTCTCTACTCTTGTACTATTCTTAAACTCTTTATTTCCTCTATCTTCTTCATGTTAGTGGGGAAAGTTTGCAGAAATTACCTTTTTGTCATTTTCTTCTACATGCAAGGGGAATGTGGGAATACAGTAGGCTTTGAGTGATAGTCAAATCTTTTAAGGCTTTGAAATAAATTTCTCTTTGCATGGCTAAGATATAAAAAAATGAATAATGATCTTCCATTTGTGGAAAGTATAAGTATTGCAAAACTCACACAAATAACAGTAATATCTCTGAAATGGTTCACTCTCCAAAAACTTCATTTGGACATAAGTTGTCTGTCTTAACGGGATCTACATTTTTTGAATAGTAAGATTTGGTCTATCTCTTATGTTTTACCTGTTATGCAGAAGTCATCAAGGGTAAACAGGACTACGTGGGCTATAGCCAGAAAATTGATAATATACATTTCATTTCCCATAAAAATATCTCAAACGTATGGCATTTAATCAAAATCGTTAAGAGCCATTTTTGAGGAAATCAAACTTTTCAAATAACTTTCCATGTAAAGGGTAATTTATGTTCATATTGCATCCTTAAAAGACATTAAACTGAAAAACTAACTTTGGTTTTTGACTGGCTATTCGTGTTTGAGTTATGGTGTTTACACACACATGGACATGCCCACGCCCGCACACACGTGCACACACACCACCCCAACACCCCCTGCACACCATGCATGCACACCACCACAGCCTCATGCACCCACCACACCCGCACTCACCTACCATACACGCACCCACCCACCTCACACGCACCCACTGCGACCAACCACGGATACACCACAACCACCCACACACACACTTTTCTGAAAATGCCTTTTTGGATTCAGGGCCTCAAAACATATTTCCAGTGAAATCTCAACATAAAATTTTTGGGTGGAATACAATACTTCCCCAACTGATTATATGTACCAGAGAAAGTAAAAATAAATACCTTGAAAAACTTATTGAATTAGAAATGCTCTCATTCTTTCACTTATTTGGCTTGTAGAGAGCGGAGGAAACTTGGCCGCTGTGCAGATGGAGTGCAGTGGGTGGAGCCTGATTTTGTGAAAATGCTGGAACGGATGGGGTATTCCAGAGAAATTGCCTGTGCTGCACTGAGGCAGAGTAACAATAACGTTTCTTTGAGTGTACAGCTCATACAAGAGCACCCTGAATTGTTAGCTATTGCTTCCACAAGCTCAACAAGGATAACAAATGAGCTTATACAACAGGTGTGTATATCTAAAACTTACAGAATTTCAGGTTCATAGGAACTACATAATAGTAACAATCAGGATTGTAAAGAATGATTAAAAATCAAATGTGTTATTTTAATATGAGTTTTCTACTTACTCTTGTACAAGTTATTCATCCAGAAGCTTATTTTCTATCTACTTCTTATCGGTTAAGATAAAGATTTGAGAAGTGCTTTTATTACACAATTTGTTGCTGGTACAAGAGGAATACAGTAGATTTAAGCAATAATGCAGTCTTTAGTAATTTAGCATTTGAAAAAGTATAAAGTATTTGAAAACTCAAAAGAATAACAAAGGAAATCTCAGTAATTGTTAGGCAACATATCAATGAAATTTGATGAAAATTGCTGAAAATTTTGATTTTTGCTTTTTGCAATTTTACTTTCTCTACTACGTATAGTAAGTAGGGAAAGTATTGGATTCCACCCAAAAATTAGATGTCAAGATTTCACTGCAAATATATGTTTTGAGGTCCCCTGAATCCAAAAAGGTGCATGTGCATGTGTGTCTGTAGGTCTGTTGATATGTGAACAGCATAACTCAAAAACGAAGTCTTTTAAAAACCATTGTTGGTATTTAAGTTTAATGTCTTTTAAGGATGCAACACAAAGATTTTGAAGTAAATTCCTCCACCCTAAACTACCATTTACATAGAACATTTTTATTTTCTAGAAAATGGTTTTAACAATTTTGATTAAAATGCTACATGTTTAAGATATTTTTATGACAAATGAAATCGATATTTTGAATTTTCTGGCTATAGTTCACGTAGTCCTGTGTACTCTTGATGACTTTTAAATAACTCGTAAACCATAAGAGATAGACCAAATCTTCCTGTACAAAAAATGTTGTTAGCTAATGCTGGATTTCTGACAATGAAGTCATTAATCCTCTTGCGCTCCAATATTTTTCACTGATGGATGGGGCACTAGAAGTGGCCGGGCATATTTGAAGGTGGTCTTGGTCCATTTCCTCCATATTACATAGAGGACAGAGATATTGGAGATATTTAGCAGTAAGTGTAACTGCTTTTTAGAGAGCACCATATTTTTACATTTTGGTGGTTACATCGCTCTCTCACAACCCCCAGAATGTCTGGAGGTAAGTACAAAAGATGTAGATCTTGTTAAAATACATTATTTATGTCCAAATAAATTTGTTTGTAGAGTGAACCATTTCAAAGATATTCCTTGTAATTTGTGTGAGTTTTCACCAAATGGAAGATCGTTATTAATTTTTTTATATCTTCACCATGCAAAGAGAACGGAATCTCAAAGCTTTAAAAGATTTGACTCACTCAAAGCTTACAGTATACCCACATTCCCCTTGCACCTACAAGAAAATAAGCAATAAGATAATTTCTGCAAATGTTTATCTCAACTAGCAGAAGAGGATATAGGAATAAAAGTTTGTTAGAATCATTGGTACAAGAGTAGAGAAAGTCATAAGAGTGCGATGAATGAGATTTTTTCATTTGATAATACAGTAGATGCCTTTTTTTTCAGGTCTTTGAATACATTTTCATTCATTTCACAGTTTACCTTATGTTTCCACTCTTGATTTCGACAAGAGTCTGTGTTATCTGACTTTTTGATTATCTGAGGTATTGTTGGTCTTCCTTACCTCGGAGAATCTAGGCTCTACTGTATATGATGTAGCAAGGTATATGATGACGTGCTAAAACAACTCATAGCAAACTACACATTAATCATTCAGTACTGGGCTCACAAACTCTATATAATGTTGATTGGACTGGCAAGCATTTACCTGAATTGCAAGCTGCCAACTCCAAGGTAAAATCTGCATTTTTGAATTCAAGGAAGAGGAAACATGAATTCAGGAACTTTTTAGACAATATATACCCTGGACAGAATGTGCCACAATTCACATTCCTGCACTAACACTGTAACATTTTGCTTCCTTTTACTCCCCATACATGCCATTGCATACTCTGGGTGATGATTTTTTCTTTCAAAATGAAACTCCCGTTATCTGAAAGTATGTACACAAATGTCAATTTATTTGGCCTCATGGTTGTTTACTTATGACTCCTCAAACTCCTCATCTTTAATAATTATAGCCACCTTGTAACTGTCCATAAAATTATGAATGTGTTCAATTTTCTACTGTCAGGGATTTTGAATTACAGTTAGGATTTGTTACATCTACTTCATCAGGACCTAGAATTTGTGCGTCAGAACCATACTAATAGCAGAAGAAACAGGTTTTGAAAGACAAAGTGATTCTACAGATTTCTAGAGTTTGTACCATACGCATAATTCTCTTGGTACTAAGATTGACTTAGATAGATTTAGATTTATCTAAATTTTATTGCACTGAACATAATAACTTGATTTTTGAATTTGTAATTTGTTTTTCTTTTCTGAGTTTCTTATTGTGTTCTGTGAAGTATTTAATTATTGATTAATGGCATTTAACTTTATCCCTGAAGGTAGTTGCAGTTGGATTTGATCCAAGAATGGCTCGTAATGCACTCAAGAAACATAAAGGAAATATGGTCAAAGCACTGGAAGAGCTAATTGCTTCTGGAGGTATAATAGAAGGCGAGGAAGACAATGGTAAGTTTGAAATACTTAAAAGTTTAGTTTACTAGTAGTGGGTAAAAATGTTAGGAATACCAGTACAAATGTTTTTGGGATGTAATTTATACCAGTAGGCATTGTCATAGGCATCGACAGACATTTTTTCAGTGGCGGAGGTGCAAGTTGAAACTTTGGAATCAAACAAGATTAATTCTGTTGACAAAAACTGTAAGAGATTTACTTTGCATCTTTTATGTTGAAACTAAGAACAAATGATATATTATTTAGGCAATCAATCTCGTATCATTGATTACCACAGGATGCAAAAAATAAGCATGCAAATTCTGTTAATTAAGGAAACATTGCAGCTCAAACACAAGACCCATTTCTAAGAAGGCTCACAGCTAAACCACCACAATGGTGTGAAATGTTATACCTATGTCAGGGAGAGTACCAAGGCCAGTACCCCACTTTTCTCCTTGTCATTGACGAAGCTATATAGCGTTTCACTCTTAGAAGACAGTATGGAGTTAAATGGGACATCTCTGTCTCTATCTAGCGCATACAAGTTGCCATTAGCCGCGTCCTTTTCTACCCTCGCTCTGTTGCCAGATTCCTAATAGCATGGTATAAATATTCATTTGTTATAAATTTCAGGTTTGAACACATTATCCTATGCAGAATTTTTTTCTCTATCCGGTTATATCCTTTTCAGAGTCATTATACATTTCTATAGGTCCAAATTTCTTCAGAAAACGTTTTTTTCAATAGAAGTCCGATATTTGCTGTTTCTACACTCATCACGCGCTAACTAACAAACTAACTGCTAGAATGCATCTATATTTTTTTCTTAGGTAGAGTAAACTATAGTGCTACTACCTGCCTACTTTGAATTCTCTATGTTTACCCAGTTAAGTGTTATAATTTTTTAAATTAAATGTTTTCGGGAAATTTTATATATGTGCACTGCAAAAGTTACGCAGTGTGAAACTTTTTTGTTATTGAGTTTACATCAGGGAACCAGCGAGAACAAATGTTGAGGAAGGTTGGAGAAAGTTTTTAAAATAAACCAAAAGGCAGTAACCTCTTTCTTTTATCCAGTAGGACAAACAAAAGGTATTCATCTATTCAGCGTCAGGCCTGACACAGAAGATAGTATAAGGAGCAGCACTAGCATTAGTTCGAAAGAAGCCGTGTGTGTAACTGTGAGCTGTTATTGCGTTATTTGTTTAATATTTTTGTAAATATTTGTAGTTATGGAGGGTGAAGCTAGGAAGGGACGATATGTTGGTAAATAAAGAAGTAAGGAACGCCAAATAATTATGAATGTGTTAGATTATTTTTGAAGCAAAATGCGCGTAAGGCAGTAAAAGAAACAGCTAAGGCTATCGGGTGTTCAGAACCAGTAGTGTGTATGATTAAAAAGGAACTAATGAAAGGACCTCTAAGAACGCCATCGAAAAAGAAAGCAAAAAGGGCGGGACTACACAAAACGCTAGGTTAACGCAATATGATTGAATAGTGCAAGGTGGAGTGCGGCGAATTGTTCATTCTTTACAGTTTGCAAATATTCCACCCACGCTGAATATAATTTTGTCACGGGTCAACAGTGATGAGACCCTACCAAATTTCTCAAGGGCCACTCTTAGTCGGTTCTTACATGATTTGGGGTCCGAATATGAAAGAAAGGGTAACAAGTGCATATTAATAGAAAGAGACGATATCGATATCATCAGATGGCGACATAAATATCTAAAAGACGTAAAAGGTTTAGGGACCAGGGGAAATCAATTGTTTATACAGACGAGTCATTTGTAAATTTAGGTCATACAGTAACAAAGGCGTGGAGGGATACCAAAGTTAAAAGTGCGCGTCTCATCAAGCAGCAATTGAAGGACTAAGTACAGGACTCAGGACACCTCGAGTCGCTCGCGGAGAAAGATTCGCAACTAGTACATGTTGCAACACTGCGCTCCATTTAACGTGTACTGTCTTTTAAGGGTGAGACGCGCTTTAGAAATGCACACAGCCACCAGTCCAGTTTCTCTATTGCCACACCTTGTAAATTGTGTGCTTTAACAAGATTTACATTTTTTGTGCAGTAAGATTTTGTCTACCTCTTACATGTATCAGTTATGCAAAAGTAACCCAGAATGAAGAGGACTTCAGAGGCTATTCCCAGAAAATTAAAGATGGTAATCATTATTTATTTATGCCAACAAACTTACTGTTGGTGTTTTTTTTTTAAACACACAAGCCATGTGTGGGCAAAGTTTGAGAGGTAGAACTGGAACTTAAAAGTTCAATGCCACAACTGGGATTTGAACCACAGACCTTCCGCTTACCGGGCTTACCGCTTACTGAGCTGAGTGGTCAGATAAGTGAAGTTTTTAGTTTCTAATTTGTTCTTACTTTAGAATCTTGTTGCTTCACTGTTAATAGCTTCAATTTTTCCTTATTTAACCAAGTTTGGTTTTTAACTGACTTTTCGGTTTTGAGTTAAGCTGTTCACATGCAAGCATACACATATGCACATGCACCTTTTTTCTAAAAATATCTTCTTTTTTTTAATTCAAGGGCCTCAAAACAATGTACTTCCATGAATTCTTGACACAAAATTTTTGGCTGAAATACAGTGGTTCCTCTTACCTACTAGTTAGGTGACAGAAAGTAAAAGTAACCAGAAACAGGAACAAGAGTTATAAATAGAAAAAAGTAAAAGACAAATATAAAATGCACCTTCACTATGCATTTTATTTTAAATTAAAACTTAATCACCAACTTAATTACAGTCTAATGAAGATGTTCTAGCAGAACTTTGTTTTCCAAGGGACCAAAGGAAGAAAAAAAAAACATATAGGAAGTGTGAAAAATGCATAATGAAAGTCAGAAGTTAAAACTTGGAACATTTCTACAGCATATAGGTTATAGTTAAGAAGTGAACTACAAGAAATAATAGTAGGATTGTTTACCTATAATGGTAATATGAAAGAATACAAACACAAGAGAAATGCACCTAAATAAAAATAAACATGTACAAAGAAAGTTGAGTTATTTTACAAAGTAGTCCATTTTCTTGGCTTGTTTTCTGTTGGCCGCGGTCCTAGTGTGAACAGTATTTTCAAACCGGTACAGTTCTGTCATTATTTCCTCAGAAACGTTAGGGCATGTCACAAAATGTTTGATAGTCTATAAAGCACTAAGAGCATCATTAAAATCCACCAGTTTATGATAATGGAGCAGTCCCTAATTTCTTAGCAATTTCATATTGCCACTTTCCTTCACTGCATTCAAAATGCATAATTCTTCAGCAATCGTAATACACTTCCTTTCACCCATGTTCAGTAATGAGGTTAATCACAACTGACTCAAATTGAAGCTTTAGTATTACACAACTTTCCTTGAAAATAGCTTCAAGGTCGTTCTCACTTCCATGCTGAAGGCTAATTTCTGAGAAATGTGCAATGCAAGGCAAAAGTTTTGGCTTTGAATATTTCTTGATATTTTAAAGAATGAAACCATTGTAAATGTATAAATGGTGCATTTTGCTCTCAGGGACGTAAGCTATGAATCATATAAATGAAAGTTTGTATAAATGTAGAAAACGTATAAGTGTGAAACATATAAAAGAAGCTTTGTTTTGTTTTTTTGGAGGGAGGGGTGACTTAAGAATTTACAGAATAATGAAATCTTCTGCTTAGATCATTCCTTTATGTAATTTTTATAGTGAAAATAAAACAGCATTCATGTTAATTATTATTTATTTATGCCAACAAACTTACTGTTGGTGTTTTTAAACACACAAGCTGTGTGTGGGCAAAGTTCAAGAGGTAGAACTGGAACTTAAAAATTCAATGCCACAACTGGGATTTGAACCACAGACCTTCCGCTTGCCGGGCGGACGCTCTAACCACTGAGCTATTGTGACAAACTGCGGAAGGTCTGTGGATCAAATCCCAGTTGTGGCATTGAATTTTTAAGTTCCAGTTCTACCTCTTGAGCATTCATGTTGTTACAGATTCCAGTGGAGAGGATGATGAAGCAAATGGAGAGAGGAAAAAAAGAGACCATGAGAGGGAAGTAGAGGCCTATAAACGCTTGGCAGAAGACTTACCCACTGAAGAAGAAGACCACCTGGATGTATCTTTAGAGGCTGAAGAGAGATTTCTCAAGGAGTATTTGACTTTGTTGTTTCCATCGCAATAATTCCATAATTGGAAGTGTATTGCTAACTGGAGAAGAATGTAATATTTTTAATTTAATAAAAATGTGTATTAAGTTATTACCTTGACAAAGGAGCTTTAAAGCTGATGGAGTATTAATAAATAAACAGATGCCACAGTTACATTTTGTTGCATAATGAAATCTTTAACGTACATGCATTACTCAGCATTATGTGTTCGTTAAACACTATTAAAGGGACATTTGCAACTATCTACTGTGATGTAAGTAAATGCACATGAAACAGTGTTATAGTGCTTTCTCTCTGATACATCAGCAGTACTGGTAAGTCCGTTTCTTCTCCTCAGAGGCCCAATACTGATCTAAGCTGTTTTGCAGATTGTTACACACATACTATATTTTTATTAACATGTTTGTAAATCTGATTTTTTAGAATCCATTTTTGGAATAACAAAAATTTTTAAGTAGAATGTTATGACAATAAAGTATATTATGAAGAACAATGTTACATTCATATTTCATTTATCCTTGCAGTTACCTGAGTTTTAATGATATCACTGTAGTTCACAATGCATCTACATTCAATTTTTATTTTCTCTACCACATATTTAGTGGGAAGAGGAGGTTTCAGATTTTCCACCCAACTCAATGCTGAAATTTCACTGGAAATACACAGTTGAGGTTCCCCAAATCCAAAAAGAGATCACTTTTCAAAAAGGTCCATGTGTCTGTGAACAGCATAACTCAAAAATGAAAAGTTGGTTAAATACCAAACTTAGTATCTAAGTTCAGCATCTTCCAAATATGGGACACAAGAATTTTCAAGAAAATCCGCCAGCCCTGCATAGAAAAATGTTGAAAAGTGCTGATTTTCTGAAAAATGGCTTTTAACGATTTTGATTAAAATACCATAAGTTTAAGATATTTTCATGACAAATAAAATGTATATTTTGCATTTTCTGGGAATAGTCTCTGAAGCCCTCATTCAGGATGTTTTGCATAACTGATAAACCATAAGAGATTGGCAAAATCTTACTTTACAAAAATGTAGATCTCATTAAAATATACAATTTATGTATGTCAAAGTTTTTTTTGGTTGACATAAATCATTTTTGAGGCATTCCTTGTTCTTAGTTTTAATTTGGAAATACGTACACTTTTCTCAAATAGGAAGTTAGTTAGTGGTTAGAGCGTCCGCCCGGCAAGCGGAAGGTCTGTGGTTCAAATCCCAGTTGTGGCATTGAATTTTTAAGTTCCAGTTCTACCTCTTAAACTTTGCCCACACACGGCTTGTGTGTTTAAAAACACCAACAGTAAGTTTGTTGGCATAAATAAATAATAATTACCATGTGAAGGTTATTTAATCCTGGGATATAAAGTACTTACAATAGTAAGTCACCATTGGGGTAATTGTCTCTGATGTGAGACTGCCTTTGTGGTTTACCAGGAGAAATACGAACTGGCTTGAGAATTTAATGCCATTCTGGCAGTTTGTCACAATAGCTCAGTGGTTAGAGCGTCCGCCTGGCAAGCGGAAGGTCTGTGGTTCAAATCCCAGTTGTGGCATTGAATTTTTAAGTTCCAGTTCTACCTCTTAGTCATTCACTTTTTTGTATCCTGGCCATACAAAGAGAATGGAATATCGAAAGTCATCACATAGTGACCAGCTCTTAAAAGATTGTGATCTGCTGTATTCTCATATTCCTGTGAACTATAAGGACATATTCAATCAGCCATTTCTACAAATGTTTATCTTGATTAACAGGAACTAGATAGAAGAATAAGTGGTTTTAGGAATAATTTTTAGAAGAATGAATAGAGAAAGTAAGATGCATTGCTGAATATGTAGATATGCAGTAGCCATAGATTTATCCATTGTTTGTGTTTTATATTATGGAAGTGGTCACTAGAGCACTTATTAAGATACCTTTTTGCTTTTTATGTATGTGTATATATACACAGTAAAACCCTACTTAATAAACCCTGCTTAACCAAAATCCGACTTAGCCGAAACAAAAAATAATTAAATTTTAAAAAATTAATACCTACAGCAGGAAAAAAGTGTCAATATTTTGTTCATCCCTGCAATAGTTTGTCTCCTTTCACAAGTGTTCAAATTGAAGTGCCAATGTCCTCAAAGGAATGCTACAAATCCACCCTCGTCCCTCAAACATTGTTTTGTGACTGCTCAGTCAGTCCTGTTAGCCCCCTCCCTCCTACTCAGAAACACAATGCTACAGTCAGACAATTTTTCAATTTCTTCATTCATTTTAGTTTTGGCAGTAATTCATCCATCAGTCACCCTCTTTCACTCTGCACTTATTAAACAAACAATATATTGTTGCGAGCGGCAAAACACAAGGAAGGCAGAAGCCGGGAATACATGCACATATTGCAACCTGGATCTGGTCACATGAGAGTTACACTGTCTATTTGCAACATGATTGGATGTGATAAGCTGAGCCCCATTACCCGCCCCTTATGATCCGCAAGAGCGATGTGGCTGTCAAGTGCCAGGTTAGATCTCCAAGGGTATAACTGTTGCACGAGTGAGATGTTGAGTGAAGGAAGGACTGTTATTGTATCCATAAAGGATAAGTTAGACGCTGTGAGGCGTGTGGAAAGTGGGATAATCTTGCAAAATGTTGCTTCCGATTATGGATTAGGAATATTAACCGTTTCTGATTTGATTAAATGCAAACTCAAACTTTTGGCACATTACTGCAAAATACCAAATCAGAAAACAATGAAAGTGGCTCAATTGGAAAAATTAAACAAGGTTGTGTTTCTTTGGTTTACACAACAACGTGCAAAGGGGATGCCATTGCCAGGGCCAATAATTCAAGAGAAGGCTTTTATTAGCAGAAATGTTGGAGGAAGAAGCTGATAATTTCAGTGGTAGTGCTGGTTGGTTAAACAGATTTAAAAATAAATATGGTATTCGTCAACTGCATCGTAGTGGGGAGAAATTATTGACTGATAACAAAGCTGTTGACGTATTCAAAACAGAATTTTTTGGTTTTATTCAAGGATTCACAAAGAATCAGAACTTCAGTGCAGGTTAGACGGGATTGAATTACAAAATGTTACCAAAAAACTCAGCATCACAAAAAGAGACTTCTCACCAGGGCATAAAATGAGCAAAGAAAGAATCACCATCTTAGCATGTACCAATGCTCCCGGTAAACACAAACTTCCCCTATTGTGTTCTTCCAGTTCATTATAAAGCTCAAAAAAGTGCATGGATGTCATCTGATATCTTCACAGAATGGTTCCATAAGACACTTGTACCAAGTGTGGAAAATTTCCTAAAATCAAAGAACTTTCCTAGGAAAGCAATGTTATTAGTGGATAATGCCCCTAGGCATCCAAGCGAGTTAAGAAATGGCGACATTGTCATTCGATTTCTACCTCCGAATGTGACAAGCCTAATCTAACCGATGGACCAAAGGATTCTGGAAGCAATGAAACGACATTATCGGGGGTATTTGTTAAGATGCGTTTTGCAGGAATGTGAAACTTCTGATGTAAGCCTAACTGCAGCTTTGAAAGAAGTTAATATGAAACATGTTGAGTACTGCTGTGCGCATTTATGGGAGAAAATTACAGAAACATTCATCCAGAATTCATGGAATAAATTGCATGGTGAAGTTGATTTTGAAGATGAGGAAGATGACAATAATATTGAACAATTAGTGCAACAAATTCCAGGGCGTGAAGGAATTGGATGCAGTGAAATTAACGTCTGGTTGCAGTTTGACGATCCAGAGCTAGACTTCGCCGATCAGGATATTGTGGATTTGGTAATGAACTGTATGCCCGAAGCTGATGATCCGGAAGAGGACAATAATGATAATGGCGGCAAACGAGTAAAAGCAGATGAAGGATTCAAGGCACTGGAGGTAAGAAAGTTCCTAGTTGCGTATTTAGTAAATTCATTCAACACACGTTATTGTAAAATAATTTACATAGCACTTTAAAAAATGCTATGTTGTTACAGGTGGCCCTGCAATATGTTGAAGAGAGCAGTGAAGCGACACCCGCGGAAATTTTGTTCATTAAGCACTGCCATGACATAGCCTCTCATAAACGAATTGAGAAAAAAAGACGGAAGAAAATAGCTGATTACATTCTTGAATGCAGAAATAATGTATAATTACGATTTATTTGTCTACTTAAAGTTATGTTTAAAATTTACATGCTTAACAATCTCTTATTCCCTCCCAGTTTTACGAAACATTTTTCATCGATTATCTGAAAAATTGTGTTATCTGAAATGACTTCACCCCCTTTATTTCAGATAAATGGTGTTCTCTGTACTACATTGTGCAGTATTTCAGTTTATTTTGTAGATACCCAGTTTAAAGATTTCAGATGGCTCTTATTTTGGTGGGCATTTTTAATATGTTGATTAGGCTATGTTTGTTTTTGGGGGGTCAGGATAACTATGTCAGTAGTTGAAATGTGAATTTTGTATATTTTATTTCATTTATTGCTGGCAATGTGGTGTAGTTGATGATCCCTATTTGTCTTTCAAATCTGTTGATCTTTTGTTATAAAATTTCTGGGTTAAAACCATTGACAAGTGCTTTGTTGGCTTAGGTGTTGTTCTTTGACTCGACAGGATGTTATCAACCATTGGATGAAGCTTAAAAATTTCATGCTGGTGGAAATACTATAGGTTAGAAAATACAACAGAAAACAAATGTGTCTCATCTTAGCAACAGTTCTGCATCATAAACAGTGAAGTTCAATTATTGTTTAACTACAGCTAACCATATTCACTATTATTAGTGGATACTTTTCATAGAAATTTTTAAAAATATTGAACACAATTCTCTTCTCTCTACTTTTTGCATTTAATGTTAATGGCTTCATTGCCAGATGCAAGGCACTAGAAAACAACAACTTTTTGCATTTATGTTTCTTCACAATAGTGGAGGATTCTGATCCAGGTGGTACTTCCTCAACACATGCACTATGTAGCAAAGACAGACAGTTTATCCGTAAAAAAAATACAGTGTGTATGTCTTATAAATCCTCTACTACAGGGTTCTTCATTTAAAATCTAACAGGTGCACAGCATTTCACTTGTGTGTGATTGGGTGTACCACAGCCAGCTTTGCTCCTACATAAACTCCGCGTGTAAAACATGTATAACACTTACCTTATAGAAGATGCTGGAAATGTAGTCCACCCTCGTCTAAACAAGTATTATATTGGGAGAACACATTCTGCTTCACATGATTAAGTTTCACTTCCAATTCTATCTCTCAAACATTGCCCACACACGGCTTGTGTGTTTAAAAACATGAACACTAAGTTTGTTGGCATAAATAATAATTATGCATCATCATGTTCACTCCGTGGGTTAGACCCATTGTCTGTTATGTCTTTCACAGTAACTCTCTCCATCTCATCTCCCTGCTGGTTTATAATCTAGAGCTATTTTCAGAAGTCTATCATTGTCCATTCTCTACACATGTAACAGCCAATTATTTCTATAGTGTGTTATTTCTTCATTTATACGAGTAGATTTCACTTTCAGCCCTGTTCTTATTACATCATTATTTATGTGGTGTAGTTTTATACATCCTTTAGTTCTCCTCAAGAATTTCATTTCAGATCCTTGTATCTTACTTTCCATCTTCTTTGTTACAACCCAGGATTCACTTCCATATAAAAGTATTGGCTTTGCCATTGTTTTATAAAATTTAATTCTTGCAAAGTTCCACATGTTGCTTGAAATCTTGATAATTTTAGGTTTATATCTCTTTCTTCCTGTGAGCCTATTTCACATCCAAGGTGCCTGAAACTCTAGACTTGTTCTAAAGGTTGATCATCTAAAATAATGTTAGATTTTATTTGTTGTTTACCCCAAAAGGCCATTATCTTTGTTTTTGTTTTAGAAATGTTTAAATTATACTCCTTACATATTAAGTTTAATTTATATATAGCACATTGTAAATCATCTACACTTTTCTGAATTAATAATACATCATCTGCATATAATAAAACCTCTATCTCTGTATGATTAATCTAAGTCCTTTATTACAAATCTGCTTCCATTTTATATATTAAATAAAGCAGATGATAATGCACACCCTTGTCTGACTTCTTTATTTATTGTTATGGCTTGTGTTTTTTCTTTACTGTGTTTATAATTACAAATGTGGAATCTTGATATAGGCTTTTCACTACTTTAGATGTCCCGGGTATCAATATTCTTCTATTACTTTCCATAGTTTTTCTTTATTAACATCAAAAGCTTTTTGAAAAGCTATATGAGTTGGTAAGTTGTTCTCTTCTTTTCTTGAATATCTGCTGTATCATGAATATATTATCTGTGGTGGATCTTCCTCTACGAAAGCCATTTTGTTCTTCTAATATTGCTTCTGAGATATACCTTAATCTTTTGTTTATTATTTTAGAATATATTTTATACATTGCATTAAGCAGACTCATTCCTCTGTAATTCTCACAGATCTTAAGCTCTCCTTTTTAAATATTGATATAATTTCTGCCATTTTCCAGGTTTGTGGAATCTTTTGCTCTTCCAACATTGATTTATTAAATGTAATAGTCTTAGGCATAAAAAGGTCCCTCCATATTTAATTCCATGTTAAGGCCATCAGGTCCTGTTGCATTTCTGTCCTTAGTTTCTTTCAAAACTGTTTGTAACTCTTCCATTGTTATGCATTCCCAATCCCGTTTCATTACTTCCTTTTCTTCAGTTTTCAGTTCATTTCTTTCCTCATACCAGAGTGTTTTATAATACTGAATCCAAGTTTCTTTACTAATTGTATTTATTTTTAATGTATCTTTTTCTGTTTGATTAATATGTTTCAATATTTTATGAGCGAAAACCTGTCTTCCATAGACATCGTTTTCAATCTCACTTATAAATTTCTCCCATGACCTTTGATGTGTTTATCTTATTATTGTTTTAGCTTTATTTCATTTTTCTTTGTACTTTTCATAAGAATCATCTTTTTGTGCTAGCCATTTTCTATAGGCTTTCTGTTTTTCTTCAATTGCTTCTTTTATTTCACTGTTCCATATTCTAAGACCTGGTTTTCTTCTGAATTTGTTCTTCCTTCCTAAGACTTTATAGGCTGATTTCTCAATACATGTTTTAATATTTTCCCATTCTTCATTCAAATTATCTTTTGTTTCTTTTGGAAGTAAGTATTGTAATCTGTTTTGGTACAATAATCTTACACTATCTTCTTTTAGGAGATAGACTTTGTACAGCTCTTCATGCTTTATTTCTGATTTCATAGTCTTCCATTTCTCAAGAAGGGTAAATTGAGCTAAAACTAGGTAGTGATCTGAATTTATATAACATTCTCTATACACTTGAAGTCTTGAAGCTGCGGCTCAATTTGTCATTTATTAGGAAATAATATATCTACTATTTCTGGTACTCCATACTTATTTGTGTATATCTGGTTTTCTAAATCAGGTGTTCATAACCTTCAATACATTTGTATTTGCAAATTCTCTCATTTCTTTTCCATTGTTATTCATATGTGTTTCTCCAAATTTTCCAATCACTCCAGGTAATGTCTTTCAAGGATACGACACGAAGATTTTGAAGAAAATAGCCCCACCCTAAACCCTTTACAAGGAAAATTTTTCGAAGATTTTGATTTTCTTGAAAATGGCTCTAACAATTTTCATTAAAATGTCATATTTTTGAGACATTTTTATGACAAATGAAATGTATATCTTTAATTTTCTGGCTATAGCCCCTGTAGTCGTATTTACTCTGGACGACTTTTGCATAACTGGTAAACTGTTAAAGATAGACCAAATCATACTATACAAAAAATGTAGATGTTGCTAAAATACACAATTTCTGTCTAAATAAATTTTTTTGTAGAGTGAATCACTTTGGAGATATTCCTTGTTATGTGTGTGAGTTTCGGAAAACTTCATCTTTTTTATGTTAGGTGTGCAAAGAGAACAGAATTTCAGAGCTTTAAAAGATTTGACTATCACACAAAGCCTACTGTATTCTAATATTCTCCTTGCACCTACAAGGAAATAAGCAACAAGATAATTTGTACAAATTTTTGCTCAACTAACACGAAGAAGATATTGGAACAAGAGTTTGTAAGAATGGTTAGTACAAGAGTAGAGAAAGTCATGTGAGTGCAACACATCAGATTTTTTTCTATATCTTTTCATAATATGTCACAGAATTTTGTGGTTTCTTCTTCCTTCCCCTCCTCTGGAGCATAAAGGCCTGTTATAATTAAGGTCCTCTTTTCAATTTTAATTCTTAGTTATTTATCTTCTATTTATGTATGTGTAATGGGTCTATCCAGTTTTTCCATTTTAGCTGTAGTAAAATTGCTACTCCACATTTAGCTCTTAATGTTCTGTTGGAATCATATGTAGATCATTATATATTTATCCAATTTTTTACTTTCTTTAATTTTCTTCTTTGTTTCTTTAATCTTCTTATTTGTTTCTTTAATACTGCTATTTCTATTTTCTTTTAAATCAAATGTCTTCCTATTCTAATTCCTTATTACCTAGCCCTCTTACATTCCGTGTAGCAATTTTCAATCTTTCTGCTATTCCAGCTGTTTATCCTTGGCATGCTTAGGTCGACTAATTTGAGATCTGTCTGGCTTACTGTGAAAATTATGAGTAATGTAAGTTGTCCTTAGTACAGATTACCAGGCTGCAGCTAAGTAAGTCAGATACTGGGAATGTCAGCTTAAAGCCTTCTTACTGGCTTGGTTTCTGTCTATGGGTTAACTCCCATGGTCTTTGTGGTTGTTCCACTCTGCAAGGCAGCGATTTTTCTTATTTTCCCTAAGAGGTAGGTTGCCTCTTCCACAGACATTCCCGTTCCGATGAACTCCATCTCCGCCATTGTCTTTACTGAGGTCTTGGCCTTGCCTCCAGCAAGGAGCCCTTCAGGTTGCTACCTACCGGGCCAGGAGGAATATGGAGCTGGCATGGGCAGGATTGGGTGAGACTGTTACCCTTAGGAAAGTTCTCACCTGCCACCCTTGTGTTAACATTGTTAACATGCCAAATTGCTAAATCAGATTCAGGAAAATGGGGTAGAGGTAGAGTATTTAAAACATTTGGTATTGTCTTTTAATTAGAGACATATTTGAGATGAATGAGGTTTAATTTTATTATAGGACATTCTGAAATCATACATTTAATCAAAGTCAGAAATGAATCCTCGGTTATTAGTAATCAAAGAAGTTGAGAATGGACTAATAGACTTCTTTACTTAACCAATTGGTCCAAATCTTGAGAAACATAGACCTTATTTTTCTCCATCTTTTCTGTACTGGCTGCAGCTCTTGGAAAGTGAGGTAGTGTGGCTCAGCATTCAGATCATGCACTGTTTATTGGTAATAATTTGAACTTCTTTAATTTGGGTTTCTTTTACATTTTAAACAACGCCAGTATGGTAGTTTGGACGCATTTAACATGCCTGCAAGAGGAAAATTCCTTTCTAAAAACTCAGAATGCCTGAAACTTACACTCCTCTTTTGCACTGATTTAGTTCTTTCAAATGGGGTGGGAAGTTTCTCATGTATAGCGAAACAGTGAGTGAAAAATGCTAAAGAGGATAGTTGAATTATTGGACAATGTGCATGCCTTGCAATGCTTTGCAGTATGGCTTAAATATACCTGATTTTTTCTTATAGTTACATAAAATACAGCAGCATTTTGTCATTGACAATTTCCAATAGTATTTATTTTTCCTTTTTCTGCTGGTAAGTAGAGGAAGTATTGTATTCCACCAAAAAATTTGATGCTGAAATTTCACCAGAAATATATGTTTTGTGGGCCCCCTGAATCCAAAAAAAGGAATTTTTAGAAAAAGGTCCATGTGTGTGTCTGTGTGTCTGTTAGTCTGTGGACAGCATAACTCAAAAACAAAAAGTCAGTTAAAAACCAAAGTTGGTATTTAAATTCAATGTCTTTCAAGGATGCAACACAAAGATTTTGAAGAAAATAGCCCCACCCTAAACTACCCTTTACATTGAACATTTTCCGAAAATTTTGATTTTCTTGAAAATGCCTCTAACGATTTTGATTTAAATGACATATGTTTAAGATATTTTTATGACAAATGAAATGTATATCTTGAATTTTCTGGCTATAGCTCCTGTAGTCGCATTTACTCTGGACGACTTTTGCATAACTAGTAAACCCTTAGAGATAGACCAAATCATACTATACAAAAAATGTAGATCTTGCTAAAACACACAATTTATGTCTAAATAAATTTTCTTGTAGGGTGAACCATTTCGGAGATATTCCTTGTTATGTGTGTGAGTTTCGGAAAACTTAAAACTTTCGTGAAATGGAACATGATTGTTCATTTTTTTATATGTTAAATGTGCAAAGAGAACAGAATCTCACTGCTTTAAAAGATTTGACTATCGTTCAAAGCCTACTGTATTCTAATATTCTCCTTGCACCTACCAGGAAATAAGCAATAAGATAATTTGTACAAATGTTTATCTCAAGAACACAAAGTAGATGTAGGAATAAGAGTTTGTAAGAATGGTTAGTACAAGAGTAAAGAAAGTCATGTGAGTGCAACATATCAGATTTTTCTGTTTTAACTTAGAAATATATTTTGACACATAATTTTGCTCAAGGCTGCCTTTCAATTGTTGCTGCAGATGGTAAAGTAATATTTGAGGTGAGCAGCTCTGGCTTCCATTCTGGTGCAGGAGGTACACTGCTTAGTCCATTTTGTTTAGCTGGCTTATCTGCAACAAATTAAGCATTTTAATATTAGCTGATATTTCTTTTGTGAGTGAAGTGAAGCAGTTATAGATTTGTCAAGAGCCTTCTTCCTCATAAGCAAATGAAGTCATTAAAATATTGAAAACCAATATAAATTGAGGCAGTAGGTATACTAGTTGTCTAACTGGATTCCTGCATCTCCAAGTAAGCATTACAAAATAAGAGCTAATATGTATATGCTCCTAGTCAAAAAAAATACTGTGACAAAATGACAAAACCCAGTCCAGTTCCTTTTCTATCACTTTATTTTCCTTCTAAACTTTTGCACTAAAACACAGTTCTCTTCTACCAATGTTAATACAGTCTATAGTCTTTTGTGATATTACGACTCACAATTTTCTTCTCATAGCCTTGTCTGAGTCCTTTCACTGTCTCTCTTCACTTTCTCGGTCTCTGATATGCTAACTCCAACAATACAATCACTCCACATTCATTAAAACTTCTTCACTTTGACGCAGTGTATCTTTCACAGCTGTCTCCCGCTCACTGACACACTGACTGGTTCAAAAAGACTGACTTGCTCTGCAAGCTTTTTATACTGGCAATGATGCAGCCAGATCTCTCTCAAACACCCACAAATAAACTGGCTGCCGGACAGTCCTTGAGCACTCTATAAAACCCCTTGTGTTGCCACTTTAGTGTCACGCGTTTGCTCGCGTGAATGGTGTGGAGAAACCCAATCCTGAGAGCCTTGTTTCATGCTGCACCAGTAGGATGGGGCAGCCCAGCGTCACAATGTATACAAATTTTGTTTGTTAATGACACTTTCAATTGCAGAATAATATCAGTGCCAGAATTTGTCTCACAGGAGTTATTTTACATGCCTGTAAATCTACTGACATGGGGCTGTTCCTTTTAAGCACACTGAAAAACCATTGGTCTGGGTTATGTCGAGCCTATGAACTTGGGATCTTAGACCAGTGCCTAACCAACTGAGCCAACCAGATCAACATGGTGTTGGACAGGTTGCATGTTTGATCTGTGTGAACTGACTCACTTTGTGGCGCATCAGGCTGATTAGGCCAAAGCCTAACTCACGACTGCTACATCACCTACTTCTATTTACACAGGATATCATCAGCAAAGAGCAGCAAGGGTTTGGCATGGAGTTAACATCTTAGGCACACTTTGTGAGACTAGTGCTGGGTTGCAAGAATGCACTTACAGGTTTCATTAGCATTAAAGTGTTCTTTTGTCTGGATCTGCTACTTATGCATCAAGCACACCTCACTGAACCACACAAGGCTGAGTTCACTCTGTAGTAGGCCTCCTCGCAAGGAGAAATAAACAATCCCTTTGCCAGTGTCGGGAATCAACATCTCCATGCACCGTAGGCAACAGTGATACTGCAATGCTAAGAGATTAGTCCATAATCAATATGGTTGCATAAAAGTGCCAACACTGAACTAAATGTTTCATGCACTTATGCAGTTGTAACTTATCTTACTCCATATGCAACACCAGACAATATAGGGTGTAAAGCCTACTATTTCTTTAATTTGTAATCTCTTATCATTAACAAATGGAGCAGTTCCTGTCTATAGAAATTATATATATATATATATATATATATATATATATATATATATATATATATATATATATATATATATATATATATCCCTTTACTTATAGCATTTTATGATTTTTGTTGTAAAAGAACAGTGATAATGCATAATGGTATATGGTATAGCGGAATGAAGATGACAACAATGATGATGATCTCAGTGGTGGTGGCGCTACTGCTTACCAAATGGAATATCCATCTTCGATTCCCAGTAGTATAGGGATTTTCACCCAGTGGGAGACCTGGTTGGGGTGCACCCAGCTTTGTTAGATCCCTGAAGGGCCAATTCAGGAGTTCTGATTGAGAAGTAGTGATCCCTGGCTGCAAAGATCAGATATGCGAGCTAGGAGAGACCAGGGAGAGCCCTATCTTCCAGTACTACACCACTATGACACCAATGGTGGGAAGAGATGGGGGATGCAGTGGCTCTGTGGTAGACTTTAGCCCAGAAAGGAATGTTGCACTGTGGTGTTAGTTAATGTAATGATAATCATAATAATGATAATAAATTTAAAGAGAAATAAAAATTAAAACCAGTTTTTTAGATCTGCAAGTGGAGCATTTGATATATTTGTACATATAATGCTTTCAAATGGGAAGAGTTCTGATCTGTAGCCAATGAGATACGTTTACGTGCACAGCATTGCAAGCTCATTACCTCCACTCTTTTCATATTTCCCTCTCTCGCACAGTCCTACTAGTAGAGATGGATTCTGTTGGTGCACGTCAAGCCCCACTTAAGGGGACAGCAATATGACAACACAGAAGGACTTCAATTGGTTGCCGGCCTGGAGGCACTCAAGGACAAACTCCTTCCCATTTGAAAATCACAGTAGGTTAACATTACTATAACGTTTATTGTTAGTACGAATAGTACAGTCAGAAACTACTAAGCCCCGGCACAACAGCCCATGAAGAGCCAAGTCTTACTGCCCAGCTGCTGCATCCTCCACCAGGCGTCATTGGTGGAGTGCAGTACTGGAGGGTGGTACATGGTCAGTGTCCCAATCCCTCCTGGCCAGTTATGTGGTCTTCACGACCTGGGAGCACTACTTTTCCATCAAGTAGCTCCTCAGTTGGTCCCCCCAGGGCTAGTGAGGCTGAGTGCATCCCACGTCAGACTTCCCAGAGGGGATAAAATCCCCATATTGATAGTGGGGATCGAACCTGGGTCCTCTGTGCCAGAGGCAAGCATGCTACCAACTGCACTACGGAGGCGGTCACAGTCAGAAACAAGGTGCCAATTTAGGTGGGTACAAGGTACTTTCTGGTCTTCCCCCAACTTATAAAGTCACAAATTGTTTGAACAAACTGAACAGTCTAATGAAATATCAGCTAAAACTTTGCTGGTGATGAACATACTTGTATTATTTATTTATGCCAACAAACTTACTGTTGGGGTAATTTGTCTCTGATGTGAGACTGCCTTTGTGGTTTACCAGGAGAAATACGAACTGGGTTGAGAATAGCTCAGTGGTTAGAGCAGCCGCCCGGTAAGCGGAAGGTCTGTGGTTCAAATCCCAGTTGTGGCATTGAATTTTTAAGTTCCAGTTCTACCTCTCATACTTGTAAGTGTTTTGGAGCTTCCAGACAGTCCAATAGATTAAACATTAACAGTTCAGAAATGTGCATTTCTCCCATCTCTGTATGATGGAGTATGTCTATTTTGAAACTTTCTTCTTTCCCTAACACCTTCATGCCGCTAAATGTGGAGTAACAGCCTCTATCCATCTCCATTCATCTCAGTTCCTCTTGCTCTTCTTTTTTCTATTCTTGCCTCTAAATATTGTTTGAGTTTTCTTTCCTTCACCATGCACGATACATGATACACCATTTCAGTTGTCTTTTTTCTACAATTTCTTTCATGGAGTGGACACCCAGTTCCCCTTTTGAAACTTTAAAAATCATAATTTTCAGTTATTCCTTTTAAGGACAGCTGGATCATTTTGACATATTGAATAAGAATAATTCTGATATGGTAATATATTTTCATTGTTAAATTGTTTTGCTGAATCATATGTGCAGTCTGTAAGTACATTAAATGTTCAGATTCAGATATAAATGGAGAGCAAGAAAATAATGCCATAATGCAGTGGTTGCAAATCTTGAACCTGTTCCTGAAATGAGATCAAGAAACCACCTGTTTTGTTGAAACCATATCAAATAATTGGCTTTAGAATTAGAAATCAAGAAGCATCTAAGATGAGCACTCATATGGAAACAATAAATAACAATGCTCAGAGAATACGGGCAAGGGACATCTTCATTAAAACATGGCAAACAGAATTTAGAAAGTGAAAAAGCTCAGTGAATGAAGACTTTAATACCTGGTTGAACAGGACACATGGTAAGCTGGGTATTACCTTACACAATTTTTATCTGGGCATGGGCATTTTAAAACCTACCACTGCAAACTGACTCTGGCAAATAGCAAAACTTGTGCATATTGTGACAAAAAGGACACACCAGAACATTCTGCACTAAAATGCAATAAATGGAATGATCTGAGGCAGAAATACATTTCACAAATTGGACAATACATAACTGTGGGCAATATTATATCACAAATTCTAGAAAGTGAAAAGGAATGGGCAGTTATCAAGGAAATGATAACTAGTATCCTCAAAGAAAAGGAAAATGATGAAAAAAGGAGGTAAACACAGTTGCCACATATGCAAAGTAATACTGAAGGGTAAGCCCACAATGTGTATACTTTTGCCTCACCAGTGGTGTCTTTGAAAGATTTTTCCCCTGCTCAAAAAGAAAAAGCATTTAAGATGATATGAATATTTGACAAAAAAGCTACTCATAGCCCTCCTTTTATAATAGCAAGTTTACTTTCTCCCAGCAATTCTGGAATCCATTTATAGAAAATTAGATACTTTAGATACTTTCAGCCGGGTCTCCAACTGTTCAACAACAATTATTTTCATTGAAATGCTAGTGTCTAGTTTTGCAATATACTGCTAACAATAAAAGTTTTCATTGTGGCAGATATGGAAATCAAATATCTATGCAATTATTTTGCATAAGATGAGTTCTGCCAATGAAATTTTGAGAAAAATTGTAGCTCTTCATCCCCATTCTCAGGAAAAGACATGAATGTAACCATGGACAACTTTTTTCTATTATCAGAACTTGGTAAAAGGCTTTTTTTTTTTTTTAATGTTGCTTCTAACTTTTGCATTTGCATCTGTTTGTTTCCATTCCACTACATAAAATTACTTTCTTTTTCTTTATTGTAATATTATTTTGTTTCTCAAGTGTCAGTGTTTTGAAAACTAAGAGAAATAAATTACAGCTTACCTCTTTTTATAAGAAGTTTTTCAATGTTAAGTAGTGGTGATTCTATAAGCAGTGAGAAGCCCAAGGCTACTACCACACTGAAGATCATGTCTCCAAAAAAATGTCCAACCTGTAAAAAAATAAAAAATGTGTACACATTAAAGAAAATTTAATTTTTTACCCATCTCAGAATCATATAAGCCTTGCTTATTCATAACTACATTCCTTTTGAGACAGAATATTAGAAGACCCCAAAAGAAAATCGTTCATGTAAATGTTTGTTAAAAGTGTAATTCGTTTTTTGATGTTGGTATGAGATAATTAAATGACGAAAACATGTTGATAAGGTTCATTGTTACGAACAACTAAGTTTGCACAAAGACGTCATAAATCTTTCCATATTTGATTTTAATATATGTGTATAAATATTAGAATTGTTTGTGTTCCATAATAAAAGTAGGGGAGGATGATTAGAGATTGCTTCCCTAACGAGAAAGAACTATTTGATGAATAGCGCGGAGGAATATGAAAAAGGCAGTGTCGCGTCAAAACGACGCCAAAAAACTTTACACTAGCGTCTCCGTATTCGGCATGGATGGACGCATTTTTATGTCTACGCATCATGAAATAGTAAAAGTGAATTTACTAAGTGTTTAGAGACCTTTAATTAAATTTCGGCGATGTTAGGGAAGTTGATCCGCTAAAATAAGACTTTCTACTGTGATACGATTTAAAAATTGTGAACAAGAAGGTGCAAATAAAATGTTTTACTAAAATTAAATCCGAGTGTATGTTCATTCCATCCGTTACCACGCCCTGAGGGAAATAAGAGCCACATCGCTCAAACAAGAAGACACCCGCAAATAAAAACAGCACCACTTTCAAGGTTGAGTTTTCATGAACACAGAATGCAGCCACATAGATATTAACAAATTAAAAAAAAAGGATCTGAGTATATCAATGTGACATAATAAATATGCATCCTGATTAATTAGCTGCCAGTTCGCATATAAAAGAATATTTTCAGTTCTTTAAGATTGTCCATAAGCATTGCCATGATGCTTTATGAAGAGGTCTTAGGAATATGTATTTCAATTTCCTTTTTTCTTTTCTTTTCTTTTTTCTTTATGTTTGTTTATTTGTTTGTTTGTTTGTTTCTTTCTTTCTTTCTTTCTTTCTTTCTTTCTTTCTTTCTTTCTTTCTTTCTTTCTTTCTTTCTTTCTTTCTTTCTTTCTTTCTTTCTTTCTTTCTTTCTTTCTTTCTTTCTTTCTTTCTTTCTTTCTTTCTTTCTTTCTTTCTTTCTTTCTTTCTTTCTTTCTTTCTTTCTTTCTTTCTTTCTTTCTTTCTTTCTTTCTTTCTTTCTTTCTTTCTTTCTTTCTTTCTTTCTTTCTTTCTTTCTTTCTTTCTTTCTTTCTTTCTTTCTTTCTTTCTTTCTTTCTTTCTTTCTTTCTTTCTTTCTTTCTTTCTTTCTTTCTTTCTTTCTTTCTTTCTTTCTTTCTTTCTTTCTTTCTTTCTTTCTTTCTTTCTTTCTTTCTTTCTTTCTTTCTTTCTTTCTTTCTTTCTTTCTTTCTTTCTTTCTTTCTTTCTTTCTTTCTTTCTTTCTTTCTTTCTTTCTTTCTTTCTTTCTTTCTTTCTTTCTTTCTTTCTTTCTTTCTTTCTTTCTTTCTTTCTTTCTTTCTTTCTTTCTTTCTTTCTTTCTTTCTTTCTTTCTTTCTTTCTTTCTTTCTTTCTTTCTTTCTTTCTTTCTTTCTTTCTTTCTTTCTTTCTTTCTTTCTTTCTTTCTTTCTTTCTTTCTTTCTTTCTTTCTTTCTTTCTTTCTTTCTTTCTTTCTTTCTTTCTTTCTTTCTTTCTTTCTTTCTTTCTTTCTTTCTTTCTTTCTTTCTTTCTTTCTTTCTTTCTTTCTTTCTTTCTTTCTTTCCTTTCTTTCTTTCTTTCTTTCTTTCTTTCTTTCTTTCTTTCTTTCTTTCTCTCATTCTCTCTCTCTTTCTCTCTTCCTTTCTTCCTTTCCTTGTTTGTTTGTTTCTTTCGTTAGTGAATTTCTGCATTGTTTCTCATTGTCCTGTTTAATTTTCTTCTTGAAATCATGGTTACCTATTTTATGTAAACAAAACGTTTAGTGGATATCTGAATAGTATCTATCTATTATGGTCTAGTGCAATGATTTCTACCTGGGGTACACAGAGACTTCTTAGGGGTATATAAAATTCAATGTAATCCTTATTCATGTAATATTAAATAAGTTATAAATGTTATAATCTGTTTTAGATATAGTAATGTACAATTTGAATTAAGGATAACTTTAGGTCTAGTTGTACAGGCTGAAATGGAAAATTGTCTTTAGGGTTACACATAGAAAAATCTTATATGTTGCACTCATATGACTTTCTCTACTCTTCTACTAACCATTCTTACAAACTCTTATTCCTATATCTTCTTCGTGTTAGTTAAAATAAACATTTGTACAAATTATCTTATTGCTTATTTCCTTGTGGGTGCAAGGGGAATATTGGAATACAGTAGGCTTTGTGCAATAGTCAGATCTTTTAAAGCTTTGAGATTCCGTTCTCTTTGTACACGTAACATATAAAAAAATGAACAATGATGACCCATTTCACGAAAGTTACAAGTTTTCCGAAACTCACACACATAACAAGGTATATCTCCGAAATGGTTCACCCTACAAGAAAATTTATTGAGACATAAATTGTGTATTTTAGCAAGATCTACATTTTTTGTATAGTATAATTTGGTCTATCTCTAACGGTTTACCAGTTATGCAAAAGTTGTCCAGAGTAAATACGACTACAGGGGCTATAGCCAGAAAATTCAAGATATACATTTCATTTGTCATAAAAATATCTCAAACATATGACATTTTAATCAAAATCATTAGAGCCATTTTCAAGAAAATCAAAATTTTCGAAAAATTTTCCATGTAAAGTGTAGTTTTGGGTGGGGCTATTTTCTTCAAAATCTTCGTGTCGCATCCTTGAAAGACATTAAACTTAAATACCAACTTTGGTTTTTAACCGACTTTTCGTTTTTTAATCATGCTGTCCACAGACTGACAGACTGATAGACACACAGACACACACACGGACCTTTTTCTAAAAATGCTTTTTTTGGATTCAGGGGGCCTCAAAACATGTATTTCCGGTTAAATCTCGACTTCGAATTTTTGGGTGGAATACAATACTTCCCCTACTTACCAGTAGAGAAAGTAAAAAAAGGTTGAATACTACTGGTCCAGTGTAATGCTGTTAAACGTATAACATACCGTAGCCGAGTGGTTAGACCAGTGGTTCGATCCCAGGTAACCGCATGTATGACTTGTGGTGGACGAAGGGGGGCTGTGGCGGGTTTCCTCCGAGTTCTCCGGTTTCCCCCGCCATCTCATTCCACCGGTGCTCCATCTTCATTCCATGTATCATCAGTGTCACCGCCTGCAGTGCAGTATGTAGTGAAAGCGGGCGTATATTAGTTTTGATTACTAGACTTCGACCTAAGACAAGACGAAATTGCAAATTTTGATTGTAAACAACATATTGACCTCCCTCCCCAAAACCAATATGTAGACGTGCTGCCCCCACACCATGAAGGTGGATATAGTTAACTTGAAGTCCACTGCTTAAGAATTCCTATGCCTGGTCATTATGTTAAAATTATTAGAACGTTCATAGAGTTTAAATTGACAAATGCTTCTCAGGATCAGACCGAGCTCAGGCTTAATAAAGACATTAAAATATTAAGTTGTAATTATTTCTATCCATGAGTAATAATTAATTTTATAAAGGCATTTCTTCTTCCTTACCTGATTACCCTCTCCTTATTTAGGACTTATAAGCCAGTGCTTAAGGTCAGACGCCTGTAGGGGAGCCAGGAACTTATGAACCGGACAGAGTGAAGACGTGGGAGCGGGTGGTCAGCCAAGCACCAGGTATGATAGTGAGGAATATGATGGTATGAAATGCAGACGACATCGATGAATGGGAAGGTGATGATGGGGCAGTTGGTGGAATTAGTGGCGGGGGAAATCGGAGAATCCAGAGAAAGCCCGGTCAGACACCGCTTCGTCCACCACTAATACCACATGCGGGTCCCTAGGATCGAACCCGGGCCGACTAGGTGGTAGGCGAACGCTCTAACCGCTCGGCCACGGCGCTGCCTCTAAAGACATTACAAGTATGAAAATTTTTCTATACTATATAAAAGTGAGTTCATTCTGAAAATGCTACATATAAAAAGTTGAACATGTCTAATTTACCAAAAGGTATAAAACTCATTAACATAACAAGTGCTGAAAATCGGCAACGCATATAAGGTTATCATCCCTTGTTTTCTGGACACTGAAGCTATATGTCGTTCTTCGCTTCTTGATGTATCGCTGTGTCGCCCGTTGATGCTTAAATGTCGTTGTTGACGTGGTGTTGCCCTTTGATGTGGTTCGCTCCGGCTAGTCAGCTTGAGATCTCTTTATCTCGGGTACGCGCAGATGTTTTCGAATAGACTACCCAAGGAAACCTTTTTATATATTGTTTATTGCATCTTAGATATTTTCAGGAGCTATGCCGATTGTATATGTAGAGGAATCGCACTCACGTCCGCACAGCACAACCTGCAGTACTGGTCTGTGTAGTGACGCTTTCTCTCTTACCCACGCTAAGAAACCGTTCCCTTCAATTTTGAATGTCATGACGTCATCCAAGAAAGCCTCGTATCCAAAATGCTATTTCCTTTTCCCGCAATTTAGAAATGTCCCTTTCTATTATAACATGTTCTTTTATGAATTTCGAATATATAATTACCTTTTTAGGATTAAACGATGTTTACTTTATATTTTATTAAATATATCGCGCGACTTTTAAGGTTGGTAGACTTGACTTTCAAACGTGTATTTAAACTATGTAGTATGACGTCATGACTCGTTAATTTCAAACCAATAATGTGTTTATCCTACAAATTTAACGACTATTATTTACTCATATCTTGCTAACCTTACAACACTTCCTCCTCTATTATCTATTTATGTTATTACTTAACACTTATCGCAAATCTCACATCCGGCAATTAAATTAAAACGTGTCTTTTTCAAAAGCCCATTCGATCGGAAATCTAAATTTCGGTATCAACACGTACATGATATTTAATAACATTGTAATAATATTTAATTACTAAATTGTTATTAACTGTAGTAGCTGCCACCTACTGACTCTTCAGAGCCAAATTCTGATATAGAAAAACTAAATGTATTTTCTCTTATCGCTTAGCAAGTACAACTTAACAAGCAAGTACAAGTACAATGTTAACAAGTAGATTAACATTTAGGTGCTAAGAACAAAAAGCAAGTTAGTGATTTTTACTTTCTCTACTGGTAAGTAGAAGGAAGTATTGTATTCCACCCAAAAATTCGATTTCGAGATTTCATCAGATATACCTACATGTTTTGAGGCCCCCTGAAACAAAACAAAAAACAAAAAAAAAAAAAAAAAAAAAAAAAAAAAAGCATTTTCAGAAAAAGGTCCATGTGTGTGTTTCTGCGTGTCTGTGTGCCAGTCTGTGGACAGCATAACTCAAAAACGAAAAGTCGGTTAAAAACCAAAGTTGGTATTTAAGTTTAATGTCTTTCAAGGATGTGACACGAAGATTTTGAAGAAAATAGCCCTACCCTAAACTACCCTTTACATGGAACATTTTTCGAAAATTTTGATTTTCTTGAAAATGGCTCTAACGATTTTGATTAAAATGCCATATGTTTGAAATATTTTTATGACAAATGGAATGTATATTTTTAATTTTCTGGCTATAGCCTATGTAGTCCTGTTTGCTCTGGATGACTTTTGAATAACTCGTAAACCGTAAGAGATCGACAAAATCTTAGTGCACAAAAAAATGTAGATCTTGCTAAAACACACAATTTATGCCTAAATAAATTTTTTGTGGAGTGAACCATTTCGGAGATATTCATTGTTATGTGTGTGTTTCGGAAAACAAAACTTTCGTGAAATGGAACATCGTTGTTCATTTTATATGTTATGCATGCAAAGACAACGGGATCTCAAAGCTTTAAAAGATTTGACTATTGCTCAAAGCCTATTGTAGTCC
This sequence comes from Tenodera sinensis, assembly GCA_030765045.1. Classification (NCBI taxonomy): domain Eukaryota; kingdom Metazoa; phylum Arthropoda; class Insecta; order Mantodea; family Mantidae; genus Tenodera; species Tenodera sinensis. Next base: position 32,867,563 of record CM060969.1, on the reverse strand, counting down.
CATATTTCCCTTGAAGCTACAAGGAAAAAGCAATAACAAATTTCTGTAAATGTTTATCTCAACTATCACGACGATATAGGAACAGGGTTGCCAATGTTTAAAAGTAAAATTATCGTACCGGCCACTCAAAATTATAGATTTGGATTCAAAATTATCGTACATCATAAAGCAAATGCTACAAGAATAAACGTATCAGTATAACACTTATGAAAGTGTAATAGTATTGATGTTTATGGTATCCACTTACAAGATTGATGACCTCAGTCAGTATTAAAAATTTAGTGCTTCTATTTCTCGCACTATTCATCTGAAAGTTCATAATCTTCCTCAACTGCATTGTAGAAATTTGTTGTTGAGATAAACTTTAACATCTCTGTGGCTTGGAGATTTCGGACCCACCACATTCTTTCATAAGCTGAGACGACCGAATAAGTACATTTACCGTATCTAGCGCCAATCTGTTTCTAATTTTGGTTTTTATTAAACCTAGTATGGAAACACGGGCGTCGCGAAGGGGGGGCAAGGGAGGGCCGCGGCCCCCCCCCCCCTTGGAAATTAATGAACTTAATGTGCTGACTATTAAACTATTATTTTAATTTTTATGTAAAGAACAATTTCTATTTAGCGCAAATTTATATGGTTATCCGCAACAAATACTTATAACTTTTGACAACAAAATAATGAATTAATATTATCTGATTGCAAAATTCTAAAATTTGGCCCCCTCCTGGAAAAAAGTCTGCCGACGTTCATGTATGGAAAAAACTCTTTCACGAGAAGTGTTTCTGTGGGGCAATGAAATCACTGATAATGAAACCTCCGCCAGTTCTTTAAAATCAGTATTTCCACCAAGGTGACATGTATTTAACAGCACTCCAGAAACTGCCAGGTTCAGGCATGTTCTTTATTTCACACGGAATATCACGTATTCCGAGTTGTCTCCATTGACCATCAATTTTCTGAACAGTGCCGTCTTCATTGAGATTACTAGATCTAGGCACATTGGAATAAGAGCATAAAGGGTAGAAGGATTAGTCAGATATGAAATGGTTGCCTTTGAGGGGTGGAGGCAGGTCATGAGGGCAAAAGTGGTATCGCTACCTGTAATTAATTTCATTTCGCTGGTGTGACAAACCAGTGAAAATAATATTTCGCCGATATCGAAATTATCGTACACCCCCATAATTATCGTACGGGTTGACAACCATAGTACAAACATTCAAATTATCATATGCCCCCATAATTATCGTACGAGTTGACAACCATAGTACAAACATTCAAATTATCGTATGCCCCCATAATTATCGTACGAGTTGACAACCATAGTACAAACATTCAAATTATTGTATGCCCCCATAATTATCGTACGGGTTGACAACCATAGTACAAATATTCAAATTATCGTATGCCCCCATAATTATCGTACAAGTTGACAACCATAGTACAAACATTCAAATTATCGTATGCCCCCATAATTATCGTACGGGTTGGCAACCCTGTATAGGAATAAGAGTTTGTAAGAATGGTTAGTGCAAGAGTAGATAAAGTAATGTGAGTGCAACACATCAAATTTTTTAGCTTATATATACTTAGAACTTAGAACCTCGACCGAAAGGCGATCTTGTGCTTATGCCCCTGACGGAGAATGGATGAGGCGAATGGATCCCAAAGGCGGTCGGAACATTGCCAGGACAGAGCAGGTGGCAGGGTCCCTACATTTTCCCAGTTAGAAGCACTCCGGCAGAGGATGGCTTAGGTCCCCTTCCCCCCTCGAACTTGGACCATCCCATTGGGAACTCGGAAACGTTGGCCTTCCAATCCTGGGGACGAGATTTTCAGAGTGCATTCTTTTATCGTGTTGTTGACACTCGTCAACGCTTCCAACCCTGAAAGAAACCTAACGGATGAAGGGTGAAATGAAATGATTAATGTAACAAAATGGAGGGACAGGAAATTCGGAGGATATGGAAATCCTTCCCAGCATTTTCCTGGCGACCCAGGGTAACCTCCGAAGAAGAAAAGAAGAAAGGAAAAAAAAAAAAAAAAAAAGGGAAAAAAAACATGGGTTAGGAAGGTCGGACACCGGAATCGAACCCACGACCTCCCAAATGCGGGCTACATACTTTACCGCCTGTGCCATCCCGGTCGGTTCTATACATAGATATTAAGGACCTTTTACGAAGGAACACGCCTACTTGAGGAATGTTATAATATGCACACAATTCACATGCATTTATCAAATGCCGCCCAATTTTGTTCTGAGCTTCTTAGTTTAAAAACAGACTTTAATTTTCACATACTAATCTCTTATCTCTGACCTACACTAAAAAGAGATACATGTTTATGTAAAGTACTTACTATAATGATGTCACTTAGGTAATATGGAGCTCTTGTAGCATACACGCTCGTGAATATCACCTGGAAATGCACCAAATAAATGGCGTATGATAATCGACCCAGAGGTTGAAACACTTTCCAAGACAAAAATGTGTTTATTATACCTGAAACAGCGATACCATACATTAGTTATGCATTAATAAACTGTTCGACAGCCGTCCTTTAAGCATTTCAATCATATATAGAAGGCTAACATGTACATCAGGTCTGGGGAAGAATACTCCGAGGGAACTCTTTCAGTTCTTCAGTTACTTTAGTAGTCTGTGCAGTTTTGTTTTCCTGGGTGCTTGTGGGTGACAAGTGTCACCCATGCGACCTTTTTCATTAAAGTTTCTGCTAAGTGCTGATAAATATACCCTGTACATTTTATTCTGTATATTGTTTATTTAAGCAATGCTTACATTATATATCTATTATGAGTGTTTTAAAAAATCCAACTTTTTTATTCCGTTATCTATATTTGCACTACCTTCCAGGTAGCTATTCATTAGTTTTCGTTTGCAATACTACTACTATAACCAGCGGCATACTAATATCACTACTACCACCATCACCATCGCAAATAATAATAATAATAATAATAATAATAATAATAATAATAATAATAATAATAATAATAATAATAATAATAATAATAATAATAATAATAATGATGATGATGATGATGATGATGATGATGATGATTATTATTATTATTATTATTATTATTATTATTAATTATTATTATTATTATTATTATTATTATTATTATTATTATTATTATTATTATTATTATTATTATTATTATTATTATTATTATTATTATTATTATTATATTGACGACGATGATGATGATGATGAAGAAGAAGATGAAGAAGAAGAAGAAGAAGAAAAAGAAGAAGAAAAAGAAGAAGAAGTTTTCATTGTATTTCTCCATTACCTGCTTTTTAAAAAAAATTTGTGCCTGTATATAATGTGTTTTATATGTTATTCTGTACATTTATTGACATGATTGTGCATTTCAATTGACATATTCAACTTTCACTGGCCTCCATGGCTACTTGTGAACTCGCTGAACGCAATCCAATCTAAGCTAATCTAGTCTACTGCAATACGCCCTTACCTCTATGAAAGTTAGCAATTCTAGTAGAGTTATAAGGCCTAATGCCAGATTATAATTTAATCGGGCATTTTAGAGGCATTATCCCCTGATAATTGTGTAAAATCTACAACATGCCTCAATGGGTATTAGTACTTACCCCCGTGTCCGGATACACAGGCGAAGAGAAGCCAGCAGATCCCCAGAGACCATAGAGGACGTGACATGGATAAATACAAGCTTGCTTCCAACTGATTGTAAACCCATTTTGGTTGATTCATGGGATATACGATAAAAACGGCTGTCAATAGCGCCGAAGCCGAAAACATCCAGCCAATTGCAACCCAGTGCTGGAAAACATTTATACGATTTGAGGTTTTATTGCCAATAACTAAATACCAGAACATATAATTCACAAGGGAAACTTGTGTGTCTAAAATTATAAAACAATGAACAAACATATTATTCTCATTCTGCATAAATGATTTGTAACCTTAGCATTTTAGTTGAATATTGCTTCACTGAACGTATTGCTTTCTCAGGGAAGCAAAAAAAGTCTGCATCGATTTACGTTATTATTGATTTTCAGTACTTCCAGTTCAGGATTTTCTATTATAGTGTGTCCTATAATGAATGAAATTTTTGCATTGATAAAAAACACACAATTTATGTGAAAAGTGATAATGTTAAATTTATATATTTGTACTAAGTACAAGTGTAACACATCAGTTATGGCCCGGTTACAGCTCTAGCTTTAATATTACTAAGGTAATGTGAAGCACAAAAATTGCCATTAAACATGGAGCAACACATCACGGCTACATTAGCTCGTCTTCACGGCATTGAAAACTGTATCTTTGCGATAAAGAGCAAAGTTCCGGCTGAATTTCACCCATGGCACATCTAATTTCTGGCCTGAGTTGAGGGATGGTTCGTGGTCTGTCCTTATAAACACAATATCTTGTAAACCCGCGATAGCTGAGAGTATAGGAAATCTTCCTCAGCAATCTTGTTGGTTTCACGGCAGCGTGGCTATTCGCTCCGTCTTGTTAAAAGCGCATGTTTTCTGCACTCAGTTTTTGCAATTGCTGTCTTAAAAATATGTTACCATTCGCAATAGCGATCACCATTCACTGTAACTGCTTTTCTAGTCTCATTTCTGGAGTCTACGGAGGTCAAACTTCTAATTCATCCACCATATGATCCCGACCTGGCCCCATGTGACCTTTTTCTGCTCCCGGTGGTAAAAAATTATATGCGTGCAAAGAGATTTTCAACCTTTGAGGATGCTGTTACTACCTACGAAGAGCGCACAGTCATTGAAGAAAACATGTGGCAGGAGTGCTTCCAGAAATGGTTTCAGCGAATGCAAAAGTGTGTGCAGTGTGGTGGCGAGTACTTTGATAAAGTGCAACAATCAGAATAATTTAAAAGAAATGATTCTTGGTGTATCTCAAAACTTTCATAGTGACCCTCGTGTCGCCTTCTCTTCGAACGAAACAAGAATTGCGACTTCATGTAAGAAAATCCGCGCAAGGCAAGTAACAACTGACCAAGGGTTCCTTGTTACTATGACTGTGGATAAATAGTAAATATTCATGGATGTATTTGAATCCTTTTTTGGGACGGTTATTTGGAACTTATTATTTTCTAGAACTACATAGTAGCGTCGAAAGTGTCACTGAAAAATAACAATTGTTCCACATTTGTACCAAAGTACAGTTCCTCCTGCTTATACAGACGTCAGCTCTGGCATACATGTGGGTCGTAATGCAGACCTCATGAGTCATGTCTTGAATAACCGAATGAGGTAAATATTTCAGTAGTGCCAGCAGTGGGCATAACTAGAACACTGAAACATGTGTTAAAATAAGATTGGTTCCTGTACGCTACAATTGGCATCAGAATGGGTCCTCCGGATTAGGAGGTAAATACGCTACTTCTGCACCACAGAGATGAACTATGATAAAATAAGTATTACACTTACCATTGGTATACCAGCTTGGGAACCAGAGATAACTTTCTTCCTCCAGTCCTTGGTGATGTAGAACACGTATCCTAAGAAAAGACCCAGCAACCAAGGTACACATCTCATATGCGTGTAATAGTAACGTGGGTTTATATTGAGCCTGAAAATAGAAGGTTCAATTCTGGCATAAGCTATTAAAATTATAATTAGGCTATTCTTTTCCGAAAAATATGGGGCTATAAATTGACCAATTTTCTTATACTGATCGATCACCTCTTTGGTATAGTAATACCAAAATGTGCTGGCGATTGAGAATGGTACACTCGCAGAGAGAGAGAGAGAGAGAGAGAGAGAGAGAAGAATTGGAATATTTGGTAAAAGTTAGGTGCCACAGGCTTTACTGCCAATCGTATATTGTTTGATCATTGTCTTTTTCAACTTTTTAACCACTTTGGCAATATTATTTATTTTTTCTCCTTTTTAAAAGAGTATATGTCATTGAAATTCCTAATTCTGTTAAGACTACATATTTTTGGATTTTAACATAAGAATTAGTAATTCATTAAGAGTGAGCTTTAATTCAAATTCACAAATGTTTGATAGGTCAAAGACAAAATCTGATAAGTCACATTCACACAATTTGCTCTATTCATTGCGACTTTCACGATACTTTATACATCCGTTATACTATTCACTGAAAGTGAATCTTCTATTCACGTTGTTTGCTTTTAATATATTGAATTTTTGAGTAAGAATTAATCCAAAATTTAGACACAGATACTTCGTTGAAATCACAGCTTGGAAAGCGTAATCCATGCTGGAGAAAAGAAGAATCATGTAAGATATTTTAGAATGTCCCTTGGCAGTTAAATGTCTGAAAACTTAAATATGGAACAAAGAATGCTCTGAAAAACATTAATCTACATAAATAACTTACTGGGCGTAAATTGTAAATTCAAATGAGCTTTACATATTTCTTACGCTTAGATTTTGTCTAATTCCTATGGTTTACAAATTAGTTTCGTCCGATATGACACAATGTTGGAGGACGTTAATTTAAAAAAAAAAATTACAAATTAGTTATACAAAACGCAATCAGAATCAAAAGAACGCTGGCTATTAAAAGAAAATTGACGAAATAAATACACTAGCGTGGAAATACGCTCAAGTAGCGCACTTTTGAGCCATTTTGAAAAAAAATTAAATATAACGAACAATTTTCAATCTAAAGAGCTGTTTATGATGAGGGATTTTTCTTGAAAATGTTCATATCATTTTCCCCCAAGCTTCCAGATTGTAAGTAATAAGTAATAATATTAAAACGCCCAGTAAATGATTAAAACTGCCTTAAAAGGCTAAATCAAGCACAAAAACTCGCGAGGTGGCAATGGCATAGCGCCAGGCATACGAGTCTTACTGTTGAACGCGGAACGTGCTTTCAGTCAAGTCTCGAAATAGCTGAATAGGATTATGACGTGTCCTGTCCGCTAACCCACAATGACACATGTTCGAGTCTCACCATTGTAGATATTTTCTTTATGTTCATCAAAACTTGGAAACCGAATTCACAATAGTCTAATTATAAAGTCCCTGAGGGTTTAGGAAATTATAATTTAAATCGTTTTTGGTTGTCTGCATTTCGTAGTAGAACAGGTATAATGACTTCTGCCCCATTGGATTGACATGATGTAGTATATTATGAATGCCGACCCCTTCGTTCTCCACACGTATCATGTCGCACGATATTTTGTACCGGTCTTTCATTATGCATTCGACAAACGAGTACGTAGATATGCTTTTGATCTATGGAGAAGCAAGAAGAAATACACCAGAGGCTCAGCATCTATATCGGGAGATATATCCGAGTAGACCTATTCCACGAGAGCAGCCGATGAGAGTGGATACTTCAAGTTGAATACTTCAAGTGACAGTCAAGAGATACAAGTCAGAGTTATATGACACAGGGTTTAGTTACACTTCCTTGTCTCTATATTGGAAGAATTTTCTGAACGGTTTGTCACGCTCAGTTTACTGCATCGGCGTTCCCTACTCTGCCGTACTCTTGCAAAGACACCAGCCGTTTCTCTGGTTTAAAAGCTTTTCCGCCTAATTTTAACAGTAAAGCTGTGATTAACTGCAAACAATGAGATGTTTGTGCTTTGTTTATGTGTTCTGTGTTTGTTTCTTGGATTAATATTGCGTGCCTTACTAAGACAAATGCAATACTAATTTGCATTGTTGATTTTGGCGTAAATACTTAAACTGGGTGTGAGGCATAATCTATGACTAACTCGTCTAGCGCTTAAACAAAGCACGAGGGAAAAAAACTTTCCTGAACAAAAAGTGTTTAAAATAATGTAATCTATCTGTTTCCAAAGTTTGTCGGTCTAATTTTCGGACACCCTATATAATTCAAAATGAATTATCTTTAAATTATGCACCAGCCGGCAATAAATTTGCGTTATATCATGGTATGACTTTTATTTATTTCACAAAAACACCCATTAGTAATATTTTGGAGCACAATAAAAATGTCACATCGTTTTTACTACAGAAAAGTATTTCTCCTCTTAATCATCCCAAAACTCAGTTTTCGTGCTTTTGAAAACATTACAGTTAGTGGAACTCGCGGTACTCAAATAATGGACTGAGCTACCGCTGAAACTGCTGGCCAAGCTTGTTGAGGAGGTTCAGCGAGGAGAGGGGTGTTGCGTCGTAGACCTTACCTCACAGTTCAGGCGCTGTCTCGCGAGACCAAATTTTACGATGACTGCTCTAAAAAGTGGTAATTTCCATGTATAAAAGTGCATATTTACCCTCCACTAAGGAAGTTTGGTGAGTCGTGGTGAACCCACGAAGCCTGGAATGCAACACAAATGCCAAATAACGCCGCAGCGAGTATCATCCCTAGCCCTACACGTGGCCATTTTCTTAGGGGGAGTAGAAAAATGGGAGATATCCAGAACAGCTGCATGTCCACTGCAAGGTACCACGAGGTCGGTACGCACTGAAAACAAAAATGAGGAAGTCATTAAATTATTGTGGCATAGTAGAATATTATAGTCTTTATTTCACTGGTGTATCAACTTACCGATTATGTATAGAAATATTTTGAATGTATATTAACCATAGCTGTCTGCCCTGCCAGTTATAAAAGTGCTATATTTTACTCCATAAAACACACACACACACACACACACACACACACACACACACACAGAGAGAGAGAGAGAGAGAGAGAGAGAGAGAGAGAGAGAGGCAAACGCTGAACTCTAGTCATCAAACAAGGTCTCGTGGCCAGTTCTTTTTACCATAAAATTTCATTTCCTTTTCCTATCACATCTTACAAGTTTGGCGTACGGCATTTAAGTCAAGAAGAATCAGCCTATTTTACTTTCGGAAGTGTACTTTGCTGTTCGAAGTAAACTCGCACTCACCAAGCCACTTTGATGGACGTAGTTGCTGACGTAGATGAGTGTAGACCACCAGTGTTGCTGACACGCTTCGATAACATAGTTCTCCATGGCACTGTTCCATAAAGGAGCATGGACCAGTCGATTGAGTAGAGACATATGGAGTATCACTACTACGGCTAGAAGTGGCGTCAGTCTGAAACAGAAAGAAGTATTGAAATAAATGGTTCATTAATGAAATGATTGTTCCACATACAAGTGGTGTATGGGACAAACGTTGAAACCAAACTCTTATGCCTAACAAACTCTCCCAAATTTTCATGTAATCGTAGACGTCCAAGGTTATCTTAGCAATGCAGAATTATCTCAGAGGTGACTCGAACTTTTATATAATTTTTCTCTGCATTTAGTTTATCCAACAGCTATTTGGGGTTCTTTTTGTGCATAAAATTCCTCTGTCACGTTAGCTGTGAATAGGGCCAATTTAGCAAGAAGAATCAAACGTGAAAAGTCTGATGTACACATTAGCACAATTTTCTCTTCCTATTACAGAGTTGCATGAATACCTTGCATGTTACATAAATAATTTTAAATCATGTGTGCACGCACATGACTTTCTCTGCTCACTCTTGTAGCTACAAACTATTCTTAAATACACTTATCATTTCGGATTAATTGAGACAAACACCTGTAAACATGTTTTTATTACCTACTTCCGTATAGGTACAATGGGAATGGGAGAATACAGTAAGCGTAAGGGATAGTCAAATATTTTAAGAGCTAGCCATTATGTGATTCTTTGAAGAATCGTTAATTGTTAAGCATCTCCTGTCAGAAGAAATTTATACATTTTAAATGTTTACATTTGGGAAAAAGGAATCATAAATCATGGGCTAATTCGGAGAGAAAATGCTACCAAAGCATTATATATTGCAATAGGCTCTATGTTTTGCCTGGAGTAATTTTTGTTTCATATGGTTTCCTTGTTACATATTAATACAAAATTCAGTCCGAATCAAGGGGACTTAGCAGGTTGTACAAAAATAATCCAAGAAATACAGTTTATTCTTCGTGTCAACATGTCAATCATGTATTTCAAAGAATATCGTTACAGATATTTGTAAGAAGTGAACATTTGGAACCTTTTTTTTTTTTTTTTTTTTTTCCTGTAAATGAGCTTGGGGTGTAGGCATTACGTGAAAACGTCCGTGTCTAATTCTTGAAAGATGCTGGGTTTAAATACGGGTATTATTCGAGTTTTCGCAGGTGTTAATATTGCTTCATTTTACATACCGTAAAACTGGACAACTTTGCACCACTTTTCATTAAAAAAAAAAAATAATAATAATAAAAAAAATATATCTTTAAAGAAAAGTTAGATAGAGATTCGAAAAAAATAAATGTTATTTCTATATATATAATGTAACTTTTTAGTATTAACACATTCATTTGAGACATATATGATATACTCCTATAAAAATATTTGGTGCACTACTATATTTTAAATCACATATCTACAAACAAAATATAATAATTCCAATATATTAATACAAGTGAATTATGCGACTTTAAGGCCAATATCTATTTTTAAGACTATTTTCACATCTCAGGAACAGTAATAAAATACACATCTTGATAGTTTCTTGGGCTCAGAAATCACTATTGCATTTCCAACATCATACCCAAGATCATTTTTTTATGACAGACTACATCCAGCTCTTACTGGAGTTGCAATACACTGATTTGGGCCCTTTTCTTCTGGACATCTATAACAAAACCAGGGTACAGTTCACCGAAATAGTTGACAATTAAATAATCACCACTTTTTTGGTTCAACACTGGTTCTTTTGCCAGCCTGGTCTGCTTACTAAGTTTCTAACGATATAATACTGAAATAGGTTTCATCATATAATACCATTTCCAGATTGGAATTGCTGTCATATGTCACTTCTAGGTTCTTTTTTACTTTTACATTTTTAGACAGTTTATTTTGTTTCTTCTGTTTCTTTTATTCCTCTTGATGATCATGTATTTCCTCAAACGAAATGCTTTTGCCTGCTTCAATTGAAAGTTTTCTATTTATGTCAGGAAGATGTGAAAACAGCGGTTGCAGCCTTCCGACTATTGACAAATCACGACTGCTTAGCAAGTCATCTCTACAGAATAGGTATCTCAGCTTCACCAATATGTGTCCTGTGTAACGATCCAGCAGAAATGAATGAAGACCACTTGAAGACTTGTGAAGCATTAAGATTAGAAGAAACTACAGTTCAAAAGTATTGGAAAGCACGAATGCTAATGGCTTCATTGCCAGATGCAAGGCACTAGAAAACAACAACAGATGTGAAGACTCACCTTTGGGACTGTAGTGTAGCACCTTCCTAATGGGGTGACTTTTTACGTGCCCCCTCCCCCCAAAAACCAGCATTTGTGTTAAATGAATAAGGCAACACTAATGTGACCAAAATTTTAAAGTCAGGCTTCTGAAAGGTTGGAATTTGAACCTGATATTGCTTTTTAGACAATTCTACCTGCATATTAACAGATATAATGAAAGAGTAATCATTTGTAAGTTATAAGTTTGAAGAATGGAGAAAAATGGCGGTGCAAAGTTGCTAGTTGAATAGTACGCTGTTGAATTTCGCTCTTTCTATTAATTAAATAATTACCCTACACTATTTAAAGTATATACGTAGAGACTCTAGTCTATACTCATGCAGAAACTGAAATTAATTTACAAATGCCTACCTATTCACCGTCAGCGTGGAAAGTTTCACGATGGAAACAAAATATGAAAAAGCACTACATCAATTGAAACGTCTCTAGCCAAGAGAATACTGAAGAACACTCATGTAAATTTACACCAGTATGCAGCGCAACTCAGCAGCTTCAAAATGATAGGATATATTGGAAGATCAATTTCTAGAACTGTTTGATAATCATGTGCACGGCATGACAAACGTCTATGGTGCAAAGATGCACTCCAGGTAACAAAGTTGTCTAGTTGTACGGTACTACGCTTTGACACCTTATTTTCAAAGTAACCTTTTATTATGCAGTTACAACGCATGCTATCAAGGCACCTAGATAAGCAAAATGATATTCGCGATATCGGCACTACTGTATTCTTTCATGCATTTTGATTAAGTTACATTAGACTAAGTTAAAACGTGTGTAATATCTCAGATTCAGTGAACGTGAAAGAATACGAAAACCGTTTTGCTTGTGAGAAAACTATAGTGATTAAAGTAAATAATACACACCTCACATAGCGGTGGATGTAGAAAACGAGCAGGTTAAATCTCTTGCGTCCATCAAAAGTATTGAAGAAAATGTAGCACAAAAGACAACCACTCATCACAAAGAATGTGTCCACTGCAAACAGCGGAGTTTCAAGGATTGTGTGTTCAAGATCTCTTACCTGAAACAGAATGTTGCTGCATGCACAAAACAGTGATTTGACATCTAACTTTGAGGCCAACTAGCTCCTCAAGTAATCTTTGTCTAACCCAATATGTGCACTTACATCTGTGATAGAAACACATGCCTACAGGTCATCCAAAGGTTAATATCGCCGTAATAATCTATAGTATCATGCGGAATTACTTCAAATGATTATACGAGTATAAGGATTATTTGTAGTCACGTATGCTACTAAACTACATACAGGGGAAATTGTAAATAAAGTTTGCGGAAGAAACATTTAGTAGATGCTCTGCATTTAGGAACTAAGAAAAGAGTTCGAAGGAAGTATCAGTTTTCTGAATTATAACAATACTTCCTTATGAAAGAAGACACAATGAAAATGGAATAAATCCCGTTATCATCAGCAATAAATAATAGTATATTTAAACATTAAGAATATTTTTAAATTAACTGAAATGCATAAAACTTTCTTTAAGGGGTATAAAACTAAAGTCTCGTTGAGTGCTCGTCGTTTTCAGTCCCCTAGCGTCCATGCGTTAAATTGTTTATTTTCTGCATATTATAATAGAGATCAATTGTCGTTCGCACACTGTTCAACTGAAATATTTCAAATCACGTGGATGAAATGTGCACAGAACAAACCTCTTCAAAATAGTTGAGATAATTGATGGCAGGACTTGTGAGCATGAGGAGGTAACGGTGTCCAACTACAATCCACATCATACTTATCACCCTGACGCCGTTCATGCTTTGCATCATGTCCGCATTACGGCTGGTACTAAACAGTCTTCTGGCATTATAGGGTATCGAAAATGCTAACAGCATCTTTCTTCTCCTCTCTGAAAGTAAGAAGACAAGGAAATATAACATTTGCCAGAGAAACCATCCAGATTGAAAGTAAATTAAATTCATTTAACTAACATACCTGGCTTTGATAGTAGTAAATCATACATAGTACTGGCGAAACAGAGTAGTGCGAAGAATAGCAGAACGCCTCTGGAACAAAAAGGCAAATTTGTGATTAATTTTATTGCTACAGCCTGCTGGACTCACAAGGCAAACTCCTATTTTATTAACGGACTATATATATTCGGGTTCTCGAAATCTGCTCGATAATTTTTAAACAAATTCAATTGAAAGGGTTTCTGAGTATGAGGAATTGAATGTCTAATTTCCAGGATAACACAGGTTCATTGTGTTCTTAAAATTAATATTATAACTTGAAACAAAGGCTTATCAGTAAAGTTAACTCTACATAATCTTTTCCTGCTATTCTACGTTATATGCGCACTCCTTAAGAGGGCCCCCCCCCCCCCAATGTAGGAAAATGACATTTATATCATTATGCGCTATTTCATGGGATTAAGACAGAGGATACTAGAAGTACCAACAATTGCTACCGCTCTCATAATAAGACTTCATTCCGAAATGTTATTTTTCCTTAAATTTCGAGGGGGGAAAAAGAGTTGGCTGATAGAAATAAACGCTAAAATCCATTTAGTGAGCATCTCTATTATGTAATAGGTGAGCAACACCAGCGGTCCTTATTCGTCGATAGGATGATCGGATCTAAGCCTAATGGAACTGTCTGGTTTAATCTAACTAGAGTGTGGAAGTCTGCCTACTTTTTATCCAGGCAGGCTTGGCCAAGTTAACTTGCACGTATATACACTTCTAATTTATTTTGGGCCCCACACAGACCTAGCCGGTCAATGAGAAGAGGACGGTGCACCTTTTTCCGAAGCCTACTGCACTCACTTGCTGCTATTCTCTTCCAAAAGTCAATCTCCCCCTTGTATAAGATTGTCTCGTGAGTTCGTTTCTCGTTACGGTTCAATTACTAAGAACACCTCACCCGCAGCACAGCTACGACAGAGCAGTTGCCAAACTTTGTTTACACACACTGACATATCCATAGCGAATCTGGTTGGACCTCTAAGTCGTAGGGGTAATTAGGCAACTATGATAAGTGTACAGAGGGTTCAGGGTTCACAGGCACTATAGATGGAACTTGCGAGCAAATGAGACCGCCTTAATACCTACCAATTAGCAATGAGCTAAGCTAGCACATATTCTACTGGTGATTCTTCAACCGAAAGTCCTCAAGAGGTTATTTTGATGAATGCAGAACAGAAGTAGAAACAGAGGGCTAAACACTGGACAGTCACAACATCATCTTACGGTCCATGAACCGTTAAATGCCAGTGCACGGCATACACCACAGGTGAAAGTTCATGTGAAGTAGACACCTGTAAGGTCATTGAGAAGGTATCCAAAATGTCTAGAGAAATATCAGACTAAGAGCCTTTATTGGAAAACAATACTTGATGGAATAACTTAAAATAATGCCACAGTTGTCAAAATTATGACTTACATGCCGAGCCAGTCTAAACTTGTGAGGGAGTGTCTCTGGATCGTATGACATTCGTTTGGAGCCACAGTTGCGTTGTGTCCCAACAGAGCCCTGAAGATGGTGGTGAGTTCTTGAGTAGAACATGTTGATGGTACGCATACGGAAGTTCTCAGGACCAGTTGATCTAACTGCAAATAACAGAGGTATTATTGGCTTGAAACATGAATTCATAACTGTAATAAACTGGGAAACAGTGGACTTTTATTAAAGCAGTAAAAGAATATTGGGATGGGGCATCAACTCCTAAATATTTGTATGCCACATACGATGCAAATTTGAACAACGCTTGTCGAATGCATCCTTTAGAAAGGTAGCAGAATTTGTCTTCTTCGTGCAGCTCATACTGTAAGAAATCTTGATATGCTGGAAGCGTTCGTTCAGCCACAATTGGAGGAGAATGTTCTGAAAACAATGGTTTTCCATCAGGATGGATTCCCCATTTCGTATGGATTCTTCGTGAGTACACGAATGTCATATTTTCACTGAGGTTAACTGATAGGAGGTTGCAACGCATTTGGGCTCCATATTTTCTGTAGATTGCAACATTGGAAATTGTGTGTGTGTGTGTTGTGTGCGTGCGTGCGTGCGTGCGTGTGTGTGTGTGTGAGAGAGAGAGAGAGAGAGAGAGAGAGAGAGAGAGAGACTGTAGAGTGGTATGTGAAACCGTAGTTGATATAGAACTGCTGGATTTTGTTGCTACTGTTAAAGAACAAATTCAGTGCATTGGTTCTAAAAGAATATTTTGGTGTCAAAAATATATTGAAAATTTGTATTGTATATTGTAAACAGATACGGTGGCCACCACGGAACTGATGAGATTAACATTATGTATATGGCAAAGCACTGGGATACTAGATGTTAATTTATAAATAGAAATTCCAGTTGCATTCACATCAAAACGCTTCGGTATGTAAAATCCTGAAAATAATATCACTTTATTTATATCTGTCCATCCTTCATCATAATTGAATTGTTTTAAATCTGCGCATTATCGCATTTTTATCACTTAAAGATAATGGGAAAATGAATCTGTCAGCGACCAAACTACTACAAAAAAATTAGTTTTTATTTATAAGATAAAATACCATCTTTATAATAGACACTATATAAATATCTAACCTGGTTCATTCACAAGATGTTCTGCATTAAACTTTGGTTTTATGCAAAGGGGAAACTAAATATGGGTTGTCTGCAAAGTAGCGCTACTGGGAGTGAACCTCGAGCCAATGAATTAGCATCTGAGAGGTAACTCATACTGAAACGAACGGTATCTAGCTGTCCATCTATATTGAACTCAGCTAATGAAATATAATGATAGACAAAAGATCATGTTGGTTCCCTAAATTTCAACCTTTCCTTCAAAGAAGTGGTTATCTACCTCCTAGTTGCATTTGGCAGTGTCTAGTTTTCATTTATATTTGTCTGAAGGACCTGATCAATCTCTATTCTATAGCGCACAAATATCAATAGAGCAAGAAGAAATAGTTGACCGTCATAGCCATGGTCGCTAGAGCCCGTGTCTTTGGCGTTCCGCCGTGCAGAAGCTCGTGGGTTCGAATCCCGCCGCAGGCATGGGTGTTTGTGGTTGTGAGTATGTGTGCGTGTGTTTCCGGAAGTACGACTGCGCGAGTCAATGGTTGTACGTGTGGATTTCATGGAGAAACATAGCATCCAGCTGGCTAAATGGCCACTAAGAACTGAAGGACTGAAGGCCATACGTGTGCAAAAACAATGACTTTGCTACAAGTACTCGTAGATCGGTACTCTTTGAGGGCTCAGTGTCATGAACTTGGAGGCTGGAGTGAAAGATTTATTACTTGTCTGTCAAGAAGCCTTATTCTTATCTTATTTATCTGGAAAAGAAGAAGTAGAAACTAGTTTAACATTTCATCACTACTGCAGTTACCGTACCCTTTGATTGGCTAGATTTTTTTGAAAATGTAGATACCAAGATACTCGAAAGATGTAACAACTGGAACATATATATGTACACTTACATTGATTGCAGTGCGGCTCTGTACGTTCTTGGTAATCCGTTGCATGGTATTTGGATCAGGATGTAGCTGTATCAGACAGTGCTGTCCAAGGAAAGATCCCCACTTCTCTTCCACCTTTAAACTGATGCATTCGTCGAAGTTCCCAAAGTCCACTAAATCTCCCATTAGTATGGATCCTGGTACTTTTGTTGAAGCGTCCACCACTGTCAAGGCAAAATTAATAAGTTACTCCTTTAGAATTCGTACTAGATGCACGAAAGATATTTAACTGAGTGCTGTAATCAGGCCAACTGCCACTCACAGAGAAGTTGTTACAACAACTCGAAATGTCACTTTTCCGCCATTACTAGGATAGAAAAAGTGAACTCCGCTGTGCGATGTAATCACTGTCAGGGCACACTGTAACCTTGTACTTACACTTTGAGGTGCTAACATACACAAACAATTCGTTCACTAAATAGATTTGGTACGGTCAACACCATATTTTTAGCAAGACTGTCTCCTCGTTCTAAACCGATATATGAGAGGAGATAATGTCCTCCTGTTTAGGATTGTCTGGTGCCAATCGTGGACCTGAGTGGTAATACATCACAGCGGACCACTCGCCCTGCCCAGAGTATGGCGGACTAATACGTTAGAAGTCAGTTTCACCTCCTCCTTCAGTTCAGACCTGTGGCGTTCAGACTCACAAGTATGCACTATCCACTGACAGACACAAACAGGTAATTCCATGGAGTTTCTAGTCATAACTTGAATTTTCTGGGAACGTCCTCAGAAGTCCTCTTCATTCTGGATGATTTTTGCACAAATGCTAAACAGTAAGAGGCAGATATAATCTTACTAAATAAAAATGTGGATTTCGTTAAAGCACACAATGTCATATATTCCTTTTTTCTTTTGAGTGAACCATTTCTGATATATTCTTCAGTATTTGTTTGAATTTGTCAATACCTATACTTTCCTTAGATAGGAATATGTTAATTATTATTTATTTATGCCAACAAACTTACTGGCAGTTTGTCACAATAGCTCAGTGGTTAGAGCGTCCGCCCGGCAAGCGGAAGGTCTGTGGTTCAAATCCCAGTTGTGGCATTGAATTTTTAAGTTCCAGTTCTACCTCTTAAACTTTGCCCACACACGGCTTGTGTGTTTAAAAACACCAACAGTAAGTTTGTTGGCATAAATAAATAATAATTACCATGTGAAGGTTAATTAATCCTGGGATATAAAGTACTTACAATAGTAAGTCACCATTGGGGTAATTGTTTCTGATGTGAGACTGCCTTTGTGGTTTACCAGGAGAAATACGAACTGGCTTGAGAATTTAATGCCATTCTGGCAGTTTGTCACAATAGCTCAGTGGTTAGAGCGTCCGCCCGGCAAGCGGAAGGTCTGTGGTTCAAATCCCAGTTGTGGCATTGAATTTTTAAGTTCCAGTTCTACCTCTTAGGAATATGTTATTCGTTTCTTTTTATCTCTTGGTCTTGCAAAGAGAACGGAATTTCAAAGACATCGCATAGCAACCAGCTCTTAAAACATTTCACTATCTCTTGAAGTCTACTGTACTCCCATATTCCCCTTGCACCTACAAGAAAATTTGCAATAAGATACTTTCTGAAAATGCTTATGTCGATTAAAATGAAATAGAGAACTAAGCATTTGCAAGAATAGTTGTATAACAGTCAGTATAGCTCTACATGTATGCGAACAGTTTCTCCAAATTGAACTATAGTAAAAGTCTGTATCGGAAAATGTTACGCGACGATCACTTGGTGTATCTTCTAAGGCTATGCACTTCGACTTTGTCGCCAAATATTGCCAGACTTCTTAAGCGTAAGCAGTACCAAACAAGTCACTAATGAACATATGTTTATCGCATAAGATTTGAAAACGCTTGGTAAATCAAATGCAACGTGCATGTAACCAAACCGCCACTGCAACACAATGCACATCTGAGTGTTAAAGAATGGCAAAGTCAGCGTATGGTAGAATGAGGTAAATCCAACCTCCTCTCTTTAGCAAACGTTGGACATCGCTGGAGTAGAATATTCAGCTGTACTAAAACTTTAAGAACAGTTATGTTTTTTCAATTACATGATCATGACGTTCCGTTGTTGCAGTATTTTGTATCATGCACGGTTTTTTCTTAACAGTCTAGCTTTATCGACCCCATCCGTAGCGCAGTTAGTAGCGCGCTTGCCTCTGGCGCGGAGGACCCAAGTTCGATCCCGGTATCAGCATTGGGATTTTTCCGCCGCTGGGAGGTCTGGTACGGGGTGCACTTAGCCTCGTTAGGTACCGAAGGGGCCAATTGAGGAGCTACTTGATGGAGAAGTAGCGACCCCAGGTCGAGAAGATCGCATAACTGGCCGGGAGGGTTTGGGACGCTGACCACGTCCCATCCTCCAGTACTGTACCCCTACGCTCTGGCGTTTATTCTGCCCAAAAATTAGAATGTCAGATTTTATCGGAAATACGCATTTTGAGGTCTCCCGAACAAAAAATGTTTACTTTTTCTACCACGTACCTACATAGGTGAAGAAGGCATTATGTTCCATTAAACATTCGATACCGATATTTCAGTGGAAATATACGTTTTGAGGTGCCATGAATACGATTTCATTTTTAGCAAACGGTCCGTGTGTGTGCGTGTGCGTGTGTATGTGTGCGTTTATATGTGTCTGTCAACAGCATAATTCAAAAACGAGAAGTCTTTTAAATGCCAAACTTGGTATCCATCCATTCCAATGATGGGACACGAAGATTTTCAAGAAAATTTCAGACTATTCTTTACGCTGAACATTTTTTGAAAATCTAGATTTTCGAAAAAATGGCTGTTGACAATTTTGATTAAATTATGGAATGAGAAAAATATTTTCATGACAAATGAAACGTGGGCGTATCTTGTATTTTCTTGGAATGTCCTCAGAAGTCCTTTTAATTCTGGATGACTTTTGCAAAACTGGTAAACGGTAAGAAATAGACAAAAATCTTACCACACAAAAATATAGATCACGTTGAAACACAGAATTATTAATGTCAAATACACTTTTTTGTGGGGTGAAAGCCATTTCGTGAATATTCCTTGGTATTTTTCTGAAATTTCCATTATTAATACCTTTCTCAAATGGGAAGTCGTTATTCTGTTTTTTCTTTATCTCTTAGTCATGCAAAGAAAACGGAATTTCAAAGTCCTCACATAAGACCAGCTTTAAAAGATTTAACTACAGCTTAAAGCTTACTCTATTCCCTTATTCCCCTTGCACCTGCAAGAAAATTAGGAATAAACTAACTTCAGTAATTTTTATCTTTAATATGAAATAGAAGGAGGAGTAAGCGTTTGTAAGAATAGTTTGTACAAGAGTAGAGAAAGTGAAGTGAATGCAACACATCGTTTACTTTCTCTACTGGTAAGTAGGGGAAGTATTGTATTCCACCCAAAAATTCCATGTCGAGATTTCACGGCAAATATATGTTTTGAGGACCCCTGAATCCAACAAAAGCATTTTTAGAAAAAGGTCCATGTGTGTGTCTGTGTGTCAGTCTGTCAGTCTGTGGACAGCATAACTCAAGAAACGAAAAGTCGATTAAAAACCAAAGTTGGTATTTCAGTTTAATGTCTTTCAAGGATGCGACACGAAGATTTTGAAGAAAATAGCCCCACCCTAAACTACCCTTTACATGGAAAATTTTTCGAAAATTTTGATTTTCTTGAAAACGGCTCTAACGATTTTGATTAAAATGTCATATGTTTGAGATCTTTTTATGACAAATGAAATGTATATCTTGAATTTTCTAGCTATAGCTCCTGTAGTCGTATTTACTCTGGACGACTTTTGCATAACTGGTAAACCGTTAGAGATAGACAAAATCACACTATACAAAAAATGTAGATCTTGCTAAAATACATAATTTATGTCTCAATAAATTTTCTTGTAGGGTGAACCATTTCGGAGATATTCCTTGTTATGTGTGTGAGTTTCGGAAAACTTAGAACTTTCGTGAAATGGATCATCGTTTTTCATTTTTTTTATACGTTAAGTGTACAAAGACAACGGAATCTCAAAGCTTTAAAAGATTTGACTAGCGCACACAGCCTACTGAATTCTAATGTTCCCCTTACACCTACAAGGAAATAAGCAATAAGATAAGTTGTACAAATGTTTATCTTAACTAACACAAAGAAGATATAGGAATAAAAAGTTGTAAGAACGGTTAGTACAAGAGTAGAGAAAGTCATGTGAGTGCAACACATCAGATTTTGTGTTATACATACAGATTCAGTTGATTCTCCTAGTCCAGTCATGGCCCAATGAAGTAAAATTGCAATCGTCTAATGCATCCATATTCTAAACAACCAAAAAATTGCTCGTTGAATTCATACAAAACATAAAGTTATATCATAATGCTATACAGTATTAGCTATGTTTCAGACTACAATTATTACGTAACTCCAATTTGCGCCGTAGCCTATCTCGTTAGCTGTGATGACAACGAGGATGATGACGATGGTGATGATGACGAGATATTAGCGTAACGTAGAACTTCCAGGTCGAAATCATTAACGCACTGAATTAATGAATTTTCACAGACTAATACAACAGGACAAGTCTAGAAAGAAGGAAGGAAAGAAAGAAAAAGAAACATCTATTCATGCCAATTTATCCAGCCGCTGTAAATTATGCGATGCCATCGGCAAATATGATAAATAAAGTACAGTAAGGAATGCTAATTCTTACTTTGTATTGCCCATAATGAACCTTTGAGAAGATGTTGACCAGTCTTGAAGAGATGAAGAAAGCACGTGTTTTCTGTAATGTTGTGCACAATTTCCGGCAAGTGAGTTATCCTGTGAACACAAAGGAAATGGTTACTCTGAAGATAGTGAATATGTACGAAAATAAATTTAAATTACAAGACCACAATACAATAACTTTTTTGTCATTTTACCACAGCTTTCTTTTAGTGTAAGGAAGAAAACGTCCATGTATGATTTGTTATACTTCTACCTGCCGACATAAGATGAAACTGTTTCTTCTAATTGCAATTTTTAATAAATAACTGGTGCAGATATATATATATATATATATATATATATATATATATATATATATATATATATATATATATATATATATCAATGGACTGTACCAAAGCTACTCAAATAGGTAGAGTGAGCATTCCAAGACTAGATAATGAGACTTTATCGTGAAGACATGTTTTAAGATTGGGTGTTTTAGGGTTCCAAGTGTCGGCGGGAGTTTCGGCGTGTATGACAAGGAATTTACTCTCTATAAATCCTCATCCTTTGTTGTAGTCTCTCCTCAGGTCCGACCACATTTATAGTGGACACAGTTTATCGGCAGTTTCCAAGAGTTCAACATGGCCGACATTACACAAATCAGCAGACGAAAGTATCCCAAAAAGCAGTCCTGCCAACGTGCATAATAAAGGCATTTCTAACCTCAAATGTCATAGGATTAAAGTATCACGCTTTCAAATGATAATAATGCTTGAACATCGTTGTAAATGTACACCCCGCGCGACAGCCCACGAAGGGCCAAGGCCTACCGCCCAGCCGCTGCGTCCCCCACCTCTGCCCACTACAGGCGTCATTGGTGAGGTGCAGTACTGGAGGGTGGGACGTGGTCAGCGCCCCGAGCCCTCCCGGCCAGTTATGCGGTCTTCTAGACCTGGGGCCGCTACTTCTCGATCAAGTAGCTCCTCAATTGGTCCCCCCGGGACCTAACGAGGCTGAGTGCACCCCGTGCCAGACCTCCCAGAGGGGATAAAATCCCCATGCTGGTACCGGGGATCGAACCCGGGTCCTCCGCGCCACAGGCAAGCGCGCTGCCAGCTGCGCTACGGAGGCGGTCGCTTGAACATCGTTACCACACAACAAAGAACGTACTCACCTTCGGCAAATCTTGTTCTGCAATAACACTTTTGCATAAAATCACTTCCGAACGCTAAATATTATAATATACATTTAATGCATTACTGTGTAGCGAACACAAGAACACAACAGTAAGTATAACTGCATTTACTACTCTAAAAGACATCAAGACAAAACCACGCAAACACGAGCACAGATTAATTAATACGGCGTCTAAACAGAATCTTGTTTTAAAATCTATCGGTTGACCTCTCTGCAATGCGTGCATAAAGAAGGGCTTCCGTGGCAACATAACAGACGCAATAAAACCAACTATGGCCGTAGCTTTACCATGGTTATGTGTTACGAACAGTTGGCGGCAGTAATGCAACCTAACGGATGGAATATCACCAAATATAACCAGACTGCACCATAATGGGGGGAAAATGTCATGGTTTTTTTGGGGGTATCTCAATAAGCTGTGCCTACTATAGTATCCTCCCACTTCAACCCTCCCTCCCAGGGGGCAGCTCGTCAGAGATCGAGTCCAAATGTTGTCAACGGACCCTATTCACTCACTCACTCGCTCACTCTCACTCAATCACTCATTCACTCACTGGTCAAAAGCATAGACACAAAGGATCTTCTGTAGGTTGAAATGCAAATTCCCCCTCCCGAACTTGTCACAGACTCAAAACGGAACACCTTAAACCTTTCTAGTCTAGCGGGTCCAAATGGACCCACGAACTTTATTTAACATTTATAAAGTGGTCCCACATGGTACTGCGTTTCTGTGTGTTTTCATCGGGAACAGAGGCCAGACCTTGTCGGTTCTATGCTTCCTTTTGCATTATATTCACTCGGAAATGTAATGCATCGTTTTCACCTGTTTGGAACTCGAAATCTCTACTCATTTTGAAGTAAGTTTCTAATATTGATATTTAAAAAACATATACCATTACTGCATGTGTAACAGGGATAACAATAGTATAGTGAACCGCATTGTTATGCTATGAGCTCAAAAAGCGTAGGTGCCATATGGCCCCCAGTGGGAGAAGGGGATGGCAGTTTGTATGTGTAGCAAATGAAGTTATATGCAAAACTGTGCACCAAAAATAAAAGGTTTTTTGCTTTCAGATGTCTAAATTACTATAAGAGGAAATGCTGTAGTACTTTGTGAATGGTGCGCTGTTTGTTGACATATTTTGGAAATTTTCAAATGAGAAAGTTCAAAATAATGTGAATTTCCGAATAATGCGCTGGAAATGTATGAATCTCCAAAATAAAATGGTTTCTTGTTGTACCATAATAAATTATTCTTTTCATTATATAATTTTACCATATTGATTTGGTTTGTAATGTAGTAGATGAATAAAAGCTTCACTGTATGTATTGCACCGCATCATTTAACCCCGCTCCTTCGCCCAAATAGGTATATTCCCCGCCCGGCCAGGTGAATCTCATAGCTTCCTGAAGAAGGTCATAGAGTAAACATGGTCGAAAGCTCGAGAAACTTTATCAACATTGCACGGTTGGTAACCCGAGAAGCTCTTTTTAATAATTCGTTGCATGTGCGTTATACTATGTGATACCTGCTGAATTCACTTGACACATATTAAGCAGTAAGAGTATAAGAACAACACTCAGCTATTTCTAAAACAAGTAAGTCCAATGTTTGTTACCTTAATGCTATTTTTCTTGCTAATGAAGTGGGGAGCATGTCACATTTTGTTTAAAATCAACAGAACCTTTGCATTTTGTAATCCCACTGGGTCCATATGGACCCAATTAAAAAACTCATTACTCAGTACCAAAATGTTCAAATTTAAGCCTATTTGAATTTTGGGGAACATTCCTGACCCCAAAATAACATACACCACACACACACACACACACACACACACACACACACACACACACACACACACACACACACACACACACACACACACACACACATACACACACGCACACACATATATATAGGTTATCTTAAACAAAATAAAAAAAAGCACAGACAAGGCTTAGTATGTTGTGCGGGAAGGCCAACTGATCCCTCTTCAAACCCTTGTCCGGAAATGCATGGTTTGGTCGCTGTAATTACAGGAGTGCCATATACCATACTCTTCATACAACTCCACAGAAAATAGCTGAGAAGTGGTGACCGTGCTGTTCGCGGAACTGGTCCACCTCTACCGGTAGATCCCTTTGAATGTGGGACGTTGAGGTGATTCAACATATTTACATCAAGGTGTGCTGGAGCTCAAGTCGGTCATTCCAGCAGCTGTGTACCTACTGGTACGTGTCGCACTGCCGTTACAAAACATCACTGTGCTGGAAACTACTAAGTAACGCAGTAGGATGCAGGGAACTTGGCGCATGCGCAGGAATGTTACTACGCTAAGGTCGTTCATCACAGTACACCGAGGGCTAAGGATTTCCATATCTTCCCTATTAACATACCAAGATGAATGTTAAATTGTTACAACCGTTCGTTCTCAAACTTCGAGTTCTCCGCTGTCCAAACCGTGCATTTCTGGATAGGGATTCCTATTTAAAAGCCGATCAGTTTGCCGTCCCGCACAACATACCTACTAAGCTTGTCTGTTTTTTTTTTTTTTTTTTTTTTTTTTTTTTTTTTGAACACCTAGTATATATAATTTGAGGTTGGAAAGGACTAAAATCCCATATCTAGCAACAATGGCAATTATATAGCAGCTTCCTAAGGGCTAACTTCCAATATTTTTACTAATTCCACTTTTTACTAGAAATTTAAAAATGCAAAACTCTGTTCTTTCGTCATCTGTAGTACATTTTCCAATTACTCTCTGTATCTCTCAGAAACAGGTCAGTGGCTTATCTGCATTGTTGAATGTGCTATCTATGTAACGTAAACAGCGGGGCGCTTGTGTAATAATCGTGGACAGAATGTTACCGCAGAGCACATGATATGCAACACGCCACAAAGTTAACACACATACATCGTTAATGCAGTAGGTGCATAAGTGATAGCTTTCTTTGGTTGCGGCACTAACTCACTATATTACCTATTATATATCTATTAAAAACGACAAAATGTGATATCTTTTTTGCAGACGACTTTCTCAGATTCATTCTTCCGCAAACTATTCCCCCCAAAAGCTTATTTTTCTATCTACGTCACGTTAATCGAGACAAATGATTACAAAGATTGCTTCATAACACATTCCGTTGTAGGCACAATGGAGCCACTGAAGTATCTTTAAAAAGTGGGTCACTATATGCTGGCTTTGAAATCCCATACCTTTCGCATGACCATGCCCAACAAACGAATGGCGACTTAACACTTCAAAGGGTATAATGCAAATGAAAATTCAAGCCGCCAAAAAACAATACCTCGAAAACGATTAATGACAGATTTTTATTTGACATTAATTCTATAGTTTAACAATATCTTCATGTTATGTGTACTAGTTATATTAAACTACACAGAATTTGTTAAAAAAGCAAGAGGACTTCACAGGCTGTTCACAGAAAATTCAATATGTGCATTTTATTTTTCAGGCATTTTTACTTTCTCTACTGGTAAGTAGAAGGAAGTATTGTATTCCACCCAAAAATTCGATGTCGAGATTTCACCGGAAATATAGTTTTGAGACCCTCTCCATCCAAAGAAAGCATTTTTAGAAAAAGGCTCGTGTGTGTGTGTGTGTGTCGGCGTGTCAGTCTGTGGACAGCATAACTAAAAAACGAAAAGTCGGTTAAACCAAAGTTGGTATTTAAGTTTAATGTCTTTCAGGGATGCGACACGAAGATTTTGAAGAAAATAACTCCACCCTAATCTGTCCTTTACATGGAAATTTTTTCGAAAATTTTGATTTTCTTGAAAATGGCTCTAACGATTTTGATTTCAATGTCATATTTTTGAGACATTTTTATGACAAATGAAATGTATATATTGAATTTTCTGGCTATAGCCCCTATAGTCGTATTTACTCTGGACAAGTTTTGCATAACTGGTAAACCGATAGACCAAATCATACTATACAAAAAATGTAAATCTTACTAAAATACACAATTTATGTCTGAATAAATTTTCTTGTAGGGTGAACCATTTCGGAGATACTCCTTGTTATGTGTGTGAGTTTCGGAAAACAAAACTTTCGTGAAATGGAACATTGTTGTTCATTTTTTATATGTTAAGCGTGCAAAGAGAACGGAATCCCAAAGCTTTAAACGATTTGACTATCGCACAAAGCCTACTGTATTCTAACATTCCCCTTGCAGTAACATGGAAATAAGCAATAAGATAGTTTGTGCAAATGTGTATCTTAACACCAAGAAGATACAGGAGTAGAGTTTGTAAGAATGGTTAATACAAGAGTAGAGAAAGTCTACTCTTGTACTAACCATTCTTACAAACTCTTATTCCTATATCTTCTTCGTGTTAGTTAAAATAAACATTTGTACAAATTATCTTATTGCTTATTTCCTTGTAGGTTCAAGGGGAATATTGGAATACAGTAGGCTTTGTGCGATAGTCAAATCTTTTAAAGCTTTGAGATTCCGTTCTCTTTGTACACGTAACATATAAAAAAATGAACAACGATGACCCATTTCACGAAAGTTCCAAGTTTTCCGAAACTCACACACATAACAAGGAATATCTCCGAAATGGTTCACCCTACAAGAAAATTTATTGGGACATAAATTGTGTATTTTAGCAAGATCTACATTTTTTGTATAGTATAATTTGGTCTATCTCTAACGGTTTACCAGTTATGCAAAAGTCGTCCAGAGTAAATACGACTACAGGGGCTATAGCCAGAAAATTCAAGATATACATTTCATTTGTCATAAAAATATCTCAAACATATGACATTTTAATCAAAATCGTTAAAGCCATTTTCAAGAAAATCAAAATTTTCGAAAAATTTTCCATGTAAAGGGTAGTTTAGGGTGGGGTTATTTTCTTCAAAATCTTCGTGTCACATCCTTGAACGACATTAAACATAAATACCAACTTTGGTTTTTAACCGACTTTTCGTTTTTGAGCTATGCTGTCCACAGACTGACAGACTGACAGACACACAGACACACACACGGACCTTTTTCTAAAAATGCTTTTTTTGGATTCAGGGGGCCTCAAAACATGTATTTCCGGTGAAATCTCGACTTCGAATTTTTGGGTGGAATACAATACTTCCCCTACTTACCAGTAGAGAAAGTAAAAATCTGATGTATTGCACTCACATGACTTTCTCTACTCTTGTACTAACCGTTCTTACAACTCTTACTCCTATATCTTCTTCGTGTTAGTTGAGATAAACATTCGTATAAATTATCTTATTGCTTATTTACTTGTAGGTACAAGGGGAATATTAGAATGCAGTAGGCTTTGTGCGATAGTCAAATCTTTTAAAGTTTTGAGATTCCGCTCTCTTTGCACGGCTAATATATAACAAATGAATAACAATCTTTTATTTGACGTAAGTTTAAGTATTCCAAAACTCACACAAATAACAAGGATTATCTCGGAAATGGTTCACTCTACAAAAAAAAAAAATTAATCGGACATAAATTATGTGTTTCAGCAAGATCTACATTTTTTGTGCAGTAAAATTTGTTCTATCTTTTACAGTTTATCAGTTATGCAAAAGTCATTTAATATTTAAAGTATATTATTAAACAAAAAGACTTGATAATAAATCAACAGAAGGATCACATAGACACCCTAAAACTTCAAATCCAGTTATTGCGTACGTTGGACTGCGACCATCAGCGTACGGAGATGTCAACTAAACAGACTCAATCTCTCCACAGGTAAACATGGAGCATTTAACGGCGGAGCTACAAGAACCTCGGGAAGTGACGGTGTGTGGTGTAACTTACAGTGATGTTGTTGCCGTCGGCACAGACAGCTCAGAAGGCAACAGGGACGATAGTGCTCAGTGTAAGACGAATTCTAAATCAGGTGATGCATGTGCAGTGCAATTTGAACCTATAGAATTTAGTGATAGTGTTAAACAAGCGAATCAACCTGAAGAGGATTGGAAGCATGTATCCTATAAAAGTAAGTTGAAACCTAGAATTCAATTTAAAGCCAATACGAAGCCCATACAAAAGAAAGCATTTCTTACAGGTAATGGTACCAAGGGCAAACTTGCCGTAGCTGAAAGGTTACATTTCCTGTTTGTTTCGCGACTCGACCCAGAGATTGAAAGTTCTCATGTGCTTGAATACCTTAATGAACGTGAACAGGGCAACTATGTTGTAGAAAAATTGAAATCCAATAGTTCTTTCAAAATTGGTGTTCCCTCGGCATCATTTGAGGTATGTTTAGTTTATACGCCTGAATTCTGGCCTAGTGGTTCTTATATTAGTAAATTTTACTTTCCAAGGAATTCTTTAAACTAAAAGGCTGTCAATGTAAATTTTGGTGAAACAAAACTTAAGAACCCGAAGAATAAAAATAAATTAAATTTTAAAATATTCTTTGGAATCTACAGAGCATATTGAACAAAATAGACGGTCTAATTGACATTATTAATGCTTACGATGTAGATATTATTTGTATTGGTCAACATTGGCTTTGTGACAAAGAAGTGGTTTTGTTAAACATTCCTGGTTACTTCTTGGCAAGTTATTTCTGCAGACCAAGTGGTAAACATGGCGGCTCTGCAATATTTGTAAAACATGAGCATGAATCCAATTTATGGACATAACTAACTTAGTTGTTCAAGACAATTTTGAAGCCTGTTGCGTCTTTATTAAAAGTTTTAGTCTTCTGTGTGTTACCTTTTATAGAACACCAAGTAAGTTAAGAACCTGTTTGAACGACTTTTTAACTCGCTTTTATGATTTATTACAGTTAGTTTTTAGCCGCAAAATGAGTAGGTATTAATATTGTTATCAGTGGTGATTTTAACGTCAATTTTAACATCAAAAGTAATGATTTAATTAAATGATGTTTTGGATTACGTTACCTGATCACGAAAATTACTCAACCTGCATCAGGTACTTGCTTGGAAAATGGCTTTACCTCCATTGTTATTGTAGTGTTTAACGCCCGCTTTTACTACTACGGCACCGCAGGCGGTGACACTGATGATACATGGAATGAAGATGGAGCACCGGTGGAATGAGATGGCGGGGGAAACCGGAGCACCCGAAGAAAACCCACCCTGACGCCGCTTTGTCCACCTTGAATACCACATGCGGGTCCCTGGGATCGAACCCGGGCCTCCTAGGTTGTAGGCGAGCGCGCTAACCGCTCGGCCACGGCGCCGCCTTCTTTACCTCCATACACCCCGACAAATGTACTGCGGAAGTTGTTCCTTCCATATTCTCTGACCACGATCCAATACTTTTGTCAGCTAATATTGATTATGATGACAATAATTTTCCAAGGAAATTAAAGACGACAAGGTTAATAGCAATAATCGTAATATAATCTATTTTGTGTATTTACTCATGAATACTAACTGGATTTATTTGTATAGTATAGTTAATCATGCCAATATTTTTACATATTTCCTAAATAGCTTTTATGAGGTTGTTAATAATGCCTTTCCATTTATAGCTTTTAGACCCAAACCGAATAGCAAATGTAACAATAAAAGTGGTACAACGATGAACTCCGAATTTTAAAAGACAAATGTATGATGTTTTACGATCTTTATGTTTATTTTGGCATGTATGAACACAAAAGCAGATACATTGAATTCAAAAAGAAATATCAACATACCTTAAAGTTGACTAAAGTGAACTAATATTCTGCATTCATTAAGCACTCCAATAATATATCAAAATCCTCCTGTTTTGTGATATATGAATATTTAAATTCTAACTCTAAGTCTGATATATTCCCACCTAATCTAAATTGTGAGGGATTTAATTCTTTCTTTATTGATAAGGTCAATGGCATTGTGAATAGCATACCCATTACTAACGAATCAATGTCCTTTCTAAACAAGTTGCCTTAGTGTAATTTTGATTTTTTAGAACTTAGTGTTGAGGATGTTTACTCTGGTATTATGAATCTGAATAATAGTACATGCGTGGATGTCTATTGAATTAATTCTGAGGTCCTTAAATTAGCTGTTCCATATATGTGTAAACCATTAACTTATGTTTTTAATAGTTGCCTCAAAGCTAGTCATTTTCCGGATGCTTTTAAATTTCCCAAAGTAATACCAGTATTTAAGAAAGGAGATAAAACCTGTTATGAGAACTATACACCTATTAGTAAAATTCCAATACTTGGAAAGGTGTTTGAAGCATTATTATGCAAGCAAATTGTGACTTATTTTGAAACCACCAGTTGTATAATAAAAACCAATTTGGCTTCAAATTCATGACAGTCTTCATGAGTACAATGAAGGCTGTCACCAGCTTTCTGAAACAATGCTGGAAAATATTAATAACGGGTAACATTGTATCAACTAGGCTTTTCGATCTCTGGAGAGCCTTTGGCACTGTCTCACCAAATATTCTTTTAGAGAAACTGGCTTTTTATGGTTTTCATAATAAGAGCATCCAATTTCTAAGATCTTATTTTAGCAATAGGACTCAGGCAACTTATTTTCATGGAAGTTTATCTCAGTTCAAACCTGTAAATTATGGAGATCCTCAAGGATCAATTTTGGGACCTGTATTTTTTATTATTTATATTAATGATCTTCCCGTTTCAATTAGTGATGATAAGGTTACTCATTTTTATGCAGATGATCTAGCAATTACCTTTTATGACAAAGCTGAACACATATTAAGACCTAGACTACACACGGTAACACTAGTAGTTAACAATTGCTGTAATGCCAATAATTTGAGCATGAGCACTGGAAAAACTACTGACATACAGTAGATATAAATGTAATACCAGATGTCTCGGAAGCTCCATAAAATGTTTAGGTAAATATATTGACTCGGACCTTGGATGGTCAATGATGATAAATCACATATTTAAAAAAATAACAACAGGAATTTTCATGCTGAGAATTTTAAGTCATAATGTAAGTAAGGATGTGCTGATGAAAGTGTACTATGCTCATACTTATTCGCATGCTAATTATGGTTTATTTTTCTGGGGAATCAATCCTTGGCTAAGAAGGTCGTTGTTCTACAAAAAAGGGCTGTTAAATTAATCTGTGGAGTTCATCCAAAAGAACATTGTAAAACACTTTTTATTGACTTATGTATTTTAACCCTACCATCAATGTATGTGCTGACCTGCCCCGTGTATGTTAAGGACAATTTTAGCACTTTTACAGTTTGCCTGAACATTCACAATTACGCGACACGAAATTGTCTGAATTTATACATAAACAAATTTAAACTTACGAAAATTTAGAACAGCTTTATAGTTGTTTCTAATAAACTATATAATATTTTACCCCAAAGGGTAAGGGACCTCCCTATTTCAAATTTTAAAAAGACTTTGCGCCATACATTGATGGCCAATCCACTGTATTCTATGCATGATTTTTATAATCTAGAATGGTAATTTTAAATTATAACGTTGTTATACTGTAATAGTTTTTGGCAATAAACACTGTCTGTCTGCCCGTCTGTCTGCCCCCCCCCCCCCCGCCCGTCCATCCACCCACCCGTCCATCCATCCATCAAGAGTAAACAGGACTACATAGGTTATAGCCACAAAATTGAAAATATACATTTCATTTGCCATAAAAATGTCTCATATATGCCATTTTAATCAAAATGGTTAGAATCATTTTCGAGAAACTCAAAATTGTCGAATAATTTTCCATGTAAAGAGTAGTTTAGGGTGGTGGAATTTTATTCAAAATCTTCTTTCACATCCTTTAAAGATATGAAACTTAAATACCAATTTTGGTTTTTAATTTACTTTTCTTTTTCGAGTTATGCTGTCCACAGACTGACACACGCACACGCACACACACAAACACAAACACAAGCGCACGCGCGCGCGCACACACACACACACACACACACACACACACACACACGCACGCACGCATGCGCGGACCTTTTTCTAAAAATGCTTTTGTTTTTATTCAAAACATATTTCCGGTGAAATCTGGACGTCGAATTTTTGGGTGGAATACAATCTTCCTCTACTTACCATACGTGGTAGAGAAAGTAAAAATGGAATATAATGAAATTTTTTTTCATTTAAATGATAATTTGGAGTGCTGAAGTAGGAGGATCTTTTGAAAATCTGTATTGCATGCTTCAAAGATGCTGAATGTAAATGCCAAATTCGGTATTCAAATCGACTTTTGAGTTCACGCATACATAGGCACACCTTTTTTTTTTTCGGAGACCTCAAAAGATGTATTTAAGGTGAACCCTTGATATCCATTTTTGGTAGATAGCAATACTTGTTCTCTTATTATAATCAGGTGCTAAAAAGCATAAAAATGTGATGTGTTGCATTCAAATGGCGTTCTCTTCTTTTACACAGACTGTTCCTACAAACAATTATTCGTCTTTCTACTTCATGTTAATGGAGATAAACATTTACAGAAATTTTCTTATTGCTAATTTGCTGGTAGTTGCTACTGAAATATGGGAACACAGTAGGTTTTAAGCGATGATCAAATCTTTTAAGGCTTGTCGCTATGTGATGGCTTTGAAACTCCTTTCTCTTTGCATGGCCAAGAGTCAAAAAATTAATGACCATTTCTCGTTTGAGAAAAGTATAAGTATTGAAAAATTCAAACAAACAACAAGGAATATCCCCGAAAAAACCATGTGTTTTAACAAGATCTACATATTTTTACTTTCTCTACTGGTAAGTAGAGGAAGTATTGTATTCCACCCAAAAATTCAATGTCGAGATTTCACCGGAAATATATGTTTTGAGGCCCCCTGAATCCAAAAAAAAAAGCATTTTTAGAAAAAGGTCCGTGTGTGTGTGTCTGTCAGTCTGTGGACAGCATAACTCAAAAACGAAAAGTCGGTTAAAAGCCAAACTTGGTATTTAAGTTTAGTGTCTTTCAAGGATGCGACACGAAGATTTTGAAGAAAATAGCCCCACCCTAAACTACCCTTTACATGGAACATTTTTCGAAAATTTTGATTTTCTTGAAAATGGTTCTAACGATTTTGATTAAAATGTCATGTGTTTGAGATATTTTTATGAAAAATGAAATGTATATGTTGAATTTTCTGGCTATAGCCCCTGTAGTATTTACTCTGGACGACTTTCGCATAACTGGTAAACCGTTAGAGATAGACCAAATTGTACTACACAAAAAAATGTAGATCTTGCTAAAATACACAATTTATGTCTCAATAAATTTTCTTGTAGGGTGAACCATTTCGGAGATATTCCTTGTTATGTGTGTGAGTTTCGGAAAACTTAGAACTTTAGCGAAATGCAACAACGTTGTTCCTTTTTTTTATATGTTAGTACTAGAGTAGAGAAAGTCATGTGAGTGCAACACATCAGATTTTTGTAGTATGATTTTGTCTATTTCTTACGATTTACCAACTTACCAGTTATGAAGAGGACGTTCCCAGAAAATTCAAGATATACGTTTCATTTATCAGGAAAATGTATAAACATAAGTGTTTTAATCAAAATTGTTACAGCTATTTTTGAGAAAATCAAAACTTTTTACGAATATTCTATGTAAAGGGTTCTATGCCTTGAGAATCTTAGTGTCGCATCTTTGGAACATGCTGAACTTAAATACCAAGTTTGGTATTTAATCAACTTTTTGTTTTTGAGATCACACGGGTATATTTGTGTAGAAATGCTATTTTTTAGATTCAGGTGTCCCAAAACGTATATTTCTGTGAAACCGGGATGTCGAGTTTGTGGGCGGAATGCAGTACTTCTCCTATTTATTATACGTAATAGAGAAACACTTAGCCTTTGTCTCGCTGTTGAACAGTGTCAGCAGAAATAAACCTGTCTTCAGCGCAACCTTGATACTATAATCGTCGCAAAAGTTAAAGGCATATGGAGGCGGGCCGTATTGCAGACTGCAGCGAATCCTAAGCTTGCTCCTCCTACCAGCGTTGCCGAATGTGGTACACGCTCTTATGTACAGAACCTCTGTCGGTACACGCACTACGCTTGGCAACAGCGCTCCGTTTGAGCATTGGCCAGCGTTCACATGCCTTTAACTTTTGCGAGCAGTATAGGTAACTAGAGGGTAAGGATGACTTTGCGTTGACAGTAACATATTTTCGGTACAATCTATACAGAATGTTCTATAGGAATAAAACGAACTTTTCCTTTCCAAATATAGTTAAAAATGAACATTGTTACTAAACTTGACTTTAGTTTTAAACTATGTATAAATGTTCAGTTTACTGAAATGTTGGTAGATGTTCCACTAACTTCAATTATCTGCCGAAAACTTCAGTGAATTTAGACAGGATGTCATATCATACTGCAGGATATCCACAGCTGTAACAGCTTCTGAGGAAACACAAGGGCCACAAGTTCTCCGTAACTATAATTTAATGAATTAACTTGATCCGAAAGCAGATCAGCTCCATGAGGAACACGAGCATAGAGGTAGCAAGTCCCATAAGAAGAAGGCAGAAGGGGGAGTGCAAGTGATGAAGTCCTAGGTTCACAAATTCCTCTGCAATGTTAGAAATGCTATGCGGTATATGAAATACCCCTTTCTTTCTGTACGATGACTCTATCCAGTGGCCATATATGCCAGATTCCATCAATCGGCCAACAATCGTATTGAAGGTGTTCAATAAGGGACTTCCTTTTGGTACAAGTAAATAAAATGGGAATGTTGCATCATAGCGCTTCACAGTGCACAGAAGCGCTTTTCCTTGGAGAATATCCTTCAAACCTTTATCTATAGCCTCCTTTCCCAGTAACGCGGTTTGTTTCCAAGGATACGCACCAAATGTCTCCTTTTGTACTCTTTTATAGAGAATTTCACCTATCATATCAGCCTCTAGCTGTTTGACCAACATATCTGTATTCATGTCCAAATCGGGAACATTTTCAACTTTCGTAATAAACAAATACTTTGTTTCTCCCTCTTTGTCCAAGTAGTCCGTAAATGTCATACTTTTGTTTACCACGTAGCCTGGATCAATAAGATATGTAGTGAAGAATGCTTGAAAAATTGTATTTATTGCGAAACAGGCACTTGTCCACGAAATAAATAATAATCTTAGAGAAGTTCTCTTCGGTATTGAGTTCACCGATACTCCCAAGATGATGGCCCAGCTGTTTAATAAAACTTCTGTGAAACTCTTATGCTCTGGGGGCTGGAAGTATCTTGCAATACACAAAGCGATAACTGTTACAACAGTCATGCAACAGAGGCAGACGCCCCAAGCATACGACGAGTACACTCTTGAAATGCTCTTCCATCTGGGATACTTACTGCCGCATGGGAAGTACATCTTAGGACTGTGTATTTCAAAGCCTAACGGAATGTAATCAACATTTAATAATACATTTTTAGTTAAAAGACTGAATCTTGAGATGTCAGCTCTCTGTAACATAACATCAGTCACAGCATCAAGTATCTTGTGATCTCTTTTACGTACGATCGTTGGATCTGCGAGATATACAACTGTCATATT
Source organism: Tenodera sinensis (assembly GCA_030765045.1). Taxonomy (NCBI): domain Eukaryota; kingdom Metazoa; phylum Arthropoda; class Insecta; order Mantodea; family Mantidae; genus Tenodera; species Tenodera sinensis. Next base: position 32,831,456 of record CM060969.1, on the reverse strand, counting down.
AAGTGCCTCGCATATTGTTGTCATAAGCAAGGCTTCTGCACCACTAGTGTACTGCAAACCTGTTGCGTTTCTTCCTTTCCATGTAAAAATAACGTGACGAGCATCCTCGTACTTAAATGGAAACTTCACAGCACTGACTAACAGAGGACGTCGCTGAAGATTTCTTCCTACCTTTGCAGGAAAAATGTTACGACTTAACAGATGCTCATTTCCATGCACTTCACACGTGTCAAGGTGAATGTACTCTCCATCTTTACGACAGTTCTCGTTTTGAAAAAGAAAACAAGTGTAAACTGAGACATTTCTTAACCCATAACCGGACATTCCACCTTCCTCGACTAAGAGTGCAGTGTTAACAATATTCCATGTGCTTAGCGCTCTGAGAAAGGGACCACGAGTTTCTCTGATTCCAGAAACCACAAAAAGAGCTCTTGCATTCCAAAATGGACTCGTGAATAGGTTGAGAAAGTGTTTGTTGAACTGAAATACCATGCTTTTGGGATCCTCTATATCTAACAAAACAATGTAGATATCATGTCTGTACTGTTTTCTGAAGTGATATTTCACTTTTTCTTTGTGACCATAGTTAACAATTGGCCAATTTTCTGTGCTGTGCAGCTGGTTAAGAAGCCATAGGTTGGCTTGATTGTTACTGAAGGACACAGCAATATTTTTTCCAACTGGAAAGTGTTGTTTGCTAATTGTCAGGATACATCTTTGTATACTGAATGACATACTACCCTGAAGAGCATAACTTGCTGAAACAGATAGGATCCACAGGTAATACATTGTCCATAAGTTGTGCAAATTACTGAAGGAAGCACTGAGTCCCGATTATGTGCACAGTACCTGGAATTAAGGTGAGCTCAAAGACAACGGAATGGATTCGAAAACGTTCCTAGCACGTCTGGGTATGTAAACAAATTATTCCTGTTATGTATTACACACCCTCTTTTGGAATATTGGATTGTAAAGTAAACACGAAGTCTTGAGTATAACTTCCAGATAAGTATCTTGATCTATATCATTGCTAATGAACGTTCACCATTTACGTAAGCGATTTATTTGTATGCCTCGGATATACATGGCTTTTGTGTAGTTTTCCATTTGACACGAATCCGTTATTTATTTAAAATCAATGTTTGCGCACATTATGCCCGCGAATTCTCGCCATTCTATATTGCTATCAAAACTCTTAGTCGTTAAAAATAATTTAACAAATAGGGTCTAAGCACCTAATTGTTATAATAGTGACTTCCAACTATTAAACACAAAGATTTACGAGATAACCGTTTCCCTATATGACGAACGATGTTACAACCAAATGACCAATTTTCGCGATTTTTCACTATAGCTTTGTTATTTTGAGAACTAGTACATGTAGCTTGACACTTTAATAGCTGAATATCTTTTCTTTAAGCTTTTTCCTTTAGTTGTATTCTAAGTTACCAAATATAAAAATGGAACTTCTTTTAGGTTAAAATATTAACATAATATGCTCCTTTTCATAATACAAATTTTGATTATCATCATGACTATATTCATTGAAATTGTAGAAAATGGAGAGCCTGCAATTATAACTATTGTTTAAGCGTAGACTAAATGACAGATTTTGTTTTTGCTTTTGAAGCTGTTTTATAAACTGGAATTTCCTCTTTGATTTGATAACATTTTGTAATATTAGAACATTAACCTTATACTTCAAATATATTGTTAAAATGAACCTGCATCTGCTATTTTGTATTTGAATTCTGCACACTTTAGAAAACGGGTGCATGCTTTGAAGTGGGGTAGCCCAGAAACGTCCAACGTTTGAGAAAGAGGGAAGGTTGGATCTACCTCCTTCTATTTCATGTGGACTGTGCCACTCTTTAACACTCAGACGTTCATTGTGTTGCAGTGGTGAGTTGATTACTTGTACGTTGTGTTTGATTCACGAAAGCACTTTCAAATCTTATGCGATAAACATGTTCATTAGTGACTTCTTTGATACTGCTTACGTTTATGAAGTCGACAAGCCTTAGAAGATGCACCAAAATTATCTTCACGTAACCTATTGCGATATAAACTTTAAATATCTATAGTTCAATATGGAGAAACTCTGTTCGCAAATATATTTAGACCTATACTCACTCTTAAACGCACTATTCTGGCAAATGTTTCCTTATCTACTTCATGTTAATAGAGATAAAGATTTGTGGAAATTGTCTTATGGCTAATTTTCTTTTGGGTACAAGGGGAATATGGGAATTCAGTAGGTCTTAAGTGATAGTCAAACTATTAAGAGCTGGTTGCTTGGTGATATCTTCGAAATTCCGTTCTCTTTGCAAGGCCAAGAAATACAAAAAAGAACGAATCGCAGGGTGACCTGATCGGGATGAGCGACAGGCGCAAACATTTCCAGGTAAAACGTATCCGATGTCGCCCATCGCGGCACTGAACAGAAACTTCCCATCCGGGAGCCCGGCAGGGCCGCTCAACGAAGGTGGCACCCTGCCCCTGCAGGTCAAGGGCGGGTGGGATGAGTGGAGTTTAAGGGCCGTCGACGAGGTCATTTGAGCCTGCGGAGCAGGTCAAGATGATGCCAGGGAAGTCATCCAAGGCCACCCGTCCCCGACTCTACGCCCACCAGGGCCGACCCGGAATGACGGCGGAGATGAAACCTTTACAATGAACAAGCCAGCGCCCAATCCGCCGAGTACCGTCGCTTGGTCCTACAACCCTGAAATAAGCGAATGGGGAAAGGATGGGCAGAAAAGTCGTGGTATGAGAATGAGCACCCCAGCATTCACCTAAAAGACAAGGGAGAAACCATGGAAAACCCCAAGTAAAGTGTGCTGTCGAACCCATGATCTCTCGAATGCAAGTCGCACACGTTACCGCGGTGTCACCCCGTCGGTTCTTCAAGTTGGTACTACTGTTAAGTATGGCAGCTTATGTGTGATCAAGCCTTGTACATATATGTCAGTTTGTTTTCTCCATTTTACTGTGAACAGCTTTTACTGTGAATGGCATTTTCTAGTATGAATGACCGTTGTCTCAGAAATCATTAAAGTCAGCTAAATTAAATGTTAGATGATTAATAATAAGCTCCAAGATTTATTTATTTATTTTAGTTCTACTTTGGTATTAATAATACATTTAGTAATTTTTAAAGAAATGATTTCTCATAAATGTTCATTAAAATATGATATAAATAAATAATGCTATCTTCCTTAACAAAACATTTATTGGATAAAAGTAGATCAGTAAATTAAAAAGGTAAACATCTACATCCTGTAAAAATGTTAGTTCTTATACTTCAAATAGTTGCTGAGGTAATGGATAGTGAAGAGATGTTGCATTCATAATAACTTAACATAAAGAGAATAACCAGTCAATATAAACCAACAAATAAAGGCATGTTGTTGTTATGGTGTTTAACGCCCGCTTTTACTACTACGGCACCGCAGGCGGTGACACTGATGATACATGGAATGAAGATGGAGCACCGGTGGAATGGGATGGCGGGGGAAACCGGAGTACCCGGAGAAAACCCGCCCTGACGCCGCTTCGTCCAACACGAATGCCACATGCGGGTCCCTGGGATCGAACCCGGACCGCCTAGGTGGTAGGCGAGCGCGCTAACTGCTTGCCTTCACCTTGGCAGTAGCTACTTAATGCATAATTTAGGTATTATAAGTAGAACGTTTGGTATGGGATCAGTTATGAATACTACTAGCTAACATTTCGAGCTTCTGTACTGCCCCAAGAAAAATTATTGTATGCAGAATAGGTTATATAAAGTTGTATATTATTTTACTTATCCTATTGCAATTTTGTTGATGAAATATATATCAATACCCGGCGTAGCTTGCGGTTTGACGATTTATCCCTAAAATTTTTGGACTTAGGTTACACTTGCCCAGTAGCTTTCTGCTTCTTCGGAGATATTTAAGAAATATTACTTATCACACATAAATATCTGATTAAAACTCTTAGTATACTATAAGGAATAAAAATAAACTAAATAAATAAATATACCGGGAAAACATTATGCAAAAGCATGTTAAACAACCGCAAATACCACAGGCATTTCTATTTGGATAATATAGAGAAGTGTATGGGTTGTTTGCAGAAGAGTGCGAAGAGCAATACATGTTAATGTGCTACCTACAAGAAGAGTGAGCTAAGAAAACTGTGTGCATGTAATACGTTGCATTTGTGTTTCAATTATACAGAACATTGTATGAATTGTACGTTGAAGAGCGAGTAGAGAAGAACATGTGAATGTGTTACATAAAAGAACAGATGAAACCACGTGAATGTAATACGAAGTACTTCTATTTCAAGCATATAGAAAATTGTATATATTGTTTGTAGAAGTGCTAGTAGAGAGAGAAATGCGGTTGTGTTTCATAAAAGAAAAGTGAGTAGAGAAAACCGTGTGAAAGTAATACGTTGCATTTCTAATTTAATCATAGAACATTGGATGAATTGTACGTATGTTGAAGGGCAAGTAAACTAGGACATGTGAATATTTTATGTAAAAGAAAAGCGAGTAGAGAAAGTCACGTGAATGTAGTACACACAGTAAAATAGATAGCATAAAAACCTTATGTGTGAAAAACATTTAGGTTTGCCAGTTTTCATCGCATTTAGATAATGATATAGCAACCCATAAGGGATAATCAAACATTCATTTTTATATACGAGTATATAAATAAAACCAAAAGCAAAACACTGATGTGTTGCACTCACATGAGTTTCTCTACTCTTGTACTAACCATTCTAACAAACTTTTATTCCTATATCTTCTTCGTGTTAGTTAAGATAAACATTTGTACAAATTATCTTATTGCTTATTTCCTTATAGGAGCAAGGGGAATGTTAGAATACAGTAGGCTTTGTGCGATAGTCGAATCTTTTAAAGCTTTGAAATTCCGTTTTCTTTGCACGGTTAACAGATTAAAAAAAAAAAAAAAGAATATCGATGTTGTATTTGACAGAAGCATAAGCTTTCCAAAACTCAGACAAATAACAAGGAATATCTCCGAAATGGTTCACTCTACAAAAAAAATTATTTGTACATAAATTGTGTATTTTAGCAAGGTCTGCATTTTTCTACAATAAGATTTGGTCTATCTCCTATGGCTTACCAATTGTGCAAGTCATCCATAGTAAATAGGACTTCATAGGCTATAGCCAGAAAATACAAGAGATACATTTCATTTTTGATAAAAATATCTCAAACATATGGCAGTTTAAACAAAATCGTTAGAGGCATTTTCAGACAAATCAAAATTTCCGAAAAATTTTCCATGTAAAGGGTAGTTTAGGGTGAAGTAATTTTCTTTAAAATTTTCGTGTCGCATCCTTGAAAGACATTAAACTTAAATATAAACTTTGGTTTTAACCGACTTTTTGTTTTTGATGTATGCTGTCCACAGTCTGATAGCATAAACCCTTTCTAAAAAGTTTTTTTTTTTATTCAGAGGGCCTCAAAACATGAAGTCTCAGCATCAAATTTTTGGGTGGAATGCAATACTTCCTTTACTTTACTATGCTTTACCTAGAGAAAGTAAAAGTCAATGTGAATCCATTGGAAATTATGTACAAATTTATAAAGCTATGAATAGTACAAAGGTACACAAGAATATGACTATAAAACCGGTAAGGTGTTACGGAGAAGAACAAATAACACCATACATGGGGTTATAAGCAGTTTTATGAAGTTATGAGCCCAACATCTGATTTTTTCGATGAAATTACAAAACAAATGGATAGCACTCCAGAAACTTTGGACTGAATCAATAGCGAGTTCTTAAGCAAACCGGTGTTGCTTGGGTCTCTGGGCGGTTTTGGAAAGGCGATCAAAGTAACCTTAAACTTCCGTATAAATTAATTAAGCCTATTAAAATATTGCTGATATCCTCTTTTAACTTGTTCAACTCACTTTAAACATGTAAGTAAAATCATTGGGATCACGCAAGCCCATTTAAGCTCAAGAGTCTCAAAATGCATGCCAACATTTCAAACTAAGAAAGCGGTTTTAACCAAACAACTATGATTTAATTGAGTTTTCTGATGTTATTGGCCTAAATAATCAATTTCATAAGTAGTGATGGGAAAATTGTTATTTTTCAGCAACACTTCCGACCTTTCTAGTTATATATACAGAATGTTCCAAAATTAGACCGACAAACTTTGGGAGCTGGTAGATAACATTATTTTAACACCTTTTGTTAAGGAAAGCTTTTTGCTGTGATGCTTCGTTTAGACTAGACGAGTTAATGCCATAGATTACTGCCTCCCACCCAGTTTAAGTATTTATTGCAAAATCAACAATGCAAGTTAGTATTAGAATTATTATTAGTATTAGTACTTATCTTAGTAGGGCACACAATCTTAATCTAAGAAACACAGAAAAGATAGACAGAACACAAACACCTCATTGTGTACAGTTAATCACAGCTTTACTATTCAAAGTAAATGTTGGAGCGCACGCCCTTTGCGATTAACACAAAGAGTGCATCGACGTGTCCTATTTGCCGTACTCTAGCAAAGACACCAGCCATTTCTCTGGTTTAAAAGTTGTGGGTCTAATTTTGAATAGTAAAGCTGTGATTAACTGTGTTTGTGTTTCGCTTATGTCTTCTGTGTTTGTTTCTTGGATTAAGATTGTGTCTTACTAAGATACATGCAATACTAATTTGCATTGTTGATTTTGCCGTAAATACTTAAACTGGGGGGACGGCAGTAATCATGACATAGTAAAGAACCGTTTAGCCGAGAAAAAAATAATTTGTATCAAACATTTGGAGCCATATAACTTCTTCACAAATAGACATAAGTGGTTTATTGTTTCACTAATTGCCGCGCAGACATTGTGTGAACAACACTGTAATGCCTTTTTATCTTAATTCGAAAGAATTTAGTCAGAATTTAATGTTAAAGTGTCATGCAAAGGTTAATCTTTACGCGAAATATGGCAACGTCGCAGGCCACTTGAAACGCACATGTCGCGTGTTTTCACGACGAATTCGGCTGCCTGCGGGGGAATAGGGAAGATATCGCTTAACGGTGTAAAGGTCGGCGAATAGGTTGGGATACAATTGACTGCAATACAAGAGAATTTACCGTGCGATCATGAGCCCGTTCGCATCAAGGTAGTACTTAGGCATGGTACTACTAATTTTGTAGGGAAATTTCCTTTAAGAATAAAAGATAAATAAATAGATGCAAAAATAAAAAAGACAAAATGAAATAAAAACGAAACAATAAGATCACGTAAATAAAGGCAGATGATCCCTCTCCTCCTCATCCATTATCTAGCGAAATAAGCCACTCTTTATCTCCAACTCTTCGTTTGTTTTCCCTTAAAAAAAAAAAGGAAAAAAAAAAAACAAAACAAAAACAATATCGTCTCTTGTGAACTGAAATGCAACTCAATGCTAAGAACTTTAATTAAGTAATAATACATTTTAAATAAACCTCACATAATCGGCATAAATAACATACATTTTCGGTATTTCTTATTGTAAAGTGCTTATAAATGTATTTAGACTGGATTATGGAATTTATTCCAAAATGGTGACCGTTACTTGTGTTCTTTGTTAAATAGTACTCGTAAACGTAGCACTATGTTTTAGAGCACAATAACTTTGCTTCAGTGCCGTATTAAATACGAATTTGGTTTGTCATATGTATAGAAGAACTCCATATTATGTATACTTTCTTTTAAGGATAGTATACTGTCAGGTTTACTTGTAGAGAACAATTTCATTTTGCTTTTCTCGTTATTTAGTCGCCTTCGTGACCACAGTTCCTTGGAGGCAGTGAACAAAGCTGTTAATAGTGTTATTCTGTGATACAAAAAGTGCAATATTTTACAACCAGCTAAACCTGTGAGTAAACTTCGCTTGTAGAAGTAATCATTAATCTTTTAATATACTGTGTACATGTTAGGAACACTGTCTACAGTATATAACACGTTAATTAAAGTAATTTCAGTATTGCACGGCTAGCCCTCTGCAAGACTTTTTGTTTTGTTAGAGAAGCAAACCGTCAGCTGTTTTCAGTCAGTCTTTTGTTGCGTTACCAACATAATGCAATCCAGTCAACAAGAGCAAAGCTTCCCAAGTTCACATTCCTTCTTCTCTCGGGGGGCCTCTTCCCGCTTCCCGCGCAATTGCTCTTCCTAGAGCTGTCTGCTGATGACGTCACACGGGAGTCACGTAGTACCGATATTCACACGTGCAGCTTACATTTTACGATATAATTCAAATCCCATCGTACTAAGTATCTCTACTCTACTTTCCTTGTTTTCTGACATGAGATGTCAACGCAGGCGTTTTAATTGAACAAAAACAAAGCTCTCATTTGTTAATATTTCGTAAAACAGAAATGAAAATTATCTGGAGGAGGAAGGAACAACAGTGTGCCACATAATCGTGCAATTATTACTTTGTTAAGAGCTTTCAACACGCTTTTTTCACTTTCTTTAGGATTTAGGTTATAATTGCAACGTAGCCCTTATTAAAAGGCCTTTTAATAATGTAATAAACGAAAACAGAATGTGATACTGACATTCTTTCCCTATTAAGACAGTATTTTATTGACTGAGCTGTTCTAAGAATAGCTGTGTGCACACTCTTTTTCAACAATATGAAAATGCAGCGCAGAGGAAAATGAAATAAATAACACAAGTACGACAGCTATCATTTTTTAAAATACTAATATATTTGAAACGAAGAGAGAGAGAGAGAGAGAGAGAGAGAGAGAGAGAGAGAGAGGGGGGGGGGAGAAGGTTTGTCTATCGCTTTCACACTTGAATCCTTTATAATGTATAATGAAATTTTATCTCTGTTAACATGAATATATAGAAGGATAAGCCTTAGTAAGAATACTTAGCGCAAGAGTGAGCAAAGCATTTGTATATAGCACATCAGATTTTTATCATTGAAATATATGCTGTGCATATTTTAATACATTAAACAAGTATAAATAATTGTAGTTATACATATTGCGCGTTTTCATAGATGACCTCAGTGATCAAAACTAGAGAAAATCTGATTTGAGGCTGTAAAATAATGTAATTAATTGCAAATTACGCTTATTTGTGAAATATCATCAAAGTATTGTATAATTGCAATGTTATTCCAGCACGGGCCGATTCTTTTCTTTAAAATGGGAAAGAAATATTGTCCGTATTTCCCGAATGTGAAAGGAGCACTGCATAGCTATACAGGAAGGGTCATTAGCCTTTTGTTCATGTTATACCTGAATTTCAGTACGGTTTGGGATAAGGCGGTGCACACCCTTTGACAAAACAGTCATTGCATTTCGCTTCCTTTTATCTTTCTGTTTATCTTAAAATAGTTGGAGTCATTCTGTCTGATCAGGGCGCATTTAAAATGGCACGAAGTAGCATAATAAAACGTGCCGAATTGCCCTATGAGATGCATTTAGTGGTACGTGTTAACGCACTAATTTCTAAGACAGAAAATTTCGTATTTTATGGAAAACACATCTTGAAGTCACGCCTATGCAATTATTTCGACGAATCACAGAACAATATTTTAAATAATATCTTTAACTTGGGGAACTTGTTCGGCCGACTGAACAGTGGTACCAAAAAGTGAAGGAATTTGAAGTTATATTTGCGGGATGCCGTGGCTTTAACGTTTCAAAATGTGCTGGAGTGACGAAAGCACTTACTGGCATGATTTGCTCTAAATTTCCTGAATTGGATGAAAGAATTGTTTCCCTATACGTCATGACCCGCACTTTCATTAGGACACGGCATTTAAATAACAAACTAAAAGCTGTAAGTATGACAAAAACGAACGCGAGGAAGTGTCAGCAGTGGACGTCAGCTACCTCTTCTGCAACAACATGACCAAATATAAGTCTGCTTTTAAGATCAAACAATAATTTGTTAATTCTTATTTTGATTGTAGTTTCGGTGGCGGTGGTAAAATTGGTTTGTAATTAGTAGAATGTGTTGACGAACGTTTCTAATGTGTTTTCAGTTAAGGTGTCTTTTCTATCACATATCACCGTATTTTGCTACACTTTATTAATTATTGCTTAAGTGTTTATGCACTGGAACTGTCAGTCAATGCTTTAAATGGTATATATCGAAACGGGTTTAAAGCGCTCACTTTCAATTGCTGTCTGAACTGCGCGCGCTCTCAGACCTCCATGTGACGTATGTTGCCTGCAACCAATGGCAGCAATTGTGCCGGAGTGGCCTCCCTTCTTTCTCTAGTTAAGTTACCTTGAGTTATCCTGACAAAGCTGCTACATCGCGAACAATCTTGCAACCACCTAAGTTGGTCCATAAACGCCCGCTTGTAGAAACTAACCAAGGCAACGGTTCCAATTCTAATGATTGCTTCATTACACCCAGCAAGAAGCATACAGCTTCAGTATCAGCTGTAAATACCAAATACATAGTCGACTTAACCTCCGTTCACAACAAATTTTCTCCTTTGGAAAGCATGGAGGAAGAGAATGATACAACTTCTGAAGAAAATCTCTCTACAACTCCTAAACTCAGAATCCCACCAATTTTTATTCATGAAGTCAATAATTACCAGCAGATTTTCCAAGATATAGCTTCTACTGTAAAAGATGAGTACACAACACAGCAACAAAACAAAGTCCTTAAAATAAATACAACTTCAGTAAATGACTTCCGCGCTATAACAAGATTCCTCGAAGAATCGAAGCTTCCTTTTCACACCTTCCGTGACCCAAACTCAAAGACTTGAAGTTATTTTAAGAAATGTTCCCTACTCTCTTACAGATGACGATATCATTACAGAACTAACCCCTCTGAACTTACCAGTTTCTATAAAGATCGACAACCTATGCCACTGTGTGCCGTAGAATTAGAAAACAATGAGCAGGGTAAGAAGATCTTCGAAGTCAAACATATTTACCATACCATAATTAAAGTGGAGTACCGCAAGAAGCCCGCGAATATCCCACAATGCACACGATGTCAACGCTACGGGCATACTATGAACTTCTGTCGACTCACACCTCGATGTGTGAAATGCCCCTCAAATCACCACTTTTCTGAATGCACAAAAGACAAAGACACTCAGCCCTCCTGCGTGAATTGTGGAGAAGCACATCCGGCAAATTTCAAAGGTTGTCGTTATTGCCTAGATTTGAAAAAGAAAGCCAATGCAAGGGTGGTCCTGCAATAACAGCGTCTTCAAAACTAAACATAGAAAATTTTCCGAGGTTGTCACCAAACTCGCCCTCTCCAACTCCTGAAATTCCGCAATGGCCACGCTCTGCTGTTTCGGAAGAAAAAAGTCCTAGGCAGCTAACTCAGCAGGCATCAACACAGAATTCTTCTTCTCCTTCTTCTTGCTTCTCCGATGGAACCGAAAACTTAATTCAGCTAGCCATTAATTTCCTCGCACCATTCATGCCATCAATAAAGTCCTTTTTACTAAAGCTCTTTACAAGTTTGTTTGCTAATGGCCACTAAAAACAAAAAAACAAAAAAAAACAAAAAATAAATTAAAAAATAAATAATAATAACAATAACAACAACAATAATAATAATAATAATAATAATAATAATAATAATAATAATAATAATAATAATAATAATAATAATAATAATAATAATAATAATAATAATAATAATAATAATAATAATAATAATAATAATATTCTCACAACTAACCATACTAAATTGGAACGCCAATGGAATCAAAGCATAGAGAGAAGCCTTCTTGGAATTCATCTCCAGACACAATGTTGCAGTAGCTTGCATCACAGAAACGCATTTATTACACAAAGAAAAGTTTTCTATACCTGGCTACGCAGTGTATAGATCCGATTGCAATGCTCCAGTCGCTTCAGGCGGAGTGGCTATAATTATTTGAAAAGACATACCTCACCACTCAGTTTCATTACCTCAATTAACCAGCATCGAAGCCTGCGCAATTCTTCTAAAACTACAATAATTTCTGCATACAAACCGCCAGGACCCAATCTAAATGACCAGGATATTAATACGCTATTTTCTGACACAGCACCGACTTTCCTAGCAGGAGATCTAAATAGCAAGCATCAAACATGGGGATGTCATGTAACAACTCCAAATGGAAGACGTTTATTAACTGCAGCTGATCACAACGCAGTTAACATTGCAGCTCCGTCAGATCCCACATTCTATAGACCAAATGTAACACCAGATATATGGTACTAGACATCGCACTCTACAAAAATATATCAAGCACTCCCACTATGGCTGTTCTGCCTGAAATGGACTCGGATCACTGCCCAGTCTTAATCTCGTTCGATGACATTCCGAATCTACAACCGCAAGACACAAAGAAACTCAACAAAGGTTTCATAACTGGAAGACTTTCCAGCACGTAATGGATGAACAGTTGAGAATTACACAGAATTTGAGAACCCCCAGTGATGCCAATGCAGCAATCCTCAGCTTCACAAAATCCGTAACTTCCTCTATAGACAAAGCCACAGCTCCAGTCGCCTCGTCTGTAAACAAAACTGACGAGATAAACAATGAATTGGCTGTTTGTGCTCGGCAAAAGTTCTCCTGTAGTGGATAATCGGCAGGCGAAAAGCCCTGCACCCGTTGAATATGATATGGATACAGGAGCTGCTCGTGAGGTACCCTCCATGCTGCACTGTGCAATGTACCAGATGTCATAACCAATTGCCCTGTACTGATACCTGGATGGTCTTCGACACACACTTTGCGTTCCGGCGTACGAACAATTCTTGGGCTTTCTCGGTCAATAGCTCGTGGAGCAATGGTTTCTGTCTCAGCAAGGCGACGATACACAACGACAAAGGTTGGTTGAATCGGTTGTCTTCGATCTGGAAACTCCATCTGATAGAGCCGTGCAACCTCGCGACCACTACCATTCGCTCAAGCATGCATAAAAATCATATCTGCCTGTTCACAAAATGAATAACTAGCCATAATTGAAGGAAACACACGCAGTTAAACTCACTATATGTACACAATTGAAATGATTGAAACGTTGAAGACAGACTAATGATAAACGAAAAGAAGTCTCCATAGCAACACTTCGCCATCTACCGAATGTAGTACAATGGATCAACGCTTTCTATGAGTGCATAGAGAAATGAAGTGTGAGGTTGGACCCCGAAGGCCGCTGAACGCTAATTGAATAACGAGAAAACAAAGGATTATGGGACATATGTTCATATGAACGTTTTTCCTTCTTGTGATATAAGGAACCCATACCTAAAGTTTGTAAAAGTATTTGATAAGTGTGTGTGTGTGTGTGTGTGTGTATGTGTGTGTGTGTGTGTATGTGTGTGTGTGTGTGTGTGTGTGTGTGTGTGTGTGTCTATATATTGTACGAAGTAACAATACTTCCTCTACTACGTTAAGTGACCGCCCCGGAGGAGCCAATTGAGCAGATACTTGAAGACGTAGTGACCCCTGGTCGGGAGGGTTCGGGACCCTTACCACGTCCCACCCTCCAGTAGTGCACCCCGCTCATGATATCTGTAGTGGAAAGAGGTGCGGGACGCAGCGGCCGGGTGCCAAGCCTTGGCCTTTCATGGGCTGTTGCGCTGTTTTTTTTTTTTTTTGTTTTTTTTTCCTACGTAAAGTAGCGGAAGCGTTGTGTTCGACTCAAAATTTCGATGTTGAGATTTTACCAGAAATATGTTTTGAACCCTCCTGAATAAAAAAAAAAGTATTTTTAGAAAAAGGTCCGTCTGTGTGTGTGTGTGTGTGCGTGTGTGTGTATGTGTGTGTGTCTGTCTGTCTGTCTATCTGTGAGCAGCAGAACTCAAAAACAAAAAATCGGTTAAAAGCAAAGTTGGTATTTAAGTTTATCTTTCAAGGATGCGGCTCGAGCATTTTGAAAAAAATTCCTCCACCCTAAACTATCCTTTACATGGAAAAATTTTCGAAAATTTTGATTTTCTCAAAAACATCTCTAACGATTTTGTTTAAACGCCATATATTTAATATATTTTTATGGCAAATGAAATGTATACTTTGAATTTTGTAGCTATAGCCTACGTAGTCCTGTTTACTCTTGATGACTTTTATATAACTGGTAAACCGTAAGAGTTAGACGAAGTCTTACTATACAAAAATGTAAATCGCATTAAAACTCAGTTTATGTCCAAATTAACTTTTCGTGGAGATATTCCTTGTTATTTGTGTGAGTTTTGTAATACTCGAAACCTTTCTCAAATGGAGGGTCCTTGTTCACTTTTTTTATTCCTTGTTCCTTTCTTTCCGTGTTCATCGGAACAATTTGAGCATTTTAATGGTGAAAGAATTATCAAAATTTGTTGAATAATCTTTGAGATCACCCTACATACAGAAACTACAATAAGCGTAAGCGATAGTCTAATCTTTAAAAGCTAGTCTAATGACCACGAGAAGCGCGGGAAAAATCAAACAAATAAAGGCTTACCATTTAACAAAAGTATGAGCATCCGAAACTCCAAACCAATAACAAGAGATATTTCAGAAATGGTTAGCTATAGAGTTAACCGTTTCTGGTTAATAAATAATATGGCATTAATTATATGCTTTAAGGCAGGCGTGTCAAACAGCACTCGCCAAGTGTGAAAATATTCCCCTATTTTCCCTCCCTTCAAATCGGAGAACGAGAAAAACAAAGCGAAAACCGGTTCTACTAGCGCGTGCTACTGCAGTTAAGGAGGGGTGGACTCCTCTCTTCACACCCTGGGAGTGATGTTTGACAGGCCTGCTTTAAGGAGATCTACATTTTATGTATCCTACTAAAGACTTTGCCTATCACTTACGCTTTACCGATTATGAGGAAGCCATTCAGAATTAAGTGGACTTTAGAGATATTTGCAAAAAACGTAAGATTTACATTCAATTTTCATGAAAATATCCTAAACATCGTATGGTAATTTAATCCCAATCGTCAGAGCCATCTTTTGAGGAAAACAAACTTTTCGAAAAATGATTCCTGCAAGTGGAGTTAGGGATAGGAGGATTTTTTGTTTTTGTTTTCTTTTTAAATCTTTGTGTCGCATTCTTGATAGGCTTAAATTCCAAATTTGGTATATATCAAACTTTTTACTTTTGAGTTAAGGCTGTTCACAGGTAGACAGACATATATTTTTACTTTCTCTACTGGTAAGTAGGGGAAGTATTGTATTCCACCCAAAAATTCGAAGTCGAGATTTCACCGGAAATACATGTTTTGAGGCCCCCTGAATCCAAAAAAAAGCATTTTTAGAAAAAGGTCCGTGTGTGTCTGTGTGTCAGTCTGTCAGTCTGTGGACAGCATAGCTCAAAAACGAAAAGTCGGTTAAAAACCAAAGTTGGTATTTAAGTTTAATGTCGTTCAAGGATGTGACACGAAGATTTTGAAGAAAATAGCCCCACCCTAAACTACCCTTTACATGGAAAATTTTTCGAAAATTTTGATTTTCTTGAAAATGGCTCTAACGATTTTGATTAAAATGTCATATGTTTGAGATATTTTTATGACAAATGAAATGTATATCTTGAATTTTCTGGCTATAGCCCCTGTAGTCGTATTTACTCTGGACGACTTTTGCATAACTGGTAAACCGTTAGAGATAGACCAAATTATACTATACAAAAAATGTAGAGCTTGCTAAAATACACAATTTATATCTCAATAAATTTTCTTGTAGGGTGAACCATTTCGGAAATATACCTTGTTATGTGTGTGAGTTTCGGAAAACTTGGAACTTTCGTGAAATGGGTCATCGTTGTTCATTTTTTTATATGTTACGTGTACAAAGAGAACGGAATTTCAAAGCTTTAAAAGATTTGACTATCGCACAAAGCCTACTGTATTCCTATATTCCCCTTGCACCTACAAGGAAATAAGCAATAAGATAATTTGTACAAATGTTTATTTTAACTAACACGAAGAAGATATAGGAATAAGAGTTTGTAAGAATGGTTAGTACAAGAGTAGAGAAAGTCATGTGAGTGCAACACACAGATTTTTCTTAAAATGCTCTTGTTTTTTGTTATCTTTATTTAGGCAGTCTCAAAACATATATTTCCTGTGCAATTCGGTATTTAATTCTTGGATGGAATACATACAATACTTCTTCTACTTACTGAAGTACGAAACGGAGGAAGTAAAACATCTGATGTGTTACATTCACACGATTTTCTCTACCTTTTCTTAAACAAAGTATTCTTAAAAAGCTTATTCTTCTATCTACTTCAAGTTAACGGGGATAAACATTTGCAGAAGTGGTCTTATACATTTCATTTTAGGCGCCATAAGAATAGAGAAATACAGCAATCTTCAAATCTTTCAACTGATGTAATGGCTTTTAAATTCTTCTTTTTACATAGCCCAGAGATAAAAGAAAGGACAAAAAATGGCAAATGTTTTGTGCTTTAACGAGATCTATATTTTATGTAGTTAATATTTTTGTTTGTCTGTTAGGGTTTAACAATTATGTTAAAGTTATCCAGAGGAGGTTTTCAGAGACTACTCCCAGAAAATCCAAGACATATATTTTATTTGTCATGAAAATGCCTTAAACGTATGACATTTTAATCAAAATCATTAAAGCCATTTTTGAGAAAATAACATTTTTGAAAAAAAAATACACGTCAGGGGTAGTTTAAGATGTCTTTTTCTTCTTTCTTTCCTGGAAATCTTCGGTTGCATTCTTGGAAGATACTGAACTTAAATACCAGTTTGGTATTTAAACTACTCGTTTTTGAGTTCTGCAGTTCACACAGACACACAACGTACGCAGAGAGAGAGAGAGAGAGAGAGAGAGAGAACTTTTTCTAAGAAGACTTTTTTATTCAGGGGATCTCATTGTGCGTATTTTCAAAAGTGGTTTTTCCAGAGATATCTGGGTATCGAAATTTTGAGTGCAATGCAATACCTTATGTACCTATGTAGCTACGTGATAGAGAAAGTGAAAATGTATACTACAGATTTGGGGATTCATATGCTTGTTATCAAATATGGCACGCATTAACTCACCGTTAAAATAATTAGCTGTCCGTTAGACTTACGGCAGCAAGATAGCAATAACTGCACACTATTCGGATAAGTTTAACGGTTATTGAATCCTTTTGCTATTCTAAATAGGACAAAATACTCCTAATATCCTCCTTTTATATCTTTAGATTATAACTTCAGTTTTATTCAGAGTGCGTACTTACTGGTGAAGG
Organism: Tenodera sinensis; assembly: GCA_030765045.1. Taxonomy (NCBI): domain Eukaryota; kingdom Metazoa; phylum Arthropoda; class Insecta; order Mantodea; family Mantidae; genus Tenodera; species Tenodera sinensis. Next base: position 32,814,259 of record CM060969.1, on the reverse strand, counting down.
ATATCCATGGTGTCTGTACAGAGAGGACTGCTAGTCACTTGTCTTCAAGCTTCTTTGTCCTTGTTGATAGTGTTCATTAGGGGGTGGTGATAACGCTTCTAAGTTTCTAGGACAAGAGGTGATTGTGGAATTTGGAAACAGTGTCTTACAGAAGCGCGCTAATTAATGCAAGAACTGAATAACAGGTTTCCCGCTACCTGCGTTAAATCCGCAATAGTTTTTTTACTTTCCCTACTAAGTAGGGGAAGTATTGTATTCCACCCAAAAATTCGATGTCGAGATTTCACCAGAAATACATGTTTTGAGGCCCCCTGAATCCAAAAAAAGCATTTTTAGAAAAAGGTCCGTGTGTGTGTCTGTGTGTCTGTCAGTCTGTGGACAGCATAATTCAAAAACGAAAAGTCGGTTAAAAACCAAAGTTGATATTTAAGTTTAATGTCTTTCAAGGATGTGACACGAAGATTTTGAAGAAAATAGCCCCACCCTAAACTACCCTTTACATGGAAAATTTTTCGAAAATTTTGATTTTCTTGAAAATGGCTCTAACGATTTTGATTAAAATATCATATGTTTGAGATATTTTTATGACAAATGAAATGTATATCTTGAAATTTCTGGCTATAGCCCCTGTAGTCGTATTTACTCTGGATGACTCTTGCATAACTGGTAAACCGTTAGAGATAGACCAAATTATACTATACAAAAAATGTAGATCTTGCTAAAATACACAATTTATGTCCCGATAAATTTTCTTGTAGGGTGAACCATTTCGGAGATATTCCTTGTTATGTGTGTGAGTTTCGGAAAACTTAGAACTTTCGTGAAATGGATCATCGTTGTTCATTTTTTTTTATATGTGAAGTGTGCAAACACAACAAAATTTCAAAGCTTTAAAACATTTGACTATTGCACAAAACCTACTGCATTCTAACATTCCCCTTGCACCTGCAAGGAAATAAGCAATAAGATAATTTGTGCAAATGTTTATCTCAACACAAAGAAGATAGAGGCATAAGAGTTTGTAAGAATGGTTAGTACAAGAGTAGAGAAAGTCATGTGAGTGCAACACATCAGATTTTTGTGAAAATAGATTGTAACAAAATTGTGCTCATTGGCAAATAGGAGCAACAAAATAGTATATTGCGATATAAATATGGTGATTTTTACTGGACCAAGGAAAGGTTTGAAAAGACAAGACACAGTCGACCCTTTTCAATTTCAGATGATTAGTAAAAACATAGTTTTTTGGGAGATAATTAGTAATTTAATATGGTGTATAAATGAAACACCTCACTCCTATTTACAAAATAGGCAAGCAATGCTTTTTTTTTTTTTTTTTTTCATTTATTTCTGCGTTCTTCTCATTCAACCAATTTTAAAAGGGCTATAGCATCTTTCGTATCTCTCTTCAGATTTTTCAGCTATGAGAGAAGTACAGCCTATTTTACAACTTTCTTCGATTTCATAATCAATACACTCGTTCACATTAGCCGCCATGATTACTATGGGCAATTATTGATTTGAGCACGGCCTACTCTGTTTATCTCGCAGAACGTGTATTAAGGTTCGGTGACTGCGTAATATCTTCGATCGTCATTAAAACGAAAGTTGGACTGATCCATTCTTTTAAATTATAGCGTATTCAATATAAATAAGATGGCAACTATTGAAGTGGTAAAATCAACAGATAAGCCCCGGCACTACGCCCATGAAGAGTCAAGTCTTACGGTCCAGCCGCTGCGTCCCCCACCTCGGCCCACTACAGGCGTCATTGGTGGGGTGCAGTACTGGAGGGTGGTACGTGGTCAGCGTCCCGATCCCTCCCAGCCAGTTATGCGGTCTTGATGGCTACTTTTCTATCAGTAGCTCCTCAATTGATCCCCCCGAAAGTAACGAGGCTGAGTGCACCCCGTGCCAGACCTCCCAGAGGGGACAAAATCCCCATGCTGGTACCGGGAATCGATCCCGGGTCCTCCGCGTCAGAGGCAAGCGCGCTACCAACTGCGCTACGGAGGCGGTCAAGATCAACAAATAGGCTTGATATTTTATATCTGTATTAAAATATTAAGTTTGAGGTTGTGAAAATGCTAGCGGCCTAGACCTCAAATGTACTAGGTGTTCTGTGGTACGTAGTATAGCAGGGTGGGTTAAGTTGGTAGATGTGAATACGGGATAATTCATTTACTTGTAATGTCAACATAACGGAAAGGCCATGAAATCGTTCCCGAAAACAAATTTGCAGTGCAGCGAGTCACTATGCCCATGTGTAGTGTCAGATCGACAGAAATCTTTCTGCTTTTTAAATCAGTACAGTTAATAACGAAGTCTTTCAGTGAAACAAACTAAACAAATCTTATGTGTTGCACTCACAGGACTTTCTCTACTCTTGTCCTAACCATTCTTACAAACTCTTATACCTCTATCTTCTTCGTGTTAGTTGAGATAAGCAATCGTACAAATTATCTTATTGCTTATTTTCTTGTAGGTGAAAGGGGAACATTAGGGTGCAGTAGACTGTGAGCGATAGTCAAATCCTTTAAAGCTTTCAGATCCCGTTCTTTTTGCACGCTTAACATAAAAAAATGAACAACGATGCTCCATTTCACGAAAGTTTCAAGTTTTCCGAATCTGACACAAATAACAAGGAATATCTCCAAAATGGTTCACTCTGCAAAAAAATTTATTCAAACATAAATTGTGTGTTTTAGTGAGATCTACATATATGTTAAGAATGTCTATCTCTTACGGTTTACGAGTAATTGAAAAGTCATCCAGAGTATACAAGACTACATAGGATATAGCCAGAAAATTCAAAATATACATTTCATTTGTCATACAAATATTTTAAACATATGACATTTTAAAGAAAATCGTTAGAGCCATTTTCAAGAAAATAAAAATTTTCCATGTAAAGGGTAGTTTATGGTGGGGCTATTTTCTTCAAAAACTTTGGGTGGAATACAATACTTCATTCTACTTACCAGTAGAGAAAGTAAAAATGCTTTTTTTAATTCAGGGAGTCTCAAAACATATTTCCGGTGAAATCTCGACATCGAATTTTTGGATGGAATACAATACTTCCTTCTACTTATCAGTAGAGAAAGTAAAAATCTGATGTGTTACTCTATCCACCATCGTTTATTATTTTCTTTACTGCTTATAGTAATTAGGGGAGGTTTTGTGCTCCACCCAAAATTCGATGTCGAGATTTCACCGGAAATATATGTTTTGAGGACCCCTGAATAAAAAAAAAAGCATTTTTAGAAAAAGGTCCGTGTGTATGTGTCTGTGTGTCAGTCTGTGGACAGTATTACTCAAAAACGAAAAGTCGGTTAAAAACCAAAGTTGGTATTTAAGTTTAATGTCTTTCAAGGATGCGACACGAAGATTTTGAAGAAAATAGCCCCACCCTAAACTACCCTATGCATGGACAATTTTTCGAAAATTTTGATTTTCTCGAAAATGGTTCTAACGACTTTGATTAAAATGCCATATGTTGAAGATGTTTTATGACAAATGAAATGTATACTTTGAATTTTCTGACTATAGCCTATGTAGTCCTCTGGATGGCTTTTGCATAACTGGTAAACCGCAAGAGAGAGACCAAATCTTACCGTACAAAAATGTTGATGTTACTAAAATACACAATTTATATTCAAATTAATTTTTTTGAAGATAGAACCATTTTGGAGATATTCCTTGCTATTTGTGTCAGTTTTGGAATACTTAAACTTTCGTCAAATGGAAGATAGTTACTCTTTTTTTTTTTGTCTTAGCCGTGCAAAGAGAACGGAATCGCAAAGCTACGGTCGATCTGACTATCGCACAAAGCACAGTATTCCCATATTGCCCTTGCACCTACAAGGAAATAAGCAATAAGATAATTTGTGCAAATGTTTATTTCAGCTAATTGAAATTATTCGTAGCTAATATAGGAATAATATTTAAAAGAATTGTTATTATAAGAGTGGAGAAAGTCATGTGAGTGCAACACATCAGATTTTTATCTTAACTGTGCAAAGAGTACGGAATTTCAAAGCTTGCCATCACACCAGTTATTTCACGTGGGCCCTCCCCGTGCTTTACCACAGGCACATTTGACTGCGGTTGCCGAGACTCGAACTCACGACCTCAGGCTTTGAGTGCATGGCCAGTGCACTACGTGTCGCCTTAACGATCATGGCTATCCGAGTCAGTAGGCTGAAGGTGTCCCACACAGCCTAATCTAAACCGGTTTCGAATTAGAGGAAGAACAGCATAAGTAGCAAAATAATTCGGGACTGAAAAGGTTAAACCCTTAAAAGATTTGACTATCACTCAAAGCCCACTGTAGGCCATGACAAGACATTTGATTTTCTGGATACTGCTATAAGGAATTCTATTTAGATGTTCTGTGTTTGTAATTATACGTATTACTTGGTGACATATATACATATTTCTTGTTCGGTTAAGTTTAGAAGATGCATACTAGTTTATGGAAATATTAGTAAGAAGATTTTTATATCTAGGAATAATTAATTACGATTTATTGAAAAATATACATTGAGATGGTTTTGAACTGGCGATATTTTCGTTGACAATACATTTTCCAACCTTATTTCTCTGAAAGAACAGACGTAATTGTCATTGACAGGCAACAGGGGGCTAATCCTTGACCCCACAATCCGATTTGAAAAAATCTGGACCAAATTAACGAGATTTATTAGGGAAAAGAAACTACATTTTGATCTTGCATTTCTTATTTAAGAGACAAATGCAAAATTTCATACTGGGAAGTGACTGGTGTACTTTTTGGTGCTCGTGGAGTGACTGCTAAATTTACTGTTAATTTTTTCCGACGTTTGGAATTGCAGTTAAGTGTTTTAGAAGATATTGGTTTACAAATCATCTGTGATTCTTTGTACATTTTACACAATCGTTTACACTAAAATAATAAATAATTCTAAAATGGTTAGTTGTCCAATTTCCAAATTTTATAATAATTTTGTACATTATTACATTTTATCTATCAAATATTTTTACATTGTACGATATTTTATCCTTTATCATTTATATTTAAAATTGTCTTTTTCTACATATCTATTAGCAGGGGTGTCTTTATGACAACCCTAAAATAGGACAGCTATCCAAATTTTCTCTCATATTCCCCTTGCACCTACAGGAATACACGCAATACTTTCTGCAAATGTTTATCTCGTCTGACATGAAGAAGATAGAGAAATACGTATTTATGTTTGTAGGAGTAGTTAATATAAGAATATAAAACGTTCTGAGTGTAATACATCAGACTTTTTTGTATAGCTTCCACGAACTATACTTACAAAACATTATGGTTCTATTTACTTCAGTTAATCGAGGTAAACGTTTACAGAAGTAGTTTCATTTACACATTTTGTAGTAGACACAAAGAAGACTGAAGCGATAGCCAAGTGTTTATAAGCAATGTGCTATATTCTGGCGTTGAATTGTCATATTTTTTCCACATCACAAGAAACAAGTGAATGGTGACCACCTCAAGAAACGACTACGTACTGAATTTTTCGAACCAATAACGGTGAACATCTCGGTAATAACTAATGCCACTGGAAGTTGTGATATAAATTATGTGCTTTTAATGTATCTATATCTTTTATGTAGCAGGAGATTTTGACTATTGCTTATGGCAGTTTCAACCGAATGAAGAGGGCTTCATAGGATATTCCCAAATAATTCAATACACGCGTTTAACTTGTCATAGAAATAGGCAGGGCCGTATTTACGTAAAAAAAAAAAAAAAAAAAAAAAATGAAACATCAAGTTCCTTTTGATTCTATAAAGTGATTGAAGAACTGAACAACAGAGTTTCTTCCTAAAAGAAATTCAGTGAACCATTTATGTTTTTGACGACTCTGAAGATGCTTAGTCCACTTGAAATTCAGGAAGCATCATCCAGACTTCAGAAAGTTTACAGTTTGGATCTTGAAGATTCAGCATTTGTACTTGAATGCTTACACTTCAAAAGCTACATAGAAAAGAATGAAAATGCGACGCACTCTCCTACACAGCTGTAAGATAACTGTCTAGAGAGTGTTTACCCAAACTTACACATAGCTCTACAAATATACTTGAGCACTCCTTCTCAACTGAGAAATAATTTTCTGCTCTAAGACGCATAAATAAGAACATCACAAGTGAAGGATCGTCTTAGTTATCTTGGTGTTCTTGCAATTGAATCTGACTTACCAGTGAAAATGGAGTATGACGAACTCATAAACTTGTTTGCAAATGACAGGGCAAGGAGGAAGCCTCTTGTTATCTAAACAGTATATGTTTAGACATCTAATATACGGTGATGCCTCTTTAGTGAAAGTTCTTTCTATTAAGATGTTCCTACCTAAATTTTAATAACCTCACTTATGGTGTTCGCCACTCATACTTAAGTATCCAAACTAGTGAAACCATTCTCTATGTTGTGAAAATTTAAGTAATATATGTATTGCAAGTTGGGGGGGGGGGTAGCAATCTTTTTTCCCAGGGGCGTCAGAGGTCCTAAATTCGGGCCTGGAAATAGGTATCCTAATTATATGCTATTTTAATTAAAATCATTAGAGAAATTTCTGAGATCAAGGATTCCGGCAGTAGATAGTAGGTAGAGAAAGTCATTGAATGTAACATACAGTAGGATTTTTCAAAAGTTATTCACGTTTTCAAGTTTCGTACGAGACCGGCAATGAAAAGTACAATTATTAGACTAAGTTAACAAAATGTGGTTAATTAGAAGTTAGGGAATCAAATAAATAGCTGCAGAATTTCTGAAGTCATCGTCCAAATCCAGAAGAATATATCAAGCAGATGAGAAAACACAAAGGGCGTTCGGAGACTTGTCGCTTTGGACAGTGATTCTGCGTCAGCATAGAAAGCCGAAGATGCGTGGTTATAGCTCTCGGCTGTAGCACTAGGTTTTTCACATCTGATTCTTCTATAGAATCTAAACCTATGCTTGCCCAGTTTGAAAGAAGGCTTATTAGACATGTGTTTTGCAAATAATTTTGAAGCGACTATGACAAACGCTAAGGTTTATCTTATCCTCCTAAGCAGATTATAGCAAGCACTTACCTAATGCAACTTAAGCATTGTGCTGCAAACACAGACTGCGATAGCCACGTCTTCTTTAGAAATGGGGTCTAGATGAGATTCTGTGTACAATCCTTCATTCGGCTATCGGAATTTCGAGATGTTATCAGGGATCGTCATAAGTTTAGGTATCGGTGATTTTACCAGCAGTGATTTGTGATCACAAAGGTTTAGATTCAGATAGCTCTGAAAACTGAATTCGTATCTGCTGCATACAAGTCATGAACAAAGCTGATCAAGTGCAATTGCTCTTAATAATAAGAATAACAATTTATCGAAAGAAATTGTATTGTGGATGTTTGCTGTGTACATAATTAAGTACATCATAGGGCTAGAACAAAGTACGGATGGTACGAAGAAACCGGGAGAAGTTTCCACGCTTGTGCACTTCCTACTTTCGCCATTGTGTGCTGCCACCTAGTGGTGTTGAGGTAAACTTGATGTTGAAGCAGTGCGAGAGAAGCTTTGCACGTTAGATTATAGCTTTAAATGTGCACGACCCGAGGGTATTTTTCATACGTAATTATTCATAGCCACTGCACATGCGCGAAAACCCCTTAAGATGTGCTACTGTCTCTGTTGCTATGAACTCGAGTTTAGAAGTGTAGATGTAATGCAATTAAAGCTTGCCAACGAGAGCTGCACGAAACTTCGGTACTACTCGGAAAAAGACGGGTTACTTCTATCGATTGCCATTTCCACTCCCCGCATTGTACTTGCCGGCCCCACTGTCTACCCCCGTCCATTCATTCACTGCGATATGCACTCCTCGAGACGCTGTTAGATACTGGAGCCTGTAATATGGACACTACCGCCCTGCAACAGACGTAACGCACGTTTACAAAAAAAGTCTTCTGCGCATCCTACAGACTGGCAAGCTTTCGTTACCTCAGGCAGCTGTAGAATGATAGATCTAAAATTACCCAATGTAATTAAAAGTAAAAAGAATGAATAAATCCGCGAGGTGTGTAAGTTAGGACGTTCACGTGTTCTTGTGTTCTTATGCAGTAGCTGCGCCTGGGATTTAGTGCATGATCTTGTGTTACCACAAGCAATATGGTTTATGAGTGGAAAAAACAGTAAATATACTCTGTTCATCTAGATTAGAGAAGACGTAAACAAAGCCACGTGCGTTTTGACCACAGCGCGCCCTCTTGACGCTTTCGCCGTGTAAATAGTCCCCTGAAGAAATACTGTTACTAGTCTGAAATCTCACTTAATGTTTGTTAAAGCATGAACTAAGTGTACTAAGCATAGTTAAAGTGTAACAATACGCAGTTAAGTGAATCTGTAACCAGCCTAATTCATTCTGCGCGCGCATTATGCAGTATGAAAGTAACATGGCGGAACAAGTGAGTGTTGTAAAACATAAGCGCGGAAAACCGTTTTGAAGCGGTTAAAAGACAACAATATTGAACGTATTTAACAAGTTCTGCGAGAAATATCCCGAACTTGCTATCGAAGACGTGATGAAATTAACATCCGAGTTTACCAGTGTGTCAGTTGCAAGTATTTACAGTAAAAACGAAAAATCGTCAGTTGGTGAAGATAGCGGTAAAAAGCGACCACATGCCAGATAAATGGTGGATGTAGTTTGCAACGAATTTGTGAGATCTGCAATCCGTCGAAAAGTTCACCAGTTCTTTGTTAACAACGAACCCCCAACTTAAACAAAGTGCTGTTGGCAGTTAACTCTGATCCCGATCTTCCAGATTTAAAACGAGCTTCCCTCCACAACCTGCTTCTGGAGATTGGTTTCGAGATTGTGAGCATGAAATGAAAAAGTGTTATTGTGGACAGAGAATACGTAAGTAGCAGTTAATTACCACGTGCTATATGTTATTTGGATCAAGTAAATATATCCTTTTAGTAGGGTAAAATGCATATTATACCTACGCGTAGCGGTAGGTAACCGTGTTGCGTCATTGTGGAAGCACGTGGCCGCGGAGTGATACAAACCGGTGCTTTGTTTATATCTCCTCTAATCTCTTGATGAACAGAGTATATATAGAAAGAAACATTCTCGAAGACGAAAATGTAAACAAAATACTTCTTTTTACATTGCTCTAATATTAAGTAATCAAAGCACAGCGCTGTACACTGAGAACTGCAGGTAGGCATTATCAGAATAACAAATGGTCATGAACGCTACAGTTAAGCAACTAGGGTCATTATATCTCGTACTGCATGATAAAAACTCATTTCAAAGAAGGCCACTGTCTTTAAACCATTCAAGAATGACTATGCAGTTATTTGCCTTCATAAGTGTTTCAATTGTTTGGTCAAAAGGACAGAAGAATGTTCGAAGCCGTTTTATCCCGGTTTATAGAAAGCTCTGCCGGTCAATTATCAGTAAAGCCACAGTTCTTAGTCCCCTTAAAGTGTGCATGGGACTGTTTCGTTCAGTGCTGATGGCTTGCCTCTTGGCCTGGGCGATCACACTCACGGCATAACCGACACTCCTACACACGCTAAAAATACTACCTGTTGCTTCTGTCTATATCTTAGAAACATTGTACTTTATCCACCAAAATGTAAGATCGTTTAAAAAAAAATTCTGATTTTCATTTGCACAACACCAGAATAGCAAATAATTTACATTTAAGCTCCCATAGGATTAACAAAAGTCTTAATAGCATTGCCCATAGAGGAATTTGTTTATATAATAAATTACCACAGAAAATAAAATCACTAAATAATAAACAATTCAAAACGAAATTAAATAAACTTTTATTATTTTACATGCCATATACCACACAAGAATTTCTAAATCTGGGCCTCACATAAAGTGGTAGTTTTTTACTGTATGTATTGTTGATGTGGAGGTTTTGGAGAGAAAAATTCTCCCATTATTATACAATTGTGATAGAATATTATAGAACTATAGAATATTGTGATTAATTCCAGCTTAATATTATCAAATATCTTGTGACTTTTTCCTTTGAAGTTATTGTGTTTTTGTATATTAAAATGTCACAAAGTGTAACATGCTTGTTATATTACCATATTTGAAGATTATATGTATTACATCACAGTATATTATTGTTTTTGTACATTAATGATGTCACTGTATATATTACTTTCATTATATTACATTGTTTTTATTGTTTTTGTGTATTGACAAGGCTATAAATTCCTTGTAAATATTATGACCAAATCTAAATGTATGGATATATAAGTTGACGTGTCCTATAACATGTACCATGTTTCTATGGATGAAATAAATACAATACAATACACGATGTGGTACTAAAAATTGTGGCTTTAATTACCCCTAGTAGGTATTTCTTGGCATGGGGACTATGGTTCCAACCCGCCGCACGCATAGTGTTAGTGAACTGTAGATATTTGGTAGCTGGAGAAACAAATGTTAACTAACCAGAAAGAGCCCACTGGTGAAGAAGTAAAATAACGCAGTGTTATAACAAACTACTAACTTAAAGCCAGAGGAAAGCGAGCAAGTGAAATTAAAAGCTCAAGTTCCTCTGGCCTCGAAGAGATTTGGCACCCTATGTGTATCATGGTCTGCAGTAGAAAGTTCTAAATCAGCTACGAATTTGTGTTCAGAGAAGTCGAACTGTAGAATCCTTCGCAAAATATGACGTGCAATTTAATTCATTCAGAATACTACGAATACGTTAGAGATATACTAGGGTTACCAGATTATTTTATGAAAATGTAGGACACAGTGTTAAAAAATGTAGAACATTTGATAGAAATGTAGGGCATTATCGGTCCATTCAAAAATAATGTAAAGTAATAATTTAAATGCTATTTATAACGGGCTCAAACCCAGCCCAAATCGATGGTTTTAAGTGTGCTTTAAAACGTCAGTTCCATGTCAGTAGATTTACTGGCATGTAAAATAACTCCTGCGAGACAAAATTCCGGTACACCGGTGACGCTGATGTGATCCTGGCAATTGACAGCGTTGTTAAACAAAAATAATTTTTAAATTTTTTTTTCCAAAAGACTGTGAACTGGCTGCGCTGTGTTTTGTCTGTACGGGTCCTCTGCGCTCGTCACCGACTGCCGCTGTCATAGAACAGCTCGGATAAAACCATACAGCATTTTCAAAACTACTTTTAAAGGCTTTACTTACCAATATAATTATAGCAGATGCTAAAACTGGCTACCGTCGTTGTCCATACATTTTTGGCACCTCTTTAGACAATTATCCATCACTCAGCGTAGTTCACGTTGAGAAATGCTGGCAATTTGTTGACGGATATTTTGTTTTAATTCCTCCAGGGTATGTGGGGTTGTCTTGTACACTTTATGATTTAAGTTACCCCAGAGATAGAGATCTCAAGAGGTTAGGTTGGGGGACTAAGGGGGCCACAAATCTCTACTAATAATTCTGTCCTGAAACACACTTTCAATTGTTCTCATTGAAAGATTGGCTGTATGAGCTGTTGCAGTCTTGTTGAAAAAAAAAAAAAAAAAAAAAAAAAAAAAAAAAAGAAAAGAAAAATCACGCTCCCTGTCGGTTAATTCTCTAAAAGCAGGCAGCAAAATTGTATGTATGTACGGGCAACAACTGTTGACTCGAAAAAATCACAATAAATACACGCTGTGCAGTAGAAACAAATGCTGAGACATAATACACTTTGTGACTAAATAATAAAGTACACTGGTGATAATGCAGTCGCACGATTCACGTCAACTCAATACTGAGTTTGAGCAGAGCAGAGAAAAACAAGTGATGCTCGTGCTCGTGACCTTGTGTATATCAACTGCTGTTATTGTATTTCCGCGTTCGCAGTGGAAAAACACCGCGTAGCGATTCCCATGTATTTGGATCTCTCTGTATATACGTACCCATAGTCATATTCATCTGTATTTTCTTAACATCCTGAAACATACAGTGTTTGTGATCATCAACAGTCAGTCATACTTCTCTGAAGTATGGCAATTAATATGACTTCGGTTTGTTAAATATATTTTTACCCTCTAGACCTATGCCACCAAAATTTGCGTTTGTATTGTCAGCTCCAAATACTACACTTTTTTTCTCTTCCCAACCCTAGTAAAGTATATCGAACATAAGATGATATTGTTTCAATGAATTTGTATGATATATAGTGATGAACAACGTGAAATGCAAATTTTGTCTCTGCAGCGATAAAATGGTATGCTTACTGTGTGGGCTAGGTAAAAAAAGTTTAATATGTGAAATACCAGCAGAATTTTGTGAATTTGTTTTCTTATAAGACAGTAATATCAGAAATACCAGCATAATTTTGTGAAGTTTTGTTATTTAAAAGACAGACTGCTTGCTACTTCCACATTCTTCGATAAGCAAAATGCTAACTGAAGAGTGAGAGTAAAACATTTCTTCACCTCTAAAGAACACCAAACCTTTGCTTCGAAGTCACGTCTCGTCTCGTCCCATCACGTCTCGTCTCGTCTCGTCACGTCACATCACGCCTCGTCCCGTCACGTTACGTCTCGTCTCGTCACGCCTCGTCTCGTCACGCCTCGTCCCGTCACGTCTCGTCTCGTCCCCTCACGTCTCGTCTCGTCACGTCACATCACGTCTCGTCACGTTACGTCTCGTCACGCCTCGTCTCGTCACGCCTCGTCCCGTCACGTCTCGTCACGTCACGTCACGTCTCGTCACGTCTCGTCACGTCACATCACGTCTCGTCACGCCTCGTCCCGTCACGTCTCGTCACGTCTCGTCTCGTCACGTCACGTCTCGTCACGTTACGTCTCGTCTCGTCACGCCTCGTCTCGTCACGCCTCGTCTCGTCACGCCTCGTCCCGTCACGTCTCGTCTCGTCACGTCACGTCACGTCTCGTCACGTCACGTTACGTCAGGCCTCGTCACGTCCCGTCCAGTAACGTCTCGTCACGTCACGTTACGTCAGGCCTCGTCACGTCCCGTCCAGTAACGTCTCGTCACGTCTCGTCTCGTCACGTCTCGTCTCGTCACGTTACGTCAGGCCTCGTCGCGTCCCGTCCAGTAACGTCTCGTCACGTCTCGTCACGTCACGTTACGTCAGGCCTCGTCACGTCCCGTCCAGTAACGTCTCGTCACGTCACGTCTCGTCACGTCTCGTCTCGTCACGTCTCGTCACGTCACGTTACGTCAGGCCTCGTCACGTCCCGTCCAGTAACGTCTCGTCACGTCACGTCTCGTCACGTCACGTCTCGTCACGTCTCGTCCAGTCCCGTCCAGTAACGTCTCGTCACGTCACGTCTCGTCACGTCTCGTCACGTCACGTCTCGTCACGTCACGTCTCGTCCAGTCCCGTCCAGTAACGTCACGTCTCGTCACGTCACGTCTCGTCCAGTCCCGTCCAGTAACGTCTCGTCACGTCACGTCTCGTCACGTCTCGTCACGTCTCGTCACGTCTCGTCCAGTCCCGTCCGGTAACGTCTCGTCACGTCACGTCACGTCTCGTCACGTCACGTCACGTCTCGTCACGTCACGTCACGTCTCGTCCAGTCCCGTCCAGTAACGTCTCGTCACGTCACGTCTCGTCACGTCTCGTCCAGTCCCGTCCAGTAACGTCTCGTCACGTCACGTCTCGTCTCGTCACGTCACGTCTCGTCACGTCTCGTCCAGTCCCGTCCGGTAACGTCTCGTCACGTCACGTCTGGTCTCGTCGCGTCACGTCGCGTGGCCTCGCGTCTTGTCTCTTCTCCTCTCATCTCGTTGCGTCACGTCACGTCTCGTCTAGTCACGTCCCGTCGCGTCACGTCGCGTGTCGTCGCGTCTAGTCACGTCCCGTCCCGTCCCGTCACGTCTCGTCGCATCGCGTCTTTTCTCATCACGTCACGTCACGTCTCATCATGTCACGTCACGTCTCGTGTCATCACGTCACGTCTCGTCGCGTCACGTCACGTCGCGTCTGGTCACGTCACGTCACGTCACGTCACGTCTCGTCACGTCGCGTCACGTTTCGTCACGTCACGTCTCGTCAGTTCCCGTCACGTCACGTCTCGTCTCGTCTCGTCACGTCACGTCTTGTCTCGTCGCGTCGAGTCTCGTCGCGTCGAGTCTAGTCCCGTCGCGTCTTTTCTCATCTCGTCTCGTCACGTCACATCTCGTCTGGTCTCGTCTCATCACGTCACGTAACGTCTGTGACGTCACGTCACGTCTTGTCTCGTCTCGTTACGCTACGTTATGCGTTGTTCCAGCATTTTATTTACTACTTTCTCCACTTCAGCTTGTAATGACAGCGGTAAGCTTCGAGCTTTGTTTGCGAAACGGGTTATATTATGAATGGTGAAGGACTGCGCGTAGAGGTTACAAAGACATGGTCACGTACTCATTTCGTTTTAAAGTGTCATAGAGTAATATCTTTTCGCAAATGGACAAAGAGGATTTCCGCACCTTTTGTCCAAGGGAGAAATCCTTTGTTACCTGAATGCATCCTCTATCTCTGTCGGAAGGGTGTTCCTCAATTATTTCATTCAGAAAAACGTACACCGTTGTAAATTTCTTCATAGTTGTGTAACTCGTCAGCTGTTTGGAATTATTCAGAAACCTCTGATCCTTACAGTTTTCATAGAAATTCCTCATATATCGCTTATTACGCTTACTTGATTTATGCCCGCAGTTATTCTTTCCACAAAAAATGTTCCAACTCGATTTCCTCTTTCTTTGATTGGCTTCATAATTAGTGATCCAGAAAGAAATATCCCCGACCCCTTTTTCTATTGAAATTTTCATGCTCCTTTTGCCGAAATTCAAAACTGCTTGGTGTTTATTTAGGATGTCAGTAGCTGTGAGGAAATCAATGTTTAGACGAGGTACAATTAAGCATACAACCTCAATGTAGCGTTCTGTATCCCTACCGTGAACAATGCTTGTTCTTTTATCCTCTGCTATTGCCTTCCGACTGCTAAAGTGCAGTAAACAATGGTAACAAGTAAATTTTGCATTCTTATACCTGCGGCTAAAATTTCCTTGTAAAAATTTTCGGGGCACACTGATATATTTGCGCCGCTGTCTAACAAGGCATTCGTAGCTTTTCCACATATCGTTAGGGGATTCGCACAAGTATTCTCCCCTTGGAGCACCGATCCTTCAATACCGAAATTTGCAATTATCCCTAGGATTAAATTTTCGTTATTTTTATCATAGCAGTGATCGGCTCTTTTCGAACAGGCACTATCCCTAAGCTGTCAGAGGATTCCTGTCAAGCCATAAAAAAATACTGAGTTAGTTTTCAGCCGCTGACGTCATAGTAGCAGTAACATTATTTCATACATTTTCGTCGCTAGGAGGGTGAATAACTGCTGGTCTTGGATGGCTGTAGAAGTCCCGGGTTTAACCTGTCATGTCGGCGGCTCTTTGGAATCGTGGCCCGGTTCCCTGTTATAAATCCTCGATCACTGTTGTATGGAGGTCCACGGTTCGGGCTCCTCTGAAAATTCGCATATTGTATTTGTGGTTGGCGGTCACCTTGGAAATGAGAGTGAAAATTCTGCCTTCCTCGCTGAGGTGGTGGACTCCCCCTTGCCGGTGATACCTGTCGGACTCGGTAAAGCCTGGTACGTGCACCTGGTACAGGTTCCTGGCACGGTCACCAGGTGATGAAGACGCCAGACGGAGTTCGAGTCGAACGGAGATGAGGTGATTGTTCCCCCGCTCGAGTGTCTTTACCGCAGTACCTAGCCGTCATACGGCTTAACCTGCGCGATGGTTTTGATGGTGTCACTACAGGGATGTTTATCACTGGGAAAAATTTGTTGGAACAGGGGTTTTTATAGTAACGGGAGGGATTGTAGGCAGGGATTGGTCCGCAAGTGGGCTGTGCGCGAATTCTACGCGCTAATCCCTACCAGGGTTCTGGCCGTCATTCACTCGCTGAGAGGTGAACTGAAACTGGTGATTCTCTCTGTTTTGAGTACAGATTGCATTTTCGCCTTTCCCATCTTAAGATTAGATCGCAGGACTTAAGATGTCCTTCGGCAATCTTTTGGATCGTAGTCGGCGCGGCTGTCTCTGGTCGTATTGGTCCAGAGTATTCACCAGAGGGTTAGGGTGGTTCTGGAGTTTATTTTACATTGTTCGAGCGCGAGTTTTGATCACGTCGACAATGTACGGGATACCGGAGTGTTCGTGTAGGATATGGGCAGGAAATCTTCGGCCAGTATCATAGGTCATCCTTAATGCCCGGTTCTGCAACGTCTGGAGTCTGATGAAGGTGGATCTGGCCACCACTCCCCAGATCTCGCATCCGTACAGGACCAGAGGCGGGATGATCGCTCGATACAGCTGAAGCTCCTGCCCGCTGCCCTAAATAAAAGTCACCCTACACCTGTCCCTATGTTCCCTGCGGTCCATATGATGGGTTGGGGATCCTGCGTTAATTTGCTCAGGTAGGAAAGTGTAGCTCTCAAGGGAAGCTAGTACCATAATTCCATAAATTGTGGGTAAGTGTTTGTTTACTCCCGCTACTCGGATGAAGTTACGAGTCTGCGGAGGGAAGTGACCCGTAATGATTTGGATTAGATCCCGTGGTGAGGTCTCAAGCTCTACAAGTCGGCTTTGGTTGATTATTTTAAGAAAATAATCCTGCATAGATAAACCCTCTGAAGGGTTATATTTTCAGCTCATGAATAAAGGATAGGAACAGTCATCTTTGGTACCTTGAAAAACTGGTGCACTTAATTCATTTAACGATTGATGAGTTCCGTCAGAGAAGGGGTGATTAATGCTACAATCAATGTTACACGCTGGGTTAACATTACCTCAAGTACTATTGCTACTTCTGCTATTTTGGGTGCTGTTGCATGCACTTAACCTAACATTTTGGTTAAAAATACACCCTCTACTC
The DNA here is from genome assembly GCA_030765045.1 of Tenodera sinensis. Taxonomy (NCBI): domain Eukaryota; kingdom Metazoa; phylum Arthropoda; class Insecta; order Mantodea; family Mantidae; genus Tenodera; species Tenodera sinensis. Next base: position 32,797,349 of record CM060969.1, on the reverse strand, counting down.
GTGCTAGCACTATCAATGGTGTGGGGAGGTTGTGAGGCTTGTTGGACAGAAACATTTTCGTTGTGGCTGATATCGCTCACATTGCTACTTGTGTTATTGACAGCCTCTTTTAGTAAATTTATTTATTTTTCGAAAACTTCATTTTTTTTGCAATTCCCTCCAGGTGATTATTAGTGCTGGCATTATAAATACTTATAGATAGCGCAAGGGTTTTCATGCTGTCAATTTCTTTATTAATCGAGGATATTTCTCCCCCATAGCACTGCTTAGCTGGGTTAGCACTCTTAACAGACTTTTTTTGTTGTCTTGGACTACCCCTAATAACCTTTGTTCCGTTTCCTTGTTGGCCCTCTCACACTTCTGTTTCGTCTGTTCCACCTCAGCAGCTACATTGTCTAAACCTTGTTGTAATACGAGGGTGGGTCAATAAGTAATGCCTCCTATTTGTTTTCTCTTTTAATTTGCCAAGAAAATTGAATCCAATATACATAGCTTGAAAACTACAACATTGACGATTAATTTCCACTTTTCAATATAATCTCCGTCCTTTTCCACAGTTTTGGTCCACCTTTTAACTAGGGCATGTATTCCAGTGTGGTAAAACACAGGGCCTTGCTTCCTAAGCCATTGACGCACGGACGTTTTCACAGCCTCCTCATCTTCAAAATGAATCCCACGATAAGCTTCCTTTAGTGGCCCGAACAGATGGAAGTCTGATGGTGCCAGGTCAGGGCTGTATGGGGGGTGAGGTAAGACTTGCCATCCCAATTTCTCAATTTCTGCAGTGGTGTAACGGCTGGTGTGTGGTTTTGCATTGTCATGCAAAAGAACAACATCCGCCATAGTTTTTGTTGGGCGAACTTGGCGAAGATGTGCTTTCAGCTTTTTGAGAGTTCTGACGTATTGGACAAAATTTATTGTGCATCCCTGCTCCAAAAAATCAATCATAAGCACACCCTCTGCATCCCAAAACACTGTCGCCATAACTTTCCCTGCCGACTGCTGAGTTTTGAATTTTTTTTTCCTCGGTGATGTGTGATGCCATTCCATTGACTGCCGCTTTGATTCAGGCTCAAAAAAATGAACCCACATTTCATCTCCAGTAACAATTTCTTCCAGAAACTCCTCTCCCTCCAAATTGAAGCGCTGCAAGTGTTCGGAGGCTATTGTTTTCCTTGTTTCTTTGTTTTGGGCGGTTAACATTCTTGGTACCCAACGTGAACAAACTTTTGAGTAACCCAGTTGTTGAATAATCGTCATCACGCTGCCTTTACTGAGGGAGGTAATGCAACACAATTCACCAGTTGTTATCTGGCAATCACCACGAATGATCTCATCGACTCGCTGTATGTTGCATGGAGTCACTGCAGGCACCGGCCTGCCGCTTCGCATTTCATCTGCCAATGGTGCTTGCCCGTCATTACAGCGATGAACCCATCGTCTAACAGTGCTGACATCCACCGTTGCATCACCATACACATTTTTTTAGCCTTTTGTGAATGCAAATTGCAATTATTCCCTGTTGCTATTTACCAATAGTTCCCTTATTTCCTGGGTTTGCGTGGACATTTTTCTTTCAAGTTCCCCCGTTACTCTGGATGATCTCAATTCAAGGGACTCAATAACTTTAGTTTCTAAACATTTACTTTGTTTCTCGAGTTTCTATCCAATTTTCTCCCAGTTTGCTTTCTAAATTATAAAAATACTGGTTGTTCATTGTATGTCAAGAGATAGAAAACTGAAAATTCATCCACATTATAAAAGTTAATTATTTTGAATTGATTGCTTCACTCATTGATAAATTAAATCAGTATTTCAACATTGCTTTACTGTCTAAAATTTAAGTAAAATAATTATGTGAAATGAGTAAGTTTAATAAACATAGCCCAAAACACATTTTTTATTTCATGATTACCTACTTGAAAATAAATTTTAGGTAAATTCTGCATAAAACAAAACATTTTCCCTATAATTAATTCTATGTAATCAATAAGTAATCTTTTTACACGCTTTATATTAGCTTCACATGTATGTATGTAATGGAATCTTTCAATGTAATTTTCACCCACTTAGTCATCTGATTAACTTGAAAATTTGCACACATGTCAAAGGCCAATGACAATACAATATCATAACTTTATCCCAAGATCCTGACCAAGATTATCAGAATAAAAAAAAAACAATTTGATAAATTTATCAATGTAACAGAATCTTCCGATGTAATTTTCACCAACTTACAGTCTGATTAACATGAAAATGTTCATTTTGTCCTAATGTCCTCACCAACATTATCAGCGTAAAAAAGTGAATTGCCTAAATTTAACAATGTAACCCAATTTTCACCAACTTGCCTCATCTGATTGACTTGAAAATTTGCACACATGTCAATGACTGATGACACTACCATAATATCTTGAGTTTGTTTTTATCTTCAGGATAAAAAAATGACTAAACTAAATTTATCAATGCAAAGAAATCTTTTGACGTAATTTTCAGCAACTCAAGAGTCATCTGATTGGCTTGAAAATTTATACATGTGTCAAGGACCAATGGCAATACAACAATAATATCATGACTTTGTCTTAATGACCTGATCAGGAACATCGGGATAAAAGAAATTACTTAGATACATTTATATACTCACACTACAAATTAGCATCATAACCCCAGAAGTTAATTTCGCTATTACTCACATTTTAACTGATAAGAAACTGTAATACAACTGTAAAATATATGCTTTGCCTTTATCCTGCTTTCAGCACAATGCCGCAGATGGAGTTCACTGCATGGGAACAGGCCAAAATACTCGTAATAATGTGCATAAAATTAATATCCCATCTTCTGTGACATTAATATACTGATTCACTTAACTATTTACAGGTCAACCTTAAAAGAATCGATGAAACCATTCAATAAAAATTTTCGAAATTTTAGTCTTAGAATATTTTCCACTTCAGTTACAGGACTTTATTTTCTAGCAAATAAACCCATTCCTGTATATGCTGTTATTGTCTAAAGTTACGGATTACAGATTGTAAATTGCCGTAATAAAATACATGTGAACATGAGGGCACCTACATATTGTTTCGTGGCCTCAGGGGTCTCCGTCTAGGGGATATGTGAATAGCGACCACAAGGTACCCAAGCTGAGCAGAACATTACTTCCACTTACTGGTGTTTTGCTCCTCACTGTAATTTTTCTATCTGACCTTACCTTAAAATAAGAACTGAAGCTTTCCTGGCGACGAACATATTCAAGCTGTTCTCGGGCTTCGAGCCAGGTGAAGTGATGAAGAGCCATCGACGTTTCGGGAGCGTACATCTCTCCCATCATCAGGATGATGAATGGCTACCATTTTTTTTTTTTTTTTTTTTTTTTTTTGTGGTGGGGAAAAAGGCTACTTACGCCCTAACCGCATGCATGCATGCGAGTGTAAGACTCCTACCCTGGCTTCGAACCCGGGCAGCCTACTCACTAAAAAACCCCACCGGAAGTCTTGAGGTCAAGGCCTCTATGCTGCAGTACCGCATAAAGCACCTGCGCATTCTGTGGTGAGAGATGGAAGCTGCCTGCCAGTGGCAGTAACAGCGAGTATTACTGATGTGCCGGAGGGCAAACATGACATAAGCCCTGAGTGCCCCCTGGTAGTAACTAATGGTGATGTGTAGGATAGTTGATGGTGTTCTTTTTGTGTTTCAGCCATTTGGCATCGTTAGGTGTAGATGGATGTGAGGGATGAGTGAATGAGCATGTTTTGTTTTAAAAATCCACCCGAAGGTTTCGTTTCTTGTCCTTAGCGTATTTTTTTTTTTTTTTTAATTTCTTTTATTTTTTTTTTTTTTTTTTAATTTATATTGCGTCCTATATCTATGCTAGTAGTATTTTAAGAAATGCTTATATAACTAGGTGCAGTTATGGTGATATTTATAAGATTTACAACTTGTAGAGATAACTTCTACTGTGTCATTTAATCTTAGTTACTAGGGTGTGATTAAGCCGGAGGCTTCGTCATTAATCGTGTACCTGATCTTGCCTGGTCGTATAAGTGCACACATGGCGGGCTGTCTGCCTGAAGTGCAGGAGCGAGCCTGTGCCACTACCGGGGAGGCCCTCGTCTCCCGGGGTCCGCCTTGGCTAGGTAGCACAAGGACTTCTGAGGGCTTGAGTGTAAGTGTATGTTTTTATAGTGTTGTGTGTTTGTTGTGTGCTTCCCTTCATCCCCTACCCAGTAATTTCATGGTACTAAATTATTCAGGTATTCCTGTATGTTGAGTTCGGGTTCGCCTATACTTATAGTGCGATCGAACAATGATAGAGGGCGGAGGTGTTTGTCGCGAGTCATATCATACTCCCCGAGCATTCGTATTTGCTCATTGTGGTTCTTATTCTTTTTGGCGTATAGGTTGCATGCCAGGTGTTTAATAAACTGCTCGATTGTGAGCATTTTCAGCTCTTCATGTAACTGGTACGTCGGAGCCTCTGGCGGTAGTTTAGCAATAATTCGCAGTATTCTATTTTGCATCGTTTGGAGGCGTTTTATGTGCATTTTTGCCGCATATCCCCATACCGGGGCGGCGTAAGTTAAGATGGGTCGGATCAGCGTCTTATAGAGCGTAAGTCCCATGCGTAGCTTAAGGCTGCTGTTAAGATTTATGAGCGGGTACAGTCTGTTGAGTTGGCCATTGGCCTTTGCTCTGGCTGAGTTAATATGCTCTCTCCATGTGAGATATTCGTCCATCTTAACCCCTAGGTACGTGACGGATGTCTCCCACCCGATAGGTTCCTGATTTAGGGTGAGGGGTGGGAGGGCTCGCCTCCTTTGCCTGTGTAATTTTCGCCTGGTAAAAATGATTGCTTGGCTTTTTCTTGCATTTAGTTTTAACCGCCATTTCGTGAACCAGGGCTCCAATGTGTTTAGAGCATTCTGGAGCCGCAGGTGTATGATGCGTGGCTGAGTAGATTGCGTGGCCAGTGCCGTGTCGTCCGCGTATATGTATTTATCTACTCGTACTAGTGGTGGTAGATCATTGATATATATGTTAAATAGTGTAGGTCCGAGTAAACTTCCTTGTGGGACTCCCGCGTTTATGGGGTGCAATGAGGATTCGGTATTCTCAATTGAGATTCTGAAACTCCTTCCACTGAGGTAATCTTTTATTAGGGCGACCATTGAATCTTGTACCCCTATGTGAATGAGTTTGTGGAGTAATCCTGCATGCCACACTTTATCGAAAGCGCGTTCTATGTCCAATAGGACCACGCCTGTCGATCGTTTAGTGTTAAATCCCCTGGTGATACTTTCGGTAAGCCTAAGTATCTGTAGGGTTGTAGAGTGATTGGCCCTGAAGCCGTACTGGTCGTCAGTTATCACGTTGTTTTTGATTAGGAATGAGTTGAGGCGTTTAAGTATTATTTTCTCTAGCAGTTTACTTAGTGTGCTTAAGAGGCTAATTGGCCTGTGATTAGTAGGAATGGACCTATCTTTATGTTGCTTAGGAAACATAAGGATTCGTGCTTCCTTCCAGCGCTTTGGGAATTTTCCGTGTTCCAGCGCGTAGTTGAATATATCCGCCAGCACTTTTAAGGCTTTGGGCGGTAGATGTTTCAGGACTATATTGGGAATGTTGTCTGGTCCTGGAGCCTTGCGAGTAGGCAAGTGTGCTATTAGCCATTTAATTTCGCTTGCACTGGTCTTTCGAATTTTGTTGTGCGTTGGAATATTCCCTATTTCAGCAATTTGGTCTTCCGTTGCTGTTGCGAACTGTCTGTCGCATGGTTCAGCATTCGGTTGGAATACCTGCTCTAGTGTGGTCGCGAAAGCTTCTGCTTTTTCTGCCGGTGTTTCGGCTATTTGCCCGTCAATATGTAGGGGCGGAATGTTTGTGCGAGTACGTGTCAGGCACTTCGCTATTCGCCACACTGTTCTGTTATGAGGATCAACGTCCTCCAGTGTGGCGTTCCATTGCTCCCTTATGTGTTCGGCCATTAGTATATCGGCCGCGACTTTGAGGTTGTCATATTCGTCGCGATGTATTTGGTTTCGCGTTCGCTGCCATTTGCGCCTGGCCCTGTTTCGGTCCTGCATTGCCTGTCTTACAGCCCGAGGGAACTGTGTGGTTGCCCTATTCGTTGGCCTAGTTAAGGGAACATGTTTTTCGGTCGCATGGTGAATAGTTCTGGTAATTATTTCTACGGCTTGCTCTTGAGTATCTTGTGAGCTAATGACAGGGTTGTTTTGTTCGAGGTGCGTTTCAACTAACGCTTCGAACTCGGGCCAGTTGGCGTGTTTGTAGTTGCGCCTAGGCTGCTCTGGTTTGAACATTACGGGCGCCGCGACCTCCATTATTACCGGTAAATGGTCTGATGTGAGGTCGTTTAGTACCGTAGTTTCGGTGTCATATGGTATTCCCTTTAGTAGGGCGATATCGAGGATGTCGGGCATTTGATTGGCCGCTCGTGGGATAAAGGTTGGCTCTTCTGGACCCGTTAGTAGGATGTTTTCCCGGTTGATAAAATTTAGTAGTTGGGTACCCTGCGGATTCGCTGTTCGACAGTTCCAAAGGTAATGCTTGGCATTGAAGTCGCCAGCCGCAATTACCTTGGTGTCCATTCGCATTATTTTGTCGACATCTTCAATATCAATATTCAGTGGAGGGTTGTATACGGCTACTACCGTTACCGCGGCGCGGTGCAATTGCACATTTACCGCTGTGGCCTCCAACCGGTTTAATTCTGGCACTTGTTTCTGGTGGTGCTTGATAGTGTTCAGTATTATTACTGCCGTGCCTCCGCCTCTTCTATTTCGGTCATTGCGGTATATACTGTAACCCGGAATGGAGAAGCGGTCCAATGGTCCTAAATGTGTTTCGTTTAGAAGCGCAATTTGGATCGAGTTTCTTATCAGGAAGTCCGTTAATTCCTGACGTTTTCGTCTGATATTGTTGCAGTTCCAGTATAATACGTTTAGTGTAGATGTACTATCCATTACTGGTTGTGGGATGAAAGTACAAGGAGATATCTGGCAAGATAGTTAAAGAGGTAAAGTGGGTCTGCGTCTTGGTGTGTGATTAACTCCAGCAGCCATTTTGTGTGTTTAAGGAAGTTTTCGTAGCTTACTTCCCTGGAGACTCCTAGTGAAGCCAGAAGCTCCCTCAAGGCCATTCCATTTACAAAAGCCTCGCGAGTGGTGAGCGCTACTGGAGAGAAAAATGAATTCTCCAGCGGTGTTGGGGGTGCTTGTGTGTGTGTTTGCGTGTGTGTTGGTTGTTTTGTGTTGTTGCGGTTCCTAGTGATTGGGGTGCGCTCTGGTGTGGCCAGGGTCTGCCCGGCGGTGACTCGGTCATCCCTGGCAGTAGAAGGGCGGGTTTCGGGGGCTGGCCTGTTGCGGCCGCGACGGTCCTGGATGAACCACCCTTCGTTATTAGTGGGAACAGCCTGAGTAGTGTTTTGCTGTCTCTGAGGTTGGGGACGGGGGGCCCTATTTGGCTGTTCCCTTGGCCTTGAATTAAGTGCCAGCTGGTAGACTGGGCAACCGCGCCATGTTGCCCCGTGGCCTGTGTGGTTGCACAGTGCGCACAGTCGTTCCTGAGGAGGAACTCTACATTGATAAGAGGGGTGAGGGCCTTTGCATTTGGCGCATACGTTAACTGGGGCCTGACACTCTAAGTGGGTATGGAATAGTTGCTGGCACTTTCTGCATTGTTTTGGTGCTGGAGTCGTCCTATAGTCCTCGACTTTAACCCTAAAATGCGCAAGGTACTTGAGGTCTTTAATCTTTCTGTTAGCTGGGGTGTCTGCTAGTTCTACTAAGTACATGGGGAGGAGGGCACGTGTCCTGTCACGCTTGTGCATTTGGACAGCCCTGATGACCTCAAGGTTGTGGGTGGCCAGTTCTAATTTTATGTGTTCTCCGGAGACTTCGGCATATACTCCTTTTATTACAAATCTAAGGGTCTTTTCTGTGGGCTCGGACATTAGGTGGAAATGTATATGCCTGGCTTTGAGGTGTTCTACAAAAGCATTGTAGTCCCTCCTCGAGAACAGCTTGACTTCATAGTCTCCGGAGCGCGGCGCGAATCTAACTGTGTATTTGTATAAATATTTGTGTGTGGTGTCGAAACTATGTGTAATCGTGTGTATTGGTGTTGTCTGGCGCTTGTGCACGAAGATTGGTGCCAAATCGGACCTGAACTCCGTGTATGTGTTGGTGTGGGTGGAATTTGCGCTAGCCTGTGCCTGTGCCTGTGCCGCTTGGGCGTAGGTCTCAGGGATCGGAGAGTGTACATTAGGGGTGGGGGATGGTCTCATGTCTGAAAGGTCGATGAGGTCTTGAGGTGGTGTGTGTGGAGATGGTTGTGTATGTGTGCGTGTGTGTGTTGTCTGTGCTTGTGTACATGTGTGTGTAGGTAGTGTTGGTGTGTGCATGGGTGTAGTTTGTGTTTGTGCGTGTGAAGGTGTAGTTTGTGTTTGTGCGCGTGTAGGCTTTGTTTGTGTGCGTGAGCGTGTAGACTGTGTTTGTGTGTGAGTAGGCTGTGTTTGTGTGTGAGAGGGTGTAGGCTGTGTTTGTGTGTGTATGGGTGTGGTCTGTGTTGGCGTGAGTGTAGGCTGTGTTTGTGTGTGTGTAGGGTGTGTCTGAGTGAGTGTAGGTTGTTTGTGTGAGTGTGTTTGCGCGTGTGTGGTTGACGCCTGTGTATGAGTGGGTGTGGGTATGCGTGTCCGTGTAAGTGTTCGATTGGGTGTGTTGGCGTCGGTGAGAGGGGGTTGATTGTGAGTTGTTGCCTGAGTTGGTGTAGGTATGAGTGGAAGTGTGGGGTTGAGTGTTGGTGTTGTGTCTTGTGTGGGCATGTTCATGATGTCCAACTCAGGAGTTCTGCTACGCTGTGATCGCGTGCATGGTCGTGTGTTTGTGGATGATGATGATGATGATGATGATGATGTGGGCGTGGGTGTTGATGGTTTGTCTTTAGTCATTTTCAGTGCCTTAGCCGTTACCGGCTTTTTGGTAGTTGATAGGGATGAGGGGGAGAGTCTAACAGTCTTCTTCACCATTGCCAGATATCTTCCGTCCTAGTGTTTTTAGTGTTCAGTTGATGGGGCTGAGTTTAAAGAACCTAACGTGTAGTGAGTATGGGAACCTAACGTGGGTCTACCTGGAGGAACTTTAGTAAGGGGAAGTGGTTTTAAGAGGAAAAGAGAAGAGTGTGGAAAGTCTAGTGGGGGGCCTAACCGGGGAGCTTAAAAACTACTAGAAAAAGAGGAAAATATAGATAGTCGGAGAGAAAGAGGCAGCTAGCGAGTGCTAAAAAGCGTGGCTAGCAGAGGACCTGAACCGGTTAAGGCGCCTAGATACCAGTCAGAGACTGTTGGCTGTGGTCGTGCTATCCCTCGTCTATCCTGCTTATTTATAGCTACCTGTCTTGTAGCGTCGTTGCAGCTTCCGGCAAGCGGCAGTTGAAGCGGTGATCCCCGGGCGGCTTTGAGCGCGAGTGGCGGCCTGCGCACTGCGTTCTCTGAAGTTCGCTCGGCTTCCCTGCTTCTCGCTTTACCAAAGCTTGAAGGGCTCTTCAAAGCAGCTGCAGACGATCTCGAAGTTCTCTCTGGCTACCAAGGTTGAGGGGACCAGTTCATATGTTAGTACGTACCCAGTAGAAAACACCAAGCCTAGTCTGGAGAGGGTTCACGGCTACGCTGGAATCTGTGTTTTCTCAGGCGGTCGATCTCTAACTTTAAAGCTGGTTTCCAGGCAGGACTGAACTGCAAACCTGCGTCCCGGTTCAGTGTGTTCCTCTCGGAGGAGATGGACAGAGCCTCCTTAACCTTGCGTTCCCAGACACCGCTGCATTTTGCCACAATGGTCGTACCTTTGAAGTTAGCTCTGTGGTCTTTTTCAAAGCAATGTTCCGCCAACCCTGACTTTTCAGACTGCATTAAGCGTATGGACCGTTCATGTTCCTGGATCCTGGTGGCAATGGTCCTGCCGGTTTGCCCTATGTATGGCGTCCCACATTCACAGGGGATGCGGTATACCCCTGGTACCTTAAGGTCCAGTTTGTCCTTAACCGATCTCACAAGATGTTTGATTTTCAGAGGCGGACTGTGAATGGTTCTGATGTTATGTTTGGCGAGAATTCTACTGATCCTGCCAGATAGATTGCCAGTGTATGGGATGCAGGCAGTGGCGGTCGGCTTATCTGGTGTTTGTTGTGGTTGTGGTTTTCCTTTCTTGGCCTTGGAGATAGAGGACTCAATGTCATCTACGGAGTAGCCGTTCTGGCGGAATGTGTACCTCAGGTGTTGTAGTTCTTGCTTGAGGTGGCTGGGATCGGAGATAGACACAGCTCTGTGGGCCAAAGTGTTTAGAACTCCAACTCGTTGGGACTTGTGATGGAAACTGTTGGCATTTAGATAGAGGTCGGTGTGTGTAGGTTTGCGATACACTGCATGCCCCAGAGTGCCGTTGTTATTTCTGGAGACCAGAATGTCCAAAAACGGGAGAGTTCCATCTTTCTCCACTTCCATGGTGAACTGGATTTGGGGTCGGAGACTGTTGAGGTGTGTGAGGAAGCTAGGCAACAGTCTCCGACCCCAAATCCAGTTCACCATGGAAGTGGAGAAAGATGGAACTCTCCCGTTTTTGGACATTCTGGTCTCCAGAAATAACAACGGCACTCTGGGGCATGCAGTGTATCGCAAACCTACACACACTGACCTCTATCTAAATGCCAACAGTTTCCATCACAAGTCCCAACGAGTTGGAGTTCTAAACACTTTGGCCCACAGAGCTGTGTCTATCTCCGATCCCAGCCACCTCAAGCAAGAACTACAACACCTGAGGTACACATTCCGCCAGAACGGCTACTCCGTAGATGACATTGAGTCCTCTATCTCCAAGGCCAAGAAAGGAAAACCACAACCACAACAAACACCAGATAAGCCGACCGCCACTGCCTGCATCCCATACACTGGCAATCTATCTGGCAGGATCAGTAGAATTCTCGCCAAACATAACATCAGAACCATTCACAGTCCGCCTCTGAAAATCAAACATCTTGTGAGATCGGTTAAGGACAAACTGGACCTTAAGGTACCAGGGGTATACCGCATCCCCTGTGAATGTGGGACGCCATACATAGGGCAAACCGGCAGGACCATTGCCACCAGGATCCAGGAACATGAACGGTCCATACGCTTAATGCAGCCTGAAAAGTCAGGGTTGGCGGAACATTGCTTTGAAAAAGACCACAGAGCTAACTTCAAAGGTACGACCATTGTGGCAAAATGCAGCGGTGTCTGGGAACGCAAGGTTAAGGAGGCTCTGTCCATCTCCTCCGAGAGGAACACACTGAACCGGGACGCAGGTTTGCAGTTCAGTCCTGCCTGGAAACCAGCTTTAAAGTTAGAGATCGACCGCCTGAGAAAACACAGATTCCAGCGTAGCCGTGAACCCTCTCCAGACTAGGCTTGGTGTTTTCTACTGGGTACGTACTAACATATGTACTGGTCCCCTCAACCTTGGTAGCCATTCATCATCCTGATGATGGGAGAGATGTACGCTCCCGAAACGTCGATGGCTCTTCATCACTTCACCTGGCTCGAAGCCCGAGAACAGCTTGAATATGACCTTACCTTGGTCATCTCTTGTTCTCTTCCGACCCCAATGCCATTAGGGTTCCCGAGGGCTAGGAGTCTTTATTTTTCCAACCTCTCCATTTCTCTAATTTCTCTATAAAATCTTAACCCCAACATGCTGACCTGTCATGGCATGTAATACGTCCTCTGATTGGTAATCAGAGGATATGATCGGTGAATTTATTTTGATAACTCTCCCGGTCAGGTCGGTGAGACCCGTAAACCAACGACAGGTGTGGTCCTCCAGACATTCTGAGGGTTGTTAGAGAGCGATGTGACTGCCAAAACATAAAAATATGGTGCTCTCTAAAAAACGGTTACTATTACTGCTATTGCTCTCTTCAATATCATTGTGAAAAATATTGGAGAGCAAGAGGATTAATGACTTCATTGTCAGAAATCCAGCATTAGCTAACAACAACAATTCTATGTTTAGTACATTTTAACTCATTGTAATTAATTTATGTACTTACAGACCCATCAAATTACAAAATTCTGGGTAATTTGCAGTCTGCATTTAGATTTGAGGTGGTGATCTTAACGTTTAGATTATTACATAATTTAACATATTTCATTACATATTTTGATGTTTTTTGTTACATAAATATGTACATATTTTGCACCTTGATATTACATAAAAATCTGGGCTTTAATTATCATTATTATTATTATTATTATTATTATTATTATTATTATTATTATTATTATTATTATTATTATTATTATTATTATTATTATTACCACCGCCGCCGCCACCACCACCACTATCGTCATCATCATTGTTGTTGCTATTATTATTATTGTTATTGTTGTTATTATTATTAAAGGTTACTGTGTTTATTTATTATTTATTTACTCACTCACCGACTCACTCACTCATTTATTTAATTATTGGGGTCTGAAAACGTATATCTCTCATCAAATTTTTGTTAGAATATAATACTTCCTCTGTCTACTAGGTACGTGGGAAAGTGTTACAAAAGGGAGACCTCAATTCAGTTTGCCTCCTGTAATGGACATAAATAGTGGAAGGTGTAAAATATAAAAGAAAGCTAGAGTGCAATATTTTTACTTTATTATTTAACAACACTGGCATGTATAAAAGAATGAAATGTGTAAATAAGAAGTATACAAAAACATAATCCAAAATATTATATAACACTATTACAATAAAACAAATAACTTCAAATATGTGTATATACTAAACAAAAGAAAAACTTAACGAGTAGCTCAGTATCCTGATATATGAGTACAACATGCCGAGCAGCACTGTGTTGTGAATGAATCATATTTTGATCTTTGCTACCATTCCTGTCTGGTCATCATTCCAAATCAAGTGTTTCTGGGCCTGAAAAAGAAATGTTCACATTCAATTATTTATCATTGGACATCTTGAACATCAAAGTAAAACAAAACATGCCAAGCATGTTGTTTATCTTAATGTATGTCCAATATTTTGACAAGTGCTCCTTATCATTTAATCTGTGATTTGTAAAATATTAGTATTTGTTTATTTTAGTATGATGCCCTTTAATTGAGTAAGTCCTATCTGATGGTTAATGACTGAAATGGTTCTAGAATTAAGTTACCATATGACTTTCTTCTTAGAAATGAGAAAGATAATATCTTAATAATTAATATTAAGATAATTTATTCCAACCAAGAGATGAACTAAAATTATACCACCACATCTGACAATTTCACTTCCTTTTGGGTCATTTTTTCAAATAGGATATAACTTAAAACATTTTGAGCTCACGTACACAGTCAGTCAGAATAATACCAAGTAATTTTAAGGCCATTTGGAAAGTGTGAAGACATTCCTTGTTATTTGTGTTCGTTTTACAATACTTATACTTTCGTCACATGGAAGATCGTGATTAACTTTTTTTTATATTTCAGACATGCAAAGAGAACAGAATCTCAAAGCTTTAACAGATTTAACTATCACTCAAAGCCTACTGTATTCCCATATTCCCCTTGCACCTGTAAGGAACCTAATCCTTACCAACATGATAAATAAATTACATTTGCAATAAATATTTACATAAATGCTTTCCCTTTGGGGACTAACCATATATTCTGTCTCATAGGAAACTTTATACCTGTTTACAGAGTATGGAGTTGTAGCAAAATGTTTAATTTGACATAAGGTATTACAATATGTTAAAAAGTTCAGTTTGAAGCATCATTATTAATCATGTCATACATCACCATTTTCAATTGATGTAGACAGTGTTCCAATGATATTACAATTAGAAATTATTGATCTGCAGAATGACATGAATGATGCGTGGAAATGAAAGGCGCAATCCAAAATAAACAGATGCATGTACCTTTTACAAAAATGTTCTATGCACAAAATTTACTCACTTGCATAGATTTACATCTAGACCGTTCAGCATGTTCGATTCTATCTTTAGGTATATGTGAACAGTTCTTTTCATGCATGAAGCTATATTTTAAGCCTCACGATAGGAACCGTATTTTAGTTGTGAAATTAACAAATGTTTTTTGTTCATCTATTATTGAGACAATGACTCCAAACATGGAAAAATTAGTGAGGGAGAAAAGAGCAAAAAGATCCCGAAAAATGGTGAGCTTGGAAAATGAAGCTTAGAAATACTCAAGACCATATATAACGTTCCACATTCATATTAACTTAACCCCAGTAGACGTTATTCTGCTTTGAACCTGACAAATTATTATGCAGAATAAGATGTGCCACTATTTTGTCATTCTAATTATGAGTCGTCTCTCCATAGATGTTCCATGGGGTTGAAATTTGGAGATTGTGCAGTTGTGTGTGTGGAGCATTATATAGCAACCACAAACAATTTCTGCAATATGTTTAGGGCTTTTGTCCTGCTGGAAGTAGTAGTTGACACCTACATTCAACTTCTCGGCACTCTTCTTTAAATTGCCTTTCAATGTGCCAATGAAGCCCTATCTGTCCATACTTACCTCTACACCTAAAGCAGCCATATATACTCAGACTGAGGTCATGTCATAGCTTCTTGCCGAAGCGACCCGGGTTCAATCCCAGGCAACCGCATGTGGGATTTGTGGTGGACGAAGCAGCGTTGGGGTGGGTTTCCTCTGGGTTCTCCGGTTTCTCCCGCCATCTCATTCCACCAGTGCTCCATCTTCATTCCATGTATCATCAGTGTCATGCCGTATGTAGTAAAAGCGGGCATTAAACACTACCAAAAAAAACCACACTTTAACACCACTACTTCCATGTTTAACTATTGCTCGCAAATTTTTAATATCCAATACTGCACTTGGCTTTCTCCATACTCGTATTCGGCCGTATATATATATTAAAACTTATATAATATTAAATATATTATATTTACTTTCATCGGGAAATAAAACTCTTTCCCAGAATGTATTGTTCTTTCCTATATATTCCTTTGGAAACACTAACCTACTCTTTGATTTTTCCTGCTGATATATGCATGGCTCCTTTCTGGGTACCCTGGAGTGGAATACAGTAAGATTGATAAGCTGTCTTATTGTCTTGAACATTGATTCCCATACTGTTGTTCTGCATTTACAGCAATTTCAGAAGAGGGAATTTGCAATTCTTTTTCACCATTTTCAGCTCCTGCCTTTGTTCTTTAGAATTTAGTTTCTCTCTCTATTTATTAGCATATAGATTTCTTTAAAATGTTTAATGACACTCTGCACTGTCGAACTTCTTCCTATGGTGCGAGATATTTTAGAATATAATTTTTTTCTGTGTATGTAATGAAACAATCACCTCCCTTAGGTTTAAAGATGTTTTCTTTCCTTAGTAACCCATTGTGACCTTCTGCGGTTCACCAGTCACTCCATACAACATGACTAGAATACAGCACTGCAGCAATATGTGACAGATACATTGTACATTATCAGATAGCCATTTGCTCTGCCCTGTGTAAAATAAACCCTTGAGAAAAAACACTTTTTTTTATATTTTATAGATCACTGTAAATGTAGTGCCATGTATAAGTACACTAATAGAATGTTTTAAGTTCATATGCATGACAAATATTTGCGTTTTTAAATGCAGAAATGCTCAAAATAAAGCATTTATCTTTTTACTGGAAGCTGCACAAATACTTATGTCCATGACTATATAAAACAAACATGCTTCATAACTACTTTCATATATAGTGATTACTGATTACCAAAGCTTGTAAATAGATGGTAAATGCTTGCAAAATATTACATATTTTAGTCATATTACCTTTAAGCTAAATATACTTTTATAATGTTTTCAATAAACCACTCTTCTGAAAACTGTAAATGATTGCCATCTACTGCCAAGAATTTCAATCTTCCAGTTTTGTCCATGTAGCGTAAACCTAGACGATCCTGAAACAGTTTTAGAATGAGATGTTAATCTTCTTTCATAGTTATTTCACAGGTTCATTGACCATAAAGTTAATGCTGGAAATAATTCCTAAAAATTGTTTAATAGATTGTGGCTCAGGATGCATTCAATAAATTCAATAGCAATACTACACAACGTATTTATTATAAACCAAGTGCACAAGTTTTTGGAATAACAATAGAAAAACAAAAGATTAACCAAAAGTATATATAGAGTCTTTGATGCATAAAATGGCATACACCTCAGTACTCCCCCATGAGGGTTCAACTAGAGTACTTCTTGTTGAAATGAACATGCCATCCAGAGCGAGTTACTACAGATGGAGGTGATGTACTCTGGTGAATAGGGTCTGTCACTTTTGGTTGTAGTGCAGTAGGATTTGTTGGGGTAGCCATTGTTGTGGAGTCATCAGGGTCAGCAACGAAGGCAGGTTTCAGTCGATCTAGAGAAACAGTTGTTCGCATGCCACGGATTTCAATGTCAAAGGTCTTGTTATGACGATTTATTACTTTGAAGGGGCCATCATATAGAGATCGTAGAGGCGTACAAACTGCATCATGTCGTAGAAACACATGTGAACAATTTTCAAGGTCACAAAAGACAAAAGTCTTTCGGGTACTGTGAGACCTTGGTGAAATAGGACAGAGTTGCCTGAACTTGTTTCGCAAATCCCTGACGAAGTCTGATGCCTCGATGGTGTCACTGGCAGTATCTTTAAAGAATTCACCTGGCAATCACACTGTCTGACCATATACTTAACTCTGCAGCAGTTGCACAGATGTCTTCTTTATACGCAGTGCGTATGCCCAAGAGAACTATAGGCAAATCTTTGGTCCATCGGTCTGAAGCGTAACACTTGATAGCAGTTTTAAGCTGGCGATGAAATCGTTTCACTATTCCATTGGCAGCTGGACGGAAGGCTGTTGTTTGGATACAACATGTTCCTGTGAGCATGGTTAGAGCTTTGAAAATGTGAGACTCAAACTGACGACCTTGATCAGATGTGAGTTAAGGAATGCTGAAACAAGCAATCCACCCACTAAAGAAAGCTCTTGCCACTGTTGCTGCTGTGATATCCGTGATTGTATATGCTTCAGGCTAAAGTGAAAAATGGTCGATGGCTGTAAGGCAATATGTGAAGCCATTGGATGGAGGCAGTGGACCAACAATGTCAATGCTCGAATCGTTGACTAGGTGGAGTGACATTTCTGAGCCTTAGGTCCGAATTTTCTGTGATATCAACAAATATCTGTACTAGTCGAATTCGGTCTTGGAGAACGATGGCGATGTGAAGAACGATGTCGGAAAGGCGAACGGCTGGAGTGAGAATTTCATGTTGCCATTTTGGTTACCAACTTTGTCAGCTCATTGATTTGGAGTTGTAAAGACGCACTAGTTGTGGTCTCAGGCACTGTTGCCATTATCGAGGAACTCGGTGTTGACGGGTATAGCTCTATCAATCATCATTGTGGCCAATGCATCGAGGTTGCCTTCTGAAACGGTTAGAGTTTTCTGAACATCAGACAGTAGGCGGGACATCCAGATACTTTTTAACATGTCTTCTGCCATTGTCGTACCGGCTAATGTTTTCAGATGGCGGAGTAATTGGAATGGAGTACAGTCACCAAGTTCTTCAGTTCGAAGCAGTGTTTTGAGTCTTTTTGCCTCAGATTGTGACAAGTGTTCCATTAATGCTTTTTTAATAATACAATATTTGTCAGCGGCTGGCAGTGACGATAAAATGTCCTGTATCTCTATGGCTAATTTTTCCATTAAACTAGCCACCACATGACTATATTTTGTATTATTGACAGTTACATTGGCGACATTAAGTTGGCTCTCGAGTTGAGCGAACCAAAGCACCGGATTTTCTGTCCAAAAGGGTGGTGGCTTGACCGAAATATGGTTTATCACTGCTTGATCGTCAGTTGCCATGAGATTTTGGTTAGGTACACGAACTATAATCACAATGGAGAGGTAGAGTTAGCGTATATTGTGTAGATATCGTGATTCGTTCAATATAAAAATATATTGAATGCCTACTACAGGATCACATCAGCGTCACCAATTTGTAGCTCAAGATGCATTCAATAAATTCAATAGCAATACTACGCAATGTATTTATTATAAACCAAGTTCACAAGTTTTTGGAATGACAATAGAAAAACAAAAGATTAACTAAAAATATATATAGAGTCTTCGATGTATAAAATGGCATAGACCTCAAGATACTGTATTATCGGTGTGTGATAATACTAGGGCTTTCATGAACATAAGATGAAAGGTGAAAGACTCCTGGGTAGTGAGGCCATAATCAAGATGAATTATTATAAGTGCGCACATCTCGTCTATAGCTGTAACAGATATCTTTGGTATTGGTACCCAGGCATACTAAATAGGAATTTGGTAGCTAACAAAATGGGAATTCTATGACTTAGTTTGCCCTATGGCTGTTTAGGACGATGTCCCTCTTCAGCTTTGGGATTTTTATTTTCTTTTTAGCTTTTGGTTTTATGATTGGAATCTTTTTTATTGAGGGGGAGTCAGCAAATGGCTTTATTTATTTATTAAAATACACATTCCATATAGGATACATAGTTATATATATAGTACAGTACCTGGACGACAGAGCTTCGCTCGGCATTTTTCGCCTCTGTTTTTGTGAAATCTCGGTTTTGTTTTGTTTTTTGTTTTTTTTTTTTTTTCCCTGTGGGAGAAGATACTTAGATAAACCTGAAAGGCAAGCGTTAACTAAATAAACATTTTTGTCGCAATTGTTAAGAGTCATCTCCGAGATACAAGAGCTATAGAAATACACACAAATATTTCATAAACACCATCATTTCAGCTGTAAAAGTCTACTGTTGAATGCAGGCCTCCCCATAGATATCCACCTAGTTTGGGGTTTTCGTCGAGCATTTGTTCCATTATGGAGTTCAGTTCTTTGGTGCTGTGACTGACTCTAGAGCATTAACATGTTGGCCAAGGTACTTCATATTTCTGTTGAGTTATTCCATGGCTTCCTTAACCCCGGCCAGTCGCTTGTTAGTATTCGCCGATAGATCTATCTTCATATTGCACATTCCCACCTTCATCTTTTCTGTTTCAGAGTTTACATTTTCAATTTGGCTTCCATTTTTGTTTACATTTTGTCCATTTTTGTTCCCATATTTTCTATTCCGTAGTTTACATTTTTCCAATTCGGCTTTCATATTTGTTTCCTCTGCTGCATTCTGGAATTCATTTCATTCCCCATTATGTCCATCTTGGCTAACATTTGTTTCATCAACTGTTCCATATCGTGCTTTTCATCACACTCCTGACACCAATTGTGATTACTTTACTTTTTTAACTACTTCTTTATTTTTCATTAAAACACCGGAGAGACACTAAGCAAAAGCATTGTTGAACAATAACAAATACTACAGGAAGAAAAGCTGGTTGATAAAGCCATGTGAATGTACTGTGCATTTCTGTTTCAATTACATAGAAAATTGTATGCATTGTTCATTATTGTTCATCGAAGCGGGAGTAGTGAAAGAAATGTGATTGTGTTTAGTAAAGAAAAATGAGTAGAAAAACCGTGTGAACGCTCATATGTTGCACTTATATTTCAAGTGTATGGATTGTTTGTAGAAGAGAGAGTAGTATGTTAGGTAAAAGAAAAGGGAGCAGAGAAAACCATGTGAACGTAATACGTTGCGTGGTAAAATGGATTCCATAAAAATCTTCAGCATAAAAATACTTAGATATGTCAATTTTCATGGCTATCAGTCAACCGGTTTACTCACTCTTCAACATATGATATGTATAGGTGTTGGTATGTATGAAGTTGATAAACGATAGGGAATAACATATGAATTGTTACATTCAACAAAAGTGAGTAGAGAAAATAGTATGAATGTAATACGTTGTGTTTCTGTTTCAAGCAAATAGCAAATTGTATGAATTGTATGTTGAAGGGTGAGTAGTGAAAGTAGACTGATTGTGTCTCGTAAAGGAAGAATTAGTAGAGGAAATTGTGTGAATGTAATACGTTGCATTTATATTTCAATCATAGAAAATTATATGAATTGTATGTTGAAGGGCAAACAGAGGATACATGAATGTGCTACGTAAAAAAAGGCAAGTAGAAAACCATTTGAAAGTAATATATTGTGTAGTAAAATTCTTACCATAAAAACTTTCTCCATAAAAAATACATGTGCCTATGTGCCAAATTTCGCAGTAATCAATTAAGCAGTTTACAAGATTGACAGTTACATATATACAAACATCCAATTTGTGTGTGTGTATATATATATATATATATATATATATAGAGAGAGAGAGAGAGAGAGAGAGAGATGATATAAATTATTTGTAGAAGAGTGAGTAGAGAAAGAGATGTGAATGTGTTACCTAAAAGTGAGTAGAGAAAACACTGTGAATATAATATGCAGCATTTCTATTTCAAACATGCAGAAAATTGTATATAATTTATAGAAGAGTGAGTAGAGAAATAGATGGGAATGAGTTACCTAAAACTACTTAAGTAGAGGAACCACTGTGAATGTAATATGCAGCATCTCTATTTCAAACATGCACAAAATTGTATGACTTCTTTATAGAAGAGTGAGTAGAGAAACACATGTGAATGTGTTACCTAAAAGTGTGAGGAGAAAACAGTGTGAATGTAATAGCATTTCTATTCCAAAAATACAAAATCCCATTTTTTATGGAAAATTGTTTGTAGAAGAGTGAGTAGAGAAAGAGATGTGAATGTGTTACCTAATAGTGAGTAGAGAAAACACTGTGAATGTAATATGCATGTGTGCAAAAATTTAACCAAATCTTTAGACCGTTTCTGAAATACCAGGAATATATATACAAGAATTACTCTGTAAAAGCATTTTTTCAGGAATTACACCTATATACAAGAGATGAACTTAAAAAGCAAAATCCTATCTGAATACAAAACTTGATGGAAATCATTAGAGCATTTCCAAGTTATGCGGAATATATTTATTTATATATGTACAAGAATTGCTCATTTAAACATATAAGAGTACCTGGGCGTCCGAGCTTCGCTTGGCGTTTTTCGCCTCTGTTTTTGTGAAATCTTGTTTCTTGTGAGAGAAGACACTTATTTAGATAAACCTGAAAGGCAAAACCTTAACTAAATAAAACTACTTGTTGCAATTGTTAAGAGTAATGTCCGAGATACAAAAGATATAGAAATACATAAAAGCATTTCATAAACAGCATCTTTTCAGCTGTAAAACGTGTACTGCTGAAAGAAGGCCTCCCCCATATATATATATATATACACCCAGTTTGACGTTTTCGTCGAGCATTTGTTCCATTATGGAGTTCAGTTCTTTGCTGCTGTGATTGACTCCAGGACGTTAACACGTTGGCCAAGGTCCTTCATACTTCCGTTGAGTTCTTCCATGGCTTCCTTAACCCCAGCCAGTCGTTCGTTAGTATTCTTCGATAGACCTGTCTTCATATTGGAATTCCTGTCTTCATCTTTTCCGTTTCGGAGTTTACATTTTCAATTTGCCTTCCATTTTTGTTCCCATATTTTCTATTTCGTAGTTTACATTTTTCCAATTCGGTTTTCATATTTGTTTCCTCTGCCGCATTCCGGAATTCATTTCATTTCCCATTATGTCCATCTTCGCTAAAATTTGTTTCATCAACTGTTCCATATCGTACTTTTCATTGCACTCCTGACACCAATTGTGATTACGTTACTTTTTTAACTATTTATTTTTTATTAAAACACCGGAGTGATTCTAAGCAAAAGCAATGTTGAAGAATAAAACATACTACAGAAAGAAAAGCTGGTTGATAAAGCCATGTGAATGTACTACGCATTTATGTTTCAAACATATAGAAAAGTGTATGAATTGTTCGTCGAAGCGGGAGTAGTGAAAGAAATGTGATTGTGTTTTACTAAAGAAAAATTAGTAGAAAAACCGTGTGAATGTTATACGTTGCACTTATATTTCAAGTGTATGGAAAAATGTATGGATTATTTGCAGAAGGAGTAGTATGTTAGGTAAAAGAAAGGAGTAGAGAAAACCATGTGAACGTAATACATTGCATGGTAAAATGGATTGCATAAAAACCTTCACCATGAAAAAAATTAGATATGTTACTTTTCATGGCGATCGGTCAACCTGTTTTGGAATTTAATCACTCTTCAACATAAGATATGTATAGGCCTTGGTATGTATGAAGTTGATAAACCATAGGGAATAACGTGTGAATGGTTACGTAAAACAAAAGTGAGTAGAGAAAGTAGTATGAGTGTAATACGTTGTATTTGTTTCAAACATATAGCAAATTGTTGTTGTTAGCTAATGCTGGATTTCTGACAATGAAGTCATTAATCCTCTTGCTCTCCAATATTTTTCACTGATGACATTGAAGAGAGCAATAGCAGTAATAGTAACCGCTTTTTAGAGAACACCATATTTTTATGTTTTGGCGGTCACATCGCTCTCTCACAAACCCCAGAATGTCTGGAGGACCACACCTGTCGTTGGTTTACGGGTCTCACCGACCTGACCGGGAGACTTATCAAAATAAATTCACCGACCATATCCTCTGATTACCAATCAGAGGACGTATTACATGCCATGACAGGTCAGCATGTTAGGGGTTAAGATTTTATAGAGAAATTAGAGAAATGGAGAGGTTGGAAAAATAGACTCCCTAGCCCTCGGGAACCCTAATAGCATCGGGGTCGGAAGAGAACAAGAGATAACCAAGGTAAGGTCAGATAGAAAAGTTACAGTAAGGAGCGAAACACCAGTAAGTGGAAGTAATGTTCTGTTCAGCTTGGGTACCTTGTGGTCGCTACTCACATATCCCCGAGACGGAGACCCCTGAGTATAGGCATGTCAATATGATTACAGTGTGAATGTTATATTTTCAATATAACTTCATATATTTTATATTTTAATGTTCTACCGAACTTGATTAATTCAGATGTTACATTATCCGGACCCGGGGTGTAAGGGGTAGTGATGGGCCTCCTATAGCCTCTCCTACCCAATTCCCATCCTCATCCTGCCCGTGGTGCACCCTGCTTTTAACAGTGAGGCTCTGGGGACCGAATCACAGCGGTATAACTGTTTCATCTAAAATGGAGGAAATGCCATTTACATATGTGCTGGCCTATCACAGCACAACAGCGTCCGTCAGAGGCACATGAGGGGAAGGTCGGTGGATCTAAATACCACCTATTTAGTCCTCCCGGCCAGGTCCGATGGACCCGTTGACCAATGATAGGTGTGGTCCTCCTTGCAAAATGGGGGTTTAAGTCGGGTTATGTAACTGCCACATTGTAAAACTGGTGCCCGTTAAGAAAACAGTTACATGAAAGCCACATACATGAGTATGAGTCCTAAAGATAAGCATTCCGGAGTTAAAACTGTCCCCCAATCGGATCTCCGGGTGGGGACATCTTTAGGCAAATTTCATCACAACAATTCCAATACTTTAAGAATTCTACAATGGAATGCAGGAGGCATGTCCCAGTCTAAAAAACAAGAGCTAATGAAAATATTAAAAGACCAAGATATAGATGTCTTCACAGTACAAGAAGCCAATATATCAGAAGAACAGGAAATATACTTTGAAATGGATTAGTACACTACACATATACTCCCAAAAGCTCGTCAAATAGCAAGTGGTATCCTTACAGGAATTAAAAGAAATATGAAAGCTACTATTCAAATCCAAAAAACAATGGAAGGACAAGATAAATCAGAAATAGTTAAAATTGAAGTATGGAAAAGTAACTATCACTATAGTATTTACAGTATCTACAATCCTCCAGACAATACACTAGATCTAAATTCTATTCCCATAGAACCCAAAAGTATTTTAATAGGTGAGGCTACAGAGATATAAATTCAGCAGGAAGAGTCATAGAAGACCTATTAAACTCAACAACAATGGAATTAATTATTATTTCTATTTATGCCAACAAATTACTGTTGGTGTTTTTAAACACACAAGCCGTGTGTGGGCAAAGTTTAAGAGGTAGAACTGGAACTTAAAAATTCAATGCCACAACTGGGATTTGAACCACAGACCTTCCGCTTACCGGGCGGAGCTATAACCACTGAGCTATTGTGACAAACTGCCAGAATGGCATTAAACTCTCAAACCAGTTTGTATTTCTCCTGGTAAACCACAAAGGCAGTCTCACATCAGAGACAATTACCCCATTGGTGACTTATTATTGTAAGTACTTTATATCCCAGGATTAAATAACCTTCACATGGTAATTATTATTTTTATTCATGCCAACAAACTTACTGTTGGTGTTTTTAAAACACAAGCCATGTGTGGGCAAAGTTTAAGAGGTAGAACTGGAACTTAAAAATTCAATGCCACAACTGGGATTTGAACCACAGACCTTCCGCTTACCGGGCGGAGCTATAACCACTGAGCTATTGTGACAAACTGCCAGAATGGCATTAAACTCTCAAACCAGTTTGTATTTCTCCTGGTAAACCACAAAGGCAGTCTCACATCAGAGACAATTACCCCATTGGTGACTTATTATTGTAAGTACTTTATATCCCAGGATTAAATAACCTTCACATGGTAATTATTATTTTTATTCATGCCAACAAACTTACTGTTGGTGTTTTTAAAACACAAGCCATGTGTGGGCAAAGTTTAAGAGGTAGAACTGGAACTTAAAAATTCAATGCCAGAACTGGGATTTGAACCACAGACCTTCCGCTTACCGGGCGGACGCAATTGTAAACAGACCACATATCAATCACATTGCTGCAAAACTTTCTAGGGTAGTATATCTTGTTAGGAATCTAAAGAGATGTGTACCAGGTAATTATGTAAGATCAGCATATTTTGCATTCTTTCAGAGCATAATATCTTATGGTATTCTGCTCTGGGGAAATTGTAGTCATATAACAGAAGTTCTGTTATTACAGGAGAAAGTTGTTCGAATAATGTCAGACCAAATGCTATCACATTGTAAACCATTATTTATTAAGTTAAAATTATTGACTGTGATTAACTTATACATATACAAATTACTACTGTACACAAAAAATAACTTAACCACTCACCAACATAGATCTGACATTCATTCATATAATACCAGAAAAAATACAGTGATCAAATGATCAGTGTACCCTATCATAGACTGTCTAAATCTGACAACAGCTATGAAGTACTAGGAATAAAACTGTACAATAGTTATCATCAAGAATAACACAACTACCAATAACACCATACAAATGTAAATTGTGTGATTGGCTTTCTATTCTTTGCAAGAATACTTCGAGTGTAAAAATATTATATAGTTATTTCTATTATCTGTAATTTATCTGATGCTTGTAAAATATTATATAACGGTTTTGTTGTATGTAATAAGATGTTTCTTGTGACATCTATTGCTGTATACAGCTCAATGACAAAATAAATCAACACAAGGCAGCCCAAATTATTTATGTATGACAATAATGCTTCCTTTTTACCAGGCGCGGCTCCTCAGGGTAGGCAGGGTAGGCATTGCCTGCCCTACCGTAATACATCAACAAATAATCTTTAGCTATGATTCTGCATTTTATCATTTGAACCGTCATTTTCCCTAAATTGTAGTTCAAGAAAAGTTTTCTAAGTTATAATGACCAGTGCATGGTCAAATCCTTGAATCTCAATTCCGATTCATCAAAACTGCACTGTGTGTCTGAAACGTGTGGTAGAAATGCTAAGCATGGAACCTGGGTAGTGGAGAGCCGACTAGCTTAACCTGTGGCAGCTCGGCCCCCTTCTTCAGTACGAGGCCCTTGAACATGGATAAGGAAATATTCCATCTGTATATGCACTCTGAGCATGCGTAGATGCGTCTGCCAGCACTCAGAACACTTGCAGCTAAAATCCAAATTTATATGATCTTTTCCGAACAGACATACTCCACGAACAAAAATTTCACAGATCCAAATCGTTTCGTTATCACTCTGTGTAATGCCAGTATGATCGACTTAATTAGTGAACTATTACAAAGTCCGTTTTTGCGGCGCACTGACAATGAAAAGAGGAGTGTTTGAACTATTTAACACAATACTACAGTCAGACAATTTTTCAATTTCTTCATTCATTTTAGTTTTGGTGGTAATTCGTCCGTAAGTCACACTCATTCACTCTGCACTTATTAAACAATCAAACAATATATTGTTTGCATTATCCGCAATGACTTCGCCCCCTTTATTTCAGGGAAAAATGGGCTTCTGTATTATTAACGTTGTTGTTGTTGTGGTTGTTACACTTTGCCTACCCTAAAATTTTGACTGCCACTGCTTTTTACCAATGATGCAGATGTTGCAGGCCAGCTGCCACATAAGCTCAACTGTATGCAATGTATGTACCTACAGATGTGTGGCCAGCAAACTACAACTACAAGCAGTTATCTGCAGTTAAAGATCACTGAACAATGGGAACAATATGCTTACAAAACAGTGCCTTCGTAGATCGGCCAGACCACCATGCGGAGTCACTGGACCAGGCAAGGACCCATGTGCCCTCCACCAGATGTACTCATATCTATAAATAATTGGAAAGTCATGGGTACAGAACACTAGCTACTCTACTCGCTTACATTAGACATACCGGCATCACAACAGATGTTGAAATTGATTACCTTCAATGCAAACATTTTTCCTGTATCTCCGATAACAATTCTGGTTTGCTCGCAAAAGTTCATCCTCAACGATGCCTGTATTTCTCTTGTGAAGTTGTCCTTCAATTCTTGTAACATGTGCTAGTTTGACGCATACACTTTATTCTTTAACATTTCCCATAAATAAAACTCACATGTAGATAGATCAGGGGAACAAGGTGGCCACAGTCCTTGACTGGCTGTTTGGTCACCATAATTTCCAATTCATACAGAAAATTCACAGCAGTGTGCACTGCAGATGAATTCTTCTAAAACCAGGCACACAATCTTTCATTTTTTATTAGTTCTGAAAAAAAATTTTAAATAAATCTTATGTAAATGACTGAATCAACTCTTGTGTAATAAAATATGGGACCGATAATTCATGCACACTCATTGCACACCAAACTTCAACTTTTGCCGCATCATGAGGAGCTCCATGAGTAACGAGGATTTTTGGAAAACCAAAATTGTTTTCGGAGGTATAGGAAATGTGTTTGCATTGAAGGTCATCAATTTCAACCATTGCTGTGATGCAGGTAAGCCTAAAGTAGCTTGTGTTCCATACCCATGAATTGCTGGTTATTTGCGTGTAACCCTAGCGGAGGATGTGCCAGTCCTTGCTCGGTTCAGTGCCACTGTGGGAGGTCCTGCCAATCTATGAACACACTGTAGCATAAATGATTGATGTTCCTGTGAAAAGTAGCAATTTAATCTGTCTAATAAACAGAAGAAAACAAAAGAATGCACAAGCGCATGCACCCCCTTCCCATGTACCCCCACTCCCACCCACCACTCACACACACGCAACAACGCAATGCACACACACAGATATGTTAAGAAATATACTGAAATAACAAATTCACAAAGTTTGAGTCTTAAGAAGGCACTGCTATACTAAAATTGTATTGGCTCACCTGTTTGTAAATATCACTTTCTTGCAGGGATATCACCTCGTTAGCTTGTCCAGGCTTATAGTATCCAAACCATTCAGTTTCTTTGGGCTCCACAATTGTGTCATTGTTGAATTTGACAAGAACAATATTCTTCAGTTTAGAGAGGTTTTTAACATATGTTTTATTGACAGTATTTTCATTATTGATATCTGCAAGAAATATACTTGCTTTCCTATATTCATCTTCTTTCATTGGATCATGCCAATATTCAGCTTGGACCAGCTCTTTCTGAACCCAACTGAAATGTACACAAAAGCATCATTTGTAGCACACATTAATATGAAGTATTAAATTGCCCTGATGAGCTGCATCTCCCCTACCATACTGGTCAAAATTTCATTTCAATGACTGCAGTGGTAGTTTGTTATTGTTGTGTACTCAGGAAGTCGTTTAAGCATGCATAATCTCAAAATTGATTGTAGAATTTAACACAAAGGCAAGTTTAAACAAAAGCCACGTATTGACAGACCAAAATTATTCAGTTTTTTTAACCTCTTGAGCGATGGCCATTTAAATTGTTAAATGCTCTAAAAGTGCTTCGTATATACACAGCTGTATTTTGTGTAAATATTAAGTTATTTTAATGAAACAAAATCTGGTATAAAACTCGTTATATGCAGTATAAATGTATGTCATCAGCAAAGTTGAGTTGTATTTACAAAACGTTGAAATGGCACAATTTTGTTTCACTGTGGTGAAAAGTCAACTTTGCTCTGTCTAACGCATCTAATATAAGTTCTCGGAAAGAAACAGTAAAGGAACACCCATTATATGTGTGCTTTATGCGTCAGCATACTGTGTAATAAAGCGCTACTGTATGCGTGGTCTCTTGAGTCATCAGAATAGATCAACATTACAACTTTTGCTTACGCGAGTTTCGTAACTTAGTAGAGTCCGTGTCTTTCTTTGTTGAAATACATACGTATTCTTTCCTGCTTGTAGCTGAAGGGAGAAGTGGTATAAAAAGATATTTTTGCACCAACTGGATATAACCATATACAATTGTTTGGTCATTTGGAGAGCTCTAAACCCACACAGGACAATGACCGACCTTGACTTCCGACTATAAATAGCTCGCAGCCTAATTGAACACCACATTGGGGGGTTGAAAATCCAAAACCCCTGCACCCCTCGGACTTCAAGAAAAACATTATCCTAAAAGGATACCACCAACAGCAAAGAAGTCCCGCCCATCTCCAAAGTGTTTTGTGTGCCGCAAGAAGGGAATTCGCGAATGTGGAGATGTACGTACCCTTGTGTGTTTATCCCTGTTTTGAGGTAAATCACTGCAGAACGAACATATTAAGGTAAGCCAATAAAGTATATAGACCTTACTAAAATGTTTCATAAAGGGAAAATTATAATAAGTTGAGTTGGATAAGGGATAAATAAGGGTTAATTGCTTAAACGCAAAGGACGTGTATAGAGCCCATATCGCTCATCCGTCATTTTAAATGGACGTGATTTCACGTCGATATCCCTCAAGAGGTTCAGTACCTAAGTTTACTTGTATTGGTGCTGCAGCACCTGAAACATTTCTATTCCCTTCTTGCAAATAAGGGAGAAATTACTTCATGATTGATAGATCTCTTCTGAGTCATGTAATAGAGATCTTGTTATCTCACAGACCTATCATTTCAGGAGGACAAAACTACAGATCAGTGATGATTAGTCAGCTAGTTGTTGAGCCTTTCAGCAGCTGTCTGAAAGAAGTATATGTCAATCACAAGTAATTTCTCCCTTACCATTATGCATCATCTCCATTGACAGTCATGTCATGATACCAAATTTCCTGCAAAAGAAGGTAATTGTTGCAAAGGGCTTATTTACACATGCTGACAGGTAGCACCAGCAGTAGCAGTAGCAATAGTATTGGAGTTTTAGGACACACAACTGTGGTGGTGTCAGACATAGAAGAAAAAAGTTTTAAACCTGCAATCTAAAACATAAAAACCAAATAAAATATGGTTAAAACAGTGTCAGTAACTGTAGAACTTATAACCAAAATACACAAAACACATCATCTCAGTACTCACACAAGAAAATGCACTACAGCACATACGGTGTCAGCCAGCACCACATTCTGACAGGAATACTGTGACCACAGAAGGCTTTATGTCTTCCTGCAGGATGGCATACCAGAGCATGTGAATTATTTAATTCAAAACTGGTTGGATATGCTTTGGTCCAACAATTCTGGAATCCTCATGGTCCAGATTTGAATCCTTTGAATTATTATAAGTGGAGCATTACAGAAGGAATGCCTAACAGGTTGAGACATCCTAACGCGACCCTCTTCAGAATGCTATCAAGATGGTATTTGCAAATATGGACAAAGCATACAAGCAGTAGAGAGCACACAGCAATTTAAGACAAGGTTCAGAGAAGCCATCAAAGAAAAATGCATTTGTATGTTAATTTTGGTTGAAAAAGATATTAGCTATAATGTACAAAAATTTTATTTTTTTTCTTCTTTTTTTTTATTTTAATACATAAAATTGTGTTTAAATAAATTGAGTATTATTTCTGGATTTTGCTGGCAGAATCCATAAACTTCATCCTAAAACTTCTGCTTCCTTTGTCTTCAAATGCATTTTACAAATACTTTCATTTTAAACACTGAATACTTTTAAAGCAAACCACAGAAAAGCTACTTATAAATAATCAGAAAGCAATATAGTCACATAAGATTAATTTGCATTTTCAAAGTAAAACAAACTTTCTTTTAAATTTCCATCTATTGAAAATAGTTTCATAGAAAAAACTGTTAATTCAAATATTTTATTTTAGAGTTTAAGTATCCAGTCATACTTAAGCCAACATTTGCAACAAATAACTACCATTATCATATAGGTATGTGAATATGCCTAAGACCCGCAAAAGCACGTGGAACAAGGCATCAACCAGCAAAAGTAAGATGCTGTGACATACAGAGATTACCAGTCCTAATTATAACAATTATTTAGAGACTAGAAGCTTCACTATCTTAGTATTTGCTGCAAGTTCTTGAAACATACCGGTGTAATATTGCAAGAACTTGCAGCAAGTACTAAGATAAGTGAAGCTTTTAGTCTCTAAATATTTGTTATAATTAAGATTCGGTTTTCTTCACTGTTAACAGCTTCAGTTTTTCATTGAATTTAAGAGATTACCAGATTACTGGATTTTTTTTTTATATCCCGCTTTTGGGGTTGAAGAATTTAATGACAACCTATCAGAAAATGAATAGCTTTGTTCCTGTATTGTAGTTGATGACTTCTTAAAATGTATTAAAGGTAGCAAAGTGATGTGGCATAGTTTGTATATGTTGTTGTTTTCTAGTGCCTTGCATCTGGCAATGAAGCCATTAGCATTCGTGCTTTCCAATACTTTTGAACTGTAGTTTCTTCTGATCTTAATGCTTCACAGGTCTTCAAGTGGTCTTCATTCATCTCTGCTGGATCGTTACACAGGACACATATTGGTGAGGCTGAGATACCTATTCTGTAGAGATGACTTGCTAAGCAGTCGTGATTTGTCAATAGTCGGAAGACTGCAACCGCTGTTTTCCTTGGTCTCTGGGGGATTATATCTGGGTTGGAAAGTAGTGTAATCCATTTTTTATCTTTGGCATTTGTTTCTATTTCTTGTAGGTATGAATGAGAAAATTTTTTAACGATCAAGCGTTTTATTGAGGAATATGAGAAATTGAATTTAGACTTTTGTTTTATTGTTGTGCCTTTCTTTGCCAGTGAGTCTGCAGCTTCGTTCCCCATGACTCCACAGTGTGCTGGAATCCATTGGAGATGAACAGTCTTATTAACTTTTTGGAGTTGTGTTAACATTTTGTAGCATTCTCTAATTTTTGTTGACTTTTTTGTAGTATTTGAACATATTCCCTGAATTGCAGCTTTAGAATCCGAAAGAATTACTGCCTTGTTAAATTTATTTAAAGGAAGATTTAATAATTGTCGGAGAGCAATGTGTATAGCCTCTATTTCTCCATCATAATTTGTTGTGTCTCTGCCAACAGAATGATAAAAGGAAAAATGTGAACACGTAACTCCAGCTCCAGTAAGGTTTTCCGTGGAGGATCCATCAGTATATATGTGCAGCCATTCTTCTGTGGGATATCTAGTATTGATTGTTTCCAGAGCTAGAAGTTTTTGTATTTCTTTTGGTGTGTCTGATTTACTTATTTCCTCTATTAATTCCAAACTGAAGGTAGGTTGCAATAATTCCAATGGATTTTCTCTTATAAGTAGATTTTCTCTGGCGTTAGGAATGTTCAATTTGGATATTAAGTTATTAAAAAATGGCATAATGATGTTTGGTGTTATAACCTGTAACAACAATAAGGCTGGTTTGCAAGAAAACTGCTGTATAAGTAGCTGTTCCCTTCTATAGTTAATGGATGAATAAACTATTCAAGACTCTAAACTTTAAGCAATTACAAGAACAACATTATATGATCTGTTAACTACTCTCTTCTTCAAAAAGAGAAGCAGTAAAATGACAGAGCCTGTGCAGTTGGCATACATAATTGTCTAATCACACATATGATGTTGCTGCAACAAACAACTGCCACACATCTAGGATCGTACTTCTAATTTTGTTCATAAAGTCGTTTTGTGTTTTCCGCAGCCAAAATGTGGAACAGAAGGAATAAAAGTAAACTTTTCTCTTAAAGGAACAACATGTCAGCATTAATTTCGGAAATTAAGAATAGTATAAAATAAAGTCACAGACACAGTTACTAATTGAAGTATGAATGTTGACAACGTGGAACTATGTCCTCAGAATGTAGACTGCTTGGACTTCAACAGAAAAGTAATTAATTAGTAGAAAAATAACCTGTCCTGCTTCTGAACATTTCACCAGACCTTTGAATTTTTGTGTAACTAGTTTATAGCACCAGTAACATTGGAGAAATCATTAATTATAGAAACCTTGTTTCACAGTTAGTAAATAATTGCCTTGACCTCGAGGCATATTTATGTATTGTAACCTCATTTGGCAGTGCTGGGGCTTGCGCATCTTATTTGATTTGTACTTTTGTAAACAGATAAATGGTGGATGTAGTGTGCAACGAATTTGTGAAGTTCACCAGTTCTTTGTTAACAATGAACCCCCACCTTAAACAAAGTGCTGTTGGCAGTCAACTCTGATCCCGATCTTCCAAATTTAAAACGAACTTCCCTCCACAAGCTACTTCTGGAAATTGGTTTCGAGATTGTGAGCAGGAAATGAAAAAGTGTTATTGTGGACAGAGATGATGTAAGTAGCAGTTAATTTCCATGTGCTACATGTTATTTGGATCAAGTAAATATATCCTTTTAGTAGTATAAAATGCATATTACACTTACACGTAGCGGTGGGTAACTGTGTTAAATCATTGTGAATGCACATGGCCGCGGAGTGATACAAACCAGTGCTTTGTTTACATCTCCTCTAATCTCTTGATGAACAGAGTATACATCTGTTGTACAGTAAGATTTGATCCATGTCTTACAGTTTAACAGTTATGCAAAAGTCATCAAGAGTAAACAGGACTACATGGGCTATAGTCAGAAAATTAAAAATATACGTCTTACTTGGCATAAAAATACCTTAAACATATGGAATTTTAATCAAAATCATTAGAGCCATTTTTGAGAAAATAAAAACGTCAAAGAATTTTCCATGTAAAGACTAGTTTAGGTGGAGGAATTTTCTTCAAAATCTTCATGTCGCATCCTTAAAAGATATTAAACTTAAATACCAACTTTGGTTTTTACCCACTTTTCATTTTTGAGTTATGCTGTACACATGCCCCCACACATCCACACACCCACCCCACACCCACACCAAACAGACAGACCCACCCACTCACACACACAGATCTTTTTCTAAAAATACTTTTTTTTTTTTTTTTTTTTGATTCAGGGGGTCTCAAAACATATTTCTGGTGAAATCTCGACATCAAAATTTTGGGTGGAACACAATACTTATAGTAGGCTCAGCTTATTGAGATACCCCAAAAATACAGCCTTACATTTTCCCCCCATTATGGTACAGCCTGGTTATATTTGGCGATATTCCATCTGTTAGGCTGCATTAGTGCCGCCAACTGTCCATAACATATAACCATAGTAAAACTATGATTCATAGCTGGTGTTATGCAGCCACAGAAACCCTTGTTTATGAACGCATTGCAGAGAGGCCAACCGATAGATTTTAAAACAAGATTCCGTTTACACACCATATTAGTTAATTAATCTGTGGACTTACTGCTTGTGTTTGCGTGATTTTGTCTTGAATTCTATTAGAGCAGTATAGGCAGTTACAGTTACTGTTGTTATTTTTGTGTTCGCTACACAGTAGTGCATTAAATATATATTATGCTATTTAGCACTCGGAAGTGATTTTATGTAAAAGTGTTATTGCAGAACAATAGTTTTGTTTATGTATTACCATGCTATTACCCAAATGAAACATGAAACATTTCTTTGCAGATGTTTGCTGTAATTAACATAAAAGGCTTTAAAAAAGAATTTGGTATATGAATAGTAAATACAATTGCTATGAAATGTATGTGCCTGCAGAGATTTTTGTGACTACCATTCATCAGATTTTATGTGGAAACACCCAAACTAATTTACCTCCAATAAGCTCCATATGACAGAAGTTCTCGAATGTAGTTGCACCATTTGTGCTCTGGGTAGCCACAGTTTGGCAAACCATAAACACCCTGATGTTGTCCCCCCAAGGAAATAAAATTCAACATTTGTGGTTTAGGACAACGTTGTGCTACAGCTCTCCTGAAATACAAATATATCACCATTAGTTTACAATTTACCTAATATTACTGTGAGTTAAACAAAACACCATTATGTATGTAATTTACAAGTACCATGCTTTAATAAGAACTACTTTCATCTCAATTTAGCTTTCTAATTTTAAACAATGGTTTTACATTTCCAGGTTTTGAGAATGCTATTATGGAAAACAATAGGTAGAGAACAGCTGTCATGGAAGCAAGCCCAGAGTTTATACTGACATTCCCCCACTGTTTCTACACACATATAATCAAAGTAAAGAAGAAGTCTGCTTAGCCTAACTAAAAGGGGCAGATAAAACAGTTTTTTGATAATTGATGTTAACGATTTTAAGCAGTACATTTTTAAAAAGACTGTCATATAATAACCCAAGGTATAATAGACCTTTCCGGGCGAAGACCTACTGTCCAGTTGCTGCGTCCCTCACCTTTACCCATCACAGGCATCATGAGTGGGGTGTGGTACTGGAGGGTGGTACATGGTCAGCACCCCAATCTCTACCAGTCAGTTAGCCAGTCTACTCAACTAGGGCCGCTATTTACCAATCAAGTAGCTCTTCAACTGGTCCCTGAGGGACCTAACAAGGCTTAGTATACCCCAGACCAGGTCTCGCATGGTGAAAATGGGAACCAAACCTGGATCTCCCACTTGGTAACCAGCAGTGCTACCATATAATCAGTCTTTTTTTTCTGAACTTTCTTCTCATAATGCTTGCAAGCAGCTATATCACAACACTATTTGACGAGCATTATACCTATTGATGTTGATTCACTGTTTTGTTCCACAAAACACAAGGCAACCTAAAAACAAAAGCTTTTGTGTTACTGATAATACTGTAATTCAATATTTCCTGTTAAGATTTCAATACAAATTTGTAGTTTTTCTTAGCTCTAATACTTTGAATCCCTTGTCCACTGCTACTCTGTCACTAACATCTTTGACTTTATATTCATTGCTTGACCGCCACATCGAAGTTCATGCCAGCAGTTAGCACTCATTATAACAGTACAATTTGTCAACTATAACTGCAACAGGGTTATATTCACAGACATCTTCAGGTAATTGTTTACTGCACAATAGGGAAATACATGGCACAAATGAACAAACTGCCAAAATCATGCATAAGTGTCATGTTGACATTGGATGTCACAAGGTTGACTAGGTGTGTTGTGGCAGCTTGATGGCATATTAAATAGCCAGCAGTACAGTCACATCTAAGAAAACATCATGGTTCCTTCTGTTAAGAACTAGATATCCCAATGGAATGATTGAATTTCAGCAGGATAACCACCCTGTCCATAGAAGTTGGCAGGTTTCAAACTGGTTCTCGCAAATGCAAGATGTCACAGTGATTGATTCACCTCCTTACACACCAGATTTGAATCCTGTTGAAAATGTGTGATCAGAGGTGAAGTTAAATTCATCTGTAAGACAATGTAAGGCAAAAGAGATTCTGAGGAATCAAATACAGGATGCTTACGAGGAAGTATCCTCTCTTGAAAATTTGATTAGGCCTTTGATATCATCCATGCATCATAGAATGAAGCCAGTAATAGAAGCAGAGGTTTACACACCCAACATTAAGTAAATTTCTATTTTAAATTGCTTTTTCATTTAAGAATTCAATATTTACTTATTTCATACTTGGTTTGAAAATGAAAAGGAGAATTTAAGTTTTTATATATGAGCATAAATGCCTTGAAATGAAATAAGTCTTAACAATTGGAAATTATAATATGTATAATAAATATTGTTTCTCTGTAAAAAATAAAAATAAATAAAAGAGATTATGCTCATGATACAAACCACCATAGGCCTCATTGTTAACTAACTAAACTAAACCCAGCGCAACAGCCCATGAAGGGCCAAGGCCTACTGCCCAGCTGCTGCGTCCCCCACCTCTGCCCACTACAAGCGTCATTGGTGGGGTGCAATACTGTGGGACATGGTCAGTGCCCTGATCCCTCCTGGCCAGTTATGCAGTCTTTTCGACCTGGGGCCGCTACTTCTCCATCAAGTAGCTCCTCAATTGGTCCCCCCAGGACCTAATGAGGCTGAGTGCACCCCGTGCCAGACCTCTCAGAGAGGATAAAATCCCCATGCTGGTACTGGGGATTGAACCCGGGTCCTCCGCACCAGAGACAAGCGTGCTACCAACTACTGAGGCGGTCCTCATTATTAACTACCTGCTTATAGCCACTCAGCTGTCAGTGCATATTCAGTTCCTGGAACTTAATATGAAAGGTACCAATAGAATGAAGCAAAAGGCACGCAGCCGGAGACACCATTGTGAAGTGGCTGCTGAAACAATTTGGATTTTGACAAATAGCCTTTATACTTTGACAGACCGCTCATGTTTTTTGTCTCAAAATTGTTTGAGGGTATGCATGCCACTGATCATGTCCATAGCAGCTGTAATGCATGATGAGAAAACAAGTGGGCAAATTTCGCAGCCTGTCTATTTAGCGTAAGTAATGGATGTGGTGTCAAGATGCGAAGGTACACACATATTAATTGCACAGGTTCAAATACACATAATCCCATATCTTTTATGTTTTTTTTTCTTTCTTTCTTCATAAGCACATGCTTAATCTAATATGATTATAGGCAACATTTGTGTCATGTTGTAATTTTTCGTTTAACTGGTGTTTACACTTTTTGTTTCAAGTTTAACTATTATTTACACTTGTATGACCTAAATAGTAGGTACACACTGAGAATTTTGTTTTCATTTAAATGAGATGGTTCAAGCCTATCTAGCAGTTTAGAAACAAGTAAATAATTGATAAGCACTTGAAAGAGCTACATACAATTGAATTATTATAAAATAAGTTGAATATTAACATTACAATACACTAGGTAGAGACAAGCAGAACAAAGGTAAGGAAATAAATTGAATAAGTGCAGGTTTCATATCTTGGCACCTTAATTAAATCTGATAATAAATTCAGCAATTAAGAAGAAGAATACAGACAGGAATGAGCTTATTATGCAAATAAAAAGATTTTCTCTAGTGCAATATTAACCAGAAATAGTAAACTCAAAGTTTATAACACATTGATAAGGCCAGTAGTAACCTATGAGTCTGAGGTTTGGTCTACTGCAATGAACAATGATGAAAAGGCTTTGCGATCTTTCAAGAGAAGAATACTCAGACAAATGTTTGGACCTGTACTGTGTGGTGGACAGAATTGGAGAGTGAGAAACGATCAGGAAATCAATTATTTAATAGAGGGACATGTTAGAATTATGAAATCCTAGAGATAAGATGGTTGAGACACCTGGAAACAATGGAGGATGAGCGGAATCCAAAGACAATGTAAAAGGGGAAAATATTTCCATGAAGAAGGAAAGGCAGAATAAGGTGGATGGACTGTGTGTAGGAAGATCTTGTTATAGTAGAAGTCAGAGGCTGGAGAAGGAAGGCGGGTGATAGAGAATGGAAGAAAATAGTAAGAAAGGTCAAGGCCTATTTCGGCTGTACAGCCATAAAAGAAGAAGGTGCACGTTTCAAAGGAACTGCTCAAAATGGTGACCATCAATACATACGCGACATCGACACAAATGATTCGCAAACCCTGTTGAGTATTCATGGTGTGTTGTGAATCTAATCACTGGCTGCAATAATGTGGGCAACCAGAGTCTACTCAGAATCAATATGATGAGTCTGCATAGTCTGCAGATGACCCCGGAAAAAGAAATCCATGGAACTGAGATCCAGCATGCGAAGTGGCCAAGGCACGGTAGGACTGCCTCTTCCAATCCAACGATTAGGGAAGACTCGATTTAGATGCTTCCTTACCCTTAAAGCATAATGTGCAGGAGCTCCGTTGTGTTCGAAATGCAGTTGAGCACAAACATCAAGCAGCACTTCTTTAAAGTAGCTGGCAGTGCATTCTTCAGAAATATTTTATAAGTGTTGCCACACAGTTGAGGAGGAAGAACGTATGGCCCAATGACGTGACAAGCAACAATGCCAGCCAATATGTTCACCATAAACTGCTGTTGCTGGCTCTTCTGAACAGTGGCATGGGGGTTTTAGTATGCCCATAAGTGACTATTCTTGTAGTTTAGAATCGGACCATCCCTGGTAAACGTGGCTTCATCGGTGAACAAAAGGTCCATTCACAAAACTGCCAACATAACTCACAATCTTCCGGAGTTAAACAACCTCCTGCTTTGCCATGCACTAGATGCATGTCAGTTAATTTGGCAGAAGTGTAATTTTGCTCCATGTTCCCACAGTACCTATTTAACTGCTTCAACACAATGTTATTGTGTGCTGAAGAAAACAGGAAATGAGACATGGGTGACTTGAGTAGGAAACAGTCACCACAGTGGTGTTAGTCTTCCAGGGTTACTAAGGTCAAATGCTGGCACTATTAGACATTTGTCATGCTAACATGTAAGTATTCAGTGCCTCTTTTGGGGAGTTGTAGTACTTTGTGCTATTACTTGGTTCAACATTTTGTGAACTGTTTGCAGCAGGTCAACTGTTGGAAGGAAAATTTCTCTTATTGACATGGGCAATTATAGCCAAAAGACAGCTTCAGGCCAATGGTAATACATAACCCTCCGGCCTAAGTCATCAAATGTGAGTAGAAGCAAAGTAAATCATACTCTGTGCATTGCATATGATGATCATATTTTGCTATTTTAAAGCAAACACACAACATTGCTCTCAAAATGGAAAAGAAAGGGGGAAAAAAAGCACATTCCCTCTTCGGGTTTGAACTCGATTTCTAGGGTCCATAGTCAGTCAGTATAACCGTGCAGTCAAAGCACACGTTTTACAACTGCCCTTAATTTCTGTAGCCGCTCCCCACAACCTATTATCCATTGAAGTGACATGCAGCCACATGTTAAGTTTCCAATTTAAGCACCTTTGCTAACGTTGCAATTTAGAAATGCTTCCTCAGAGAGACAACAGACAGGCTTTACTAAGTTCCTAATAAGCACTATTTCGATTTAGTGAATAATATTGACATATTTTTTTCTGGTTATGATTTATTGGTCGCAATCTCTAATTACTTTGAATACGTACAACTTATTAACTTGACGTTGTAACCATTGGTTTCCTAAATTATGCTTACCTAAAAGTTTAGCAATTACTAGTGTCACATTCTTAACCCTAGAGCAGGCACGCTCAGTTATGATACAGGAGCAGGCGTGCGGTGTATTCTGTACACAGTACACTACATTCCATTTGTTGCAATTCCTTTATTATTTATTGTGCTAATTAACATTACATAATTGAATTTATTGTAACATCTTATCATATGCCTAACATCAGCTCCATACATGTTAATACACACTAATTGGCTATATTACATTAGTACAACTAGGCATAGCAAATTAATCATCTTCTACTTCGGGAGAACGCATACTGCATTTTTCACAGAGAACTGTAGTCTGTGAATGATTTATGATAACAAAATGGTTATATGATGTAAATCTTATTGTTGTGGAGCTATTCTTTGCCCTTCCACAAATTCCACATCTACTTTTTTTCTTCTTTGATAGCTCTTCTGCGCATGTCTGTTGAACTTTGTAGTGACACAGATACATGCTAACGGCAGCTGGCAAACTTGGTATGCCACATCTTTCTATAAGATGTGGTTTCATTAGTTGGAAAACAAGGTTCTTCAGAAAAACTCGACGAGGATGTTTCTCATTCTTATCATTTGCTTGAAACAGCACTTGTGCATTGATGCCAGCCACGTTCAGCAATGCATACCATAAAGCCATGGTCCAACTTCTTGTCGTTTGTGTTACTGAATGTTTATTACACATTTGGTCAACACTATCAACCCCACCTTTTGCCATATTATAATCTAATATAATGTGAGGCTTCTTTGTGTCTTCATCTATTGTTCCGTCAGTGTGCATCATGGAGATGAGTACAACAGCTTTGTTCCGCTTAGGTACATTTGATACCAAGGTATTATCTTTCTGGAATCCAAGAATTGCCGAGCCGGTGGATAATGCAGCCAGTGGATAGCTACTATACCAATTATTATCTACTGTGAAATTTCTATTTGTTCCCTTTATTGTCTCCGTTAGTCTACACACGATATCAAATTGCTTATTAGAAACACTGAATGGTCCTTCAAGCTGTTTGCCACAATACACTTCCAACGAAGCAGTGTAGAATGACTTAGCATCACATAGGGCAAATATTTTGATGCCATATTTTGCTGGTTTGTTGGGAATATATTGTATGAAGCTACAACGTCCTCTGAATGCTTCTAGTTTCTCGTCAATGGTAACAAGTTCCCCAAGACTGTAACTACCCATGCAGTTTTTTACAAATGCATCCAGAAAGCTCCTAATTGCTGCTAACTTATCTGTTTTGCATCTTATATCCCTTGTATCTTTATCGTAAAATCTGATACATATAAGAAGATATAGAAATCTCTTGTAACTCATGCAAGATCTCAAAATAATCATTCCTGTTCCATCTTTTGACTGAGTTCCAATGCATTTGTGTGGTTTCCACCTTTGAGGCCAATCAAATACAGAATACCTAACTTTGAACAAATTTCATTTCTGTCTGTAAGCTTAGCATCCCTTTCCCTAGAATAACTTTCTTCTAGCCTCTTTCTTTGAATGAATAAATTTGTAAAATGCACAATTTCATCAATCATATCAATATTGATTATTTTATGGAATGATTCAATTTCCTCTACAATACCTCGTGCTACCCTTTTAGGGTAAGATCTTGACAATGTTTTTTGCTGGTACACGGGATGTTTTTCTATGCACCTCAGTTTTCATCCATTTTGTTTCTTCGTCCCTACCAATGAAAACACCAGCTTTACTATCAAAGGAATACAGCTCTTCATCATTTTCAATTTCAGAGTTACTATCATGATCACTCGATAATATTACTTCATCCTCTCTGTCAGAAAACAGATCATCAATATCCCCACAGTCATCATCTTCAGCGAGCACCTCTAAAAGATACCGTTGTGATTCTTCTTCTGTCAAATATGTTTTGGCCCTAAAATTAGAAACACGAAATATTGGTCGCTAATAATGTACTATAATAATGGCCCTCTCTAAAACACATAATTCGTTATGCAGCCGCTTTGTGTAAAAGTACAACAGATTAGGTTGACAATTGAAATAGTACTTACATGACTAGGCGCACGGTGTATAAAATACGCCGCTGGTACAGTTCCAAGAATAACTTATCGTTGCCTTTGAGTTGTTGATGCTACAATCGCTCTGACACAACTAAACGGATGCTGAACAATGACATGAAAGGTACTGACAATAATGTACTGATACGTTAAGGCATTTATCCGTTAGAATGCAAAATGAAAATGTAGTGTATAAAATACACCAGCACGCCTGCTCTAGGGTTAAATTAAATACGGCATAACAGTATTACTAATGCAAGAGGTGTTTCATGCAAGAGTAACATAACCTTTGGAATGTTCAATATACTTTGGGAGCATAAATATCCAATATATATGTATATATATATATATATATATATATATATCCTAACCTCCAGTCATTAGCTCCAGCTTCAGTGTGAATGCTTCATACCACGTCTTACCGAAGATATGAAAACTGCATGTGTTCACCACATGTGTAAGTGTTAGAAACAAACTACCTTACTATTTATCATGAACATGAATATCGTGTTAGGTCCGTACCATTCGGTAAATAAAGTGAATCAGGCAATTCGCTTTTCCTCAGCGTGCATGTGCAGTAAGTAGACATGGACTTAGCGTGTATACATTTCATTTCAAGTGAATTTATGCATTTCTGACTGAT
Source organism: Tenodera sinensis (assembly GCA_030765045.1). NCBI lineage: Eukaryota > Metazoa > Arthropoda > Insecta > Mantodea > Mantidae > Tenodera > Tenodera sinensis. The sequence goes on along the minus strand of CM060969.1, from coordinate 32,755,105 downwards.
GAGAGCATATTTAAAGTTTTTTCTTTAATGTTTCTATCACATTTGTGACTCCTGAATGGATTTAATACTGAAACTGTTTTCGGAAGTTAGTCAACAATTTTGTGCGGCGGAAACCAATTCCAAGTGAGGCTGTTATTTCATCATGGCGTACACCCTTCAAATAGCACAGGCCAGATATTCAAACCTTTAAACGTACCAAATAAAATATTTGTAATTATGCGGAAATGTAAGATTTGAGGTAATGTTTTCATATGGGGCTATCAGCTATAACCTTACTTTTTCACATAATTATCTGATCTCTGGTGCAGCGCATCAAAACATCTGAATTTACTACATAGCTAACATTGTATAAATGGTTTTTATAGAGCACTAAATTAGTTCATTGATCTGCCGATAGAAGCTGAGTAGCCAATCAACAGGTTGCACAAAGTTGCCACACACTCTCACTTTCAAACACGATTATCTATTTAATGGTGCATTTAATTTAAAAAAGTTATTGGAATTTTTTGTTAGTTTACATCCACTATCTCAACTCCTTCAGTCTGGTGGATTATTTCACTTCCATCCTGTATATATATATATATATATATATATATATATATATATATATATATATATATATATATATATATACACACACATACACCAGGTGGAAGGGAAGTCATTACATTAATTTAAACCAGTCGTAGATCTCTGTATTTGGAACACATTTTGTAACTTATGTTTTTGTCTCCGACCATTTCCTGTGGAGATATTTTAGTTTTATCAAAAACAACCTGGCAACACTGCAGATTGTGTGGGTGGTTACTTTCCTTACCTCTGTACATAAATAAACAGCGTAACAGTGCATTTTGAAAATAAACTCACACCCTGCCTTGTCCTTCCATGTTTACTGTGACAGTGTAGGCTAATCACAAGTGTTAGCTTCCAAAACATTACCGAAAGCGAAAGCTGTTTACATCAACAAACCAGGTCAGTTCCCTGACCAACCTCAAAGCAACGTTGTCAAGTCACGTCATCTCTGAAATAGCAGCTCAGAGTATCCCTTCACATCTTTTAAGTGATTAATTTTCGAAACCCTATGCGATGTCCCATAATTACTACTGAAACTATGTCAGAAATAAGTTACTCTACGCATCTTATAAATAACAAACTGTTATCTTTGCACATTCTTGTGGGATTACGAATCCAACTTGGATAAAAAACTATTTAGTTTTTCAAAATCGGCTGATCAAAGAACAATATGCCATTTGACTTTTCTGTTTGTAATGCTTTTATGAAGTACATATTAGAAGGAATGTAATGACTTCCCTTCCACCATGCGTATATAATAGCCTCAAAATTTAATGGCAGCTGATAGCAGACTATTACTCTTCTTTTTCCTGTTGTGCAAATAAATTTTGTGGGTGAGAATGCAATATTTAGATCATTGGCTTTACAGCGTGATTTCACGGCACTATACAACACTGCAAGGCATAGCAAGCCTATGACTGAATTTCGTATCGAGCCACTCTCCATCAAATTTTGTGACAGATGTAGTAAAGCATTTTTAATGCTGTCCAGAGTTCCATGGCGCAGAGTAAAAAACTGATCTATAGACTGCCTTGCTATCTGTCAAAAGCATAAACACAAAGCACTAGATATTGTTGGTCTGACAGCATGAAATTGTGAAGTTTTCTTTTTCAAAAGTCAATAGATGAAAAATTTTGCAAAATTGAGATATATATAGTATCAGGATAATCTGAACTTCCTGCATATCTCGATACATGCTCTGTATAGATAGTAAGGAATATTAGCACTTTGTTCAAAACTTGATAGATGCACTGGTTCATTTACAGCAAAAGTTCGGAGATGCAGTTTTATTATATTCTGACAGCATATAACAATCTTAATTCTAATAAATGTAATGTTGACATTGACTACTACCCAACCTCAAACCAAGCAACCCCATACTACCATGGATATATTGCTTTCCAAAAATACATATATAGTAATTATTATTTATTTATGCCAACAAACTTACTGTTGGTGTTTTTAAACACACAAGCCGTGTGTGGGCAAAGTTTAAGAGGTAGAACTGGAACTTAAAAATTCAATGCCACAACTGGGATTTGAACCACAGACCTTCCGCTTACCGGGCGGATGCTCTAACCACTGAGCCATTGTGACAAACTGCCAGAATGGCATTAAATTCTCAAACCAGTTCGTATTTCCGCCCGGTAAGCGGAAGGTCTGTGGTTCAAATCCCAGTTGTGGCATTGAATTTTTAAGTTCCAGTTCTACCTCTTATACATATATAGGTTGACAGTGTCACCAACTTACCCACTAGCCAGATAGCTAGTAAACAAATTAAGCTCCTTCATTAAATTTGAAAGCCTTGATATAAGAAACTCAACAGAACTAGTCACAAAGATTGAAAATTATAAGTTAAAACCAGTAGGAATACTTGTATTATTCAATCTAACTTCATGTTCACTAGTGTCCCAACGGAACAGATACCTTGTTTTCTCAAGAACTGGTTAGAATCAAAGTACCCAAAGAGACAACAGAACTAACAGAACTAATAAGCTTACGCATAAAACAAGCATGCTTCACGTTCAATGGCAATGTTTGTAGACCTCAGGATTTGCAATGAGAAACCTTTATCACCATTTGAGAGGTAGAACTGGAACTTAAAAATTCAATGCCACAACTGAGATTTGAACCGCAGACCTTCCACTTACCGGGTGGCTGCTCTACCACTGAGCTATTGTGACAAACTGCCAGAATGGCATTAAATTCTCAAACCAGTTCATATTTTTCCTGGTAAACCACAAAGGCAGTCTCACATCAGAGACAAATCACCCCAATGGTGACTTACTATTGTAAGTACTTTATATCCCAGGATTAAATAACCTTCAGATGGTAATTATTATTTATTTATGCCAACAAACTTACTGTTGGTGTTTTTAAACACACAAGCCATGTGTGGGCAAAGTTTAAGAGGTAGAACTGGAACTTAAAAATCCAATGCCACAACTGGGATTTGAACCACAGACCTTCCGCTTGCAGGGCGGACGCTCTAACCACTGAGCTATTGTGACAAACTGCCAGAATGGCATTAAATTCTCAAGCCAGTTCGTATTTTTCCTGGTAAACCACAAAGGCAGTCTCACAATTACCCCAATGGTGACCTACTATTGTAAGTACTTTATATCCCAGGATTAAATAACCTTCACATGGTAATTATTATTTATTTATGCCAACAAACTTACTGTTGGTGTTTTTAAACACACAAGCCATGTGTGGGCAAAGTTTGAGAGGTAGAACTGGAACTTAAAAATTCAATGCCACAACTGGGATTTGAACCACAGACCTTCCGCTTACCGGGCGGCTGCTCTACCACTGAGCTATTGTGACAAACTGCCAGAATGGCATTAAATTCTCAAACCAGTTCATATTTTTCCTGGTAAACCACAAAGGCAGTTCACATCAGAGACAAATCACCCCAATGGTGACTTACTATTGTAAGTACTTTATATCCCAGGATTCAATAACCTTCAGATATCACCATTGTTAGCCGATTGGTTCATGAGTGACAGATATGCAAGTAACAAAAGCCTTCCCACACATATACAAGATTTGGGTGAGATGTGTGGATGATGTCTTTGCCATCATACCAAAGAAGCTTTCAGAGGATACCCTGAAACTTCTTAACCTACAGAACCCAGCTATAAAATTCACCCTAGAAACAGAAAAAGAAAATTGACATTTTCTGACCTGAAAGTCATGAGGCAAAACAACAAAATAGACTTTGGCATTTACAGAAAACCTTCTCATACAAATGGCTACATCAAGGAAAACAACCTTAACCCAGTCATCAACATGCTATATTCCACAACTTAATAAACACACCACTGACAGATGAAGAACTTAAAAACAAACACCAACACATCAAGACAGTGGCAGCAAACATTGGATTTAAAACAGATTTAGTGAATACACTCATAAGAAAATAGAAAAGACAAAAACAGATAAAAGAAATCAAAACACTGAACAATAGATCCAACCCACATACACCAAATGCACAATCACTCAAGGAAGCACAACAAATTCCAGAAACTGCTCCAAGAGCATAACATTAAGCTGTCTCCCGAATTCAGCGTAAGAAACCTACTAAAACATCCATTAAAAAGCACACCAGCCACTTCAAAATCTGGTGTGTATCAAATACAATGCAACGATTGCTCAAATATATACACTGGCCAAACTAAAAGGAACCTGGAAATAAGACTGAAGGAACATATCAGGATCATAAAACTTAAACAAATTTACAAATTAGCCATAACCCATCATTTCTGGTCAACTCAACACTCCATGAAACAGGGTATCAAATTAAGACATTTAAAAACTGCAGCTGAACTTATAATTTGGGGAAAAATACACATAAAGAAGAATGTTCACCAGCCACAAATTTTGACACATCACAAACAGATGACACCTTGAAGTTTATATTCAGCAAACCAGATAGCAGCACAATCACCACCACAAGAGATTCTTCCTCTTCAAATGCCAGTTGAGAAACTGCTGACAATGAAGGTCGTGGTCTTTGAAACCAGTCCAGTTAAAAAGTGAGTTAAGTGAAACTATAAGTCTCTTATAGGTCAATTGAAATACTTCTACAAAATCTTTGGAAAAGTTTTGCTGTTTATACCACTTCGTATATGTTAAGTGGAATTAAAGTTTGTATTCATTTAATATATTGTTTCCAAATTATCTGGACTTTTATTAATTCAGATTGCTCTAGTCACTCATACTCCAGGCAAACTAAGTTCTTTTGTATATAAGACAAGCTTGTAAAGTCTCTTTCTTTCTTTCCCTGATTACCCTCCCCTTATGTAGGACTCACACCCCCAAGACTTACAAGCCAGAGCCTAGGGTCAGACACCTGTCGGGGAGCAGAGGGACCTCTGGACCAGACAGACTGAGGACCTGGAAGCAGGTGGTCAGCCAAGCACCAGGTATGATAGTGAGGAAGAGGACGATATGAAATGCAGATGGAAGGGTGATAATGGAGAACTGGTGGAATGAATGGTGGGGGAAACTGGAGAACCCAGAGAAAACCCGCCCAGACGCCGCTTCGTCCACCATGAATACCACATACAGGTCCCGCCTAGGTGGCAGGCATGTAAAGTCTCAAGAGCAGGAATACATAATAAAGAATAAAGAATACTTGATAACTCTTTCGTTTGGTTTTTCTAAAATATAAAATTAAGCAAAATTACTTACAGAAATTGAGCACCCTGTGAAAATCCAATGGCATTATAACCATTTCTCAAATTTGTGTCATTTTGCAACAGCCTACAAGCCTCTTCAACCTGAGCATTTGCATTCATAAAATAACTGTTTTCAATATCCTGGAACAACATGAAAACATATTATTTGGGATGATTCACCGATACACATTCAAAATATTGTTTTGAGGAAAATTACTTCAAAGATTTCTTTGTCATGTTACTAAGCAATTAATGATTCAAAGCTTTCTCAATGTTGGGTTTAAATTACAGTCTCATGGGATACCAGTCTGAATCATAGACCAAGCTTTAACCATATTGACTCCGACCTGAAAGCTTGTTCTATATCTGGATAACCCCAAGACAATATTTCGTGAAACTGCGATCCTTATTATTTGTTTGGTTCATTCACAGAACCCACACCAATAAGTATTTTGGGCACTACAGTCATGGAGAGTATACAGGTCATACAACATAAGGGAGGAAACCTTAAAGTTAAGCATATATGAAAGAAGAAAAAATGAGCCCCCACAGTGATATATACTCATTCTCCATCATTATTGTTGTTCAGCTGACATTGTGTACAAAGATTGTCCATGGACTATCTGTGTTTCAAGAAAGTTTATGTACACTTTACGCAGATCAGTATTATTCAGGCATTCCATGAGTGTGGAGTATGAAAGCTAAATCAGCCATGGTCTAAACTCAGAGAGAGCTAACCTGGCACTTGACAGTCAGCTGGTTCACTCACCTGCAAATGAGGCTAGCACTGTCTCGTCCAATCGACTAATCGTTGCACGATGTGTTTGTAACATGATTGGACGAGATAGCACTAGCCTTGTTTGCAGGTGAGTTATATATATCTATAAAAGCTCTCATGATTTTGATCAAATTTTGTATTCAGATAGGATTTTGCTTTTTAAGTTTATTTATATAGGTGTCATTCCTGAAAAAAAAAATGTGATTTTACATAAAAAAATATTTTTTATTCCCACATCTACAGAGCAATTGAACCGTATTTTGGCTTTTTCTTCTCTTCTAATGGACCGATTTCAACAAATGAAGTAGCATTTTAAAGTCCTCTTCCAGGGTTATTAGGATAAAGTAAGAAAGTTGAACTAGCTATATTAATCTATGCATAACAGTCACAATTACTCTAAACCTTATTTTGGCCATAATTTCTCGTCACAGAAGTGGCTCCAACAATTAGGATGAAAATTTATACTTAGTTAACATTTTGCTTTTCAAGTTTATCTAAATAAGTATCATCTCAAAAAAAAGGAAAAGAAAAGTCGAGCAAAGCTCGGTTGCCCAGGTACTATTTATTCAGTGAAACAGTGGCTTGCATTATGTTCTTTTGTCTTTAAACAACATATTTCTTAATACAGAAAACGGGTGGATTAATAACACTAACAACAGACTTTTTTTGATTTCTCGGAACATGTTCCAGAGCCTATCAAGGCACATTGACTAATAATGGAGAAACCTAATGTACTATAGGAACCAAAGAGCACCTACGACTGAGCCCTAAGGGATTCCTATACTAATAGGATGCATACCATAGTTATGTACTTCATTCATTAATAATTTTTTTTTGTCCTATTTGCCATCTCCACTTACTGCCTACAATTTTTAAGGTGTGAATTCAGCCATTTATTTGCTGTTCCCCTAATCCCAAAATTTTTTATTATTTTAAGAAGAATATTATAATAAGTCCAAAGAAAATGCCTGGAGGATGAATGATCTATTAACACAGCCAACCTCTAAATGCTGTACAATCCATCTTATAACAACAATAAACTAATACTTAAATAACCACAAGCTGATAAATTAATTTCTTGAGAACAACAAACTTACTACTGCACATATGTTTTTTTTTAATCTGATAGGTGATCCTAAACAGAATTTTTGTGCTGAATTCAAAAATAATCTCCAGTTTCTCCCATCATGTCAGGTTTTCAAAATATTCATAAATAAAAGAAATGAAATTAAAAATTTGTGAAATATAATAAAAATTACTTTCAACAAGAATTTTGTATAAAAAACCAGGCTGAAATTATAATTTATTTGCCACTAGTTAATCACTTATTAATAATAATTATAAGCATGTTCATAACCTTACCTCAATATTGCACTTCAAATTTTCTCCTCTTTGACCTTCTCGCATATTGTTCAGAGCAGTCCCTTTTTAACATCCAACAATAGCCCGCCATCACGTGAACACTCCACTTCCCTTGATACCTCAATTCCAAATTTTTATATCATGGTGAAATCTTTCGTCCTATTCCTTACTAAAATCTCCTAAATTATCAGGGAAATAATTGAGATGGGAATGAAAAAAATGTACTTTGACACTCGTGTTGCGACCAATTTGTTTGAAATCTTGTAGCATCACTTTCACTATGTTAACATAATTTGGGTCTTTTTTATTTCCAGGGAAATTAAAAACAACATTTTTGAAAGCATCCCAGGCATCCTTCACTTCTCTGCTCATAGTATTCTCGAACTGACTATCCATCAGTTTTCGAATTTGTGGGCCAACGAATACCTATACCAGCTTTAAATGTTTCATTGGATAATGAAGGAAATGCAACGTAAAGTTATTTAAAGTACTCACTTTCCTTACCTAGTTTTCACAAACTGTTTCATTAAATCTAATTTCACATGCAGAGGTGTCTACAATACTTTTGAGGGATCAATAAGAGGTTCACTTTTTATCTTATAATTTTTTGGCCTGATGTTAAATTAGTCCTACGTGGCCAGTGTTCCCTTTCCCAGTGTACTGACCTAGCTCTGCTATTCCTTTCAAATAAGAAGCAGAGATATTTTGTGAAATCAGCCTGCTGATCAAGTAATAGTCCAATAATATTGAAATCTCCACAGGCTAGCAATTGATGGTTTCCGTACTGTAGTTTTTGTAATAAAAATGTAACATTTTCATGTGTCTCCTTTAAAAGAAAAGAGTGGACCACAGGAATGGAAGGATGAATGTTTCCATTAATAAGCAAAACATTTTTAAGACTTTTGAGAAGAATCTATGAAGACCCTCTACTCTTTGGAATTATAATTTATGTTATAACATTTGAAGACAGCATGGGTGTCTTGGCAATACACCAAATTTACTTCTTCAGCAAAAAAAGGGACAAATTCCTTCTCAGGATACCTGTACCATGAAAAATATGTACCTTCAGCCAATTATTTTCTTTTCTTTTCTCTTAACCTAGAGTCTAAAAGCTCTGCTGATTCTTTAGGCAAATTTAAATCCCTCACTAAATCAAATCTATTATTAGAATTGTCCAGTTCACAAGTATTATCCACTGGAGGGGGTAACACCCAATATTGAGTCCTATGCTATTTATTTATTGATGATATCCTGCTGGGGATAAGCAAGAATAATAGTTGTATGCCTGCAATAAATAATATCATGATCGCTGGGCTACTATTCGCTGATGATCTGGTAGTAGGATCAATTACAGTAAATGGTCTGAAGCAAGCGTTGCAGGAGGTAGATAAATACTGCAATGAATGGAACCTAACTGTTAATCAGGAGAAAACACAAATAATGGTTTGAGAGGTAGAACTGGAACTTAAAAATTCAATGCCACAACTGGGATTTGAACCACAGACCTTCCGCTTACCGGGCGGATGCTCTAACCACTGAGCTATTGTGACAAACTGCCAGAATGGCATTAAATTCTCAAACCAGTTTGTATTTCTCCTGGTAAACCACAAAGGCAGTCTCACATCAGAGACAAATTACCCCTATGGTGACTTACTATTGTAAGTACTTTATATCCCAGGATTAAATAACCTTCGGATGGTAATTATTATTTATTTATGCCAACAAACTTACTGTTGGTGTTTTTAAACACAAAATCCGTGTGTGGGCAAAGTTTGAGAGGTAGAACTGGAACTTAAAAATTCAATGCCACAACTGGGATTTGAACCACAGACCTTCCGCTTACCGGGCGGACGCTCTAACCACTGAGCTATTGTGACAAACTGCCAGAATGGCATTAAATTTTCAAACCAGTTCGTATTTCTCCTGGTAAACCACAAAGGCAGTCTCACATCAGAGACAAATTACCCCAATGCTGACTTACTATTGTAAGTACTTTATATCCCAGGATTAAATAACCTTCAGATGGTAATTATTATTTATTTATGCCAACAAACTTACTGTTGTGTGTTTAAAAACAGTTGGTGTTCAATGAAAAGCATCCTCTGAATCGGTTCTCTCATCAATTAATACATAAATTTTTTCCTTTTCATACATTCACATATTCGGTTTAACGTGTCTTCATAACATTTTTGTAGGTAACTTTTACGCAAAGTTGATTCATCTGGAATTGTATGACCAGTGTGACATTCAAGAAAATCTTGTAATTTGGAAAATTACTTAATTTTCCTAGCAGAATACTTGCACTAACAAACACTCACATAATTTGAGAGGTAGAACTGGAACTTAAAAATTCAATGCCACAACTGGGATTTGAACCACAGACCTTCCGCTTACCGGACGGATGCTCTAACCACTGAGCTATTGTGACAAACTGCCAGAATGGCATTAAATTCTCAAACCAGTTCGTATTTCTCCTGCTAAACCACAAAGGCAGTCTCACATCAGAGACAAATTACCCCAATGGTGACTTACTATTGTAAGTACTTTATATCCCAGGATAATAATACTCACATAATTCTTTATAAAAGGAAGATCACTTCTTACTTTATGTCGAAGCAGTTTCTTCTAACAGTAACTGAGACACTTGTCTTTTTTTCACATTTTGAAGAACTCGCAAATGTTTTCCTGTCCAATATGTTGTACGGTGAACAGTTTGTATGCAGCAACTTTAATTTCGCACATTTTACAGAACAATACAGCTTCATCAGTAGAGAATATGTTTCTGCCAAACTCTGAAACGTACTGTTTCAAACAGCATGCAGTTGACTGTTTTTGTTTCGGCATCTCAATTCCACAGCACAACAAATTTATACAACTCACAAACTCTTACTGCAACACTTCTAGCTCTTGAAGTCCTGATTGATGCAATCCACACATATTGCATAATGTAATTGGCGATTCCTCGAATTGATGCATCATGAATTCATCAGCACTGTTAGGCTGACCACACTTACAAAGTTACTATTCTACAAAAGATGATATAAATGAACTTTTAACCCCCTATTATTTTAAAATGCCCAATAAATTCAAGAAAAAGAAAGAAAATGACCGGAAAATGCATTTAAATGTTAAAAAATGACTATTATAAAAATGTGGAAAAAATGCAATTTGATGACCTATAAAAACCACATTTATCTAACATATTTGTTCCAGAATGCATATAATTTCCAATAAGCATTGTCTGTGACTACTAAGAAAAAAGATGACTTTTCATCAAAATCCAGCCATAGTAATAACAATTAAACAATTATCCGCTAGGATAACTTGTTCTTTAAGATGAAATTGTTAATCATGAAGGCTGTTTTGCAACAGTCCTTGGAACTGAATAAATTATGCCAGAATATATACACACACATAACTGGAAATTGTGTAACAATGTGGGCATTTTTGCTGTACATTCCTGTAGTTTTAGAATTTTATTTGTACAAGGAAGCCGGCCTGACAACACATAGTACCCGCCATCACAGTTAAACCTTTTAAAGTGACACTATCCAAAATCATGGAAACCAATTATATTATCACATTCACCAATGACACAGACTTAACAAGCTACTTATTTACCCGCATGTGCCAATATTTTAGCTATACACAATAATTAGGAGTAATATTACTAGGTGTCTAGCAATATTGCTCACAAGTTAGTTTTACCTATGGCATGTTCTAATCCTTACCTCTACTATTGAATTACCTATTCTCAAAGATTTTACATACACTCCAGGAACATTTTCTTCCAGTACAGATTTTATGCGGCCCAAACTGAATGGACTGCAGCAACAGTCACCTGAAACAGCCAAGAAACAAATCAGTTCTGTGCATAAACCTATGTTAATTTGTCTGAAAGCCGTTGGTATATTGGGATACTCAACCCAATGGCCTTTAACGTGTATTTTATTTCATATTTTATTTGGATAACACTAATTGCTATGTAATATGAAAAAAAACGCGGTAAGCGTATGGCTCTTGTGTCAAGCCAAACGGAGTGACTAAGGTTTGAAAATTTAAAAGAAATAAGCACTTGCCGTATTAATCTGTAACTTACCCATTCCATGCCAAAAAACAACTGGTTTGACAGCTTCAATATTAGAAACCACCCAAGTAAAGATAAAGAATTCAAAGAATTTCATTGATGGAGAAGACATAATGCACCAATGAACTGACGTTGAAAACGGGTAACCGCGTTTGTTAAAAATGTATTAATATATTGCCATACGATTTCAAATTCTTAAACATTAATACCATGGCTTGTAGCACACAACATTCTGCACAGCGCCAAATCCACGTGCTTATGCAGTCGATGACAGATGGTGACATGCTGTTAACCTTGAAAAACGACAATTTCCCATTAAAAGTTGTTCCAACTAAAACCATTCAGTCTATATTATCGCACGTATAGAGACGCGTTAATGGAATTAAAATAAGAAAAACATTAAAATCAGTATAAGGTTATGGAATAAGAAAGCAGAAATGTAGTGACATATGAAATGCTTTTTCTGTTCTTACTGCGTCACTTACATGACGTCTTATAACATCTGTCATATCGACGGCCTTTTACTTTCTCTACTGGTAAGTAGGGGAAGTATTGTATTCCACCCAAAAATTCGATGTCGAGATTTCACCGGAAATAAATGTTTTGAGGCCCCCTGAATCCAAAAAAAGCATTTTTAGAAAAAGGTCCGTGTGTGTGTGTGTGTCTGTGTCAGTCTGTGGACAGCATAACTCAAAAACGAAAAGTCGGTTAAAAACCAAAGTTGGTATTTAAGTTTAATGTCTTTCAAGGCTACGACACGAATATTTTGAAGAATGTAGCCCCACCCTAAACTACCCTTTACATGGAAAATTTTTCGAAAATTTTGATTTTCTTGAAAATGGCTCTAACGATTTTCATTGAAATGTCATATGTTTGAGATACTTTTATGACAAATGAAAATGTATATCTTGAATTTTCTGGCTCTAGCCCCTGTAGTCGTATTTACTCTGGACGACTTTTGCATAACTGGTAAACCGTTAGAGACATGGGAGTCATTCCATGTCAAATCGCACAAAATTTGACCTTCATTTCTCCGATTTCATTAATATTAAATGTACGTGTTCTGCGAATGAAAAAATGATACCCCTATTTTTTTGTTTGTCTTTAAATTAATTATTTTGGTAAATATAAAGCATTAAATTTTCGGATATTTCTCGCATACATTTCTCTACATAAACATAAATATCCATGAGCGTCGGTAGACTTTTTTCCGGGGGGGGGGGGGGCACATGTTGGAAGTATGCAATCAGATATTATTAATTCATCATTTTATTGTCGAAATTTATATTTGTTGCAGTTAACCGAATTGAATTGTGCTAAATAACAATTCTTCTAAATTAAAATAATAGTTTAATAGTCAGTAATTGATTGCACATTAAGTTCACCAACTTCCAAGAGGGGGGCCGCCGCACCCCCTTGCCCACCGTTCGCGACGCCCATGTAAATATCTCTGGTATTATTTTTCAGATAAATATGACCTGTAGCTCATTTTGAGCATTGAAATGTGTACTTTATTTATACGTTAAACAAAAAACAATTAGTTTGATATTTCATATTTTTACAAGGCCATTAACATTACAAACATCATTAATAGGGCTAGGAAGTTCATGCATTTGCATGTTTTTTCATAGGGGTTAAAAATGTATGCTTTTACATTATGTGCACGAATTATGGAATTTTAAGTTATTTGGACGTGATCTTATGGTGCATATAGCTGCATATTTTCTCGATTTTGATAAATGCATATTATTTCAATACTATAGCCTCTATATAGCATATTTTAATGATTTTTATGGTTTTTTCCACCTCGATAATATTTTTCATATTGGTAGTGTTGCATATGATGATGATCATGAGCGCCGGCAGACATTTTTCCAGGGGGGGGGGGCCACATGTTTGAAATTTGCAATCAGATAATATTAATTCACTATTTTGTCAAAATTTATAATATTCGTTGCATATAACCATGTTAATTTGTGTTAAATAAAAATTTATCTTTTAAAATAGTAGTTTAAAATAGTCAGTAATTGATTCCACATTAAGTTGACCAACTTCCAGGGAGGGGCCGCGGCCCACCCTTGCCCCCCCCCCCCTCCCTTCGCGACACCCGAGGTGGCGAGAAGCAATGCTGAGGCATGTTGTTATGTAGGGAATCCCCTGTTTCCATCCTTTCATTATATGTTTGTGCGTAGATAATAATCAGTGCGTTATCTGAGAGGTTTATATTAACAAAGATAAAGTGCAGGTCAACGTTTTGAGCAGCACGATTATAGCAACTCTTGCCTCTGCGTGGTCTTCAAACGTAACAGTGTTGTGAACTGGTTCCCTCCAAATTAAATTAGGCGTATAAAATGTTAAAAAGCTCTTCAAATTCCGAAAATAAAATCAACTTAGAGTGCTAGATTAATTAATTTGCAGAACGGGTTTTCGGGTGATTTAATATCTACAGATAATAGGGCTCTGTTTTGTGGAGCATGTGACAAAAATATAGGGAGTGAGAAAAGATTTCAAATAGTTCAGCACATAAACACAGCAAAACATGAGAATTTAATCAGAAAACTCGCAAACAAATAACCTGTAATAAAACAATCAGTAGAGTGTTTAGGAAGTAGGGTTACTGAATTTTCCTATGACTTGTGCCATGTAGTTTTAGCTGCTGATATTCCCTTGTTCAAAATTAATAATCCGATATTTAAAAACTTTCTTACCAAGCGTACTCAACAACATGTGCCTGAAGAAAGTACACTGCGTAAGACTTATGTAGGACATTCTTACAATAACGTATTGTCAAATATACAAAATTTAGCGGATCAGTTTGTGTGGTTGCCTGTTGATGAAACCTCTGATTCTGAACGCCGTTCTATTGCTAATATAATCGTGGGTGCCTTAAATAATGAACAAAAGACCACAGCTTATCTCCTTATATGTGCAAATTGTCGGCCACTGACAACGTAACTGTGACACAGTTTGTGATGGACTCTTTGAAATTACAATGCCCATGTGGAATCGAATACAACTGGTTGCTTTTATTTGTTACCTGATATGGTAAAATCAGGAAAAACTTTGAAAGGTATTTTTCCTAACTTAATTCATATAACTTGTTAGGCACACGCTCTTCATCGAATTTCTGAGACAATACGCGATTCTTTCCCACTGGTAGATAGATTTGTGTCCAGTACAAAGAGAATTTTTGTTAAATCTCCTAAAAGAGTTAAGTTGTTTAGATCAACAGCACTAATATCCGACTTTCTCCTGCATCGGTGTTAACTCGATGGGGAACATGGGTCGATGCAGTTTTATATTATGCTGAGCACATAGAAATAATCGAAGAGGTTGTTAATTCATTGGATTCGAACGATGCTTCATCAATACAAACTGTACAAAATATTCTGTCAGGCACTGGGTTAAAGTAGGATCTTAGTTTCATATCTGCCCATTTTTCTCTCTTACCAACAACCATAACGGCATTGGAAGCTGTAGAATTTCCTTTGCATGAATCACTGTGCTTGAAAAAAAAAAAAACAATATGTGATCTAAGTTCGGTTCCTGGTAGCATAGGACAAAAAGTGAAAGAGAAAGTGAATTATGTAATTTCAAAAAATGCTGGTTATAAACAGATGTGCGATATTCGAGACATCCTAGAAAGAAAACCATCTGTCACACCAAGAGAGTTGACTCTCTCTGTGAAACAGATAACATCATTTAAATATGCCCCTATAACATTTTGTGACGTGTAAAGAAGTTTTTCACGTTACAAAAGTGTTTTGCCAGACAAGAGACGACGTTTTACTATTGAAAATTTGTGTAGTGTTGGTTGTGAACTGCAATTTAGCAGTTAATACTAGCAGCGGGACCACTTCTGCTTCAACCTCTAAGGAATAAGGTAACTTTATGATTTACATAACTCGTCTACTGCAAAGGGACATGAACTGTTCTAATTAAATAGTGCATTTTCTTGGTAAATTTTGAAGTTTTTAAGAGCATAATTGCATACATATTTCAGTGTTTTTTAGGGCATGAACTTCCGAGCCCTAAACATAAGCATAACGCTGTGCCTCTTGTAAGCAAAGATAAGATACGTGCCTCTGGTAGCGCACAAAGATTATTACCAGGACTCGGATTTTTAGGTAAATACATATTTTGTTTGCGTCCTACTCTGAACTTGAAACTAAGCTTAATGTCCTGGATATTCACACCGGAGCAAATATTGTAAGTTTATTGCACATAAAAATGCATCGGCTGGCCCCGTGGCGCAGTTGCTAGAGCACCTACCTGCTGTGCAAGGGGTCCCGGGTTCGATTCCCGACAGGGGGTAGGAAATTTTCTCCAGCCAAGAGTTCCTCATCCTTCCCTGGGTCTGGAAGCATGAATGAAAGTGTGAATGTGTGTGTGTGTGTGTGTGTGTGTGTGTGTGTGTGTGTGTGTGTGTGTGTGTGTGTGTGTGTGAATTCAAAGTATAAAAAACCACAAATATCGAAAAAAAACCCATTCGTTAAACAAGAAACAATAGGCAAGGCCGAAGACATGACCTCTGTAGTTAAAGGCGGGATATAAATGGAATAGTTTTTTATTCCTGATTTTTTATTTAAATAAATATTTTGGGATTTATTCACATAAATTACACAAAAATCGCATCAAGGAAACATTTTAAAAATAATTTTCATATAAATCACACGAAAGCAGCAATAAATTATTACTTTCTCTACTGGTAAGCAGAAGTATTGTATTCCACCCAAAAACTCGATGTCGAGATTTCACCGGAAATGTATGTTTTGAGACCCCTGAATATCAAAAAAAAAAAAAAAAAAAAAAAAAGCATTTTTAGAAAAAGGTCTGTGTGTGTGCCTGTGGACAGCATAACTCAAAAACGAAAAGTCGGTTGAAAACCAAAGTTGGTATTTAAGTTTAATGTTTTTCAAGGATGCGACACGAAGATTTTGAAGAAAATAGCCTCACCCTAAACTACCCTTTACATGGAAAATTTTCTAAGCTTTTTAATTTTCTTGAAAATGGCTCGAACGATTTTGATTAAAATGTCATATGTTTGAGATATTTTTATGAAAAAATGAAATGTAGATCTTGAATTTTCTGGCTCTAGCCCCTGTAGTATTTACTCTGGACGACTTTTGCATAACTGGTAAACCGTTAGAGATAGACCAAATCATACTATACAAACAATGTAGATCTTGCTAAAAATACACAATTTATGTCCGAATAAATTTTTTTGTAGGGTGAACCATTTCGGAGATATTCCTTGATATGTGTGTGAGTTTCGGAAAACTTAAAACTTTCGTGAAATGGATCATCGTTGTTCATTTTCACTTTCTCTACTGGTAAGTAGAGGAAGTATTGTATTCCACCCAAAAATTCGATGTCGAGATTTCACCGGAAATATATGTTATGATAAAAAAGGCATTTTTGGAAAAAGGTCCGTGTGTGTGTCGTGTGTGTCTGTCAGTCTGTGAACAGCATAACTAAAAAACGAAAAGTCGGTTAAAAACCAAAGTTGATATTTAAGTTTAACGTCTGTCAAGGATGCGACACGAAGATTTTGAAGAAATATAGCCCTACCCTAAACTACCCTTTACATGGAAAATTAAAAAAAAAAATGATTTTCGTGAAAATGGCTCTAACGATTTTGATTAAAATGCCATACGTTTGAGATATTTTTATGACAAATGAAATGTATATTTTGAATTTTCTGGCTATAGCCTATGTAGTGCGGTTTAGTCTGGATGAGTTTTGAATAACTCGTAAACCGTAAGAGATAAACAAAAGCTTACTATACAAGAAATGTAGATGTTGCTGAAATACACAATTTATGTCTCAATAAATGTTTTTGTCGAGTGAACCATTTCGGAAATATTCCTTGTCTTGTATGTCAGTTTCGGAAAACTTAGAACTTTAGTGTAATGGAACATAGTTGTTCATTTTTACTTTCTCTACCGGGAAGTAGGGGAAGTATTGTATTCCAGCCAAAAATTCGATGTCGAGATTTCACCGGAAATATACATATGTTTTGAGGACCCCTGAATAAAAAAAAAAAGCATGTTTAGAAAAAGGTCCATGTGTGTGTCTGTGGGCAGCATAACTCAAAAACGAAAAGCCAGTTAAAAGCCAAACTTGGTATTTAAGTTTAATGTCTTTCAAGGATGCGACACGAAGATTTTGAAGAAAATAGCCCCACCCTAAACTACCCTTTACATGGAAGATTTTTCGAAAATTTTGATTTTCTTGAAAATGGCTCTATCGACTTTGATTAAAATGCCACATGTTTGAGACATTTTTATGACAAATGAAATGTATATCTTGAATTTTCTGGCTATAGCTCCTGTAGTCGTATTTACTCTGAACGATTTTTGCATAACTGGTAAACCGTTAGAGATAGACCAAATCATATTCTACAAAAAATGTTGATCTGGCTAAAATACACAATTTATGTCTGAAAAAATTTTCTTATAGGTTGAACCATTTCGGAGATATTCCTTGTTATTTGTGTGAGTTTTTCGGAAAACTTAAAAGCTTTCGTGAAATGGAACATCGTTGTTCAATTTTGTATGTGTTAAGTGTGCAAAGAGAACGGAATCTCAAAGCTTTAAAAGATTTGACTATCGCACAAAGCCTACTGTATTCTAATATTCCCCTTGCGCCTATAAGGAAATAAGCAATAAGATGATTTGTACAATTGTTTGTCTTAACTAACACGAAGAAGATATAGGAATAAGAGTGCTTAGTACAAGAGTAGAGAAAGTCATGGGAGTGCAACACATCATATTTTTTTCCCTACAGTTTTAGCAAAGGTTAAATATATGAACAATGTATTTTTCTTTTCTTTGTTTGAGCAATTGGAAATGCCGCCTAAATTTCATAGCTTAGCCAACCCCACATTAACCTGTGGTTTGAATATAAACCCAGCCAATCAAAAGCGAGTTCAACAGGGAACAACCGTTCGCGCAATTATTATCGATCATCATTCAAAATGGAGGTTTGCAAGAGTGACGCTGTGGTGTGAAATACTTTTCATTTTGGGAAGATTTCACGATTAAGTACAGTTACTAAATTACCATAAGCGTATATTTTAGATTCCAAAACGCTAAAGTCACTTAGAAAGTAATACTGTGCGTTTCTTAAAGCGGAGTGTGTGAAGATATCTGTGCTCGAAGTATGCTGTATTTGTCTTAGTATCCGTCATATTTATGTTGGACAGATTTTGTGAATAAACTGAATATAAAGTTCGGTTGTGAAGACTTCGGAATTAAATATTAAAGGTGAGTGAAAAATACATTTAGTTATGAGAAGGTTTGCATTTATTTACCAGCGTAGCATGTATTATTCCTACTGATTGTAAATACTGGCAATATCTGCATAAGCCATTCAGTTGTTTCAAGTCAATACATTGTGTGAAGTTCGGGTGCATATTTCCATTTGGAATGGCATGCTTAGAATTTGTTGTACACACTTAGTTCATTTCGAAAAACATACAAAGTAAAGCACAAGTAATTGATGCTGTATTTTTATCCTTTGCACGAAGGGGCAATGCCATTTTGAAGCTATCAGATGGATAATCATTGTACATACATGACACTTGTAAACGGTGATTCATTGTTAATCATTTTGGGACATAGATACATCAGTTCTCAGCTGGTTGGTTAAAAGTAACAGGTGTATTGAAGAATGCTGAGTACACCTCCTGTAAGTCTTCCCATTTTACCTTAGGAGTGCCCATTAGATTTGATGTGAGCCCTTTGGCTCTTGTTTACAAACATTTATAATAAGTTCTGACGTCAGTTGCTATATTGAATGTTATAGAAAGTTACAAATATGAACCAAACTTACAAAAATAACTTAAAATACTCTCCAAATAGTTAAAAAATATAGATACTTCGTTCATAGTCTTTGAAACAGTGGAAGGTTATGTCTTGCCCTCAACAGACTGAACACGGTATACATTCAGTAACGGTGGACAATCATGAACCCTGATACCCTGTGTACACCTGCTCATCACTCCTCTGGCTAAGTTGCTTTTCCCTTCCCTACTTGTAATAACGCTGTGTGACGCCCCCACCACAGGGGGGGGGGGGGTGTCTTCTCTTTCACCATATGTATGCCCCCACCTCCTCATGCATTGCCAATTCAAAATGTTGGCGGGAATAGCTCACTATTTTATCTAAGTTTGGACATATGCGTTGCGTTGACACTTGAGAGCAAAGATCGACTTGAATGGCATGGACCTTTCCAAGGTACAACTGAAAAGGCCATTATGTTTCTTTGGGCTGATGGAATGCTGGTCAGAAATCCTTCCTACTGTGATGTGGAATGGGGAAGTTATGATGGAGGTTTGTCCAGTAAATCTTCTGGACGGCACAGTGGATGCATCCTTTATGTAAAGGGCATAGATGTTCAAGAAAACTTTAAGTTAGTCATTATACTGTTCTTATTAAATAACTTCTGTAACTATTGGATGTGTAAATAAAATTGTAATTTTATGAAGTGCATTCACTGTGTGCACCTGAAATTTCTTAGAAGGGGATTTACTGATGTCAAACATTTCATAGCAACGGCCTATTAGTGAAAGATTCTCGACTTCATTGTTTCTATCTTCCCTAAAGAAATTAACCTCTCAAATTCTAGTTCCTATAAGCTATCTTTTTTCCAGTTATCAACCCTATTGGACTTATGTTCCAAAACTAATTAGCATATATCAGTTCTTCTGCTTGTTGTTGAATAAAATTGCCTTCATCTGCAATGAGTGTACTTCAGTGATATACTTTTCTTGGACGGTTGAATGATGTAAACATATTTGCACTTATTTCCTGATATACCTGTTTGCTTTGTCAACTTATAACTAAAGCCCGGATTTCTAAGCAAAATAAAGTAGTAAAATAAGCAAGCAAATAAGCACGAAAAATGACGAGAATAAGCACCAAAAAAGCAAAAACGAATGCATGCAAATATGATGATAAATAGTTTCGCAGAACGCTTACCTTATTGAAGGCTGTTACAATACACCAGGAAGGTCATTCTGAGATTTTCCTGTGTAAAACTCCTGCGTCTATGAGTGAAAATTGATTTTGTACAGTGAAAACGTTCTTTCCACATCACATGATGTCACAGGTGCATGTGGAAAGCACCAGTTCTTCGGTGAATTGCTCTTCAATGTGTGTTTCTTTGCCAGAAAGCTTTTTAGAAATTTGGCACAGTGTTTTGTAACCAGAATTTTTCTGTAGCACATGATTGAGATCAAACACAATTTTTGCAACACCATGTGTTTGTGACGACAATGTTACTGAAACTTCGTGAATCAGAGAAAGTGAATGTTCCAAGGGCTTATTTCGAGTTTCCAACTGCTTTAAAATTCCAGGTATTTTAGAGAAATGATTATGAATGTACCGTATCTTTTCTTGTATGCCGTTTTTAACAAAATATTCTTGTGCTATGGCAATACTGACTGCATCATCTGCATTTAGGGAATTCAAAACAGTTTTCACTTCACTGAAATGTCAATGAGGAGGCAAAGATAAATTTGGAAATAGTTCAGAGAATTTTTTTAATTCTAATTGGTGACTTTACGAGCACTTTCTTAATGCTAGAAACAAGAAGATCCACTTCTTTATACTGGCTTCTAACGGTTTTAGCGACACAATGTAATCCATGAGCAAGGCATGTCAGGTGAACTAATTTAGGTTAAAGGACTTTTAATCCAGCTCCCACTTTAACAATATATGGGGCAGCATCACTGACAAATAGCAATACATTGTCATACCGTATCCCTTCTGGCCACAAGAAAGATAACGAGCCATTGAAAAATCTGGCAACAGTTGAATGATTTACTTGTTTGAGTATTTGTATATTCAGAAGAAATTATATGCTACACCTGCTTTCATAGCGCCAACTACAGCACTACACATGCACTGTCCCGATGCATCTGTAGTTTCATCAACAGAAATCCATTTGTTTTCATGCTTCAGTGTATTCCGAATATTACCAATCACTTCTTGAAAACACTGTGGCATGTAGTTTTTGCGCAATGTTGATTTATCCAGCATCCTTTTATTTGTGTATTTTTCCAAAAATAAATGAAGCTGCACATTATTCAATTTATACAGTGGAATATCTGAACCCACCAATGCTAAACATAAGTCTTTGGAAAATGTATCAGTAGAACACGATTGTTCACCAACATTGCCTTTAATCAGTTGCTGGTTTAACTTAGATTTATTTTTAAATCTCTCTTTATGCCGCGTTGTATTAATGTGCTCCACAATGTCATATTTTTTTCTTCGCAGAAACACACTTTTCACACACCAAACAAAATAAGACACCTACCATCTTCATTGAAAATATTTTTTCCAAACTTGCTCACACATTTGCGCAGGAAAGCTGATTGAGAGGTTTTTGTGGGCGGCATTCCATAACTGCAATATCGAACTGAACTAAAAGAAGATGCAGCTCGGATCTTAGGGAATCAGCATCCTTGTTTATGACAACACTGCGATATCTGACTATGCAATCATGCACACCTAAACTAAATGCTGCAGCTTGGAACTTGGGGAATCACCTTGCTTGTTCATGACATCATTTTGTTGTCTCAGGCGATAAGTGATTGATCAATTCACTCTACTGATCGCAGCAAATAATTTTTCTCCTTGCAGTATGATTTCACAACCCCGGTCTTCTATATCCTAGTGTTTCTTTCTTACGAATTTAGCCGAGAAAATAGCGAATTGTATTGTATTGTATTACATCTTGTTCTTTGGATCCTAGAATGAGCCAGGCTCAAGGATATAGAACACGTCATACAACCATGCAATTTCATACAATTTTTTTTTTCAACACCTAAACACAATCATTATAGTAGGGTTAAACTAGTGGTTGAAAGAACTTATAGTATAGTATTCCTTTATGCTGTAAAAAGAATGTGCTAGCAAAAACTTTCTCAATTCCTTTTTAAATCTTAAACAGTCTCTTGGGTTACACAGTAATTTTAAAGCTAAAGGAAGACCATTATATATTTGTATGGCGGAGTAGCAGGGACCTTTCTGATAAATGTACATGGAGTTATGTGGCCTGTGTAAGTCATTTCTATGTCTAGTGCTGTGGCTATGTACAAGAGAATTGAATTTAAAGGTATTGTAGTTATCAACCACATAACACATAAGTGAAAAAATGTATTGACTTGTGAGTGTTAGAATACCCATCTTCTTAAATAAGGGTCTGCATGAATGACGGGCTCCAGCACCACTTAAAATACGTAGTGCTCTCTTCTGTAGGACGAAGATCCTCCCACTTTGTGCCGAATTACCCCAGAAAATACCGTAGCTCATGATGGAATGGAAGTAAGCAAAGTATAATGCTTATCATGAATCATTGATAAATCACGGATAACTGTGAAATATGCACTTTTAAATTTACAGTTTTGGGTAAAATATGCTGTTTTAATTAAACATTGTAAAATATGTAAGCAAAAACGTTTTTCTGCAAAATAAGCATAAATAAGCACAAACAAAAATAGTTAAAAGTTGCTCATCAAGGTGTGTCTTATGAAGTATAGCCCTTTTGCTTACATTTAAAGTTGTAGAAAAAGTTAAGCATTTTGCTTATAAATCTGGGCTTTACTTATAACACTTATTTCTTGTGCAAATTATTTTTTCTCTGTCCCAATCCCTTAAAAATAAGCAGACATATTCACACATTCTTGCATTACTGTAAATTTCTTACCCCACCTCCACTTCTTGTCTCCCCACGTGGATGCTCCTTCCAGTACTTTGTATTACTAACACTAAAATAGTGGAAGCAACTATGTCATGCTGTAGGGAGTAATGGTGGGGGATCCTACTTCCTCAGATTGTTTGGAGGAGATTTGTTAAGTGAAGTGCTTTGGGTCCATGATTCTCTAATACTATAAATTCATTTGAAATAAAACAAATAAAATCTAAGTCCAAATGTAATTACTGCACATGTGCTGTAATTACTTGTTACAGAGAAGTTACTTTGCTGCTAGCATTGCTCCCATATTCATCCTAGTCTATTACCAACATGTTGTTAGCTAATGCTGGATTTCTGACAATAAAGTCATTAATCCTCTTGCTCTCCAATATTTTTCACTGATGGATGGGGCACTAGAAGTGGCCGGGCATATTTGAAGGTGGTCTCGATCCATTTCCTCTTGCAGATCACATAGGGGACAGAGTGGTGAAGAATATATCCCAATTCTGTTTAAATGTTTTGCCAGACAATCATGTCCTGTAATCAACCTGAAGGTTGCAACTGCTGTTTTCGAGGATACTCAGGAATTACTGTTTGAATGTTTGGTAGTTCCCATCTTTTATTCTTTGATTTTTCATAGTAATATTTTTCAATAATTTTTTTGAATTCAGAGTTACTAATCTTTTAGCTGCATAAAATGGTAGATTAACTATTGATTTCTGCACATTGCCGGTACCCTTTTTTGCAAGAAAATCAGCTTTCTCATTACCACTCAGTCCACAGTGAGCTCTATTACCAACATTGTGTATTGGCTTTCTATTACCAACATTAAGAAAGCCAATACACGAACTGTCATCTATACTTCATTGGTGACCATGCCGATTGTCTCAAGGATCCAATTTCCTTCCATGATGCGGCTGCAATGATATTTCCATCAGTTATCTTGTAGAATAGTAGCCTCACGTGATGTACTCCATACTGTTGTCTGCTACAGTGAGCAGGGGCAATGGCTGAGTGCTGGGAGCATTGCCAACCTAAGAAACATGAATGCTCTGAAAATACCAATACTGCGTTATGAAAGTGGCGGTGATAATATAATAAGAAATAATGATAGTTTTAAAAAATGTTGCCCTGGCTGCAAAAGAGCCAGTGTCACTTCAAAGGATTATGAAGTAATAATAATAGATATACTGCACCTCCAGCCATAAACGATCCTGTTGTAACGAATCTTCGCCAAGAAGACTCAGACCACCCCACCGATGATGTCCATGGCAGGTGTAGATGAAACGTCTGGACCTCTAAACTCCAGCAGACCACAGCTTTTAAGCCTGGAAGAAATATCTAGCCTTAATTCTTAATAGTTGTGTTTCTAGTCTAGTAAACCATTTTTGAACAACCACACTAAGGTGCCCTGTTTTCTTATAACAGGTATCTGTTAATGCTGTAATTATGTGGGGAACTAACAGTGCAATATTTCATCAGAGAAGACCTATAACAAGATAAAGTTGGGAACAAAAGCTTACATTGATACTGTATACTCTTTGCGTTACCTCTTGAGCAAAAAAAAAAGTAATGGATCACTTACTGTCAATTACTCAGAAGAATGTCTTTGTCCCTGAGCAAGCAATCGTACAGTGAGGTTGGGAGCTTCATTGTACAATGTATCACCAGCGCCAGTCAAGACAGATATTGACAGTTCATGATGAGGGAGAGGCGACATTGCCACTTATCGCTACCACTTGGAGAGCGTGATACAAGTATGTGCATGAAGACGGATTATACTTGGAATGTAGAGTGGGTACTATTTGTATTTGAAGGCAGCAGTAAAATAGTGAATCTACATGCAAAGTATATATTAACGTAAAGATTTGTGTTGACACATGCTTGTGAAATATTGTAATACGAAAATGCTGCTTATATCCAAATCGCTTGCATCATTGCTGTTGCTGGAATTACCTGCGGAAATGGCAAGCTGTTCTTTCCTTTCTTCTAAAACTCTCAAATGACCTAGTTGTCGAGGGGCCCTTAAACTCCACTTCACTCTTCTAAAACTCATTTTTTGCTGTTGCACTTATTACGTTTTTCACTTATTCAGCTTTAACTGCTGTTGTACACTTTGGTAGCTTTATTGCAGACGACACAGTGAAATCTTTGTTTTTCGCTCAACGTAACCATTTACTTCAGCCCAAATTAATTAAATCTAATTACATTAGGAAAGGGGGAAGCCAAACTATTTTGCAACCGTGTTCTGCAGCAATACCATACTGCGCAATTCTTTAATTGAGATACAACGTACCTTGCCAAACAATTTTATTTGCTTCTCGAGTACGTTAAGTCGGTTGCACTATCTTTGCGCATATTTTTGGACATAAGACATATGAGGCAAATAACCACATAAATAGAATGGTGCAAATAAACACGTTAGTGTACTGGCAATCTCTGATTGCAAGCTGGTGCCACAGGAAGGAATTGTATATATTGCAGCAAAAACAGAAGATAAGACCCACAGTTTATATTACTGCTGGATTGCTTGCCAGGCACATGCTAATCATGTGTTAAATAGTGACAACACTGGTTTCGCTATACGGTTGCTATGGATTGGTTCTTCTTTTCATTGCAGTGATGACCACTATGACACATTCATCCCCTCCTGTTCATTTGAATCTTTCCGCCACGTGGTAAACAACTGTCAATCACCTTCTTGTTTGCTGCTGAATATAAAGAGTAACACCAGCAGTTCAAAATTACTAGTAGTTGAACTGTAAGCAGTGCCAGTGTTGCTACAATATTATATCGTGTGGTTTCTTGAGTCTCCAATAAGCATAATTCATTAGTGATATTATTGAAAGTATGATCATAATTGAGCAGCTGACGCACAAAAGCGGACATGTCCACCAAATATGAATTTTTAGCATTGGCATAACTTATCTGGTCTAAATTTGAGTATGTAAACAAAACTGTTAAAATGGAAACAAGGTAATTTTAGTATATAAAACTCACTTTGGTTATGAAATTAAATCTAGAAAGAAAACATTTCTTTAAAATTCACAGTTAATATGGGCATGTTCGCTTTTGCTGAATAACTTCCACATTTTTAGATTTGAACAGTTTTTCAGGAGGTCAATATTGGTTTATTCTTAATGTATTCAGTTTTAATGGTAATGGGGAGAGTGGGCGAATTCTGCGCACTTAAGTTCAAGCAGCCATACTAACAGAAATGTTATTAAGTTCCAGACTTTGTTTCACCTGTAACTTTATTAAATAAGCTCTCGAAATAGTGCAATTCCAAAGGCATCTTGCACTTTTGAAAGGGTGTTAGGTATTGAAAACTGAAAGTATACAATGCGCAGAATTAACCTACATGGACGGGTAATTGTGCGCGCTGTATATGCTTGAAATGAACTTGAATAATTATCTTTAATGATAAACTAAATGCTACAGAATATTATATCAATTGCTAACTCCTATTACAGACTCAAATCAACTGTCCAGATGTTTCACTTAAATTGCTTTTTAGTTTGTTTTTGTTTTCTGAGGCAGAGATCACAGAAGTTATCTTCTGCTGAATCCCATGCGCTACATTCTTCACGGACCACCTGCCATACTCTACACATCTGTACCACATCTCATTATCACTTCCAAACTCATCACACATCATAGTTTAGAAATTGGAGCGACATCATTTTCATCATTATCATCACCACACAGTTGTTTTTCACTGAATTCGACATCAGATTCAGTATCTGAGAAATCCAACTGTCGTTCACAGGACTTTCTTCTTGGCTTTTCCTCCATAATTTTGTTTTCTTTTTGAGTTTTCTCTACCTTTCTTCATTTGATGGTCTGTTTTTTTTTTGTTTTTTTTTTCCCCCAGCTTCTTGAAGTTCATCTTTCATTGACACCCCCGTTAATATTTCTGATGGTTTTTCCTACATTTGACTTTATTAGATTTTCTATTTGAAAACGAGACTTTTGTTGGCAGAGGAGGCATATCTCTTACCTTAACATGTTTCGAATTTGCAGCCGATCACTCAAGTGCACTCTCAGGCGGAACGGCAGGAAAGCTGGTGGAGGTTCCTGCAGCAGCCGCTGGAATATTATGTCGATAATCTTCTTTCTGAGTCTCCTCCTCAACTACTTCAACTTGCAGATCCAAATTGTCAGAGGAAGGATAGAAGTTCGTTTCTGGTGCTACTAGTATTTAAATACACGAGGGACAATTCTGCGTGCCGCGCAAATTTGCCCGCCATAAGAAGCGCAGAATTACCCGACACAGCATACATTCTTCCATCTACCGTGGATACTTCAAAACATGCTTATTTCAAGCAGTTTTGTAGACATATCAAGCATAAACAATTCTAATTTAATAGTAATAGATAGATGAGAACAATTACACCATACCCATGCCATGCCTGCCTTGCTCTTTAATGCAAATCTGTAACAAGAAATATATGCCCGAAGTGTTGCAGCTCACTGACTGCAGACGAATAGCTGTAATGGCATCTTCCTCAACACACTAGTTAGTCAAACTGTTGAGCAGATGGCAACATCGGACAGAACTAGGAATTCAGAGCAGGACCAGAGAAACATAGCAGCGCAGAATTACCCTCCTGCACAGAATTCGCCCACCTTCCCCTATATTTGAAATACTTTATAAAAATACAAGATTTACAGGCAGCTGGTCCAAATAGCAGCCATAAACATATCAGAATTATGTAACAAAGCTCTTTAAAGTGTTGTCTTTTTCAGAAAATATGTGATATTTTTACCGAATTGTTCATGTTAAATAGCATTTTTTTTATAGAAGTGTTAGCATTTTCATATGAAACACTGAATTTGAGCTTATAACATACTAAAATACACTCAAATAATAAAAGAGGAAAAGCACAGTCATTAATATCCTGTTGTAAAATATATTGGTGCTGTTTTTGCTATTATTATTTTTACGGAATGTGCTGTGCTATGAGACTCGTTTTCTATCTGGGTCGTGGTAACGGATGGAATGAAATATCACACAATGTTTCTTTACCACAGTGTATTAATTTATTAACACTTCATCGATACTTTACATTAAACAATTTCTCTCGGCATCATTCTAAATGCTTAAAAACCTTTCCACTTTTTCACTTAGTGGAACTTATGCTTGATGAAAGTTTGGTGAAAGTTCCATGTTCACACTACCTAAATATGATTGTCTTTTCATCTCGAACATACACACGCGAGTGAACAGTTTTTGGCGTCGTTTGACGCGACACAGCCTTTTTCATATTCATCCGTGCATGCATCAATCAAATAGTTCTTTCTCGTTAGGGAAGCGATCCCTAATCATCCTCCCCTACTTTTATTATGGAACACATACAATTCTAATGTTTATACATATATATTAAAATCAAATATGGAAAGATTTATGACGTCTTTGTGCAAACTTAGTTGTTCGTAACAATGAACCTTATCAACATGTTTTCGTTATTTAATTATCTCATACCAACATCAAAAAACGAATTACACTTTTAACAAACATTCACATGAACGATTTTCTTTTGGGGTCTTCTAATTTTCTGTCTCACATGCCCCTTGTTTTGTTTTTCAAGTTGTCACCTATATTTACAACCTCGAAACACAATACAATACTTCTCCCTACTTCTCTGATGCAATCACTTTGTACAATTTTTTTTTTTTTTACAGTCTTCTTCGCTCTTTGTCTTTTGTTTTGGCATGACACAGCATGTCTTTATAAATTTCAAATATTCAGTTACTACACAATACATGTTCAGTTATTATACATCACATATTCAGTTATTATGTAATACATATTCAGTTATTGTACAACACATTGTTATTATACAACATATTCAGTTATTATACAACATATGTTCAGTTATTATACAACACATATTCAGTTCTTATACAACACATACTCAGTTATTGTACATTTGACATTGACACAAATATAATTTAAGTGTATCGTGGTTTATTATGTGGCTTTTGACTTATGTTCCTTGTTATGAGGAGAGAAAAACAGGATACAAATTTTGAGCTAATGATTATGATCATATTTATGGCAATATTTTATTCAGTTCTTTGCCTTCTTTGTCTTGTAAGCTTATTATGTATAGGCAGGTCGTGGAGTCGGTTCTTAAACTCTGATGTTACTAATGGTACCATTTTTTTAATTGGGTTCTTATTCATTATTATTTGGTTCAACATTTCTTCGAGCTTAGCATTGGCTATATCCATCTTAATTCATGGGCATTGCTTTTCTGATTATGGTTTTTCTTACTTCACTAATTGTCACCTCTTTGTCTCTTATCTCTATAAGAGAAAACTTCTATACTTATAATTATTCTGCAATTGTATTATTTTTCTTCTCAATTCACCCTCGACATCTTTGTGTCAAAATATTTTTATCTTTGTCATCACAATTGATTCCTTTTTATTTTTGTCCCTGACATCCTTATGTCAAAAACACATTATTTTCCGTCGCTATAATTCATTTCTTTAATAACAATCAGTGTCCTCATCTGTCTTTGTTGACAATGCTCTTTGTGGTCAATATAGCCAATGACTATGTTGATTTTCTTTTTTGTTGTATTTTCCAATCTGAACATAATTTTCTATAAGTAACCCATTAAAAATTGTCATTTTCCATCATCTCTACTATTCCTGCCTTACATATTTGTTGGCAAAGGCTATTTGGTCCTTTCTTTGTATGGTTTTAATTTATTTTTATGGTATCTTCCTACCAACTTGCCATTTGTATTCTGTAGCTCATACGTGTGGTCACCCAGCTGTTTTGTTATGACCAGTGGTCCAGTGTACAGTAGTTCCATTTTTCTCTTCGTGTAGCCATCACGGTGTCGATGTTAATTGTCAACTGCTTAAGGTTTGTGTTGTTGGTCATCCAGTCAGTTGGGACGAACTTAGTTGTAATTTCCCTGAGTGTTAGTGGTGGTTGCTGTTTCTGTATTCTGTGCAACATCTGCCCTATTTGGCACATTTTCATCCTGTTCTTGTTGTTTTATGTTGCTGGTGTTCCATTGGTTCCTGCCCCTTTGGTGTGAACCTCTGTTGTATGACGGTCTTTGGTTGTTGAAGTATTCCCTACAGAATCGTATGTGGTTCACTTGATGGGTACAGTCTCCTGGTCTTCCACGATCATATGTATATGTTTGATATCTCGATTCACCCCTTGGTATTGTGTCGTGGTACCGCTGTCTTGTGTTCTCTATTCTTTCGCCATGATTGCATGGTTGTGGGAAATGGTGTGCCCCTGTCAAGGGTGCTCCTAATATTTCTATCTTCTCCCTCATTCTGGTTGTTCGTAGCCGTGCTCCGGTTTAAGATTGGTGAGTTTGGGTGACCGTTCCTATGTCTATGCTCATTAGGCCGACCATTTTGTGTTTTGAAGGCTGTCAGCAATTCTATCATATCTGCAAAATCTACTGGCCTCGCAACAATTAACCCTGTTCTCACCGTGTCTGGGAAATGTCTTGTTATGCTGGTAATTAGCTCTGCTTCCGACAGGTTAGGGTCTAATAGCCTTCCTTTGTTGGCTACTTTCATAAAATAATCGACTAGCGATAACCCTTTGGTTGGATCATATCTACCTGTCGCTAGCTCTACCCTAGTTTGGTTTTGTTTAGCTGGGCCCCAATACCTTGATAGGAATAAATTTCTGAATGAGCTATACGACTCATGACCAGCGAGTGTTAACCTGAGCCATTCTAATGCCTTGTTTTTTAAGCTTTTCTTGACTATCATCCTAAGCTCATTTGGTATCCTTTTCACTTTAAAATACTCTTCCATCTCTTTAACAAAGAGTTTTGGATCGTCTCCCTTCTCCTCGTCAAATGTAGGTGGTGCGATTTCATGTAGTATGCTGTTGGTGTAACATGTGTTGTGTCATTGTTTGGTTGTGAACCTCTTTCTCTGTATGATGAGTCAACATTTTGTACATTATTCAAATAACTCTCATCTTGTACATTACTTACATCTAAATCATCTTGCCTTTGTAGTGCATTCACAACATCATTTACATTAGCCAAATTTTCCTTTCCTTTTTTCATTTCTTCACAAATTGATTTTAAATCATTCTTTATTTCTAAGTGACTTTGTTTCATATCATTTATAGCATCCTGTTGCAAATGTACTACATCAGTCATAGTCTTAATTTTAGGAATTACAATTTGTTCTACAGTTTCATTAATAATGTCTTTCTTTACTACCTCAATCTCTTTCCTTAATTCCTCAGTTATTTCTGCTTTTACATTTGTAATCTTACAGTCTCCACTTGCATTACATTCTGTTATTTTATCTCTACATCTACCAATTTCTCCTTCTAATACAATCTTATTTTCTCTCATTTCTGATTCTATCTTTCCCATCCTATCTCCTATGATTTCTATCCTAGCTTCTAAGGCTTCCTTTGTCTCATTTAAGTTTTTATGTACTAATTTTAAATTAGTTTCCATTACTTTCATATTTTCTTTACACTCCTGTCTTCCTAATTCTATTTTCTGTTCTAAGTTCTGTCTTCCTAATTCCATTTTCTGACCTATCTCTTCTTTATTCTGTTACAGTTTCTGACCTATACTCTGACCTAAACTTTGTTCTATGTCCTGTCTTACTCCCTCCATTTTCTGACCTATCTCTTTTTTATTTTGTTCTAGTCTTTCAAACATGATCATTAATAACCTTTGGTCTTTTCCTATTGCTACCTGTTCCTCACTTTCTGGTTCTATTTGATAACTAGGCCTATCTGCCCCTTCTCCCGCTCCTGTTTCTATCTCTTTTCGCGACATTTTAGTTTCTTTATTCAATTCACTTAGGGTTAAAAGTCCCACTACTTTGCCGCTTCGCAGTAACATAAAAATAAACTGGATGTAAAAATAAAAATTTTTGATCCTACTTTTTTTTTTCCGTTGATTTGTCCAGTTATGTACGTCTCCTGGGCAGTTGGCTTCGCTAGACGATCTCTGGTGTTTTCCCGCATTGATTATCCGTTCATCGGTGTTCTGATGTATTGTTGATTATCCGTTCATCGGTGTTCTGATGTCGATATCAAACGAGGTCTAATGGCGTCTTCTTTCTTTTTGGCGTGATGATATGGCGTCACTTGGTATTTCGCGTATGTTCATTTCCCGTAATTTCCATTCCATCCTAAATTCATGTTCCACGTTGGGCAAGTCATTTGGTGCTGTTTTTGCTATTATTATTTTTACGGAATGTGCTCTGCTATGAGACTCGTTTTCTATCTAGGTCGTGGTAACGGATGGAATGAAATATCACACAATGTTTCTTTACCACGATGTATTAATTTATTAACACTTCATCGATACATACATACATATATTTATTTGCATTCCATAGATCCTACAATTTGCCTTGGCTACAGGATGTGGAACATGTCAATATGTTATACAATATTTACAATAAACAGGATTAATATTATAAACATAAAATGATCTAATGGTTACATTAGATGTTGTTAAATTCATTTATGGTATAGCATGAATGCTTAAGAAGATATTCCTTTAGCTTAATTTTGAATACCTTATCATTACAGGTCCTTAACTCATTAGGTAGCATATTAAATATTTTTATACATTGGTAATGCACTCCTTTTTGGACACATGTGAGGTTAGTTGATGGTATATGAAGTTCAGATCTAGATCTTGTATTGATATTGTGGATGTCAGAAGTAGTAGTGAAGTAGTTTTTATTTTTTATGTAGAAGTTCATCAGTGAATATATGTATTCTCTGGTAAGGGTTAATATTTCTAGGTTTTTGAAAATGCTTCTACACGATGTTCTTGGATGAGAGTGTGATATAATTCTGATGGCCTTTTTTTGTAAGATGAAAATTCTCTTTGAATTTGTTGAACCTCCCCAAAAGAGTATACCATATTTCATTACCGAGTGGAAGTACGCAAAGTAAGCTAATTTTAATGTATGAGCATCACTGAAGGAGGACAGAAGTCGTAATGCATAGCATGCGGAGCTCAGTTTAAGGGCAATTTCATCTATGTGGGTTTTCCAATTTAGGTGCTTGTCAATTTGTATACCTAAAAATTTAGAAGCATTTGAATCTTGAACAGAGTTACCATGTATGTCTATTGCAAAGTTATGCTGTGCGGCATTAATGGTAGTAAATTTTACAATATTTGTTTTATTAACATTTAGTTGCAAACCATTTGCATTGAACCAAGATTGCATTAATGTTGTTATGTGATGCGAGGTTTCTTTAAGTCCATCTAAACTTTTATGCGAAATTAATAGTGTTGTATCATCAGCAAATAGAAATACTTGTGCCAACTTGTTTAAGCTTGGTGCAAGATCATTTATAAAAACTAAGAAAAGTAATGGTCCTAAAATAGAACCTTGGGGAACTCCTTGTTTTATAACTTTACTCCTTGAATAATCAGGTATATTTGAATTAGGTATCGATATTTTCACTTTTTGTACCCTGTTTGTTAAGTATGAGTGAAACCATGTTAATGGAGTTCTCTGAATGCCATAATATTTTAATTTGTCTAGCAGGATTTGGTGGTCTACACAATCGAAAGCCTTAGATAAATTGCAGAATACCCCGTTTACATGTTTTCTTTGATTTAATGATTCTAATAACCCATTAGTGAATTTATAGATAGCATTATCAACTGATATTTCCTTTCTAAATCCGAACTGTTCAGGGACTAGAATATTATTTGATTCTAGGTACTGCTGTAGCCGGTTATACATAATTCGTTCAAAAATTTTTGAGAATGTGGGTAGTAGAGATATTGGTCGATAATTATCTATTTTGGTCTTTTCTCCTTTTTTATATACAGGTTTTACAATTGAGAATTTTAGCCGATCAGGAAATATTCCATATTGTAGTGATAGATTACATAAATGAGTTAGGGGGATAGTAACCACTTTAGCAGTGCTTTTAATTATTCTGCTTGATATTTCATCATAACCTGCACTGTCTTTCAGTTTCATTGATTTTATAGTAGCCAGTATCTCACCAGATGTGGTGGGAATGGGGTTGAAACCAGTGAATGTTCTTCCAGCAAAAGCATCGTTTAACATTTTATGTTACTCAGGGGTCTCCGTCTAGGGGATATGTGAATGGCGACCACAAGGTACCCAAGCTGAGCAGAACATTACTTCCACTTACTGGTGTTTTGCTCCTCACTGTAGCTTTTCTATCTGACCTTACCTTGGTCATCTCTTGTTCTCTTCCGACCCCGATGCTATTAGGGTTCCCGAGGGCTAGGGAGTCTATTTTTCCAATCTCTCCATTTCTCTATAAAATCTTAACCCCTAACATGCTGACCTGTCATGGCATGTAATACGTACTCTGACTGGTAATCAGAGGATATGGTCGGTGAATTTATTTTGATAATTCTCCCGGTCAGGTCGGTGAGAGCCGTAAACCAACGACAGGTGTGGTCCTCCAGACATTCTGGGGGTTGTGAGAGAGCGATGTGACCACCAAAACATAAAAATATGGTGCTCTCTAAAAAACGGTTACTATACTGCTATTGCTCTATGAGTGAAAAATGTTGTAGAGCAAGAGGATTAATGACTTCATTGTCAGAAATCCAGCATTAGCTAACAACAGCAACAACATTTTATGTGCATTTCCCTTTTTTGCATTGTTTAAATTCAAATTTGTGGTTATGTTTATGAAGTAGTTATTAAAGCTGTCTGCAATTGCAGTTGTGTCGTTGATTTTGTTATTGTTTACTACAAGGGCTGTGGGGTTGTCATTACTTTTTGCCCTATTTGTTTCATGTTTGATTATGTTCCATATGGTTTTAATTTTATTTTGTGATCCCTTTATCTTTGAATTATAGTAGTGTGCCTTGGCAGTTTTAACAACTCTGCTAAGAATTTTGCAATAGTTTTTATAGTATAATTTTAGCTCGTTATTACTACTATTTCTGCACAGTAAGTATAGATTTCTTTTCCTTTTGCTAGAGATTTTAATGCCCTGTGTCATCCATGGCTGTTTTTGCATGGATGAGCTAACATATTTTATAGGAAAGCATGCATTAAAATGGTTTATGTATATGCCTAGGAACAAATTGAATGCAGCATTAATATCACTTTTGCAGTATATGGTGGTCCACTCCTCTAGTTCTAACAATGAATTAAATTTACTTATGTTTTCATGATTCACTTCCCTTACTCTTTTCCGACATTTTGATTCTGGGTCATAAATATTGTTTATACATAAAACTTGGGCATCTTGGTCTGATAGTGCATTTATAAATGGAAAAATTGTTGAAGAGTTTAACCTATCATTGCCTATGAAGATATTATCTATGGCTGTACTAGATTCATTATGAACTCTAGTTGGGAAATTCACTGTATGGTATAAATTGTATGTCATTAATAGCGACATTAAATCTGTTTTATTTGCAGATTCTGTTAGAAAATCTATATTTAATCTCCACATATGATGAGTTCAAGATTTGGTTTATATAGATAATTTAAAGTACACTCTAGTTTCTTAATGAACTATTTGACATTGCTAGATGGTGCTCTATATATACAGACTATGTAGATGTCTCCTAATTGCCCTTCAAGCTTTATGCAACAAGCCTCAAAGGTTTGCTCTACACAGAAATTACTAATATCCATGCTGTAGGCTACTTCTTTTTTTTTTTTTACATATATACATGTACCTCCTTTATGAAGCATTTCCCTGCAAAAATATGCCCCTAACTGATAACCTTCAACCCTGAGTTAGTCGGTCTGGGTGGCTCAGTTGGTTAGACGCTGGCCTACTGATCCCAAGGTCGCGGGTTCAAACCCGGCCCAGGTCGATGGTTTTTAAGTGTGCTTAAAAACGACAGCTCTATGTCAGTAGATTTACTGGCATGTAAAAGAACTCCTGCGGGACAAAACTCCGGCACACCGGCGACGCTGATGTGATCCTGGCAATTGACAGCGTCGTTAAACAACAAAATAATTTAATTTCAACCCTGAGTTGACCAATTTCATGTTTATTTAAGTGATGTTCACTAAGGCAGAGTATGTTTGGTTTCTCACCAATGTTGTCAAGGGAACTAACCAGTTCAAGTGTTTTGTATCTTAGTCCCAGCATGCTGTAGGCTACTTCTTTTTTTACATATATACATGTACCTCCTTTATGAAGCATTTCCCTGCAAAAATATGCCCCTAACTGATAACCTTCAACCCTGAGTTGACCAATTTCATGTTTATTTGAGTGATGTTCACTAAGGCAGAGTATGTTTGGTTTCTCACCAATGTTGTCAAGGGAACTAGCTAGTTCAAGTGTTTTGTATCTTAGTCCGCATATATTCTGGTGCAAAATTACTAGACTGTTGCGTTTACTATTTCTTTTACTTTCAGCATACTTCATATTGTCCGTATTATTTACAGCATTGTTTATATCTTTATTGCCCTTAATGCACCAATAAAAATTACTGCAAATGGTGCCATCGATTAGTTTCGCGTATTTTGTAAAGCAATTTTTGGTTTCTGTGACACAATTTCATTAAGGTACTTACTGATATGGGAAGCTAGAAGATCTTTACCTTTACTATTGAGATGTAAGCCATGCCTGGTGAACATATCTCGATGATATTTTGATACGTCAACTAACCTCACATTTCTAAATCTGGCACATAGTTTATCTAATTTAAGATTTGAGTCTTTTATTTGGTTATGCACACATGAGGCTGGAATTAAGTCATGCCTAGTAGGAAAATTCACAACTACTACATTTGTTGAGGTTAGTTTCCCCAGAGTTTGCCTTATGTTCTTTATGGCTTTTTCACTTTCATTTTTAAATATATCATTTGCACCACACATTATCACTACACCATCACGATTGTCCATTTGATCTGATGTACCGTCGATATTTCTCAACACTTCAGCCGACGGGGCTCCCGGTTTAACTATTCCAATTCTGGATAGTCCACCATTCGTTGTTACTCGTTCCGCGAGACTCTTCCGTGGCTGTCTGCGAAGATTGTCACTTTTCTTTCTTGTTTAGCAGGATTTCTTGGTTTGCTTTTATTTGTAGTTGTATGGGTTTCCTTATTAGTCGCAATCTTGATGTCGCCACACGTGTTCCCATCCCAATTTTGGAGGATTTCAAATCTGTTACTTAGAGGAACTGGGATGCTACACTCGCCTGTGGATCTGCTGCATCTTATTTGTATGTTTCTCTTCGGTTTTCGCCATTTATTGTCCTTTAGTTGATTTTGGTGTACTTGCTCGCTACGAAAACTCCCGCCTTGTTCTGTCACGTAATGTTTCTCGTTTTCTTTTGAGAGCAGTGCGACTTGAGCTTGGAGTTCTTCGTTTCCACTTTTAAGTAGGATTATTTCTTCCTGAGCCTTTTTTAGGTCTATATTCAAAAGGTCGAGTATCAGCTGCAAGGACGCTATTGTTTCCGCCTCTCGCGCCGGGCCGTTATTGTGTGCTTGTCTCATAATTCCATTTTTTTCGGCTTTTGTATTATCGAAAGTGTTCCCTTCATTTCCTTCACTTGTACTGCCTCTAATACACATATTGTTGTTCTCCTTCCCCTCTACTTGTACACTATTAACTGTAATACTTTGAAAATGTTGCCCACGGCTTCTCGTCAGAACACCACTTGACGCCATTTTTACATTAAACAATTTCTCTCAGCACCATTCTAAATGCTTAAAAATCTTTACACTTTTTCACTTAGTGGAACTTATGCTTGATGAAAGTTTGGTGAAAGTTCCATGTTCACACTACCTAAATATGATTCTTTTCATCTCGAACATACACACGCGAGTGAACAGTTTTTGGCGTCGTTTGACGCGACACAGCCCTTTTTCATATTCATCCGCGCATGCGTCCATCAAATAGTTCTTTCTCGTTAGGGAAGCGATCCCTAATCATCCTCCCCTACTTTTATTATGGAACACATACAATTCTAATGTTTATACATATATATTAAAATCAAATATGGAAAGATTTATGACGTCTTTGTGCAAACTTAGTTGTTCGTAACAATGAACCTTATCAACATGTTTTCGTCATTTAATTATCTCATACCAACTTCAAAAAACGAATTACACTTTTAACAAACATTCACATGAACGATTTTCTTTTGGGGTCTTCTAATATTCTGTCTCAATATGAAACGTAATGTAGTCATCTTCCAAACAATCACAAATTACGAGAGTTACTGATTTCATGCTTTGTTTCACACCTAGTCATACAGTCAATAATGTTTTCATACCGTCTCCAGGTCTCCTGACTTTGCCATTCTTGCCTGGAAATTGTTTTCACCCTTTCAACATCTTTCTTCTTAGCATCAGGAATTGAATGACTGGCATACATCCAGTTGGTTAACTGAAGAACTTATTTATGGTCCATCCTTGTTTTAGAAGAGACTTCTACTCTTCCTGAACTTGACAGGATCTGTAGAATGCGGTTGCATTCACTTAATGTTAATGTTTCTCATTACTTCCTTTTTACAAATGAAAATTCTCTTCATTTCCCTAATATGTTCTAAATTTCTTAGGTCTTCAGACCGGGATTTCACAACACCACCCTACTCATCCATTTTCTGTTTATTACTGCTACAATTAACAATGGTGTCAATAGTTATTCCAGAGAACAAGACATGCGTTGTAATAATGTGGGAGAATGACATTACTCGAGTATCACATGACTTGAACATCGCTTCCTATTGGCCATATGGACTTATCCTTATTTGCTTGAAATGTATACATGGACAGGTTCGCATTTGCTCTGTAACCTGTATTTTTGCATGCTTATTTCGGCAGACAGGATCAAGTTTGCTTGAGGTTCATGATTTATAGACATTCATCTTGAATATCGCATTCTATATCCTAACTCATTTTTTAAAATTTTGGCTAAGTTTGTGTTTGTGTCACCTCAATTGCTTTGTTTGATGCTGCAATGTTATTTAATAGTGATGCTCTTTCGCATATTTATTGTACCAGGAAGAAAGGATGTCACTTTTTAAGCAGGGTGTAAGTGTCAAAGCGAGAGAAACAGCAGCGCAATATCTCAGGTTCACTTGTGTCAACCTCCAGGTCATAGCTAACTCCTGCCATAGCACAAGTGCATTGTAAATTAGAAAATTCACGTTCCCAAAAACTTATTTTGGAAGCAATACCTCAAAAATTTTGGTTATATATTATAACAAGGTTGTATTTTTCCTGCAGTTTTTGCATGCTTATGGTTTCCCAGTTAAATTAAATTCAGTCAGAATAAATAGAACTTCACAATATGCTTTGAGAATTCAAGCTAATTTGCATTTTCTTCTTTATTCTAATATCTCTTAATAAAACTTGTCCCCCACATTTTGAGAATATTGAAAATACTAAAACATATTGGTTGTTTTGGAAAAATCTTCGCCTTCTTGTATGAAAGGTACAGTATGACAAAATTATGTCAACTTGAAAATAAAGGCCTCTATGTGGGATGCAATTCCATGGTTATGGACCAACAGTTCTGTAACTCTTTCATTTGTTATGTTGACTTTTATTGTGTCGTCTCAAACAAGATCTCCCGCATACTCGCTAGGTATAACATCAAGACCTTCTTCACACCTCCAAAGAAGATCCAAGAATACCTTAGGCCGGTAAAAGAACCACTTCGACTCAAGGTCCCAGGAGTTTACAGGATTCCTTGCGAATGTGGTAAAGTGTATGTAGGCCAAACAGGACGCACAATAGAAGAAAGGTGTAAAGAACATCAACGCAATATCAGGCTCCTACAACCAGATAAGTCAGCAGTGGCCGAGCATTGTATAGAGTATGTCCACAAAATAAACTTTGAAGACATTAAAGTTCTGGAGCATACGGATAAATACTGGGACAGAGTCATTAAGGAAGCCATTCAAATCAAACTACATCCAAACAATTATAACAGGGACCGCGGACTTCAGCTAAGCCCTGCCTGGACAATAGCCATGAAACACATTCACAACAGCAACTATAGTGATTCTGGACCAAGTACTGACCCTCAAGAAAACACTGTGGCCGGTGACAAACATAGCCCGAAACAGCAGGCCCAATCACAAACCGTCACCTGCTCATTGGCCAGGGCAACGCAACCCCCTCCCACCTAACATTGTATATATATGGGGAGTGGAAAATTAATGGTCATTTCATTTTGATGAAGGCCATGAAGTTTAGAATGGCCAAAAGCTCAATATTTTCAAACCTCACACGGCTGATCGCCCGTGAAACTATAATAAATAACGTGCGGCGTGAAAGCTTTAAATTTAGACTTTTATTATGTTATAAAATCTTGCTTGGTTTCATAGGGATTACTAACTTGAACATGTGCTCTATTCATTTCAGTTTCCTTTACAAAATGGCTACAGCGGTGGTGAATGGACAGTTAGATGATTACCCAAGGGGTGATATAGTGCCTAAAAAGGCTACAAATAAGAAACTAACAGTAGAGAAGATCTATCAGAAGAAAACTCAGTTGGAACACATTCTGCTTAGACCAGATACATATATTGGTAAGTAAATTCTATATTTTGAGTAGATGGATGCTGTATTTATGTTTCTGTCTAACATTTAGTTATGGCTACTTATTCATTATCCTTTCTCCATGGGAATGGCTTTCCTTCAGTGCATTTTGTAATTTATAATTGCAATGAGTATTGTAATGAATTAATATACTTAAATGCCATGCTTAACATTAAGAGAACCCTGAAAAATCCTTTTATGACATATTCCTTGCAGTAATAAGGTTTGTAAGATTGTGATAGTGTCTCAATATGTAATGGGAGAGCAAAAAAGCCATCGAACAGGCTGCACTGTGTTTTGCCCGTCTGCCACTATCATACAAAGGCATGGATGAAACCATACAACATTTTTAAAACTACTTTCAAAGGCTTTACTGACCAACTTTATGAAAGAAGATGCTGAAACTGTTCTCTGCCGTCCATACATACATTTTTGGCACCTCTTTAGGAAATGGGTCCAAATGACCTATTGTACGTCCAGTGGATCTCCGGCTCTGATGTTTAACAGCTGTGATGAGTTGGAGGTGTAAGGTTAACGTATAGTAATGAGTTTCGGAAACTAGATTCTCAAAATTACCTTAAGAATGAAAGTATATGATGTTTACTAAGTTTAAAACATTAAAATACAAGTTTTGGTTTTATTTTCATGCAATATTTTTGTTACACCACTATTATGTTAAAATATTACAGTTACATCTGTTATGGGCAGTAGCTGTTACTATTGGCAATACTGTAAGCGGGTAACACACCAGGTGTTAAAACTTTCTGCTAGTACCAATCAGTACTCTCACTGCTAGCTGTGGCTTTCAAATCTGGCACCGTGTTGCCATGTCTTACAAGGACCACGTGGTTTAGTTGTTTTTGGTGTTTGTGCAGGTGAAGTTTGTTAGCTATTTTGTGCGTGCATGAATTCCGATTTAAGCATTTCTCCTGTTATTATGATCATCGTTATTGTAATAACATGGCTACTGGTTCCTCGGAATAGAAGAAAAAAATCGGCTCTTATAAGAGTCAAAGCTGTGAATTTATATTCAGGCTACATGAGTACTTTGAGAAGGAATGCGACAATGGTGGACCCCTTCTACCTGTTACCAAGGTGCTGGATAGAGTTTGTGACGCTTTGAAAGTGGGACAAAGTACTGTGAAGAGTGTGACCAAGGAGAAGTGCCCAATGGAAGAAAGTATATTAAAGTAAACCATAAAAAAATATAAAGTATATTAAAATACACCATCTGCAGTTCTGCATACACCGGCAAAACAAAGGTCGCGAAAGAGCCCTAAAATGTCACTTGGTGCATTTCAAAAGGGTGCAATTAGGCAGCATGTGTATCAGTATTATATGAGGAAGGAATTTCTTACTCGTGAGAAGCTGCTGTGTACTCTGAAGGAAGCCGGCTTATTCAGTGGCGGAAAAAGCAGCCTAAGTAAAGTTCTGGAAGAACTTGGTTTTCTATTTAAAAAGTATTCTGGGAGGAAAGCTGTGATGGAAGGAGTGACATTGTTGCATGGCGTGGCAAATTTTTGTGGGAAATTCTTAAAACCAATCCCGAAAACATTGTATGGCTTGACGAAACATGGGTAAATGCAGGACACACGAAGACAAAGGCACGGACTGATGACACTGGCAGGTACAATGAAAGTGCCAGTTGGGAAAGGAAGTAGATTGATTCTGCTTCATGCTGGTGCTGTAGGTGGTTTTGTTCCAGGCGCTATGCTCCAAGAATCCCTCCTGCCAAACATCGGTGCAAACCCCATTATTGTTATAGACAATGCGCTTTACCACTCAGTGCAGGTAAGCAAAGAACTTACAGTGTGTGACAGAAAAAAATGTTATTCTGCAGTGGTGGAGAAGAACAACTTACCTGGAGTGTGTGCAGAAATGACGAAAGCAGAACTTTTTCAAGTTTTAAAATTGCATAAGCCACGGTTTTGTACCTATGAGATAGACACCATTACTGCTGCTCATGGTCATTCCGTCATCAGGCTCCCTCCCTACCTTTATTACTTCAATGTTGAATTGATTTGGGCACAAGTAAAAGGTTATGTTGCAAAATGGAAAACTGTGTGGAATAGCTGATAATTTCATTCGGCCCAGGTGATAACAGTGACTCCAGTGATGAAGACGAAGTCTTCAAGGATTTACAAGGATTGCAGCGTCTTTCCATTGGATTAAAATGTAAGTTGTTTAATAGCCAATTTCAGTTAGTATAATATAATACAGTATTGTTGATTTTTTCCGGTAAGTAAATTGTATAACAATTATCTTCATATTGTACTATTCTGTGATCATTTATATGCATAGTGTCCACGTAAATATACAAAGTGGCGATGCGTTGTGCAAATGGTTTAAAATAAACTGTTTGAAATTCCCTCTAAGGAACTGGCAACACCGTGCCGCGTGGTTGCGAGAAATGGCAGAGCCGGAGATCCACTGGCCGTACAATAGTTATCGATGGGCCCTTAAACATCACTCACTCAGGAAACTCCATCATTTGCATAGTTCATGTTGACAAATGCTGGCAATTTCCTGGTAGATATTTTGTTTTAATTTTTTCGGGGCATGTGCGTTTGCCGTATATACTTTTGTTATAAGTTACTCCAGAGATAGAAATTGCTTATTGGAGCTCTGAAAAACCTTTCTCTACTAAGGCCACATCATATACCAAATGTTTCATCATGAAGGGTTACTTCATGAACAATATTAGGTTTTGAGTTATTGGGCCAATTTTTTTCTAGTCAGTATTTGTCTCTGCGCATATGTGAATACAATTTTGGATCACCCCTTTTTTTTTTCCTTTTTTTTTTTTTCTCTTGCTTTGGAGAATTAACAGATGGAGCATGGTTTTGCCGTTCAACAAGACTAGAACTCTTACAGCCAATCTTTTGATGAGAACAATTAAAAGTGTGTTTCAGGACAGAATTATTAGTAGAAATTTGTGGTTCCTTGATCTATCCTATCTCTGGGGTCATTTAAAACATAAAGTATTCAAGACAAACACACACCTGGAAGAATTAAGACATGTCTGCCATGAAATTTTTCAAAGTGAACTACAGCAACTGGATAGCTTCCCAAACAAATGCCAAAAATGTATAGACAATAGCAATGACCAGTTTCAGCATCTCCGTTCATAAAGTTGGTAGGTAAAGCCTTTGAAAGTAGTTGTAAAAACATTGTATAGTTTCATCTGCACATTTTTATGATACCGGCAGACGAGTGCCAAGGAAGTGGACAGGCAAAACACTGCACAGCTAGTTAAGGGATTTTTTGCTGTCCTGCTCCAATACTCCAGGCATGTGCAAAGTTCGTCAGATGCCACAGCTATTCTGTCTACTCGTATTTCTGGATGGTCCACTGTGTCTGATATACCACAGCTTTGATATGCCCCAAAAAGAAATAATCAAGGGGTATTAAGTCCGGGGCACGGGGTGGTCATGCAAGTGGCCCTTGTCTTCCGATCCAACATTCAGGATATTTGCGATCTACAGAATGCGAGAGCTAACCTGGTAATTGACAGCTACGGGATTCACTTACCTGTGAACGAGTCTAGCCCTTTCTCGTCCAATCGTGTTATAAACACATTGCGCAGCAATAAGTGGACGGCAAGATAGGGCTAGATTCATTTGGAGGTAAGTGAATCCCATAGCTTCAAGTGCCAGGTTAGCTCTCGCCGACTTTAGGAAGCGCTCCAAGTTGACATGAAAATGTGATGGCGCTACATCCATGCTTACTGGCGTACAGCAAGTGGTACATCTTCTAACAACTCTAGATGAACTTGTTCCAAGAAGATCCATTCAAATGTTGTATTACAACTTAACAGTATTAACATTGGTACTTAACTTGGGATCGTGTTTGGGAACATGGGTTCCTAGTCGAAAGTTACTCTATTCTGTGTACTCTTTCTGTTCCTTAAGTTTTTGAAGCATCCAGTGTGTGTGTGTGTAGTATATGTTATAATTTATCAATTCTCTACAGACATCTATGAGGCAGAGCTTATGTACAGTCTCTTAAGTTCACACTATGCAATGGAATAAAATTAACTAGGCTTTGGTTTACTTTGAATCACAGTATATATTGAATAATCCCATTATTTATAAATCAATGATCGTTTATTGAAGACAGAAAAGGTATTTAGCCATTATTAAATATTCACACAAGGTACTGTAACTAATGGAATGAGCATAATTAC
The DNA here is from genome assembly GCA_030765045.1 of Tenodera sinensis. Taxonomy (NCBI): domain Eukaryota; kingdom Metazoa; phylum Arthropoda; class Insecta; order Mantodea; family Mantidae; genus Tenodera; species Tenodera sinensis. The sequence continues at coordinate 32,710,218 of CM060969.1, read as the reverse complement.
ATAATACAACTTACATCTTGTTCATGTAAAACTCCTTGAGCAGTAATGTTGCTCATATCCTACTTCTTCCATAAATAACTTATGTTAAATACCTGCAGATCAAGTCCTCTGCCATGGCCCAGCTATCAAGTGTGTGCCTTTTTATCTTCTCCTTATTCATTTCCTGATGAGGACAGATCACCCGGAGGGCTTTTAGCAACATGTTGCCTTATACAAAAAAAAAACTGTTAGCATGAAAAGATACTTGTCTAGGAATCGTGCATTCGTGATGGTTCTTTTTATAATATTGCACTACGTTGAAGCTCCTTATGTCATATTTACTCTGGACGAATTTTGCATAATTGGTAAACCGTTAGAGATAGACAAAATCTTGCTGTACAAAAAGTGTAGATCTTGCTAAAATACACAATTTATGTCTGAATAAAATTTCTTGTAGGGTGAACCATTTCGGAGATATTCCTTGTTATGTGTGTGAGTTTCAGAAAACTTAGAACTTTAGCGAAATGCAACAATGTTCATTTTTTTATATGTTAATCGTGCAAAGAGAACGGAATCTCAAAGGTTAAAAAGATTTGACTGTCGCACAAATCCTGCTGTATTCTAATATCTCCCTTGCACCTACAAGGAAATATGCAATAAGATAATTTGTACGAATGTTTGTCTTAACTAACATGGAGATATAGGAATAAGAGTTTATTAGAATGGTTAGTAAAAGAGTAGAGAAAGTCATGTGAGTGCAACACATCAGATTTTTTCTTTAGATTTTTCCCACTCAATAATTTATCTTGAGACGGGAACTTCTATGTATATATATTTGTAATTTTAGAATCAGAATGTAAATATAAGACTTTTAGGTATAAGTATAAGTTTGTATTATAAATTGTGAAAAGAAGCTGCCTCTTGAAAGTATGTTGACCTGAGCACATTTCTGAAGGCCAGAGGACAAACCTCTTTTGTCATCTCGCGCCGAGGGACATTTTGCCTGAAGTCCAAGGACACAGCTGGGGAAAATACACCCCTTCCCCATAACGGGACTAGAGAGAAAGTGCGGGGGTGAGATATATAAATAGGAAAAATTGGAGAGAACAGGACTGTCTGTCTGTTTGTTGCGATGTCGCTACGAGGGCGAACCTGTATCGCGAATATGATAGTTTCGCGCCAAAAACGTCGATGCGTGAAAGGCGACAGTGATTAGCGTGAGGAGAAGTAAATAGCGATCTTAAAACGCAATACCAGAAACTCGCTCAGGTCGGCACTTCGAGGCAATGAAGTGGTGGAGAATAAAATTAGTAAACGTCTGTGCTGTGTCTGTCATCTAACCTCACGCCTGAGAAATATCCTACTCATGCCTACCTAATCCCAATCAAGATCAACTCAGCGGCGCACAGCGGAGAGGCAGCTACCGCACCGGATGAGCTAGCAAGGCATTTCATGTGACAGAAAAGAATCGTCACAAAAGTGGCACCCAATGTACACTGTAATCACAGTGACTGTTACAAGTGGCTACCCCAACGTTGTTACAATCTGTATTAAGTTACCAACTCAACTACTAATTCTTTTTCCAAGATAAAAATATTCTGCCCCTCTATCTAGCTTTCTTGTTCATTTCTCACCTTTATTGTCAGGAAATAACGAAATAAATCTCACACTCGCATTTAGCTTTTGCAGTTCCAAACCAGAGAAGAGCTGTGCACCGAAATTATTTTGTTATTCTGGGAGAAGAGGAATTTTTAGAATGATACAGACTCAAAAGTGGTGGTGAACAGAGTTGTAGAAGAAATATGAGAGAGGATAGAATATGCTACCAATAGAAGCCTTCCTATTTCTCCAATATTACAGATGTTAATAACCCTGTGATTTTGCACTACTGGCATTTTTCATTTGATGGTGGTGAGAGCTAGGGCATTTTATAAGCCACTGTGTGTAGAGTTATCTGAAAGGTTTCCGAAGCAATCACTTCATACTGTGTTGAATATATGAACTTTCTTTGCAGAGGAACATCCAGCAATCATAAACAATTTCTATGAAACGTTCCAATTTCTGGGTTTTATGGCAGCAAAAGAGTACACATGGTAAGGATTCAATCTCCGGTGGTCAAAGGGCAAAAAGTCTATCATAACTGCAAGGGTTACTTTCAATTAGTGTACAAGTAATTATAGACCTTGATTTTTTGTACTCAATAATTGATCTGTATGTGGTTACCAACTAAACTACTTATCTTTTTCTGAGGATGAAAAAATTGTGCCCTTGTTTCTAGCTTTCTCATTAATTTTTCAATTCTATATATGTCGTGATCAGGATACAGCAAAACTAACCTCACTGTAACCTAAAAAAGTTTGTCTGCTTTTTAAGAACCAATTGGAAAGGAAAGACATAAGTGCTTCGGAGTGCTTTTAGAAGCAGTCAAGTTTGTTCATTGCCTTTACACGTGGTTAGTCGTTCTGTTTGACTTGAACACTGAGTTAACTCTGCTCCTAAAAACGTGATGAAATGCAAGAGGCTTCACATAGTTAGAATTTTAACTCATAGTAAGCTGTGTTAGTGCATTTTTAACGCCTGTTGATGAAACCTGCCCTTAAAGTTCTTAGTTTTAGCACAATTACCTATTTGTACAATCTTAATTTTGGCACTACATCTGTCAATCTGGGTGGCTCAGTTGGTTAGATGCTGACCTACCGATCCCAAGGTCATGGGTTTAAATCCAGCGCAGATCGATAGTTTTTAAGCATGCTTAAAACTGACGGCTCCATGTCAGCAGATTTACTGGCATGTAAAAGAACTCCTGTGGGGCAAAATTCCAGCACACGAACAATGCTGATGTGATCCTGGCAGTTGACAGCGTTCTTAAAATAAAAAAAAGCACTACCTCTGTATGTACAACTTCCATTCTGAAGAGGTACTAATGTACAGTTTGTATGTTAATCACAGTTTACATTCCCTATTTTATATTCTTTAATTCCATAACATGTTTTTAACTAGGTGGAATTTAATTTCTTTTAATTTTGTTTCCTTTTACTTTCTCTACTGGTAAGTAGGGGAAGTATTGTATTCCACCCAAAACTTCGATGTCGAGATTTCACCGGAAATGCGTTTTGAGACCCCCTGAATCCAAAAGCAGGATTTTTAGAAAAAAAGGTCCGCTTGTGTGTGTCTGTGGACAGCATAACTCAAAAATGAAAAGTAAGTTAAAAACCAAAGTTTATTTAAGTTTAATGTCTTTCAAGGAAGCGACACAAAGATTTTGGCGGTCACATCGCTCTCTCACAACCCCCAGAATGTCTGGAGGACCACACCTGTCGTTGGTTTACGGGTCTCACCGACCTGACCGGGAGACTTATCAAAATAAATTCACCGACCATATCCTCTGATTACCAATCAGAGGACGTATTACATGCCATGACAGGTCAGCATGTTAGGGGTTAAGATTTTATAGAGAAATTAGAGAAATGTAGAGGTTGGAAAAATAAAGACTCCCTAGCCCTCAGAAACCCTAATAGCATCGGGGTCGGAAGAGAACAAGAGATGACCAAGGTAAGGTCAGATAGAAAAGTTACAGTGAGGAGCAAAACAGCAGTAAGTGGAAGTAATGTTCTGCTCAGCTTGGGTACCTTGTGGTCGCTATTCACATATCCCCTAGATGGAGACCCCTGAGTCAAAAAATATTATTATTATTATAAAAATGTGGTGCTCTCTAAAAATCGGTTACTATACTGCTATTGCTCTATCAATATATTAAATATTGGAGAGCAAGAGGATTAATGACTTCATTGTCAGAAATCCAGCATTAGCTAACAACAACAACACAAAGATTTTGAAGAAAATAGCCCCACGCTAAACTACCCTTAACATGGCAAATTTTTATTTTCTTGAAAATGGCTCTTAACGATTATGATTAAAATGTCATATGTTTAAGATATTTTTATAACAAATGTATATCTTGAATTTTCTGGCTATAGCCCCTGTAGTCGTATTTACTCTGGACGACTTTTCAATAACTACTAAACCGTAAGAGATAGACAAAGTCTTACTGTACAAAAAATGTAGATCTTGCTAAAATACACAATTTATGCCCAAATAAATTTTCTTGTAGGCTGATCCATTTCGGAGATATATATTTAAACGAGCAATACTTGTATATAAATATATTCAGCGTAACTTGGAAACGGCTCTTAACGATTTCCATCTAATTTTGTATTCAGATAGGGTTTGGTTTTTAAGTTCATCTATGTAGGTGTAATTCCCGAGAAAACACGATTTTACATAAAAAATAATATTTTTTATTCCCGCTTTTACAGAGCAATTCTTGTATATATTCCCTGTATTTCAGAAACGGCTCTAAATATATGGTTAAATTTTTGTATACCTGCATATTATACTCGGTGTTTTCTCTGCTCACTTTTATGTAACACATTCACATTTCTTTCTCTACTCACTCTTTTATAAACAATTTTCCGTTAAAAAGTGATTTTACACCAAAACATTTTTATCCCCACTTTTAAAAGAAGTCATGCAATTTTCTGTATGTTTGAAATAGAGATGCTGCATATTACATTCACAGTGGTTTCTCTACATACTCTTAGATAACACCTTCACATCTCTTTCTCTACTCACTTCTATAAGCAATTTTCCATAAAAACGTGATTTTACACCAAAAACATTTTTATCCCCACTTTTAAAAAGAAGTCATACCATGTTCTGTATATTTGAAATATAAGTTCTATTGCATTCACACTGTCTTCTCCCACTTTTAGGTAATACATTCACATTTCTTTCTCTGCTCACTCTTCTACAAATAAGTCATACAATTTTCTGTATGTTTGAAATAGAAATGCTGCATATTACATTCACACTGTTTTCTCTATTCACTTTTAGGTAACACATTCACATCTCTTTCTCTACTCACTCTTCTGTAAACAATTTGCCATAATATGTGATTTTACACACAAAAAGAATTTATCCTCTGTTTTAAAATAAGTCATGCCATGTTCTGTATGTTTGAAATAGAAATGCTATTACATTCACACTGTTTTCTCCTCTCACTTTTAGGTAACACATTCACATCTCTTTCTCTGCTCACTCTTCTACAAACAATTTCTATAATTTATGTATACAAATTGGATGTTTGCATACATGTTACTGTTAATCTCTAAAACCGCTTAATTGACCACTGCGAAATTCGGCACGTATATGTATTTTTTCATGGAGAAAGTTTTTATGGTAACAATTTTACTACACAATAAGTTACTATCAAATGGTTTTCCACTCGCTTTTTTTTTTTTTTTTTTTTTAAACGTAGCACATTCAGGTATCCTCTGTTTGCCCCTCAACATACAATTCATATAATTTTCTGTGATTGAATCATAAATGCAACGTATTACATTCACCTGATTTCCTCTACTAATTCTTCCTTTACAAGGCACAATCAGTCTTCTTTCGCTACTTGCCCTTCAACATATAATTCATACAATTTTCTATATGTTTGAGACAGAAATACAACGTATTACATTCATACTATTTTCTCTATTCACTTTTGTTTTGCTTAACAATTCACATGTTATTCCTATTGCTTATCAACTTCATACATACCAAGGCCTATACATATCGCATGTTGAAGAATGAGTATACTCCAAAGCCGGTTGACCGATCGCCATGAAGATTGACATATCTAAGTGTTTTCGTGTTGAAGGTTTTTATGGAATGCGTTACACCACGCAACGTATTACTTTCACATGGTTTTCTCTACTCCATTTGTTTTTACCTAACATACTACTCTCTGTTCTACAAACAGTCCATACATTTGAAATATAAGTGCAACGTATAACATTCACACGTTTTTTCTGCTCATTTTTCTTTAGTAAAACACAATCACATTTCTTTCACTACTCCCGCTTCCACGAATAATTAAGAACAATTCATATTATTTTCTATGTGATTGAAACAGAAATGCGCAGTACATTCACATGGCTTTATCAACCAGCTTTTCTTCCTGTAATCTTTATTCTTCAACAGTGCTTTTCTTAGTGTCGCCCGGTGTTATTAATAAAATAATAAAGAAATAATTGAAGTAAAGTATGGTGTCAGGAGTGCGACGATAAGCACGACATGGAACAGTTGATGAAACAAATGTTAGCCAAATTGGACATAATGGGGAATGAAATGAATTCCGGAATGTGGCAGAGGAAACAAATGTGAAAGCTGAATTGGCAAAACGTAAACTACGGAATAGAAAATATGGGAACAAAAATGGACAAAATGTAAACAAAAATGGAAGCCAAATTGAAAATGTAAACTCCGAAATGGAAAAGATAAAGTCGGGAATGTCCAATATGAAGATAGATATATCGGAGAATACTAACGAGCGACTGGCCGGGGTTGGGGAAACCATGGAAAAAGTCGTCGGAAATATGAAGGACCTTGGTCAACATGTAAACGCCCTGGAGTCAATCGCAGCACCAAAGAACTGAACTCCATAATGGAACAAGCGCTCAATGGAAACCTCAAACTAGGTGGATATCTATGGGGCAGTCCTGCGTTCAGCGGTAGACGTTTTACAGCTGAAATAATGGTGTTTATGAAATATTTCTATATCTCTTGTATCTCGGAAATGACTCTTAAGAATTGCAACAAAAATTGTTTAGTTAACGTTTATCCTTTCAGGTTTATCTGAGTATTCCCCCCCCCCTCCCCCCGCCAAAAAATGATTTCACTAAAACAGAGGCGAAAAATGCCGAGCAAAGCTCGGTCGCCCAGGTACTTCCTTATTATGTGTGTGAGTTTGAGAAAACTTAAAACTTTTGTGAAATGGAACATCGTTCATTTTTTTTATATGTTAAGTGTGTAAAGAGAACAGGATCTCAAAGCTTTAAAATTTTTGACTATTGCACAAAGCCTACTGTATTCTAATATTCCCCCTGCACCTACAAAGAAATAAGCAATAAGATAATTTGTACAAATGTTTATCTCAACTAACACGAAGAAGATATAGGAATAAGACTGTAGGAATGGTTACTACAAGAGTAGAGAGAGTCATGTGAGTGCAACACATCAGATCTTTTATTTAATTGAGTAGGGTAAATTGTTGTATAGATCCTTTGCATTGCAAATATAGTTTTGGAGGTTTGTATAATATTTAAATATGATGGCAATAAACAAAATTAGCGTAAGGAATCTTTCTCAATTAATACAATACAACCTAATAACCATTATTATTCATTTATGCCACCAAACTTGCTGTGAGTGTTTTTAAACACAAGCCATGTGTGGGCAATGTTTGAGAGGTAGAATCGGAACTGAAAAATTCAATGCCACTACTGGGATTTGAACCACACAGTAAGTTTGGTGACAAATGAATAATTACCATCTGAAGGTTATTTAATCCCGGGACATAAAGTACTTATGAATGTGAGAAACCCTTGAGGCTGTTGTCTCAGATGTGAGACGCCCTCTGTGGCTTTCCAGGAGAAGTATGAATCGGTTGGGGAATTCAATGTCATTCTGGCAGGTTGTCACAGTAGCTTAATGGTTAGAGAGCTTGTCTAGTGAGTGGAGGGTCTGGTTCAAATCCCAGCTGTGGTATTGAATTTTCCAGTTCAGAGTTCCCCAGGGTTTTACAATTTTATCCCTACAACTTTTAGACTTCAGTTGGATACTCTAAAGAACCCAAAATAAAAAGGATAAATAAGTAAAAATGCTGGGAAAACACTAAACTAAAGCACTTTAGCAACCCCAAATACCAGAAAGAAAAGCAAGTAGAGAAAGCTGTGTGAATGTAAGACGCACTTCTGTATCAGTTATATAGAACATTGTATGAATTATTTATTTATGCCAACAAACTTACTGTTGGTGTTTTTGTACACACAAGCCATGTATGTGCAATGTTTGAGAGGTAGAACTGGAACTTAAAATTCAGTGCCACAGCTGGGCTTTGAGCCACAAACACTCTGCTTACTAGGCGGGTGCTCTAACCATTAAGCTACTGTGACAATAAGCTACTTTAGAATCTTGTTGCTTCACTGTTAATAGCTTCAATTTCCTTAATTGTATGAATTGTTTGTTGAAGAGGTAGTAGAGAAAAAATGTGATTGTTTTGTAAAAGAAACGTGAGTAAAGGTAACTGCATATAAAGCGTTGCATTTCAATTTCAAGCATATCGAAAATTGCATGAATTGTTTGTAGAAGAGTAGAGAAATAAGTGTAATTGTATTATGTAAAAGAAAAGTATGTAGAGAAAATTGTGTGAATGTAATGTGTAGCATTTCTATTTCAATGATAGGAAATTGTATGTTGAAGGGGAATGGAGAGAGAAATGTGATTGTGTTATGTAAAAGAAAAGTGAGGAGAGAAAACTGTGTGAATGTAATAGGTTACGTTTCTCTTTCAGTCATCAATATTGGTGCTTTAGTTGCATGAACAAAAACCATATAAATAAGTGCTAGTGCATTGGGCTTTACTGCTCTTGAAAGCTCTTTTTCATTATTTAGGCCTAACTTTCTCCCCTTTGTAAGTAATTTCGTTTTTATAAAATAGAAAATTATAATTTTCATTGCAGGATCTGTGGAGCCTGTCACAGAACCAATGTGGATTTATGATAGTGAACAGCAACAGATGGTTCAGAAACAAATTACATATGTTCCTGGTTTGTACAAAATTTTTGATGAAATCTTGGTAAATGCTGCAGACAACAAGCAGAGAGATCCAGGGATGGATTCCATAAAAATTGAAATTGATCAGTAAGTACAAGTTCTTTAAAATGTTGCATTGGACATTAGACAACAGAAATGCCATAGGAAATTACCTTTTTATTTGCTTTCAAAACCTATGTAATAGGTATCATGGCTTTATTTTGCAGTATTTAGTAGATCAATTTTATTTATGTTTAATCCTTTATACCGGGTGGCGCATAGCAAGATCCTTAGTTTTGGAGACTTATACCTAATTACTCAGACAGGAGAGGAACGTAACAAATGTGCCAATTGAAAGTGTAGAACATGCCATTTATTCACCTCATGTTATGGAATTATTGTTTGAATATTACATCTCTAAGATGGGCTGCATTACACTGCAGGCATTCCTGCAATTGTGTAATGAAACTGGAAAACACACGATGCAGTAGATCTCCATCTGTGGCTGCAATTTCCTCAGTAATGGCTTCTTTCAGCACAAGATGTCTAGTGAAGACCTCTTTAAAAAATTCCCAAAAGAAATCGGGAACTGTAAGATCGGGTGAGCAGGCAGGCAATGCAATGTCTCCAAACCTTGAGATGATGCACTTAAATTCATTTTTGAGTAATGCCATGCTGTTGCGTGTCATACAGGCCATTGCACAATCTTGTTGGAGGTAAATATTCTTTGGATCCATTCCAATCCTTCTGAGTTCAGGAATCACAAACATTATTACTCATCGGTTTGAATTTACTGTCACACTTTCTTCTGCATTATTTTCAAAGAAAAACAGTTCCACGGTACCAAACTCACTGAGACCACACCAGACAGGTACCATCAGAGAATGTAATGGTTGTCCAAGGATTTCCTTGGGATTGGTGACTGCCCAGTACCTCATGTTCTGCCTAAATGGAAGTTCTCCGAACATCTGGATTTTCCTGTACCATGTAAAGCATGGTGTTACAGAAGTTATCTGTTGCAGATCGATCTGCAGGGAGAAGTTTTTGGGTCACTTGGAGTTTGTATGGGTGAAATTTGAGTTCATGTAATATATGTCCTAAGGATCTTTTAGAAATGCCCAATACTGTTGATTGTTTACAAGCTGAACGACGCGGACTGCGTTCAAAAGCTTGTCTCTCTCGAGCATCATTTTCTGGTGTACGCACTGTTTTCAGTAAACCATGTTTAATGTCTAGGACACTACCACATGTTACAAACTTATTCACCCATTGCATGATTGTTTTCCATGAAGAAATTGGACCATGCTTTGGCACATTGAAATGAACGTGAAATAATCTGTGTTGTATACTTACTCTCATGAAAGAAACGCACAGCTGAAACACAATGTTCCACTGAGCAACGCTCCATAGCTGCTAACACTGAAGTAAACCAAACAGAACTGCATCGTTCCCATTGTTTATTGCAACAGTATTACCAAATGTATGGCTTCATATGTTCCAGAGACATAGAATTGAAACTATGGAGCTTGCTATGCACCACCCAGTACAGTTTAATTACAACTTATAGCTGTCTAAATGTCTATCCCTATAATCTAATACAATATAATTTCCTCTCTTCCCTGAGTTGCTACATTTCCATGGACCCATAGCATCACACACTGTGGTTACCAAGCTATTGTGCCTAATTACTCCATATCTTTTAAGCATCTGCATTTTTTTCTTTCTCCTTATGTATTTTTTCTTCAGCCTCTATTCCTAATCCTAGATATTTTCCTATTTCTATTAAACTTTCCTTGGATTTAACACTCAGCATCTTTTTACCCACAATTTCATTTGGTAAACTGAACCAATTCTTTGAGAGGTAGAACTGGAACTTAAAAATTCAATGCCACAGCTGGGATTTGAACCACAGACCTTCCACTTACCAGGTCTGTGTCAGGCGGAAGGTCTGTGGTTCAAATCCCAGCTGTGGCATTGAATTTTTAAGTTCCAGTTCTACCTCTCAAACATTGCCCACACACAGCTTCTGTGTTTAAAAACACCAACAGTAAGTTTGTGGGCATAAATAAATAATGAACCAATTCTTCTTACGCATACCTATTGTTCTTTCACACTCTAAGATTAAATACCAATAATTATTATAATTCTTATTACTTAAGAGACACTTTTCTTGCATTTCTCTTTTCCCCCAAACCTTTTGGCATCACCACCCCTGACCTGTCCCATGCAACTCCTTCCCTTGCTGTTCTGTCAGTATATCAACATAATTTTCTCTTCATGTTATTTGTAGCTCTATCTACATAATGAAATTTTGGAATTAAAATTTGCAAATACCAAGTATCCTCTTTATTTAGCTTTTGCTGTACCTCCAGGCACTGTTTTAAAATATTTTCTAATTCCTTAATCCACTCCATATAACACTTTCGCTTCACTTATCTTAGTAATGTTTTGGTTTGTATAGCTTTGAGAATGAGTTGGAGTCAACTCGAAACTTGAGTCAGTTTTTGCAAAAAGAACTTGCTACATTACTAAGATAAGTGAACTTTTTAGTTTCTAATTTGTTCTTACTTTAGAATCTTGCTGCTTCACTGTTAATAGCTTCATTATCCTTAACTAATGATCTACTAGCTTTCATTGATAGTTATCCTTTGGCTAAAGCCATTTTCTTTTGCTCATTCCATCTGCCGTTACTACTTAGTCTGGTTCCTAGATAATCAGATATCCTAACAACTTCAATTTCTTTTCCTTTGCAGTTCCATTTTTCTCTTTTCTTAGCTTATTGCCCAGGCAGCTACTATTGTAAAAGCCAACATTAGAGATGCATAGAACGCTGAACACCTGTGCATTGGGTGACATGTCCAATGAAGAAATTAAGGAGAACCTAGCAGATGGAGGTGTGATATCTGCTTTATCGGGTTCAGAGAAAAGGTGGGAGGTGAATATCTGCCTACCCGTACCCTGTTCCTTACATTAATTGGATAGATCTCCCGCAAAGGATTATGGCAGGGTATGAGGCCATTGAAGTTGGTCCTTACATCTTGAACTTGTTGAGATGTTACAAATGCCAGCGTTTTGGTCATACAAGTGACACTTGCAGTAGTAGAACTACCTGCGTGGACTGTGGAGGCATCCGTGATGATCAATGTACATAACCTCCCAATTGTGTTAACTGCAGGGGAGAACATCCAGCAAACTCCCAAGAGTGCCCCCATTATATGGAGGAAAAAGCCATCCAGGTGATCAGGGTTAGAGAGGTGTCCTCAGAAGCCCGGAAACTCTTACGTTTGCGCCAGCCTGCTATCCCGAAGTCCGTGCCTATAGCTTGGTTGCAGCTAAACCGGTAACGCAGCGGGAAATCACAACTCAAACTAGCAATATATATGGTGCAACAGGTTCAGACAAAATTCTCGTATCTAAGTCACATCCAAAGCATTTGTCTTCACCTAAGTCCATTTCAGCATCTGCAAGCACTGCAGTTCAATCCAGCAGATCAGAAGGTCACCAACAAAGAAGTCGACCTCAACAAATTGACCGATAGTATACTATACTTCACCGATAAAGTTTAAGTCCAATATAAAAGATCTGAAAGAGTAGGGTTTCTCCCAAGGCATCAAAGGGAAAGAAAAGCCCAAAGACATCTAGGAGATCCTCTTTAGAGGAATTTTGTGGGACGGCTACAGAACAGCGACTGTCATCTTTGCCGGTCTCCATGTCGAATCGGTTCGAAGCTCCGGAACCAAAATTCCCTATGGTGACACAACATTCTCGGCAGAGGACATGGAGCTAGAGGAAACTGCCCACACTGTGAGAGCCCCAGTGGAACACAAGGACCAGAACTTCAGCTTTTGGTCAATAAGAACGAACCTTCGGTCCCATGTTTGCAAGATACTAAGCTGAGTCCACAAGACGCTTTCCATTTAAGACGATACACCCCAGTACAGTGTGATGTTACACTAGAAGAGGGTGTTACAGCACATGGCGGCACTATGATACTTGTCAAAGATGATGTATGTATTGAATGTGTACTCTTATGCTCTGATATACAGTCAGTTGCCGTAACAATTCTACTGCCAAACATCCAGTTCACCATTTGCAACTTATATTTGCCTCTGTCCCATGACTTCTTGCAAGTTGATTTAGAAGATCTAGTTTCCCAGTTACCAACACCATTTCTGTTGGTGAGAGACTTCAATGCGCACTACCCGCTTTGGGTACAAGTCGCGCTTGTGCGAGAGGCAGGCTCATTGCTGATTTCTTGAACAGTTACAACCTAGCTCTCCTCAACACTGGAGAGCCTACATTTCTTTCTGATTCTTTCAATAGTTTATTACGCCTTGATTTTGCAGTCTCCTTACAATGGAATGTCATCTCTGTTTTACACTCTGGTGATCGTTTTCCATGTCTTATTAGTCTCTTAACGCAAGATACATGTTCCACACATATGCCCAGATGGCATTTGGACTATGCCAACTGGAACCTTTACACCCAGTTGGCTGTGTTACGTACAATGAACAGGACCCAGTGATTGATTTGGCGCAGCATCTCACAGAAACAATTCTCTCTGCTGCTGAACAATCTATTCCATTCCATAGTCGACTTGACACCCCCGTAGATTTCCTGTCCTTGGTGGATGGAAGAAAGCCAGCGGTGCTCAAAAGCGTACTCTTAGGGTTTTCCAATTTCACCCTACGTTGGATAACCTAATCCAATACAAGAAAATGCGCACGAGGTCCTGACAAGTTATTAAGGATAGCAAAAAGACCTCATGGAGCAAATTTGTAGCTTCATTTAACTGACATATTTCAGTTGTGTGGGATGTGTTAAGATGTGTTGCAGGTCGCTCGACTCATATACCAATTGCGGGACGGAAAACAGCCACAGAAGCTGTTGATCAATTTAAAGTGGCCATTACGTTTGGCAGTGCTTTCGCTCAAGTGTCTAGCTCAGAAAACTATTCCCTGAGTTCCTTCCAATTAACACTCAGGTGGAATCTCAAGGCTTCACGTTTTGTTCAAACGTAGAAGATTACATTCACCTTTTCACCATGGTGGAGTTAGAACATTCTGTCATCTTTGCAAATATCAGCACCAGGACCAGTCAGTATTCATGTACAAATGTTACAACAGCTTTCTCCTGATGGTAAGGGATTCCTCCTCCAGGTTTATAAAGTGTTTGGGTTGACAATACAGTTCTCAAAAATTGGCGGGAGGCCACCATTATTTCCATTTTGAACGCTGGAAAGGACCTTCCCTCCGGCTACCGTCCTATTTCCCTCACCAGTTACATTTGCAAGGTGATGGAATGTATGATCAATGGACGATAGGTATAGTGGTTAGAAAGTCGTAACCTGCTAACATTCGGTGTGGTTTTCGACGATGCTGTTAAACTGTAGGCACATCAAGTGTCGATATTGGCACAGATGGTGAACAGATTTATGCAGAACTGTCAAACCGTTGGCATATTTTTTGATCTCAAGAAGGCTTATGATGAGTGCTGGCAAGCAGGTATTCCATGCTCCCTGTATATCTGGCACATACGTGGATGCCTACCGCTGTTCATTCAGGAGCTTATGAAACATTGCTTTTTCTGAGTAAGGGTCGGCTCTTTTTTCTAATTCTTTTGTTCAGGAGGAGGGAGTACCTAAGGGTTTGGTACTAAGTGTCACACTGTTTGCTATAGCAATTAACTCCATCTGGAAATGTGTTCCACCAGGAGTTTAGTGATGCCTATTCATGGACAGCTTCACCGTCTATTGAACTTCTCTCCGCTCTGTGTTCTTACAACGGCGCCTGCAGCAATGTTTGGTCAGCCTTAGAGAATGGAGCTCAAAAAAAGGCTTCTGTTTCTCAACTGAGAAGTCAATCTGCATTAATTTCTGGCACCGTAGAAGACGATTACCATCTTCTTTGTTTCAGGGGGCCCTGATGACCTAGCTGTTGATGGGCCCTTAAACCCTAATCACTCACTCACTTCGTTTCAGTCCAGATTTACTTCCCTTCGCAGATGAGACGCGTTTCCTGGGGTTGATCTTGGATAGGAAGCTTAGTTGGTCATCTCATATACCACAACTGAGAGCACGATGTGGCCTTTCCCTGAATATCATGCGAGTACTAAATGGCAAATCATGGGGAGTGGATTGGACAGTTTTGTTGCAAATGTATCGTACACTACTACACTATTCGTCAGCACGACAATCTGTTCTGAGAGGATTAGATGCAGCCCACAATAGGGGAATCTGCATGGCAATAAGAGCTTTTTCAAGCCCAGTCGTGAACCTTTAGGCTGAGTCCGGAGAATCTCCTCTACAACATCGGCGTGAGATTCGCTTGGAAAATTATGGTTGTGCACTTAGATGTATGTCTAAGCACCCAACGTTTGCTTCTCTTTCACTACCACACTAAGAGAACGGTATAGGAAGAGCACCCTTAATCCTAAGCCTGCAGGGTTTCATTTCCAGGAACTTCTAACGAAGCTTGCAATTGAACTGCCTAGAATGTTCGCGAGAAGCTCTACCCCCTTGGCCATCTGGCACGCCCCATGTAGATCTTGGGATGATCGTACACCGGAAGTCCACGATGCCTATTTCAAGTATCCGCACATGTTTTTTAGAATTTTTATATAGCTACCCTGACCGACTTATACTGATGGATGAAAGAGCACCTTTTAAAACATAATTTATTTGTTTTTTAGGGACAACAGCAAAAATGTCATCCACATATCTATACCTTTGGATGTTCTTATGTTTATGGAACCGAACCACATACATTCGGTTTTCCAAATACCACTTCCATTTTTACTGCAGAGCTGTGTGCAATATACCGAGCCGTTTTATGTGTGTGCCATCATAAATTAGGTGATTGCCTGATTTTGATTGATTCCCTTAGTGCGCTTGAGAGCCTTTGTGAGCTGTACAACCCCCATCATATTGTACAACGTATCCGGGATGCCCTCCATGTTTTACATGCTTCTGGCATTGACGTGGTGTATGCATGGATTCCTGTCAGGTATGTTTGCCGGTGAATGAAATGGCGGATTTGGCAGCAAAGAGGGCAACTAGAGAACCCAGTATTAACATCTCACATGTTACTTCAGAAGACTTTAGACTTGAAATGCAGAGAGCGGTTCTGTCATGCTGGCACATAGAGTGTTCAGCTCTGGGGTAATAAGCTTAGAGAAGTGAAAGGACTTCCGAGAAACTGGTTAACTTCTTGTCGTGTATCTCGCAGCGAGGAGGTTAACTTAGCTCGGTTGCAAATAGACCACTGCAATTTTTCACGTGTTTACCTATTTAAAAGGGACCTCTATGTCTGCTGTGTGACAACCTTTTGTCAGTTAGTCATGTGCCGCCAGAGTGTTCGTCTCTAGCGCACCTTCAATATTCTGTGCAGCTGCCTGCCAGACTTGAGGTCTTAGCAGATGACAAAACAGCGATTGATAGTTTTTAGCACAGTGCAATGTGAAATTGAGAATTTGAAATTTTAGATATCCAAGTTTTTATATTCTTTTGAAATATTTATAACCTTATTTTAATTTTGGCTTTTGCCACTGTTTTGTATATTTATATATTTTCCATTTTAGTAGTAATTTTACTTCTTATTGAAGTTTATATCTGGCTATTGCCACGAACTGTTTCTTAAGGGTGCTGATGACTACGAAGTTGAGCACCCTTAAACCTACAACCCCCTCTTCCCTGTTGATTGTATGAAAAGCCTTTTCGAAATAAAATGTATGATCTCCTTTTGTTTATATTTGTTAACCATTGTAGTTATTACAAAAATATTATCTATTACTCTCTTATTTTTTCTAAAACCCACTTGCTGATCAGATATCTTTCCTTCCTCCTCCCCCCATTTTTGCACTCTTTCGGCCAAGACCCCAGTGTAAATTTTACCTAATATTGGTAGTAAGCTGATTCCCCTGTAGTTTGCTGTATTCACATCCCTTTTGTTCTTATATATTGGGGTGACTATTGCTGTTTTCCAACTGCTAAGTACATTACCCCCTTCAAAAATTGAATTTACTATCCTATCAATCCTAATCTGACTTATTTGGGCTTTCCAAAGCTGTCCTCATATACCATCAATACCACATGCCTTGTTCCTCTTTAATCTTTTAATTTGTTGTTAGCTAATGCTGGATTTCTGACAATGAAGTCATTAATCCTCTTGCTCTGCAATATTTTTCACTGATGGATGGGGCACTAGAAGTGGCCGGGCATGTTTGAAGGTGGTCTCGATCCATTTCCTCTTGCAGGGAGGATTTGCTCCCTTACTTTTTACACATTTTCTCCCCCATTCTTTCTTCTTTACTTGTAACAAACTTTTCTATCCCCACCTTTCAATCATATACTCCTCTCTTTCCTTTGGCCTTCTGTTTGCCTCCACTTTCTTAGCACCTTTAAAACTCTTCGTTTTGCCATCCTACATTGCTCTTCATACCATCCCTTCTGCCTACCAAGTAAATAATCGTTCACTTTCATCCTAGCACCTCCATTTTTCATTAACATTTCTAGCTTTTAAGACGGCTTCCTCTGATCCAGTTTCTTTTAATGCCTACTGTACCCCTGCTACTCTAATTTTACCTGTGTGTGGACCCAGTTCCTTTAGAAAAACTTCTGACTCCTCTCTCCATTTTTATTTTTCTATTTTAAGTCCTCTTTGGTTGCTTTGTATTTCTCTTATTTTCATGTTAAGAAAACTTGCCCTTAATGGAAAATGATTACTAGAATAAACTACATTCAAGACTTCAAAATCAACAAGGTATTGGTCTAAATCTACTGGGTACTACATATAGCCCAACACACTTGACTAATTTTATTTACAAAAGTAAGTTCTCCCAATTCATGTTTCCCCTTTACCCCATTACATATTACCATATTGAGCCCTTCACATAATTCTATCTTGTTTCCTTCGCAGTTTACTACTTTGTCCTTGCTCATTCTTCTTTTCATCTCTTTTTCTACTCCAATTTGCTCACACTTGACAATTAACTTTGACTTGCTCCTATCCCTGCCTTAGTCACCCATTATAATAAAGCTGCTAATATAATACCCCTTCCTTTCTCCCTATTCTATTTTAATACACACCACAACACCGAGTTCTCTGCCAAGTCTTTATACACTTTCACTTTTATTGGGGAATTCTTCCTAACAAATAACCCTAATCCACCGGATACTCAGCCTTTCTTTCTTTTTTGCTCCACTTTTCCCATAAAAATCAAATTCACTCATTTCAACTAAATTATTGTTTAGCAACCAAGTTTCTACCACTCCTGCCACATCTAATCTTAAAATCTGCATCATCTCACCCATTCTTCAGCTTTTCAGTTCTTGTATGTTCCAGGATACAACCCCCGATGACTTATCCTATACCAAACTCTTCCTCTCAAACCTGAGGTTCTGTATTTTAGCTGTACTCTGTCACTCTTGTTCTGTCCACAGTTAATCCACTCCCCATCCCATCTACTTGTAGAATGCTTCCTCCAGGCAATGAAATAATGTTAGGCTCCGCCTCATCTTCTCTCACTCCATGTCTCTCAGCTGTTTCCAAGGTTTTACTGTGTTGTGTATCATCTCTGCTGATTTTCTGGTGCATCTTGCTTGGCTGGTGATGTCATCGGCTCTTCCCTCCCCTTTTCTCCACTGCTGTTGTCGACGCCATCAACATTTAATTTATTTCCCTTCGCTTCATCCTCTTGACACATCTGTTGCATATGTTCTCTAAAGACCATCTCCAATTTAATGGACAAATATCTTGTTTCCTTTCGTTGATCCAAAGATCCAAAACTTGCACGTAAGCCTTATGTTCTCTACCTCTTGCATTCTTCATTTCCCTTATTAATGTGTTCCTTAATTCTTTTTCTTTTTTTCCCAAAGTCTTGCTTCACAAATATTTGAGTCCCTTTTATTTTTTTGGCACTGCTTATAATTATTATTAGGGAGTCTTTATTTTTCCAACCTCTCCATTTCTCTATAAAATCTTAACCCCTAACATGCTGATCTGTCATGGCATGTAATACGTCTTCTGATTGGTGATCAGAGGATATGGTCGGTGAATTTATTTTGATAACTCTCCCGGTCAGGTTGGTGAGACCCGTAAACCAACGATAGGTGTGGTCCTCCAGACATTTTGGGGGTTGTGAGAGAGCGATGTGACCGCCAAAACATAAAAATATGGTGCTCTCTAAAAAGCGGTTACTATTACTGCTATTGCTCTCTTTTATTGGAGAGCAAGAGGATTAATGACTTCATTGTCAGAAATCCAGCATTAGCTAACAACAATAATTATCCATTTATGCCAACAAACTTACTGTTGGTGTTTTTAAACACACAAGCCGTGTGTGGTTAAAGTTCCAGTTCTACCTCTCAAATAATTTTCCATTTTATTTTTACTGTTACCAACTTGACAATTACCAGTCTTGGGTTCGTGCCTCTTCTACTCACTATAAAAAAGCATCAATTTATTTCCCAGCCACCAAACTTTATTTCTAATTTATCTTGAAATATTTCTACCCCAGAGGCCTACTATGGTAAGCACGGGTTAGGCACACTCGGGGTCACGAGCTGTTCATCATTTCACCGCTTTTACATCCATTAACTGTGCCATGTGCACCTTATGTTGCAACTATTTGTCACCCTCTTCCTCTTATATGTTTATTCTGATTATTAGTTTGTAAGGTCTTAGGTTTATAACCCCTGTCTCTTCAGTGGGAATCTTTTCTATCTCCTTAGTCCCGTCCCGTGGTTTCAGCGCAGCCCCGAGTTGTCTGCTCTTCGGAGGTCTCAGGCACAAAGGTTGGGCGGACCCTTCACACTGTCCCCATGTGTAGCCTTAGGTGCGGAGCCCGTACACACTGTCATGTACACCCACGTAGCTCTCTGAGGGCCCAGCATGTGTTCATTCCCCGCTGGCTGTGTGCCGTTGGCTTAGTATCACCGGCCGGATGTGTTACCTCTGACGGAACCCCAGTGTAATCAACCACAAGCCCTCTGAATCCACGTCTCTGTTGAGGCAGCATGGCCTAAAGTTGGGAGCCACAGGCAGTTATTCCAATGGTAGGGGCATAAAGTCGGGGTGTGCATGGTAGGAGCGGTATACCCATGTGGACAAGCAGTGGAGATAGGAGGGTAGTCCCTCTGAAGTATGCCTTGAGTTTGGCCATGGAGGGGTCTCCATGATGACACAGACGATGGAGATTTGGTATCTTTTTCTCTTTGAACCCCGGATGGCAGGCTGACGCCGACAGTTCTGGAAGGGGGTCCAAACAATCATGCATCCGTGCAAAACCCACTTTACTGATGTTTTCTTGGTAATGACCTTAGCATGTGAAGGGAAGACGATAAAGAACCTAAGCCTGTTCTATATTAAACACGAAGTCAACAGGATCTGTAGTTCAGAGAAAAATGCAACGCGACCAAGAGGCGGTACGCTTTTGCTCGAGATGGCCACTGTTGAACAATCACAAAAGTTGTCTAAAGCGAGTTTATTGGTGTCCTACCCAGTCTGGGTAGCCCCACAAAATCCTTCAACTTTTACAGGGCAGTTGTTACCACCTCCAGCTTGGACGATCTGTCAACAGAGTATATTGTCACCTTTCTCTTCTCCGCCTGCGGTGCCATAGTAGTAAAAGCGGGTATTAAACACAACAACCTTTCTCTCCGATCAAAGAGTAATTCTTTGAGTATCACGAAACAAGGATGGAAAAGAGGTTCCCTAAAATACAGTGTTTCTCACCTTCAAGGGAACTACTTTGCCCAAATATATCTTCTGCGGGTATGACTGTGCTGCAGTATGTCCCTATGTCTTGAACCCCATGCACTGTTTTCAGTGCCAGAGGTTCGGGCATACTAGGAGCTCGTGCTCACATCCTGCCATTTGTGAGCCTAGTGAGTTGGCAGCACATGAGGACACCACCTGTACTCGGGAACCTGCTGTGGAGGGACACATCCATCTTGCTCGTGTCAGTGTCTGCAGTTTTGTGATGAAAAGAGCATACAGGAGTTACGGGTTAAGGAACATCTATCTCTTATGTTGTAGGAGTGGAATTTAGATTGAATTTACTAAATACATAGTTTAAACAACTTTATTACATATGATGTTAAAGTTTGTGAAAACTGTCCTGAAATCATAGAGGTCTGCCAAATAACACTGAACAACAGATTTCAACTTTTGTTTTTGCACTTGAACGAAAATAGATGACTTTGAACATATTTGCTATGCGGAACTCAAATCTGAAATCCAAAATTCTCTATCAGTAGCATTTTTTGGAGAAATCAGTTTCAATGTTTTTCAAAAATATGCAGTTAAAATAATGTAATGAATCCTGAAGAGAAATAATTTCATATAGCTCAACATTATAATGAAAACATTATGCAGAATCCATAAATTACAGTTATAGTTAACTAACAATCCATATTTAGGTAACTATTATGCAAAAACATAAAATTATTATTAATTTTACTCACTTTTTTATAAAAAAACTTTCTCAAATACTTCTGCTTCTAGCAGACATCAGGAACCTCCCTTATGAGCTGCCAACAATAGTCAGCTAACATACTAGGTGACCACTTTCCGTTGTATTGCTTTTCCTTGCCACTGATATCCTGGTGAAACCGCTTTTCGTGCTTGTCACTCACAGACCTCAGATTGGGAAGGAAGAAGTCCCAAGTGCGAGTGGAGAAAATGTATTTTTAAGGACATATTGCACCCTAAATATTTATATGTCTTTAGCATGTTCTCAATAATTTCCTTGTAGTTGTTAGCTTATGTATTTCCCATGAAATTTTTGCACACTGTCTTGAATCCCACCCATGCTGCTTTCTGGTTTTCTAAAATTAGTTCTTCATATTGCCTGTCTTCCATCTATTTGTGTATTTGTGGCCCAATAAAAATACCTTCTTTTAATTTTGTTTCGCTTATTGTTGGAAACTTTTCTTTCAAATATCGAAAACCACTGCTCTCTCTCTGCTCAAACCCTTCACAAACATTTTTCATTAAGCCTAACTTAATGTGAAGCGGCGGTAGCAAAATGTCTTTGTTAACTAATGCTTCATACTTAACACTCTTTTCACCTGGTAGTAAAGCACTCCTTACAGGTCACTCAGTTACTTCATGTTTTTCTTTAGTCGAACTGTCCGACTTACATATAAAACACGAAAACTTGGTGAAACCACTCTGCATTCCCAGGAGTCACCCTATGACCTTTAAATCTCCACAGATTTACTATTCATACTTTTCATAGTTTATAGCTTTCAAAACTATCTTCAGATTCTCATGTTTCTTACATCTGGACAGCATGAGCTATAGGAACAGAAGGATATGAGTTACCATTATGTAATAAAACTGCCGTTAAACTTAACTTCAACGAATCAATGAAAAGATGGTATTCGGATGGCTGTATTTGTCACTCAGTTGTTCCATGAGTCCAGTAACAAAGAAGACCTTTCAAAGAAGTCCTATTTAAGCCCCTTGTCAAAATACTGAAGTTACCTCGCCTGCAATAAAACCCTTACCAGCCTCGAATGACATGTTGAGAGGGTGATCCAACCGAGAAAGGTTGCGGTAGTGGGAGCAGCATAGCGCAGCGGATTTTTGCAGATAACTAAAAGGGCAATATCTAAAAAACGTTAGGTGATATAACAAAACGGATTTCAGTTCTGAAAGTCATGCATAAAAATCTATTAGAATTGCTTACTTTTGGTCAGGTGCAAATTTCAGTGTTGTACAGTGTAATTGTTTCCAAAGTAAGGTCCCCACTACCATATGCCATCTCAGGAAACTCTTGTAAAAGGAGTAATACCAATCACAATTCATTACACACAAGCTGTATGTTTTCCCAAGATTTTCAATGCCTCCTGCATTTTTCTAACATATTTTATTTTTTTACCAGAGAGAAGAACACTATTTCCATATGGAATAATGGAAAAGGAATTCCTGTAGTTGAACACAAAGATGAGAAGATGTTTGTTCCAACTATGATCTTTGGACATTTGTTGACATCTTCAAATTATAATGATGAAGAGGAAAAGGTTACTGGAGGAAGAAATGGATACGGAGCCAAATTGTGCAATATTTTCAGTACTAGCTTTACAGTTGAAACAGCTTCAAAGGAATATAAGCGTTCTTTCAAACAGGTAGGTGTGCATACATTCTCTGGAAGTTAAATTAGGATTAGGCTCCATTTGAGTTCAAATTTACGTTATAGTTTACTGTATATATGAATTTACAAGATGCGTACCAACTTTTATAATTTAAAACCAGAGGGGAAATTTCACAAACTTTTTTCATTACCTATTTAATAAACATTTGAAGCTGAAGTTAAGATAAATTGAAGTTGCTTACAGTTCTGAATTCAAAAAAAATATTGCAAAATATCACTATGAAAAATCAAAATATAAAAGATGGGAACTACCAATATTTCAAACAGTAGTTCCTGAGTATCCTCGAAAAACGGCAGTGGCAACCTTCAGGTTTGATTACGGGACATGATTGTCTGGCGAAACATTTATACAGAATTGTGATATATTCATCACCACTCTGTCCTCTATGTGATCTGTAAGAGGAAATGGACCAACACCATCTTAAAATATGCCTGGCCACTTCTAGCACCCCATCCATCAGTGAAAAATATTGGAGAACAAGAGGATTAATGACTTCATTATCAGAAATCCAGCTTTAGCTAACAACAAAAGAAGAAAGGTAGCGGCATAAGTTATATGGTTGCCGTCAAACTGATGAATCATTTCTATGCTTGAGGTTCTACAGTTTTCATTTTTCATGTAATTCAATTCATTATTGCTTAGTTGTATTACAAGCCTGAAGCATTGTCAAAAGCTGATACGTGTAAAATACAAGAAATTATAAAAAAAATACATATTCTATACAGTATTTCTAATCAGTGTACAAATAGTTTATTTTAATTTAATAGCTCTTCTAGTCTCTATAGGCACTTTTCAATTAGATACTCAAAGGGGGAAAGAAAGAACTCATGGAAATTAAAGATGACATAAGAAAGGATGTACAAGATATGGGAATAGAGGTAGAGCATGTAAAAAGAAGAGTACAGTTTTTGGAAGAGTGGTGTCGCAAATTTAACTTAGTTATTGCAGGAGTAAAAGAACGGAGTGGAATATGGCCCATACAAGAAGTTAAAGAACTGGAGGGTAAACTTGAAATGGGCTACAGGGATGGGAAATTGCTGAAGCCTTCAGAGTGAGAACAAGAGGAGCAGGAATGATAGTGGTACAATTTAGTCAGTGCAGCTTGTGTACATAGTGTTGAAGAGGACAAAGTAACTAAATGGAACAGACATTTTTATTAATAGAGACCTATCAGTGGAACAGCGTGCTTTGAAAGAGATTGATACAAAAAATGAAGATGGCAAGAATGGAATGGAAAGGGGCATACATTTGGAGATTACGGCTTTGGATTGACGAAGATGGTGGCTGAACAAGAAAGTGGAATAAGGGACATCTTACCACAACAACAGGATATGGGTCAGCCTAATTTATTGGCGGCTGGAGAGACACGAGCAACATCAGCAAAAGTGAAAGTCCAAAGGATAATCAGTGGCCAGCTGGAGAGGAGAGGCAGGTAACGTCATTAAAAAAGAATACATAAAAAAAAAAAAAAAAAAAAAAAAAAGTCAGGGAGGTGATGCAGGACATACATCACAAACGAGTGACGTCAGACAAGCTAATGCAAACAAAGTTGTCTTCAGGGAGGGAGGAAATTGGCGGCGCCGTGGCCGAGCGGTTAGCGCGCTCGCCTACCACCTAGGCGGCCCGGGTTCGATCCCAGGGACCCGCATGTGGTATTCGTGGTGGACGAAGCGGCGTCAGGGCGGGTTTTCTCCGGGTACTCCTGTTTCCCCCGCCATCTCATTCCACCGGTGCTCCATCTTCATGTATCATCAGTGTCACCGCCTGCGGTGCCGTAGTAGTAAAAGCGGGCGTTAAACACTACAACAACAACAGGGAGGAAATCCAATCAGCATGGGGCTTTTGAAAGGTGGGGCAAGGGTGTGGTCAGCAAGCAGCTCAACAGAAGGGGAGTAAAGTATCCTGTTGACACCAAATGGCAGCCTGCTGGTTTTAGACAAGACAAAGGCCACGGACAGGACAGGGGAAGAAGGGAAGGGGATTGAACTTTGTAGCAAGAAAGTTTGAGAAATTTAGGAAAAGAACTGGTTCACAATAGGCAAGGGACGAATGCAAGGAGGTTAGGGTTCTGGAACTGCAAGGGTTTAAAAAATAAAATATTCACGGGAAAGATGGAACAATTACTAGACAAGGTCAAGTATCTAGGGGTTGCAGAAACTTAGTTGAAGAACTAAGGATATAGGATATAGGAATAGAGGGAGAAAAGGTGGCAAAAAAGGGGAGAGTGTTGGGAAGAGTGGGTTTTTTCATAAGGAATTCTCTAAGGAAAACGTAAGAGGCACGTGGTCTACAGTAACAAACGTCTTGTGGGTTATAATGGAAGATAAACAGATTGAGGAGGATGCCATATTATCTTCCTTTCATAGAAGTTTGAAAACAGTGTTATAATTAATTTGTTACTGTCCGGTTGATTATGGAGGAAAGTTAACCTTCGAAATGCGTTCCGGAAAGTTATGTTGTAAGTGTTGTTTAGTGTTATTAATTGACTCACCTTTTAAATTAAATGCCATATTATGTTTAGGTGTAGTGTATAATGCACCCATTTCCTCGCAGTTCCACAACTCTGACTTGATGAAGGTTTTAGAAAGAGATATTGAGAGACTAAGTGAGAAATATGGGAATACGGAAGTGATAATGGGTGATTTAAATATCAGAGTAGATGAGAAGGATGTGAATATAGAGAGTGAGGTGAGTTTGGAAATAAATCTAGAACAAAAAAGGATCTTGTCAGACATAGCAGATACACAGAGTGAAAAATTAATTGAATTCTGTGAAGTGAATGCTTTAGATATTTTAAATGGAAAATATGGTGAGCATGTAGCGGAGGATTTTACCTTTGTGAATATAAATGGGCAAAGTGCCTTAGACTATGTATTATGGCCAATTAATATAGGGTACGCATTAAGCAATTTTAAGATAATGAACTTTGTTTCAAATAGTAGCCTCTTCCCACTAATGGTGGACATAAAAATTCAATCATAGAGTGGAGTAGAAATTGCAGGGGAAGGGGATACTAAAGCGCGTCTCACCCTTAAAAGACAGTACACGTTAAATGGAGCGCAGTGTTGCAACATGTACTAGTTGCGATTCTTTCTCCGCGAGCGACTCGAGGTGGCCTGAGTCCTGTACTTAGTCCTTCAATTGCTGCTTGACGGACACTTTTAACTTTGGTATCCCTCCACGCCTTTGTTACTGTATGACCTAAATTTACAAATGACTCGTCTGTATAAACAATTGATTTCCCCTGGTCCCTAAACCTTTTACGTCTTTTAGATATTTATGTCGCCATCTGATGATATCGATATCGTCTCTTTCTATTAATATGCACTTGTTACCCTTTCTTTCATATTCGAACCCCAAATCAGAGTGGCCCTTGAGAAATTTGGTAGGGTCTCATCACTGTTGAACTGTGACAAAATTATATTCAGCGTGGGTGGAATATTTGCAAACAGTAAAGAATGAACAATTCGCCGCACTCCACCTTGCACTATTCAATCATATTGCGTTAACCTAGCGTTTTGTGTAGCCCGCCCTTTTTTCTTTCTTTTTCGATGGCGTTCTTAGAAGTCCTTTCATTACTTCCTTTTTAATCCTATACACTACTGCTTCTGAACACTCAACAGCCTTAGCTGTTTCTTTTACTGCCTTAAACGTATTTTACTTCAAAAATAATCTAACACATTCATAATTATTTGGCGTTCCTTACTTCTTTATTTACCAACATATCGTCTCTTCCTAGCTTCCCCCTCCATCACTACAAATATTTACAAAAATATTAAACAAATAACGCAATAACAGCTCACAGTTACACACACGGCTTCTTTCGAACTGATGTTAGTGCTGCTCCTTATACTATCTTCTGTGTCAGGCCTGACGCTGAATAGATGAATACCTTTTGTTTGCCCTACTGGATAAAAGAAAGAGGTTACTGCCTTTTGGTTTATTTTAAAAACTTTCTCCAACCTTCCTCAACATTTGTTCTCGCTGGTTCCCTGATGTAAACTCAATAACAAAAAAGTTTCACACTGCGTAACTTTCGCAGTGCACAGATATAAAATTTTCCGAAAACATTTAATTTAAAAAATTATAACACTTAACTGGGTAAACATAGAGAATTCAAAGTAGGCAGGTAGTAGCACTATAGTTTACTCTACCTAAGAAAAAAATATAGATGCATTCTAGCAGTTAGTTTGTTAGTGCGTGATGAGTGTAGAAACAGCAAATATCGGACTTCTATTGAAAAAAAACGTTTTCTGAAGAAATTTGGACCTATAGAAATGTATAATGACTCTGAAAAGGATATAACCTGATAGAGAAAAAAATTCTGCATAGGATAATGTGTTCAAACCTGAAATTTATAACAAATGAATATTTATACCATGCTATTAGGAATCTGGCAACTCCGCGAGGGTAGAAAAGGACGCTGCTAATGGCAACTTGTATGCGCTAGATAGAGACAGAGATGTCCCATTTAACTCCATACTGTCTTCTAAGAGTGAAACGCTATATAGCAAGTATAGTGAATTTAAATGGAAGGAGGAACAGAGAAGTACATTTAAGGCAACACTAGAATCCAAATACGGTCAAATTTGTGAGCAGGGCAGTGTGAAATAGAGAGTGCAAACAATATTTTTAACTTAGTGCAAAGAGTGGGAGAGGGGATGAGAAAGGGGAGCAGAGGGAAAAAAGAGAGGTTTGATGAGCAGTGTGTAGTAGCAAGAAGAGTGGTGAAGCGAGCACTTATTAAATCGAGAGAGGTGGGGGGAGAGTAGGCAAAACAAGACTTTCTAAAGTATACGTTTTTATAGCTTATTGTTAGAAGATAAGAAACAAGTGTGAAGAAATATTCAAGATGCTCTCGGGCTTCGAGCCAGGTGTAGTGATGAAAAGACATCGACGTTTCGGGAGTGTACATCTCTCCCATCTTCTGGATGAAAAAAAGAATGAGAATAACAAAGAACAGTGATGAGATATGTGATGGATGCTGTAAAGCTGTACTTAAATTGCCAGAAATTGTAACAGTTTGCAACAACTTAAGTTCAGACAGTTCAGAATCTCAGGATATTTATGAACATCCTACTATCAATCCAGTTTTGAATTCTGATAAACAAGCATTTGAAAGGTAGAACTGGAACTTAAAAATTCAATCCCAGTTATGGCATTGAATTTTTAAGTTCCAGTTCTACCTTTCAAACTTTGCCTACACACGGCTTGTGTGTTTAAAAACACCAACAGTAAGTTTGTTGGCATAAATATATAATAATTAAGCATTTGAAGTTATAAACAGAAGCCTGAGTGCTGTTGAAGAAACACCAATTAAAAATCGGTTCAGTGTACTTCTTTTCATTCAAACGTTTCTTTTTAAATTAATTAATAATCTAAGTACAGTTTTATGGCGTCTGTCACATTGGTAATGTGTCTTAAGATATTGTTAAGTTTGCAAATTTTTTCAGTGATAATCGTGATCCAATTTTTTAGTGTGTTACAGCAATATACCAGAATTTTATCTGTTGAAGTACTCTGTTCAGTCATCTTTTCTAGTTTAATCTGAGGTTAGGAAAATGCAATGCGATTTAAACAAACAAAAATTACTGAGGAAAATAATTAAAATCTTAAGTAGTAATTTATAGATTAACATACATATATGGATACAATTACATGTACATGGAACACACAAATTCTCGCTTTTACCATTGCAAAAGGAATACTTCTACAAAGCACAGTACCTCAGAACACCATCAATGATGACAAATTTGTGAAGACTAAATTAACACCAACACTGAGGCATATGTGGCAATGAATCATCGAACATGTTACAACCTGTATTAGACAAGTCTATACAAGCACAGACTTCTAAAACTGTACCAAGCTGAAAAGCATTAAGTAACTAGTTAAAAATTATGAAGAAGACAAAATGAACTCCCCTGTGTTGAACATCAAATGACATTTTAACATAAAATATTCAGCTTTTTGTTGTAACACCTGACCCCATTGTGAAATTTTCACAGTTTATAGCTTAAAACAATAGCAAACTCATATATACATTTCAATTTTTACTTTCTCTACTGGTAAGCAGGGGAAGTATTGTATTCCACCCAAAAATTCTATGTCGAGATTTCACGGGAAATATATGTTTTGAGACCCCCTGAATCCAAAAAAAGCATTTTTGGAAAAAGGTTTGTGTGTGTCTGTGGACAGCATAACTAAAAAATGAAAAGTCGGTTAAACACCAAAGTTGGTATTTAAGTTTAATGTCTTTTAAGGATGCGACAAAAAGGTTTTGAAGAAAATAGCCCCATCCGAAACTACCCTTTGCATGGAACATTTTTAGAAAATTTTGATTTTCTTGAAAATGGCTCTAACGATTTTGATTAAAATGTCATGTTTCACATATTTTTATGACAAATGAAATGTATATTTTGAGTTTTTTGGCTATAGCCCCTGTAGTCGTATTTACTCTGGACGACTTTTGCATAACTGGTAAACCGTTAGTGATAGACCAAATCATACTATACAAAAAATGTTGTTAGCTAATGCTGGATTTCTGACAATGAAGTCATTAATCCTCTTGCTCTCCAATATTTTTAACTGATGGATGGGGCATTAGAAGTGGCCGGGCATATTTGAAGGTGGTCTCGATCCATTTCCTCTTGCAGATCACATAGAGGACAGAGTGGTGAAGAATATATCCCAATTCTGTTTAAATGTTTTGCCAGACAATCATGTCCTGTAATCAACCTGAAGGTTGCAACTGCTGTTTTTCGAGGATACTCAGGAATTACTGTTTGAATGTTTGGTAGTTCCCATCTTTTATTCTTTGATTTTTCATAGTAATATTTTTCAATAATTTTTTTGAATTCAGAGTTGACTAATCTTTTAGCTGCATAAAATGGTAGATTAACTATTGATTTCTGCACATTGCCGGTACCCTTTTTTGCAAGAAAATCAGCTTTCTCATTACCACTCAGTCCACAGTGAGCTGGTATCCATTGGAAGACTAGGTGTTTTTCAAGTGCTGTTAGATGGGTAAGGATTTTCCAACATTCTATAATTGTTTGGTTTTTTGGTGACAACTTGGAAGTAATTGCTATAATTGCTGCCCTGGAATCTGAGAGAATAACTGCTTGCTGAAAATGTGAAATTCTGTACAAAAGATTTTGTAGGGCCATTCGAATTGCTTCAATTTCTCCATCAAAGTTTGTAGTTCCATAACTTAAAGATTTGTAATAGGAAAAGAGGTGACATGTGACTCCCGCACCTGCTCCATCTTGGTTTGATATTAGTGATCCATCAGTATAAATATGGAGCCATTCGTGTTCTGGAAATCTAGTATGGATTGTCTCTAATGCCAATAATTTTAGAACACTAGTTGGAGTATCACTTTCCTTAACTTCTTCTGTCAGGTGTAAATAATATGTGATGTCTAATGTTTGTGTCAGATTGACTTTAGATATGAAGTTTTCCATACAAAAAATGTAGATCTTGCTAAAATACACAATTTATGTCTCAATAAATTTTCTTGTAAGGTGAACCATTTCGAAGATATTCCTTGTTGTGTGTGTGAGTTTCGGAAAACGTATAACTTTCGTGAAATGGATCATCGTTCATTTTTTTATATGTTAAGTGTGCAAAGACAACAGAATCTCAAAGGTTTAAAAGATTTGACTGTCACACAAAGCCTACTGTATTCTAACATTCCCCTTGCACCTACAAGGAAATAAGCAATAAGATAATTTGTACAAATGTTTATCTTAACTAATACGAAGAAGATATAGGAATAAGAGTTTGTAAGAATGGTTAGTACAAGGGTAGAGAAAGTCATGTGAGTGCAACACATAAGATTTTTTTAAAAAAAATACCTATCAATCTTTTTTTTATTTTATTTAAATTTTAATTAATTTTTTTTTAAATAGTTATGTGACATATCAGATTATAGCCTATAAAATTATCTTTAAAATGATATATGAAACATTTATTTAGGTTTAATAGAACTGGAATTATTAAAGATAATTTTGCCAAATTCTTTTGACTTATGAGCTGAAGGGCCATTTGGCATGTTTTTTCAGGCTGTATTACAGAATATTTTGTAACTTGCATCAAATGGCATAAATGCTTCCATTTAACTTGGTGTACTTTTTATTTCTCTACTGGTAAGTAGGGGAAGTATTGTATTCCACCCAAAAATTTGATGTCAAGATTTCACCAGAAATATATGTTTTGAGGCCCCCTGAATCCAAAAAAAGAAAAAAAAGAGCATTTTTAGAAAAAGGTCCGTGTGTGTGTCTGTGTGTCAGTCTCTGGACAGCATAACTCAAAAACAAAAACTCTGTTAAAAACCAAAGTTGGTATTTAAGTTTGTCTTTCAAGGATGCGACATGAAGATTTTGAAGAAAATAGCCCCACCCTAAACTACCCTTTACATGGAAGATTTTTCGAAAATTTTGATTTTCTTGAAAATGGCTAATGATTTTGATTAAAATCTCATATGTTTGAGATATTTTTATGACAAATGAAATGTATATCTTGAATTTTCTGTCTATAGCCCCTGTAGTTGTATTTACTCTTGACGACTTTTGCATAACTGGTAAACCGTTAGAGATAGACCAAATCATACTATACAAAAAAATGTAGATCTTGCTAAAATACACAATTTATGTCTAAATAAATTTTCTTGTAGGGTGAACCATTTCGGAGATATTCCTTGTTATGTGCGTGAGTTTCGGAAAACTTTGAACTTTCGTGAAATGTATCATCGTTCATTTGTTTAAATGTTAAGTGTGCAAAGACAATAGAATCTCAAATGTTTAAAAGATTTGACTATCGCATAAAGCCTACTGTATTCTAACATTTCTCTTGCACCTACAAGGAAATAAGCAATAAGATAAGTTGTACAAATGTTTATCTTAACTAACACGAAGATATAGGAATAAGAGTTTGTACCTAGAAATGGTTAGCACAAGAGTAAAGAAAGTCATGTGAGTGCAACACATCAGATTTTTAGATTGTCACATGACAGGAAATTGTATGCATTAAATGGGGTTTATGGTTGCATGTAATGTACATCACATTATAATGGCAACATGAAGATTCTGCCAATCATCACTGTCGTCTTTCAGGAGCAAACTATCTGTTTTATAGATACAGATTTTTACTTCCTTACTATGTACTTACAGTAAATAGAAGTATTGTATTCTACCCAAAAATTTGATTCCAAAATTTCACTTTGGAAATATGTGTTTTAAGATTCCCTGAATTCCACCCCACCCCCCCCCCCCTCGCCACCCCTTCTGAAAAAAAAAAGATATTTTTAGAGAAAGGTTGCTGTGTGCACGTGTTTCTGTGAGTTGGTATTTAAGTTCAGCATGCTCCAAAGATATGACATGAAAACTTCAAGAAAATCCTTTTACCATAAAATAGCGTTTGAATGGGAAAATGTTTGGACATTATTAATTTTCTCAAAAACCGACTTAACAATTGTCATTGTTGTTACCTAATGCTGGATTTCTGACAATCAAGTCATTATTCCTCTTGCTCTCCAACGTTTTTCACTGATGGTTGGGGCATATACAATATACAATTTTCATTGTAGTACCATATATTTAAGATACGTTCATGGCAGATGAAGTATAACTCTTGAATTTTCTGAAAATAGCCTTTAAGGTACTCTCCATTGTAAGGGCTTTTGCATAACTGATAAAGCATAAGAGATAGACAAAGTCGTATTTTACAAAAAAAAAATGTAGATCTCATCAAAGCATACAATTTATGCTAGATACTTCTTTTTTTCTTTTAAACTCTCCATTTCCGAGAGAATCCTTGTTATTGGTTTGAATTTTCAAATATTTTGACTTTTGCCAAATAGGAAGTTGTCCCTCTTAGCCATACAAAGAGAATATAACTTCAAAAACATCACATAGCAAAATATGGATCTCATTGAAACAAAACATTTTATGTCCTAACTTTTTTGGAACATATAATGATGCATTTTTTGCAGATTTAATTCACTTTAGCCTTCTGTATAACGCATGTTACTTACATCTAAATGTGTATTAAATATATCTGTTAGTGTTATCTCACTTAAGAAGTGCATAGAAGAATGTACAGGCATTAGTATAAATTATAAAAGAATGGTTAGAGAAAGATAATAGATTTATTTTTATTTGTACTTGGAGATAATTTCTTTTGCCCTTTTGTGCAGGTTTGGGGATCAAATATGAGCAAAGCCTCAGACCCTAAGATAAAGGATTTTTGTGGAGATGATTTCACAAGAGTTACATTTTCACCAGACCTGAAAAAGTTCAGCATGGAATCGCTTGATGATGACATCGTTGCACTGATGACAAGAAGAGCATATGATGTAGCAGCTTCCACACGTGGAGTGAAAGTTCTCTTAAATGGAAAGAGAGTTCCCGTATGTACAACATTGATTTTCTTTTTTAATTGAATTCAAGTCTTATGTGTTTATTATAGTTGCATTTATTGTATACTAAAATTATTTTTTTATCCAAAAATGTGCAGTAACCAAATATTGTGCACATTTGTTAGTTCAGAAGGTTTTGTACTCTGCAAGGAAACTTCTGAATACATCCCTATATTCCATCAGGCCTTAGATCCAGACCTTGTATATCTCCACGATAACCTGGTGTTTGTATCAGCTGCGACTGACACAGTCACCACATGGACTCATTTCTTGTGTTTATGATGCAACAGAAGACATTTACTTGGGAGTTTTAGAAATTAGACTGCTATTGTGTTACATTCAAGTAGTCTTTCCCAGAGTTACACATCTTGAAAACTGTAATGTTTTATATAAAATGGGGTAACATATACGAGGTGGTAAGGGATGGTGGGATTCGTTTTAGCTGAGCTGGATCAGCTGTGAGCCTTAATAATTCTTTTTGTCCACTATTGGTATCTCGGGTGCATTATGGGTCAACGAATAATTGAATTAATTACTCCTATTGATCCACATTAAAGTGTTTGTTTTTATTTGAATCTATAAACACACAAACTCAATGTATAAACACAAAATTACATAATCTTATGGCTTGGCATCCTTTTGAATCACGCCACGGGGTCAACAATTCCACAAACAGGGACTATTAATTTTCATAAGTTCATATTCTTCTCTCTCTTTCGTGCCATTTCGCAGAGTATACACTTATTTGGTACATCGTTACTTTGCATTCTTCCACTGCCATAAATGTTCGTCTGAAAAACACTTTATACAGATAAATTACTAAGTTTCTGCGGACATTGTCTTTTTTGATGTGACACCTACCCATGTTATGGAAAGAAGACAATTGAATCTTCACTTTATCAAATGTATTTACAATTCTTAAGCTCTGTCCTCTATGTGATCTGCAAGAGGAAATGGATCGAGACCACCTTCAAATATGCCCGGCCACTTCTAGTCCCCCATCCATCAGTGAAAAATATTGGAGAGCAAGAGGATTAATGACTTCTTGTCAGAAATCCAGCATTAGCTCACAATAATTCTTAAGCGTAGGGGGCCTTTCTGCCACCTCTATAATTTTGTATTAGATTATTTTAGAGGGCTTACATAGAAATATCGCCTGAAAACTCACAGATAATCGCAAATATTTGAGGTACTGTATTTTGTGGTGTGCTTTGATTTGGACATGTCGCGGGTTATTTGTTGATGGCTTTTGAGGTTATGAATTCTGGAATGAAAGCTCTCCTGAGTCTTTAGCATATGTGTAAAATTTCTCTTGTTCCATGCAATGAATGGGAGTCTGATCAACTTTTTGTGTTGAATAAGAGCTGTTTTTCCTATTTCATATTCAATGGGGTAATTGGTTGGTTAGTATTTCCATAGCTGGTATTGGTATGGTTTTGATAGCAGCTGTAATTAGTCTCAGACTTTGGTTTTGAAAGATTTGAATGTTTTTGGCATTTAATGGTACAAGAACTTCGTTGCAATAAGTAAATAATGGCTTTATATATACATTGTATGTTGTGTTAAGAGTTGCTCTGGAACATCCCCACTTCATTCCTGTGAGACGTTTTAACAGTGAAAGGCA
Organism: Tenodera sinensis; assembly: GCA_030765045.1. Taxonomy (NCBI): domain Eukaryota; kingdom Metazoa; phylum Arthropoda; class Insecta; order Mantodea; family Mantidae; genus Tenodera; species Tenodera sinensis. The sequence goes on along the minus strand of CM060969.1, from coordinate 32,675,395 downwards.
CTTTTCTACTCTTTGTATTACATTTTCTATTTGTTTGGTCGATGTAAGTTTGGTATCAAATATAATTCCCAAATATTTTGCTTTCTTTGTTTGTGGTAATTGTTGTTTTCTAGTGCCTTGCATCTGGCAATGAAGCCATTAGCATTGTGGTAATTGTTGACCCTCAAAATTTAGTTTTGTTTTTTTAATGGGTTTTTTTCTTAGTGAAAATATTTGGTAGTGTTATTTTCTTGTATTAACAGTCAGTACCTGGGCGACCGAGCTTTGCTTGGCATTTTCCCCCCTTTTTTGTGAAATCTTGTTTCTTGGGAGAAGATACTTGTTTAGATAAACTTGAAAAGCACAAAAAGTTTTGTCTCAATTAAGAGTCATTTCCAAGATACAAGAGATATAGAGATACATATAAATATTTCATGACTACCATAATTTCAACTGTAAAATGTCTACTGCTGAACACAGGCCTTTCCCCATAGATATCCACCTAGTTTTAGGTTTTCGTTGAGCATTTGTTTCACTTTGGAATTCAGTGCTTTGGTGCTGTGAGGGCGTTAACATGTTTGCCAAGGTCCTCTATCTTTCTGTCGAGTTCTTCCATGACTTCCTTAATCCTGGTCATTCACGTGTTAGTATTCTCCGATAGCTCATCATCATATCGGACATTCCCATTTTAATCTTTTCCATTCCGGAGTTTACATTTTTAAATTCAGCGTCCATTTTTGTTTCCATCTGCCGCATTCCAGAATTAATTTCATTTCCATTATGTCCACCTTGGCTAACATTTGTTTCATCAACTGTCTCATATCGTGATTTTCGTTGCACTCGTGACACCAATTGTGACAACTTTACTTTGTAACTACTACTTTATTTTGTATTAAAACATCGGAATGACACTAAGCAAAAGCACTGTTGAACAATAAATACTACAGGAAGAAACGTCAGTTGATAAACCGGTGTGAGTGTAATAAGGATTTCTGTTTCAATCATAGATTATGAATTGTTCGTCGAAGAGGGAGTAGTGAAAGAAATGTGATTGTGTTTATTAAAAAAAAAAAAAGAGTAGAAAAACCTTGGAAATGTTATATGTTGCACTTATATTTCAAATGTGTGGAAAAATGTATGGATTATTCGTAGAAGAGAGGGTAGTGTGTTATGTAAAAGAAAAGGGCGTAGAGAAACAACATGCAATATGTATAGGCATTGATATACGATAGAGAATAACATGTGAATCGTTACGTAAAACAAAAGTGAGTGGAGAAAATAGTATGAATGTAATAGGTAGTATTTCTATTTCAAACATAGCGAAAGTGTCTCGTAAAGGAAGAATTTGTAGATGAAACTGTGAGAATGTAATATGTTATATTTATATTTCAATCATAGAAAATTGTATAAATTGTATGTTGAAGGGCAGAGAATATATGAATGTGCTACGTGAAAGAAAAGCGAGTAGAAAACCATTTGGTAATATATTGTGTAGTAAAATTGTTACCATAATAACTTTCTCCATGAAAAATACATGTAGTGTCGAATTCAGGGGTGATCGGTTAAGCGGTTTTTGAGATTAACTGTTACATATATACAAACATCCATTTTGTATATATAGATGATATGAATTGTTTGTAGAAGAGTGAGTAGAGAAAGAGATGTGAATGTGTTATGTAAAAGCGAGTGGAGAAAACTGTGAATGTAATAGCATTTCTGTTTCAAACATACAGAACATGGTATGTCTTATTTTATAAGCAGGTGCTTTTTTTTTTCTAAAATCAGATTTTTATGGAAAATTGTGTATAGAAAAGTTAGAGACATGTGAATGTGTTATCTAAAAGTGAGCACAGAAGACAGTATGCATGTAATATGTAGCATTTCCATGTCAAAACATACGAAATTGTATGACTTATTTTAAAAGAGGGGATAAAAAATGTTTTTTGTGTAAAATCACGTTTTTTATGGGAAATTGTTTATAGAAGAGTGAATAGAGAAAGAGATCTGAATGTGTTGCTGAATATGAGTAGGAGAAAACAGTGCAAATGCAATAAGTAGAATTTTTATTTCAGACAGACAGAAAATTGTATAATTTGTAGAAGGAATAAAAACCTGTTTTTTATATAAAATCACATTTTTAAGGCAAGACACCAGTGTAGATGAACTTAAAAAGCAAAACCCTATCTGAACACAAAATTTGATCAAAATCTATAGATCCGTTTCCAAGATACATGTAATATATGCACGAATTGCTCTGTATAAAAGAGAATTAAAAAAGAAATGTTAATTCTATGTAAAATTGCATTTTTTCAAGAAAGGCACCCATATATATGTAAACTTAAAAAGCAAAATCTTATATGTGTGCACAATTATAACCAAATCTTTAGAGCTGTTTCTGAGATACCGGGAATATATTTACAGAATTACTTCGTAGAAGTGGAAATAAAAAATTTTATTTTTTATTTAAAATCCCATTTTACACACTCAGCACACTCATCATTTAAAGATATTAGATTTTCTTTGGTGCACTGTTGTATCTTGGTTAAGGATTGTTGCATGTTTTTTTTCAAATTCTGTGCTTTTATGTTTTGGTTTTGAAGTCCACATTACTAAGTCATAGGTAAATAGTGCACACTTCACGCCTGATTCTTGTATTTCTTGTGGCAGATCATTAATAAATATATTAAAGGGTTGTGCTGAGCACTGCGCCTTGTGGTATGCCATGGTCTACTTGTTTATATTTAGATAAAGCGTTGAGTTAGGAAATGACCTTGTACCCCTATTTGTTTTACTTCCTTTAGTTGTTTTGTTCTGCATATATAATCATATACACTTTGGAAATCAATAAAAAACTGACACATTATCTTCTTTTCTATTGAAGGAGTCTTTGATTCTTTGACTGAGAAGTGAGACTTGTTCATTTGTAGAGTGGACCTCCCTGAATCCGGCTTGACACGGGAAAATTAAACTTTGTGATTCTAGAAACCAATTTAACCTGACACCATTCTTTCCATCACTTTTGCTACTACGCTAGTAAGAGCTATTGGTCTATAATTTTTTATTTCTGATGCTGTTTTATTTTTCTTCAAGAGTGGTACAATTATTGCTTTTCGCTATTTGGCAGGTACAGTGGTTTTCCAGGATAGATTGCAGAGTTTTAGTAGTTGTTTAGAATAAGGATGTATGTATTCCTATTCTAAAGATTAACTCTTCTTTTGTTTTATTAGCAACACATTGAGGTTGAAATGAGGTATTATTACATTGTGTGAATGCCAACATTGATGAATAATTGCAATCTTCTCAAAGTATGAAAGTGGCCTCTTTCACCAGCACATGACAATAATGAAGATTTGTGAACTAAATTTAGAAAATGAATTATTAAAGTAGAGCTTCTAGCAGAAAGAAAGAAATGCATCTCCGGTGAATTTTTTGGCTTTTGTTATTCCTGCACAGATTGTTAGTATGTTTAAAGTATTTGCACTTTTGTTTTTCAGGTAAAAAGTTTTAAAGATTATGTGGAACTGTATTTGAAAGGCAGAGAAGATGAGAATTTGGGAAAATGTATATATGAAAATGTGAACCCCAGATGGGAAGTTGCTATAGCTGTATCAGACAGGGGCTTCCAGCAGATGTCGTTTGTCAACAGCATTGCTACCACAAAGGTTTGTTTCAAAAGGCAAAAATGTACTTAAATATGAGTTTTATGTTTTCTATTTTCCTTTTTAGCTTGCGTTTTACTATTTAACTTTGAGTTTTAAGTGGTGGTGAGTTTTATCCGTTTTTTATATTTTGACTTGGGGCTCTAATGACCTAGCTGTCGACGGGCCCTTAAACCCTAATCACTCACTCACTCACTCTATTTTCCTTGCACCCCTATAGTATTGTGTGGATATTAAGGCAATGTAAAATTTCATGGAAAGGAGATTGTTTTTATAATGATTTTAATAATGTAGTTTCATTTAAATTGTAACATGTGTAATTTAGTGACTGAATTGACATGTTTTACAATTATTGCATGCTAAGGTGCTTCCATCATATTAAAATTTTGTGTGATCTTATTGGGACTGGCTGCTAGGTCACTAATCATTTTCATTATGTTGCTGTTTTTATAATTATTACGGTGATGGTTATGAGCTTTTGACTCTTTCGTTATCTCGGGTCGTGGTACTGGATGGAATGAACATACACTCGGGGTTAACTTTAGTGAAATATTTTATTCGCACCTTCTTGTTCACAGTATTTAAATCGTATCACAGTAGTAAGTATTTTATTTCAGTGGATCGACTTCCCTAGCATCGCCGAGATTTAATGTCTGAAAATTTAGCAATATTTCGCTAAATGTGTTTTCTATCACTTTACACTTCGTCTATTTTACGTCCTTTTATTTAATCACACACTTCGTATTAACTAACTTATTAAAGTTAGCTAATGTTTCACTTATTTTACACAAACTAACGGTCTTTAAACACTTAGTAAATTTACTTTCACTATTTTATGACGCGCACACATAAAAATGCGTCCATCTACACCAAAGACACAGACGCTTATGACTAGACAATTGGCGCCACATTACACTTCTTTTTGTGTACATCCGTGTATGCGTTCATCAAATAGTTCCCACATTGTTAGGGAAGCGATCCTTAGCCACTCTACCTTCGCTTTCAATATTGAACACATAATTCTTTTATTTATACATATGTATTAAAATTAAATATGGAAATATTTATGACGTCTTTAAACAAACTTAATTGTTTGTAACAATGAACATTAGTAACACGTTTTCGTCATTTAACCAACTCATACCAACATCAAAAACAAATTACACTCTTAACAAATATTCACATAAACGATTTTCTTGTGGGGTCTTACAATATCCTGTCTCAATTACTACCATCCACTGGAAGTATAAAAATTTGTGTATTCAGTTCATTGTTACTACCTAATTTGCTTTTTCTCTTGCTTTGTGCATGTATTTAACTATAAACAAACTGCGACAGTTACAAAACATAATCTGGTGCATCAAACTTCTCAATGTCATTCCTGTACCCCGCCATTGTCATCTTGCACTTGAAAGCTAGCGGTTACGTTGATACACTTAAACAGATACAAAACAACAGATGAGTGCTGTCCATGAGACTTCCTGAACCAATCAAGAGGCAGTATGTTGGTCGGTCACAAAGCGGAAATGGAAGAGGAAGGAGCTCTGTTGCAGGTTATCACTGCTTCCAGCAATGTGCTTTAGTGTGTGATTTCTAACACGTCCATCCAGTTGATCTTTAGGAATTGTATATTTTATGTTTATTGTTATTGTCAAGTTTTTTTTTTAATCTTTTCTTTCCTCTTTTCTTCTCTTTTTTTTAAAGTTTATTTTATTTACCTTGTCAATTTGGTGGGTTCACTTATTGTCACCCAAGTGTCGATGCCTTTTTACACTGGTATAGCATGCTCCCTAGGTATATTCCATAGGTGTTCCTTGATATTCTTGTGAAGTCCATCAAGGATGTGATGGGATCTAGGTATATTGTGTCCATTATGGTTCCTAGTGACCCGAGTATGCAGTTCCAGTTGGCATTATGAGGTTGAGTGCACCCTGGACCAAACCTTCCAGCAAGGAAAAATCCCCTTGTCGGTACTGAGGATTAAACTTGTGTGCTCCACGCCAGAGGCAGGCATGCTACCACTACACTACAGAGGTGGTCTGTTATTGTTGATAGTGTTGGTGCCATTTATGTACATTTATCTCTTTTATTCTTTATTTTATATAAATTTTTCATATTATATATACAGAATTTAAAGTGCAAGATGATGCCTCAGAATAGATGCCAATCCACAAGTGATTCACAAAGTGAAGATCTTTTACATCAAGGTGTGCCCCTGAATAGCCGAGCATTGGAGTTATTAAGAACAAGGGAATTTCATGAACAAGAGGAGGCATAGAAGGAATATGTGAATATCCATGGACATCCCTCTATTCCTGCTGATAGATATAGAGTGGACTTCAAGAACTCTTGGATTAAACAGAACTAATTAGCAAGGGAGTTGTACTTCAAGAGCAGAAGATAGCTAGACCATGCGGAACGCAGCAAATATTTGTTAATTCCAGGGAAGAGAAGGTGCACTCGTCCGGTCCGAAATTTTGATTTGTTCCAAATAGATGCCATTTAAAGGCATATTTATGCTTACTGTGGTAGAAAGGAGTACCTAACCATACCAAAATTGCTTACATCACTCAGAAAGGTAGAACTTTTCACTGGAGGGAAAACATCGTTGAAAGTGGTGCTAAGAGACATTGGCTTCCGGTATAAACTAAATGGACAAAAAGTGCTGCTGGAAAAGGTGCACTTGATAGTGGTGCAAAATGTATTTTTGCATAAAATCTTAGGCAAAGACCTCCACAAAATTGTGTGGCTAGATGAAACTTTGATCAATGCCAGAGAAACTGACAAAATACTAGACAGATGATACATAAAGTAGCAGCAGCAACTTCCAACAGGAAAAACAGCCTGGTTAATTGTGACATGCTGGTTCCTCCAATGGAGTTTTTGAAGATGGTTTGTTAGTCTTCAGATTGAAGAAAACTAGAGACTACCATGAAGACATGATCATACATGCTTCCTGGAGTGGTTCAAGACAATTTTGCTGCAGCTGGATGGGCCAAGTTTTACTGATGGATAGTGCACCTTACCACTCAGTGAAACTGGACTATGTGCCCTCAGTGGTGGAGTGGCTGAAATCAAGGGACAGTGATGCAGATATGCATATGGCCAAGCTGCTTCTGTATTCCTTGGTGAAACAAAATAAACCTAGTACTCCAGTATATGTCAGATGAACTAGCTAGTGAACGTGGCCGTGAGGCGATTAGGTTACCAGCTTATCACTGTCACTTTAATCCCATTGAGTTGGTGTGGAGTGACTTTAAAACCTATATGGCGGAAAACATCTTTCACTATTACCGAGGTGAGAATACTTTTGCGGGAACCTGAGGGGAGGGGATGAAAAAAGGGGGAAAAAGTTAATCATGTCCAAAAATTAATCAGAAATGTGCAGGAAATGGATGGCATTATTGGTGAATACAAACCATTGATGTGTCTTGGTGGTGATGATGGCGATGATGATGCATCCAAGGATGACAACAAAGACTTGGATGGAATTGCACCACTGTGATTTTAAATCCATGAGTAGAAAGTACTTCATGACACTATATTTATATTTGTGTTCCTTTCACTGTCACAGGATTAATTGGTTTCTGTGGTTTTAGTGTCTAAGGTTTGTAATTTGTTTTACCTATGTTGCAATGTGTTTACTTCCAAATATTAGTAATAACAAAGTAGTTTATTATTTTTCTGTGCTCAGGGCTTAGTGCATTCTTTATATGGTTTTGTGACACAGTAGAAAGCTATGCTGTCTGCTACTGTGAATTGGCAATGTTGCGAACCCAGAATAGCCAGCTTAACGTGAATCCATGTGAGCCATCAAGTGCAAATGTTACAGTGGTGGGGGTATACATTCTGGTAAAAAATTATTGAACAATATTACTATGAAAAATCAAAGAATAAACGATGGGAACTACCAAACATTCAAACAGTAATTCCTGAGTATCCTCGAAAAACAGCAGTTGCAACCTTCAGGTTCATTACAGGACATGATTGTCTGGCAAAACATTTAAACAGAATTGGGATATATTCTTCACCACTCTGTCCTCTATGTGATCTGCAAGAGGAAATGGATCGAGACCACCTTCAAATATGCCCGGCCACTTCTAGTGCCCCATCCATCAGTGAAAAATATTGGAGAGCAAGAGGATTAATGACTTCATTGTCAGAAATCCAGCATTAGCTAACAACATTCTGGTGCTGTATTTTTAATAATGGGATGCTAGGTGTTGAGCTATGAGACTGTTCTTTCTCTCCGAGTGAAATGAATGAACACTCAATGTAACTTCACTATATGTTACTTTATTAACACTTTTCGTCCCTTATTACTCTTGTTATAATTGAATTGACTTGCATTGCACCTATTTGTATTTTCTTGATAGTCTTTCCACTTTTATAAAGTCTTTTAGACCCATATCCACGTGTTACAGAAACACGTCTTCACCTTTCAAACACACAGATGCTAATAACAAAATTTGTGCTTCTTTACATGATGCTCTTTTTTATATTCATGCGCGTATGCGCTCATTTGATATTTTCCTACGTTAAATAGTTCCTATATTGTTAGGAAAGCGATCTTTATCCATTCTCCCTTCACTCTTAATATTAAATATATATGGTTCTTATACTTATTAAATTCAAACATGAAACATAACACTTATGATGTTTTTAAACAATTCTATTTTTCTCAACAATGAAAAAATAGCAACACATTTTCGTTACTCAACTAATTCTTATCAACATGAAAATAAATTACATCTGCAATAAATATTTACATAAATGATTTCCTTTTGGGGTCTAACCATATATTCTGTCTCAATTCTAAGACACATGTATTAAATACTCCCATATATTTCACATATATAAACCACAAAAGTGTTAATCAACCCCCATAAATCCTACAAGCATAAAGCTGAGTTGAATTATGGTATAACCTGCTGTTTTCCCTATAGGGGAATGAAATATTTTGTTTTCTCAGATGTACCTTTAACAAATGTTCTCTACCTGAAGTTGTTCTATAATACAGGGTTATTATACGAGGGATGTTCAATAAAGACTGGCACTAATGCTCATACAACAATGTATCGTAAAAAATCACTCATACAGACTTTTGTCCTCAAAATACTTCCCCCCCAATGCAATGCACTTGTCCCACCTTCTTTGTCACTCCTGGAAGACATGCAGGAAGCCATTCCTTGACATCCTCTTCAGGGTCGCCTCTAAAACTTTCACTGCCGTGGTTTTGTTTTCGAACTGACGTCCCTTAAGTTCCTTTTTGGCCGTTGGGCTAAGAAAAAAGTCACATGGTGCCAGATCCGGACTATAAGATGGATGGGGTAGCGTAGAGATACTTTTTTATGCCAGGAACTCAGTAACAGCATTAGCAACATGAGGCCTTGCATTGTTGTGATGAAGCTTCCATTACCAAATCAGGTTCCTTCATTTTTTAGGGATGTGATACTTGATCAATTGCTTCAGGACGTTCTGATAGTAAACTGCGGTAACTAGTGTGTCTTGGAACTGTGTGAGTGTACACCATCCCCTGGTAATCAAAAAAAGTTATGACCATGGCCTTACTGGCAGACTTTTGTGCTCGTGCCTTTTGTATGGGGGTTGGCCATGTTGCACCCATTCTCTGCTGCTCCGCTTCATCTCTGGGTCATAACAGCACACCCATGTTTTGTCAGCAGTGATGATATTTTGCCACCAATCATCACCCTCGTCCACAACACTTGTTTCCAATGGTGGCACACATCAACACGAGCCTGCATTTGCTGTTGTGTAAGCAGTCGCGGTATCCATTGTGCACACACCCTAGACATTTGCAAATGGTCTTTCAAAATTGTGTGAGTGCTCCCAACTGGTATTCCAAGGATGTGTGCAAGCTGTCTCACAGTGAGACATGAGTCATCACATATAATGGCCCCTGCTGTTTTGATTGTTTCCTTTATGGCAGTCACAGGTGCACCTTGGCTACTTGCAATTCAGCATTTTTCTGGCCATTTTTGAAAGCATGATGCCAATGGAAACATGCTCTAAGAGATATAGCAGTGTCTCCATAAGCTCTCATGTCATTGTAGGTTTCGGTAGCGTTTTTCTTCAAGAGAACACAAAACTTTATTGCACAGCGCTGTTCACAAAAATAAGCCATGACAATGTTTAGAGGCGATTATGAAACACGTTCACTCTCAAAGGCTGCCAACAATCAACTGACAGAGCTATTGCTGTGAAATTTTCAGTGATTAGTGATTAGGGTATGTAGTTCAATGAGGCATGGACAGGTGTCGCAAGCAGGTACTGAAGAAGTAACTGTTAAAAAAAATCAGTGCCAGTCATTAAACATCCCTCGTACATAGGCTATTAAGTTATATTCAAACTTTCATTGGTATTGCTGCGTCAAGTGCCTCTGTAATGCAGTAAACATGGTGTGTCACTTATCTGTGGAAGAACATTTGTTTATTTGTAAAGTTTACTTCAAACATGCATCTGGTCGCTGTGTGCTCAGGGTGCTTGTTGATAAGTTTCCGAACTTTGTACCATCTGTAAGGACAACCTACATGTGGTCATAAATAGATCTGAAGCTTCAGCTTCTGTGTTGGACAGGAACATTTGAGGAAGAGGTCAGTGTTAACTGAAACTAAACTGGATGACATTGGTGCCGCTTTGGAGTGTTCAACTAGAAAATCGCTGAAAACACTAGTGCAGTGAACAGGTGTATCTCAATCTTCTGCAAGAAATGCTACACGTCTGTTGAAACTGAAGCCCTATTGCTAAAGTGAAATGATCCTGCTAAACATGTGAATTATTGTAACTGGTTTTTCCAATTCGTAGAAAGGGGTTTCATTGACCCACAGCTTTTGTTTTCCATTGATGAATCTTGGTTTCACTTAACTGGATGTGTGGATACCCGCAAAGTCGCCACTGGGCTTCAGAAAAACCTGTGGTACTGGATGAAACACCTCATTATGATCAGAAAATTGGAGTGTGGGTGTGCGATAAGTGCTAGAAGAATAATAGGGTCCATATTCTTTAGAACAATAAATGCAGCTCAGTGTGAGAGGTTAATTGTGAAGCCATTTTTCAATCACTTGACAGAAGAAGAGAAATCATATGGTTGATTCTAGCAAGATTCTGCAACAGCACATTCGGCTGCCATATCATTAAATGCAGTAATAGAGGTGTTTGATGACAGAATAATTAATGTTGATTTGTGGCTACCTCATCCTCCTAACCTAACGAGTTGTGATTTTTATTTATGGGGTTCTTTAAAAGAAAATGTATCATTCCAATCCTTGCACACTATAGGAACTTAGAGAAAACATTGTGCAAGAAATCACAAGAATTCCTGCTGCTGAGCTTCGGAGAGTGAGCAAGAATATTTACATGAGATATACTGCCTATTTGAGAGCAGAAGGTCAACATTTCCAGCATCTATTGTAAGGTAAGGATTTTTGTCCACCTCTGCCAGCGTAAATTCCCTGGCAACTGCTAGTTGTCTTGTACATTAGAGAGGCTGCGAGAATGGGTTTGAATATAATTTAAGTATGCTATAGTTAACATCCTGATTGTTAGATTGTAATGGATCCTATCTCGGGCCAAAATGACTAGCTGTTGACGAGCCCTTAAACTCCACTCACTCACTGGATCCTTCCCCTTTCCTTGTTCAGGATATCAATGATTTATCATTTTATCTCTCTTTCCTTACCTGGCAAAATAAGCCAATCTTTAATTTCAGCTCTTTATCTTCTCCTTTCCAAAAAAGAGGTTAGCACTTTGTGATAAGGGCTCTAATGACCTAGCTGTCGACGGGCCCTTAAACCCTACTCACTCACTCACTCACTCACTCACTCACTCACTCACTCACTCACTCTTTGTGATAAAACTTGAAAAATACATGGATTGAAGCTACAAATTGCCAAAATGTATATTGATGTTAAACTGTTGATTGTTACAGGGTGGAAGGCATGTAGATCATGTTGTTGATGCTGTTGTCAAGCAGTTAATAGAAACAGTGAAAAAGAAAAACAAAGGTGGTGTGCAAATTAAGAACCACCAAGTAAAGAACCATCTGTGGGTTTTTGTCAACTGTTTGATAGTAAATCCTACATTTGATTCTCAAACAAAAGAGAACATGACTCTGCAACCTAAGAGCTTTGGTTCAAAATGCAATCTTTCCGAGAAATTCATTACAAACGTAAGTAGAACTCTTTCAAAATACTTTGTTTAGGTAAAAAATTTGTCAACTAGCTTCATACTTGCCAAGTAAGTATTATCTATTCTTAACCCAGTAACACCCAACTTGAATATTAAAAATAGAAGCACTATTGACTGAAGTATTCTTCATGTTTGAGGTTATTTTGAGTCACTTATTTACACTTATCTTCACTACTAAACTGCTTTTTTAAAGCGGAAACGTTTTCAGGACCATTCGATCCCATCAAAACGTTTTCAGGACCATTCGATCCCATCAGCCGTGATCATCAACGGCTGATGATGGGATCGAATGGTCCTGAAAATGTTTCCGCTTTAAAAAAGCAGTTTAGTAGTGAAGGTAAGTGTAAATAAGTGACTCAAAATAACCTCAAAGATGAACACCCAACTTATTTTTTTTTTTCCAAAACTCATGTAAAGCATATATTGTATACAAAGACTGCTGGATGTTAACAGTATCAAAACATACTGTAATGATGAACGAATACATTTTCATCAAGCTCATCTATTTTATGATTAAACTATATTTCTTAAAGCAGTTACAGATCATTTAAAGCCAAACCACTTATTAACTGAAACATTTGGTGTGGTAAAAGCTCATTCAACTGTGGTATGGGTCAAAACAGCTGTGGAAGAATGTTACATCACTTTTTTGTAGAATCTTAGTGATGTGCTCATTTGAAGCATGGCCATTTTCTGGAATTTTTGTATTGTGTTGGTCAATCTTTAAGTTTTTGTTTTTTACTTTACCAACCTAGAGTTATTAGTTTCCTATAAGTCACTCTTTTCAGAGGCAGTGAAATGTATTTCAACTGGACCGGAACATCATTCACATTTACTATACCTGTAGTGCTTTATCTTCATCAGTCAGCCTGTCTGGATGAGGAAGAATTACGTCAATTGTATCACAAGCATCATGAATTTCATTAAGTTTCATCGCTTATAGTAACCAGCAGAGTTCCTTTGAATATGATGTCATAATTGTTACACACCATATCTCTGAATGTAATCTAAAAATAATTAAAAGCATGAAATAACCAACGGACTTGCATATTATGGTACAACAATATTAACCTTTATTGACAGTTTACTGTATTACAGGAAGTTGAGAGGGAAACATAACCAGGAAAAAAAAACTATGATTTCACAGGCACTGCAGTAATTTGTAGCTTATTATTGTAAATTAACAAACTATACATTATTCTAGTTTTTAAGAGACAGTATGTTCACATAATCAGGTAACATCAATGACATACATGGTAGGTCAAAATAACTTGAGAATTCATGTAAACTAAATAAAAAAAATATGTATAGTAGTCTATAAATAGACCGCTGGTGGTTAACGGGCTAATAACGTGGAGCTTTCATTGTTTAGCTCTGCAAGACATTGGTCATTTTCATTAGTGTTGCAGAAGGTGGTATACTGAGTATTACTCAAATGTAGTTTTTGGCTTGCGGGTTGTGGTCCAGTAATATTTTGTCAACTGCCCATAAACACAGAATACAAAAATCTATAAATCATTTATCACCTTAGTGTTATCAGATTAACTGTTACTTAATTTGAAAGATTAAATTTATTATTATTATTATTATTATTATTATTATTATTATTATTATTATTATTATTATTATTATTATTATTACTATTATTATTATTATTATTATTATTATTATTATTACTATTATTATTACTATTATTATTATTATATTATTATTTATAGTATCCTATATGAATTACGTTTCAGGTCACAAAAAGTGGTATTATTGAAGCTGTTCTGACATGGGCACAGTTCAAAGCGGCCACTCAGCTACAACAGAAATGTAGTGGAAAGAAACAAAACAAGCTCAGAGGTAAGGAAATATGTGGAGCTGTGTTTATAAACATGCACTCATCTCATTTTCAATGCATTCTGCAATAACAGTGTGGTGAAGGCTAATTAAGGTACTAGTGGATGCTGGTGCAAAGGAGGAAGTCTGGGCAGATTGGGAAATATTTATATCAACAGGATAAGCTTTCCTTAAGTGTTCCATTGCAAATCTCTATTTTTTTATTAGAGAGAAGGGGCTTAAAAATGGGGGAGGGGGAACAAATTTTGTGACTTAACAAAATAAGGGTGCATGTTTAACCTGTCTGTGTGCTCAACAAAGTCGTTCTCTTATTCCTAAAACTGAAACTTTTACTGTTATTCCTAAAACTAAAACTTTTACAAGGTCTTTAAAACACCCAGTTCATGGTGTTCAGTTTATCTCATTGTGAAAAAGAATTTTAAAATATTACAATGTTTAGGCTTTATAACCTATAAATAAGTTGTAACTGACAATGTAGGACTTTCAGACATGACATCCATGTGAAACATTTGTTTTACGCATATAAAAGCTGAAGTCTGGTGCACAATTGTTCAGGAATGGAACAGGAAGGTGATTAGATCATCCATGATCAAATGAGAATGTGAAGTTCTGACCTTATGCTAATTAAAATTCACAATAAATTGGGAGGGGAAACAGAAAGGGAAATACTTTACTGCTTATGGCTTTTAATTCATAATGAACTGTAGATGTAAATGGAAAAGCATGTCAATTAATTTGTTGAAAGCAACGTTGAAAATAACTGGTTTTGTGTATTCGGATATGATTAAACTTCACTTGCAGCATCTCTGGATCTAAAGGGGAACTTTGCCTCTGGTTTTATCTCATTTCACATTGACCAAATTTTCCTGGACTCCAGAAGACTCGCTGTTTTAAGCTTTTGCCATTTGTGGTTGTTGTGTTTGTTCCTAAATAGTTGTGCTAGAAGGATGCAGTTTGGATGGAAAAGAATGAGAATTATAGGTTGCGCGTTCGTTCTTGACGAATGACCTTGAGCAGAAATCCAATGAGTGAGCCTACCCTTAATAAACAGGTCAGCAAATGTTTATGCTACGATAACAGACACCTCTGTTTTCCTCTGTCGCGTTTGTGTATACAGTCGACTGCAGAAGTTTTGTGCGGTACGGATGTATGTATGCATGCAACGAAAATAGCAATTCAGACGAGGGTGAGATGTCGGGAATAGAATAAATGCAAGAAAGTTAAGTGGAAACAGTTATAGAGGTATAGTGTATAATACGTGTGGCTGATATTACTGCAAGTGTCATAAATTGATTTGTAGTGTTGTACTACTTCAGCTCAGAAGCATGCGCGTCATCTCACTGCAGACTGTACCTCCTCTCTCTCGTTCCCGCAAAAGCTGAGTAGAGACTCGCATTCAACCTTTCATATAAAATTTTCATTCGTCAAGAAGTAACGCGCAACCTATAGATCTAAAATCAGATATAAAAATGATGCTGGCATCACTTAACAGTAGGAGGAATTGGTGTAATTTGTGGAAAACTTTGGTTACAGGTGTGCCTAAACTTGAAGATGCTAATGATGCTGGTACAAAATCTTCTTTGGATTGCACTTTGATCCTGACGGAGGGAGACTCAGCCAAGACATTGGCTGTTTCTGGCCTGGGTGTTGTCGGAAGAGATAAGTATGGTGTTTTCCCTTTGAGGGGTAAGCTGCTGAATGTAAGAGAAGCCTCACATAAGCAGGTAAGACAAAAGCAACCATTTGAAATTGAGTTCTTCACACTTTGCTTTTAGAGATAATCTAAAAGTTTTTTTGCTTCCTTTACAGATATTGGAAAATGCAGAGATCACCAATATTATCAAGATCCTTGGTCTGCAGTACAAAAAGAAATATGAATCTGAGGATGATTTAAAAACTTTAAGATATGGCAAATTGATGATCATGACAGATCAGGATCAAGATGGTTCACACATCAAGGGACTTCTTATTAATTTCATTCATCACAATTGGCCTTCCCTTTTACAATTGCCCTTCCTGGAGGAATTCATTACTCCCATTGTGAAGGCCACAAAAAACAAACAGGAATTTGCATTTTATTCTCTGCCTGAATTTGAAGAATGGAAAGCAAATACAGATAATTGGCATACATACAAGATCAAGTACTATAAAGGTATTGTACTTTTGTTTATCCATTTGTTTATGTTTGTGTTGAAAATTTAAAAAAAAATCCATTGAGTTGTTTAGCAAATAAGTTTACAAACATACACAGTGAGAATTGAAGTAAATTTCCTCCTCTTTGCTGATGACAGGTAGGAATTTCAATCAAATATTGCATTAAGTTTTCTTTCTCTGTGGTTTTAAGTGTAAGGAACAATAAGCAATTCTTGTAAACTTGGAAGGTGTGAAGCTTTGTTGCTATCAGCCACATTAAGTTCAGAGTGCACTTATACCAGTAGCAAGTCATGCAATATAAGTCGGGCCCAGATTTCTGTGTAAATAATTTTTTTTCTTAATATGTACATAACTAAAACAAAGTTGAATATCCTGATCTAGATTCCAAAAAGACTATTTTCAAAATTTTATTTTATAAAAAACTACATAGTTTGTTAAAAAGAAAAAGAAGAAAGTGTGTGAGTAAACATATTTTGCATATTCATAAATAAATATTGTGGTACTTTTGAGACATTTTATAAATAAATATTTTCTATAATTTCTCTGCAAGTACATATATTTTAGCACTTTCCTCATTCGTTTACAGCATAAAATTTTATCTTAAGTATAAGAGAGTTATTGGCTTTCATTAGTAATACAGGGCTTTCGAATTGGTTCTTCACCACTGCACGGATTTTGCCTGTGCGAGTTTGAAGCTGCCGCAGCCGGGTTTGCCACTATTAACAAGCTGCACGTAAAACATGTATAAACAACTTGCCTTATAGAAAATGCTGGCAATGTCGTGAACGATGGTTTAATCGATTTACAGCTTCTGTTCTTTTCAGATGAGGCGTGGTTTCATCTAAATGGTCATGTGAACACTCATAACAATCGGCATTGGGCATTTCAAAATCTACATCGCGTTCAAGAAATCCCTCACTATGATCGGAGATTTGGAGTTTGGTGTGCTGTTAGCACGATGCATAATTGGTCCAATATTTTACGACCAGACTGTAAATACAGAGAGGTACCGAAATGACATTTTGACCCCATTTTTTCGTGAACTGACAGAAGAAGAGAAATCATATGGGTGGTTTCAACAAGATTCTGCTACTGCAAGTACAGACCGTGAATAAAATGAAGTGTTTGAAGATAGTGATTAGTGCTGGTATATGGCCCTCTCGCTCCCCTGATTAACAGTGTGTGTTTTTTACTTGTGGGTTAACCTGAAAGACAAAGTTTACGAGAAAAATCCTGACACTTTGGAAGAACTAAAACAAAATATTAGAAATGAAATCAGACATTACAGTAGCCCAACTTAATCATGTGAATCAGAATGTGTTTTCCCGATATAATGCCTGTATAGCAGAGGAGGGACGACATTTCCAGCATTTTCTATAATGTAAGATTTTTATACATGTTTTACGTCCAGCTTGTTGGTAGTGGCAAACCCGGCCGCGGTAGCTTCAAACTCGCACAGGCAAAAGGCTGTGCAGCGGTGAAGAACCGGTTTGAAAGCCCTGTATCACTTGATCTCTGCTGATTCAATTGCATGTGTAAGCCAGGGAACTACCCTGAGATTACATAATACTTGTTTTGTTAACCTGGCTAAGCAATGATGTAATATACTGAGTTCAGTATTGTTTGTACCCTGTCATTTCCAATCAGATCACACAAAAACAGTTGGGTGTGTTAATTATATAGCGTTCCACTCTTAGAAGACAGTATGGAGTTAAATGGGACATCTCTGTCTCTATCTAGCGCATACAAGTTGCCATTAGCCGCGTCCTTTTCTACCCTTGTGCTGTTGCCAGATTACTAATAGCATGGTATAAATATTCATTTGTTATAAATTTCAGGTTTGAACACATCCTAAGCAGAACTTTTTTTCTCTATCAGATTATATCCTTTTCAGAGTCATTATACATTTCTATAGGCCCAAATTTCTTCAGAAAACGTTTTTTTCAATAGAAGTCCGATATTTGCTGTTTCTACACTCATCACGCGCTAACTAACAAACTAACTGCTAGAATGCATCTATATTTTTTACTTAGGTAGAGTAGACCATAGTGCTACTACCTGCCTACTTTGAATTCTTTATGTTTACCCAGTTAAGTGTTATAATTTTTTAAATTAAATGTTTTTGGAAAATTTTATATCTGTGCACTGCAAAAGTTACGCAGTGTGAAACTTTTTTGTTATTAAGTTTACATCAGGGAACCAGCGAGAGCAAGTGTTGAGGAAGGTTGGAGAAAGTTTTCAAAATAAACCAAAAGGCAGTAACCTCTTTCTTTTATCCAGTAAGGCAAACAAAAGGTATTCATCTATTCAGCGCCAGGCCTGACACAGAAGATAGTATAAGGAGCAGCACTAACATTAGTTCGAAAGAAGCCGTGTGTGTAACTGTGAGCTGTTATTGCGTTATTTGTTTAATATTTTTGTAAATATTTGTAGTTATGGAGGGGGAAGCTAGGAAGAGACGATATGTTTGTAAATTATGAAGTAAGGAACGCCAAATAATTATGAATGTGTTAAGATTATTTTTGAAGTAAAATGCGTGTAAGGCAGTAAAAGAAACAGCTAAGGCTATTTAGTGTTCAGAAGCAGTAGTGTATAGGATTAAAAAGGAAGTAATGAAAGCTCTCTAAGAACGCCATCGAAAAAGAAAGCAAAAAGGGTGGGACTACACAAAACGCTAGGTTAATGCAATATGATTGAATAGTGCAAGGTGGAGTGCGGCGAATTGTTCATTCTTTACTGTTTGCAAATATTCCACCCACGCTGAATATAATTTTGTCACTATTCAACAGTGATGAGACACAACCAAATTTCTCAAGGGCCACTCTTAGTCGGTTCTTACATGATTTGGGGTCCGAATATGAAAGAAGGGGTAAGAAGTGCATATTAATAGAAAGAGACGATACCATCAGATGGCGACATAAATATCTAAAATACGTAAAAAGGTTTAGGGACCAGGGGAAATCAATTGTTTATACAGACGAGTCATTTGTAAATTTAGGTCATACAGTAACAAAGGCATGGAGGGATACCAAAGTTAAAAGTGCCCATCTCGTCAAGCAGCAATTGAAGTACTAAGTACAGGACTCCGGTCACCTCGGGGTCGCGCGCGGAGAAAGATTCGCAACTAGTACATGTTGCAACACTGCGCTCCATTTAACGTGTACTGTCTTCTAAGGGTGAAACACGCTTTAGTAGTCTGCATTAAAAATAACAAAAGTGAAACTGGGTGTACATGAACATTTGTGTCAGTATGTGCGTTTATCATTGATGGGAAAATGCCATTTTGCCAGCCTTGTGTGAAATCTGTTGGTATGGATCAATTTTCCCAGGTAGTGCAACATTTGTCAAGGATTAAGCACGTAGCAGCTGTGCCAATGCTTTGTTGAGGTAATTTCTAATCGAATCAATACCATATAAAGCTACGTAGGCTTTCACGGCCGGCGTCTAAATTGTAGAATGAAGTATCTTCCGGGCTGTTATGCCGTGGTCTGCTGGAGATCTGTCTTCTAGACGTTTCGTTTACAACTGCGGTAAACATCCTCAATGGCGTTTTCAAAGTCTCCTCGTGGAAGATATCACTGCGACTGATGCGTCGACTGTCTGTGGCGCTCCATTTATACCATGCGCAACATGCGCTGATTGGCCCAGGGTGTGCAGAGGCATGGTGGCTGGTGGAGGGGGTTCTATCTCTCTTATGCTGCTGGTCTCTTGTGATTGGCTTACCTTGCTTTCCTGCTTCTTATGATGTTCTATGACTGGATGCCAGTTGCTGTTTAATCTTAAGGCCTCCTCCTTCTTATTAAAGTTGTTAGGGTGCTTGTAAATTTCAATAGCCTCTCACTGTAGTCGAGCATGGTAATGTATGGTAGAGGCAAGATGCGTGCAATGATCAAGACGCTTGCAACCCGTGCTTCCCGCATCTGTGAGCCGCACTTCTTAAAACAAGAACTTGGCCACTTAGAACAAGCATTACTTTCCAATGGCTATTCAGTCCAAGAAGTAAGAAGAGCTTGCCGGCCTCCTAAGACTCAACCTGTCATCCGGAATCCAGATCAGCCCAAAAGTAAGGGCATTGTGTTCCTACCATACTTGAAAAATGTCACCGACCGAACTGATCACATATTACAGCGACATAACGTCAAGACGATCTTTAAACCCACCAGACAGTTAAGCAGTTTACTACGATCACCCAAGGATTCCCGTGAAGCTTTGTCATCGGCTGGAGTATACAGTATTCCTTGTGGTTGTGGCTCAGTTTACATTGGAACTACTCAGTGCAGTGTTAAGACCAGACTCACGGAACACAAAAGAAGCTGCCGCCTGGGCCAAACTGATAAGTCTGCGGTCGCTGAACATGCCATTAATGCAGTCAGTGAACACAGTATTAAGTTCCAGGATACGCGCATCCTTGCATTTACCATACATTACCATGCCCGACTACAGCGAGAGGCTATTGAAATTTACAAGCACCCTAACAACTTTAATAAGAAGGAGGAGGCCTTAAGATTAAACAGCAACTGGCATCCGGTCATAGAACATCATAAGAAGCAGGAAAGCAAGCTAAGGCAATCAGAAGAGACCAGCAGCATAAGAGAGATAGAACCCCCTCCACCAGCCACCATGCCTCTGCACGCCCCGGGCCAATCAGCGCACGTTGTGCATGGTATAAATGGAGCGCCACAGACAGTCGACACATCAGTCGCAGTGATACCTTCCATGAGGAGACTTTGACAACGCCACTGAGGATGTTTACCGCAGTTGTAAACGAAACGTCTGGAAGACAGATCTCCAGCAGACCACGGCATAACAGCCCGGAAGATACTCCATTCTTCAATACCATATACTTCTTTTGGCGTACCAAACATTCAGAATTTCATTCAGATTTGTATAAAACAGCTGATATTCAGCAGAATCCCCCTCTATAAGGTGAGCATTCCTGAGTCCACATAATTTCTTAATAAATACATAAATATAAATTCTTATCAGTTGACACACTGAAAAAATTATCTTCCAAATTGCTATGGGGAAACATCAAATCACATAAGGTCTATTTGTGAAAATTAAAAAATACAGATCGCCTTTAATGAAACTATTGATGTGAATGGCAGAAAAGTGTGAAATGTAATCATAGGTGTATTCAAAAATGAGAAAAAGGTTTCTCAACAAAAATTCTTGCTGGCCTGTAAAGAAACATCAGCTGAAATCATGTAACAATAACTGGTGTTTAATGAAGCTTTGGAAACCTTTCAGACTCCGTACATACATGAAGAAAGCTGCCCAAGGTCTAAGTGTAAGTTTCCCGATATGATTGATCTAACTTGTATTGTTTATGCTCTGCATAGATTGTGTGACACAATCTTAACCCATTATTCTAATGTGCATGAACTATACTGAGTGGCCAAAATTCGTGGAAGGGGTTGTCCCATTAGAAAATGTGCCTTGTATGCTCCTGAGTGTTACGGTCAAATAGGGGTTATGGTGGAAGTGTGGACACAATATCTGCGCTGTCTTATACAGACACTTGTGTAGTGAATATGGCAACACATTGCAAGTTACCTGACTTTGAATGTGGGAAAGGTATAGTTGTGCTGGCCAAAATGTTAACCTGCGCTTTATCTTTAATAGAAACCTCCCAGATAACACTGATTATTCTTGGAAGTCACTGACGTTTCATATTACACCAAAGAGTGCATCACTTCAGGCAATGAATGCATAGAAATTACAAATGACCTCCGCATGGAGTAAACCACAACGTTGCAACATCTTCGCTGTTTTCTCTCTCTCTTCTCATTCATTAATACTCTAAGAAATGCATGTTCATGCTTGTAACATGTATGTTTACATGGAGAAAGCATAACATTGCTTTCTGCGACACTGAATACCTGCAATCTTATCGTACCATTTGATGTTGCGAGGGTAACCATTTGAGCAACATGATAATTGGCACAATATGCAGTGGTCATAGTGGTGCTGTTTTTATGTATAACGAAGTTGATGAGCTTTTGACTCTTTCATAATCTCGGGTCGTGGTACTGGATGGAATGAACATACACTTGGATTTAACTTTGGTGAAATAATTTATTCGCACCTTCTTGTTCACTGTATTTAAACCGTATTACAGTAGAAAGTCTTTTATTTTAGTGGATCGACGTCCCTAGCACCGCCGAAATTTAATGCCTGAAAATTTAGCAATATTTCGCTAAAAGTGTTTTCTATCACTTTACACTTCGTCTATTTTACGTCCTTTTATTTAATCGCGCACTTCGTATTAACTAACTTAATAAAGTTAGCTAATGTTTCACTTATTTTACACAAATTAACGGTCTTTAAACAGTTAGTAAATTTACTTTCACTATTTTATGATGGGCACACATAAAAATACGTCCATCTTCACCAGACACATAGACACTTATAACTACACTTCTTTTTGTGTACATCCGTGTATGCGTTCATCAAATAGTTCCCGCATTGTTAGGGAAGTGATCCTTAGGCATTCTCCCTTCGCTTTCAATATTGAACACATATAATTCTTTTATTTTTACACATATATTAAAATTAAATATGGAAATATTTATGACGTCTTTAAACAAACTTAATTGTTTGTAATAATGAACATTAGTAACACGTTTTCGTCATTTAACCAACTCATACCAACATCAAAAACAAATTATAGTCTTAACAAATATTCACATAAACGATTTCCTTTTGGGGTCTTTTAATATTCTGTCTCAATAGCATATTGGAGATAATGAGAATTTGGATTTCTGAAGTTAACAGTGTCTAGAGTGGATCTTCAATATCAAAGAGAGAATGTTTCCATGTGCGTGAACTGCTGTACAGGAGGACCACAGGTAATTAATGAAGACATCATGTCGCCTCATATGAGATGCTCTCAAAGGGTAATTTTGAGTCAGATCACTGCCCACTTGAATACTGGGAGTCAGGAATCCATTTCCACCAGGGCTGTAAGGAGGCACATGCACTGCATAGGCTTCAGCAGCTGATGAACAACTCATGTCCCTTTGCTGACACCCTAACACGGAGCTCAATGATGTGCATGGGGTTGCAAATATTGGCAGTGGACCATGGAACAGTGATGAGGTATGGTATGGTCAGATGAATCCCACTTCCAGTTGTATCAAGCTCACAGGTATTTGAGTATGTGGCATATGCCCAAGAAGCTATGGATCCTACATGTCAACAAGGCTGTGTCCAGGTAGAGGATGACTCAGTTATGATCCGGGCTGCATTCTCAAGGCCCCATTATCCGGCAGCAAGGATTAATGACTGTGTTCCTTTCATAGAAGTTTGAAAACATTGTTGTTGTAATTAATTTAATTTAAAAGGTGAGTCAATTAAGGGTCAATATTGTCCGGTTGATAATGGTGGAAAGTTAACCTTCGAAACGCGTCCCGGAAAAATATTTTGTAAGTGTTGCTCAGTGTTATTAATAACTCACCTTTTAAAAAATAAATTAAGCAAGAACAATTTTACTATGGGTAGTACTGCAAGTTCATGGATCAATATCCCTTGAGCGATTCTAACACCTTGTAAAGTCGATGTGTTGCTGCAGTTTTGAGGGCTTATGGAGGAGCATCTCATTATTAATATCACATACGCTGCCTTCCATGACTTTTGGCCACTTAGTGTAGTTTCCAATGGAAAAAAAGGTGTTCTTAAATACTCCATCACGGACTTATACTTTAAGAAATTCTAATCTGATGTTCAATAAAAACTTAAGCTATTAACAGTGAAGCAATATAAATCAACTAATATTAACATATATTTAGACTAGGCTTCACTTATCTTTTGTACATGGTGTGAGATGAAATTAATCACAAACTCGAGTAAGGCTTTCCTAACATAAATGTGCAACTATTTGTTTGGGCCGTGATCAGCACTTCCGTGACTTAGACAGGATCTACATTGGTAAAATTGAACAATTCGAAAACCAGAACAAAAAATACATCCAATAGAACGTAGTTTCCGTGCTTGCAGGCTGTGGTCTAGTTGACAAATAAGTATCTGACGTTTTGCCCAAGACTGTTGGGCGTCTTCAGAGGGTGACTCCTGGCTGGTTACCAACTAGAGGGCGTTTTATGGAGTGCCCGACCTATATATAGCTTCTCGTCTCCTATTAGTTGCTTGTATGGTTCTGTTGGCATTTTGGGGCTTCGGTTTTGTATGGTCTAGCACTGGCACCCAGGCTGTGGGTGTATGTGCTATTTCTCCCTTTTCTATTGAAATTGTTTTTAGGTATGTGTGTCTCAATGGCTTCTTGGTACAGCCGTGCATGGTAATAGGCTGTGTTGTGCAGAACTTCGGTCTCATCGATCGTGATGTCATGGCCTGTTAGAAGTGCATGCTCTGCTATTGATTTCTCTGCATATCCTAGCCGGCAGTTGCTTTTGTGTTCCTTTAAGCAGGTTTTTATAAGCGTTTGTTAGTGCCATTTCAGCACAGTAGGATCGCCTACCTACACGTTAGCAAGGTATTTGTCAAAGCTCTTGCAACTGCCCATTGGCAACACCGAAACACTTCATTGAAAAACTAGTCACGATAAAATTGGACCCACATGATCGACTTATAAGCTTCGAGGTTAACTCACTTTTTACAAAACTTCTAATAGAAGACACCTTGCTCCACATATCCAAGCTTTTCTTGGCAGGTATTACAGCACTATTTCAGCATTACCTTACAACGAGCTATTGCCTGTGGATTGGACACTACTATGAGCAGAAAGCTGGAGTTGTTGTGGATAGCCCTTTAAGTTCAACAGTTGCCAATTTCTACATGGAGAATTTCGAAGAAATAGCTTTGGAATCCGCCAGTCATAAGCCTAAAGTGTGGTGACAATATGTGGATGACACGCTTGGAATCTAGCCACATGGAAACAAAGAACTAAGAAAATTCCTTAACTACCTCAACAGCATCAACAAAAACATACAGTTCACCATGTAGAGAGAAATACCAAAGTGTTCCCTTTTTAGACATTCTCATAGCCAGAACACCCAGTTTGATGGTAGGGCATACAGTCTACGGGAAACCAACCCACACAGACCACTATATGCATGAACTTTACAATCACCATCCCCGGCAGAAGAGAGGTATAATAAAGATATTAACAGAACTTGTAAAGCATGTCTGTGAACCAGGAACTCAAGTACCTTCACCAGGAACTACAGGCCAATGGACAGGGGATGAAAGAAATAGCTCGAGCTTATCATCCAAGAAGGACAACAGAAACTTGCACCAAGACGACAGGACAACAGCATAAGACATTCTTATCTTATATCAAGGGCGTCACGGATCGCATTGGCAAACTTCTGGAAAGAGCCAGTATAAAAACAATTTTTAAACCCAGTAGGAAACTAAAACAGCATCAGAGATCAGCAAAGGACAAGTGGCATCTGCTGCTGACGCAGGGGATTTATCAGATACCGTGTAGCTGTGGCCAAGTTTACGTTGGTACTCCAAACACAGTATAAGAACCTGCTTAAAGGAGCACAAAAGCAACTGCCGGTTAGGACAAGTGGAGAAATCAGCAGTAGCGGAGCATATGCTTCTAATGGGCTATGAGATCAAGTTTGACGAGACTGAAGTCCTGGACAACACAGCCTACTACCACGCATGGCTATACTGAGAGGCCATTGAAATCCACAAACCTAAAAACAATTTCAATAGAAAAGAAGAAATAGCATGAATACACACAGTGCTGGCACTAGACAATACAAAACCGAAGTCCCAAAATGCCAACAGAACTAATCATGTGGCAGTTCCCACAGCCACATAGTAATGATAGTCATACAAACAACCAATAGGAAGAGGCAGTCCCTCTCACCTATATATAGGTCAGGCACTCCATCAAACGTCCTCTAGTTAACTAGCCAGGAGTCACACTCTCTAAAGATGCCCAATGGAGTCTTGGGTGACTGGACCACAGCCTACGAATGGAAACTACATTCTATTGGATTAATGCCTGCCATGAAAGCCTAAGCATGTACTAAAGGGACATTTTATAAATATTAAATATAAACAGATTGATAAATCAGCTGAGGCAGATCAGTTTTGGTCATTTAATAGTGAAATTCTGATAAATCAGCTGAGGCAGATCAGTTTTGGTCATTTAATAGTGAAATTCAGAGGTTAAATTACTAAAACAATTAGATGGACCCACAGATTTAATGGTTTGGGAAAACATTCGTTATGAATTTTGAAGTACTGCGATTGATAAATTAGTTTTGCTTTGAGTGTTCAGTAATGCGATAGGTAGAGATACGTTACCTGGTCTCCATAATGATGGTGACCCAAACAGGGAAAGTGAGAAAGCCTTACAAAACTCGAGTTTGTGATAATATATATATTGGATATGAGCAGCCAGTGATGTAGGAAAGTTCCTATGAAAGTATTGCTGAGCAAATCACAGTTTGTCTGAAGCAATTTTGTGTTTATTTAACTAAAAACGTTTATTACAACAATTAAGAGAGTACTTCATTTTTAAATAATTGTCACAACTCAATTTGTGCATTGATTTGGAAATTTGTGAGGGTTAATTTCATCTGTTGAATTGCTGAAATTTGGAACAAGTTAAATTTTCCTCCTGCACTTGATAATGTGAAGGCAAAACAGAATGTGATTTTTTTATGTAATCTGCCCTAAATATGAATGGACAGTACTGTATTCAATTGAAGAGTTTTAAAGATCAATTCCTTCATGAGCTGGTGAAAAACCTTAAATCAAGTTGTCAACACACCATTTCTTGTATTGTATAAATTGACTTTACTAGTTTTGACAATACCAAGTACTTTGGCTTCAGCTGAAAGATTGTTTTTGTGCCTTAAACATATTCCATCTTTCCAAAGATTACAATGTTTGAACAGTCTGGCTTTGATGTTCATTCAAAAGTCAAAATTATAAGAATTGCGAAATTGTTCATTCCATGTTTCATTATTCAGGAGCCGAGAATGGGCTTATTTTCAAGTAAATTGGTATGAATAATTTGCTGTCACATTTTTAATTTAAAGAAATGCATGAAATATTGCAATATCTGCTTGGTCATTTAGGTATAGTTACATTAATTTATAAAACTGTAGAGCCTACCTCATCTCATAAAGTACTGCATGCCACTAAGATACAGTGCAGGCAACCAATGAGAAATTAATATGTGCGTTAATGAGTCCTTTCTTTGGCAAAGAAAGACCAAAGATACTAAAAGTAAAGAAAATTTTCAGCTTAAATTTTGTTATATCTTCATTGATTATTATTTAAAATACTGTTATTTTTACTACCTCAGGTTTACTTCTATAATTTTATCAGGAGGCTGTAATAAAACTGCTAAATAATGAATCATTCTTTGATTACTCCTACAGTGCCTTATTCTTGACTCCTGGCCAGCTTCGTGGCCTGCATGCCTGCCGGTGGAGTTGCTTATTCATAGACACTGAACTCCAGTGCACAGTGTGCTGGAATTCAAGTGCATAGATTTACATGTGTACAGTAACCACATCATTATTATTGGTGGGAGAGGATATCCTTGTTCTACCATGCATCTCTCATACCTTCAAAGAAAATTTCCATTCACATGCATTGATTCTTCTCCTGAAATCACAGTAATTTCTCTTCTATTGTCTTTCAGTTCTTCACGTATGTGGGTTCTGATACACTTTATTTTCTTAAGTTCGACTGTAAATAAAAGTCACATGCCATAAGGCCTGGGGATCTTTTTGCAATTGGGTCTTGGGTAAAATGAATGATGGCTCCATGGACCCAAGGTTAACCTTTTTTCACAGACTAAGCATGGTTTTCTTTAAACGGCTATGCATCCACACAAAACACCAGATACTGCAGTGCAGAAAAACCTGATATTGTACACAAATGCCATTGCATGAGTAGAAAATTGATGTTTGGTGCACTGTGAATGCGTACTGAATTATAGGTCCTATATTCTTTGAGGATACAGTTAATGTACAGGTACAGGGTTGCAGTAATCAAACCTTTCCGAAAATGTTCACAGGCTTATTTTAAAGACTGTTACAACACATGCAGCTGATCTGGCATTGAAATTAATTGAGAAAATTTTTGAAGACTGGATCATCTGTAAAGGGCTAATGAGAAAGACAGGCTATGGTGCTAGTCAGGGTTATGTAGTACTGGTAGTCTTATACATGGCTAACATTGTATACCATCATGATACAACTGCTTCTTTTGTAAGAATTCAACAAGCAATTTAAACCAAAAAGGTGATAATTATTATTTATTTATGCCAACAAACTTACTGTTGGTGTTTTTAGACACACAAGCCGTGTGTGGGCAAAGTTTGAGAGGTAGAACTGGAACTTAAAAATTCAATGCCACAACTGGGATTTGAACCACAGACCTTCCGCTTACCGGGCGGATGCTCTAACTACTGAGCTATTGTGACAAACTGCCAGAAAAGGTGAGTTGATTAATAACACTACACAACACTTGTTATAATTTACCAGAAGGCTTGACTTTTCCTTATTTTCAACCCGACATCGACTGGTTATCCCTGTTGAGGATGGCAATGTTTTCTCTGAGGTTTCCGCTGGTGGTGGTTCAAGGAACTTGCTGAAGATATCTTTCTTGGGGATGTCGAAATTGAATACTCTGAGAGGTGGAACTGGAACTTAAAAATTCAATGCCACAGCTGGGATTTGAACCACGGACCCTCCGCTTATTAGGCGGATGCTCTTAACCATTAAGCTACTGTGACAACCTGCCAGAATGACATTGAATTCTGGCAGGTTGTCACAGTAGCTTAATGGTCAGAGCACCCGGCTAGTAAGCGGAGGGTCTGTGGTTCAAACCCCAGCTGTGGCATTAGATGTTTAAGTTCCAGTTCTACACACGGCTTGTGTATTTAAAAACACAAACAGTAGGTTTGTTGGCATAATAAATAAACAATTGAATACTCTTGTTTCTATGATTGAGAGGTAGAATTGGAACTTAAAAATTCAATGCTACAACTGGGATTTGAACCACAGACCTTCCGCTTACCGGGCGGATGCTCTACCACTGAGCTATTGTGACAAACTGCCAGAATGGTTTGAGAATTTAATGCCATTCTGGCAGTTTGTCACAATAGCTCAGTGGTAGAGCATCCGCCCGGTAAGCGGAAGGTCTGTGGTTCAAATCCCAGTTGTGGCATTGAATTTTTAAGTTCCAGTTCTACCTCTCAAACTTTGCCCACACACGGCTTGTGTGTTTAAAAACACCAACAGTAAGTTTGTTGGCATAAATAAATAATAATTACTCTTGTTTCTATTTTTCAAAATGAAGATTTGTTCCCATGTGTGTTTTCCTGTTATGTGTTTGAGAAGCTTCGGTTCTGGCTTTATGTTGTGGTTTTCTGTCCAAAAGTGGCTGGCAACTGCTGATTTTTCCAACTGTTTGGTTTTTATGTTTCTAAAGTGTTCCTTGGATCTTATTTCTAAATTTCTTTTGGTTTTTCCTATATACACTTTACAGTCACTGCATTCAATTTGGTAAATGCCTGATTTTTTATTTGGTGGGATGGCATCTTTGATGTTTGAGTTCAGTACTCCATAAAAAATCTGAACTGAAGAACTGGAAGAACTGAAAGACAATATCAGAAGAGAAATTATTGCAATTTCAGAAGATGAATTAATGGTGCTAATGGAAATTTTCTTAAAAGATGCGAGATGAATGGTGGCACAGGGGCATAATTTCCAACACTTATGATAAAGGTATGTGATTATTATATGCACGTAAATCTGTGTGCTTGATTAGATTGCCGGCACACTATGCGCTGGAGTTGAGGGTCTGTGAATATGTAACTTGGCTGGCAGGTGTGCTGTGATGTGGCAGCAGCAGGCCATGAAGTATCCAGCCAGGACTCAGAAATAAGGCATTATTATTTTGGGTAGTATAGTCAGTAATGACATTCTAGCTATGATATAATTTCAATGGTCTTGTCTAATATATGCTTTCTTTGAGTTCCCTAGAATGTAATTCCAAATTAATTTGGAAATAGGTCAGTAGTTCATCTTATTCATGCAGTGGCAGAAATATATTAGGTTTGCAATTTCATTGAATGTGTAAATTAAATAAGCAAATAAAAACCAATAACATTCTGAAAATCTCCTTTTACAGGTTTGGGTACCTCCACTTCCAAAGAGGCCAAGGAATATTTTGCAGATATGAAAAGGCACAGGATAAAATTCAAGTACAGTGGGCCACAGGATGATCATTGTATCAACATGGTTAGTATAAGGCTATGATTTTATAGTAATCATTGAATACCCTGCCTGTTTGTTAGTTCTTAAAAGGATAGTTTCTCATAAGTGAAGAAGCATATTCACAGAAGTTCAACCAGCACACTTTTTCAAGGTTCTTTATTATATAAATTGAGCACACTATGATCATAGCAAAATAAAAATGTCCTATACATGTGTCATAAAAGGCATTCTTACTGAGGTACATGCTAAAGGGAGTATGGGACAACACATAAGAGAAGTGAAAATATCTGCCATTAGCAGCAGTATGAGTGAATGAATTTATTGAATACTAGAGCATATACATCTTGGGCTACCATGAACTTTAGCTCCCAGGCTCTTCTGTCATTGGACATCCCTCTGAGGTTCTCTACATTTGACGTATTCTATTTATTATTCAGCTACAATTTATTAGCCTTACTCAAACCTGTCTTTTGTCGTTCGTCTTTTAATTCACTCATTTTCACGAAATTCTCTTATACTTTTCTTTTCCTAAGCTCATTACTTTTTTAAATAACCCATTCCAGCCTAATATTTAATTTCCGCCTCTTTTTCTTATGTTTCATGATCGTTTACTAATAATTTCCTACACCTCATGGGTTCACTTTCTTCTTATCTCTTTCACTTCCATATTCTTCTCCTCGTTTCACTTTCACTTATATTACCTACTTGACTTAATACCTAAACTTTTGTTTGCGTTCCTCCTTCCAACCGTGAACCATTTCACTTAATCACTCTCTTCCATGTCACGCGGCACTGGTCACCATCTTCCTCTTTTTTTGTCTTCCTATATATTAACACATGTTCATTATCTGAAATTCACTTATTTAAGTTAATATCTTTCCGCATTCGTGCTGGCTGTTTCAGGTCACCCTTTTACCATTCCAATTTAGCCACATATGTAAAACCTGATTTCCTGTCCTCCCATTCTTTGTAGTCAACTGCACATCTTCTTGTTCACTTGGTTTATTTCCATATAACTTTGAAATTGTTCCTTTGTCGCTTGCTAGTTTCTCACAGCCATCTTTATTCTCTGCTGAATTGCTGTAACCAATCATATGTTCTTTCCTCTCCTCCTTTGTTGTCACCTCGTTACTTTCTAATTTCCCCTCCTTTCTTTTTTTTCTACCGTATCTGTCCTTGGAGTAATGTGGTTTCCCCTTCTCAGTGATTCTTTGAAATATGATACAGCTGACCTGTCTTCCTTAACTCGTCTCTTTATAATTTTTCTCTAGTGTCCGTTCATTCTTTTCCTCTGTAAATTGTCCTAATTTAAAATCTCAGATATATGCCTGCTTCCCCTGACTTTTTGCTCGCCTTCTCTGTTCTCTCAATTTCTTCATTTGCTGCCTTTGGTCATATAATAAGTCTTTGTTGATGAAGATGTTTGTTCCTTTCAGTATATTTGCATGTTTCAGTATGTTATAAGTTGTATATGTACTTGTAAATTTTGCTAGAATGTTTCTTCTTCCATTTCTTCTCCCGAATCTAAATGCTTCTCATATTTCATAGTTACTGGTGTTTATCTGCAGCTTCTTCTCCAAAGCTTCCTTTACCTCTTGCTTTGAATTGATGTCTGTCCTCTTACTTTTGTCCTCCCTATTTTCCTTTGATATTCTTCCCTTAAAGTTTCTATATTTTAAGTATCTCTTCTTCTTTATTAACTAATACTCTTCTGCTCGCTTCTGTACTCTTCTCATTGCTAGTAATTTTCCCATTTCTCCTCGCACTGCCACCACTTCTTCTATTATGGCCATGTCCTTTGCATCCTTCCTCTTACTCATGGGAGCGATCTCTGCATACGTCTGCTCTGTCTCACTGGCTCAGTACTCCAGCAGCACTGTATCTGTGACAATGCCGTGACATGGATCAGCAAATTTGCCTATTTAATGGCAGCTTCCAAAAATTCAACACGGCCAGCATTACATAAAATTGAAGTACTGCCAATCTTACAATGACATTTATTAGTACCAAACCATTCAGTAAAATACATTTTGAAAATCTTGTTTCAACACTTCCCGGTGCTAAATGTGGTGTTGTATTGCATTTACCATACAAAAATGTGTTATAAAACTGAATCTGTAAAACACATTTATACACCAAAACAATACCATATAAATGCTCACTTGCAACACGACCTCAGCACCACCATTTAAACCAAACAGTTTTCTACCTGCAAAATAGTTTCTGTTGCCATCGTTACAACTTTGACACCAATGTCAACTGAGCAGAAGGAATGTTACCAAACAATCAGAGTATTATTATAACGGGATAATTGTGTCATGACTTTTGGTGAATTCCAATGGCTTGTGTTTGGTGTATGTCCTGTCATGTAGCTGCACAGGTTTTACAGATACGCTGTTCCAGTTCGTTGGTGTCATTCATCGGTGTATCATATGCTATCCTTTTGAAGTGGTCCTATAAATAAAAGTCTGGTGGATTAAGGCCCACATACCGGGAAGGCTAATGTGCTCTGTCCCCTTGCCCAGTGCTCCAAAAACTGCATACAACCAGACAGAAGTGTGCTGGTACCCCATTATACATGAACATTGTCCAGTAGTAGGGCAACATGTAGCATGAATGTGCTGATCAGGTGATTTTGGATAATACCACCCAATATGTTGAGCCCAAATTGGTATTGGTAACTAGTGACAACCATACCATGGGTATTCATATGTACCCACATATGAGTATGCAGATTTATCTAGTTCTAAAGTGGCCTTGTCTGTGAACAAAAGGGCAACATAAACATCACTATGGTAGTGGTCATGTGAATCAACCACCTGCAGAACTTAGCCAATAGGTGGGAATCAGCCTCATTTAGTTTTGGTGCGGTTTGCAGGTGTTATGCGTACAATGCATTGCCATGTACAATGCACCACACAGACACGTGACTTGTGTACTATGGCTGTTTTTTATAAGGGGATAGCAATGGCCTCTACCTCAGGGTCGTATTCAATGGGTAGCAGATAAAGGTGGTAAGGGCTAATGTTCTTTTAATTAAAATTCAGATTCTGTAAAATTAGTTTTATTTGAACGCAAATATATATTAACGAGCTATTTCACTCTGTAAACTTGTACATATAATCAACATCTGATGCTATTCAGGTATTTGCCGTTCTTGAAGTTTTCTTACACAGCTTTTCCACACGTTGAATTCAAATAGTATCCATGGATATGAGCTGCTTAATAATATTTGGTGTTCCAGTTATGTATTACCAATAGATTATTCAATTATTATTTATTTATGCCAACAAACTTACTGTTGGTGTTTTTTACCAGGAGAAATACGAACTGGCTTGAGAATTTAATGCCATTCTGGCAGTTTGTCACAATAGCTCAGTGGTTAGAGCGTCCGCCCGGCAAGCGGAAGGTCTGTGGTTCAAATCCCAGTTGTGGCATTGGATTTTTAAGTTCCAGTTCTACCTCTTATAGATTATTCAATGTTTGAGAAGTAGAACTGGAACTTAAAAATTCAATGCCACAGCTGGGATTTGAACATGCCCACACACGGCTTCTGTGTTTAAAAACACCAACAGTAAGTTTGTTGGCATAAATAAATTATAAGATTATCCAATGTTGAGATGCACGTTTGCCACTGCTTGCCTTGAATATACCAAGCTATTCTGTGCTTGCAACGTCAAAGTTTCTAACACACAGTAGCAGACGACGTAGCTTTCTATCCTGTCACAAAACCACATAAACAATGTACATAAGCAATGAACGTAGAAGGACAATAAACTACTTTGTTATTTAACCTCTTGAGCGATGGCCATTTAAAACATCCGCAAGCCGAGAACTGCTAGCATTTAAATTGTTGTTGTTTTCTAGTGCCTTGCATCTGGCAATGAAGCCATTAGCATTCGTGCTTTCCAATACTTTTGAACTGTAGTTTCTTCTGATCTTAATGCTTCACAGGTCTTCAAGTGGTCTTCGTTCATTTCTGCTTGATCGCTACACAGGACACATATTGGTGAGGCTGAGATACCTATTCTGTAGAGATGACTTGCTAAGCAGTCGTGATTTGTCAATAGTCGGAAGGCTGCAACCGCTGTTTTCCTTGGTCTCTGGGGGATTATATCTGGGTTGGAAAGTAGTGTAATCCATTTTTTATCTTTGGCATTTGTTTCTATTTCTTGTAGGTATGAATGAGAAAATTTTTTAATGATCAAGCGTTTTATTGAAGAATATGAGAAATTGAATTTAGACTTTTGTTTTATTGTTATGCCTTTCTTTGCAAGTGAGTCTGCAGCTTCGTTCCCCATGACTCCACAGTGTGCTGGAATCCATTGGAGATGAACAGTCTTATTAACTTTTTGGAGTTGTGTTAAGATTTTGTAGCATTCTCTAATTTTTGTTGACTTCTTTGTAGTATTTGAACATATTCCCTGATTTGCAGCTTTAGAATCTGAAAGAATGACTGCCTTGTTAAATTTATTTAAGGGAAGATTTAATAATTGTCGGAGAGCAATGTGTATAGCCTCTATTTCTCCATCATAATTTGTTGTGTCTCTGCCAACAGATTGATAAAAGGAAAAATGTGAACACGTAACTCCAGCTCCAGTAAGGTTTTCCTTGGAGGATCCATCAGTATACCTGTGCAGCCATTCTTCTGTGGGATACCTAGTATTGATTGTTTCCAGTGCTAGCAGTTTTTGTATTTCTTTTGGTGTGTCTGATTTACTTATTTCCTCTATTAATTCCAAACTGAAGGTAGGTTGCAATAATTCCAATGGATTTTCTCTTATAAGTAAATTTTCTCTGGTGTTAGGAATGTTCAATTTGGATTTAATCCGTGTTACCTTTTCTAGGAAACTACTATGAGTTTTAAGGATTGAAGGGGGGAGGCTCTCTTCTGTCCATTTAGAGTTTGGCAGTTGTAACATTTTCTCGTGTTGGAGCAATGCTTGTTCTTCTATTTTTGTTGTTATTGATGGGATCCGTGTTAAGGCAAGATTGGCATCAATAGGTGTGGATTTAACTGTTCCAGTGATTAGGCGAAGAGCCTGATTTTGTATTTGTTCAAGTTTATTGATGTTAGCATTTGCTGCTGTTATTAAAGCTTCAGCACAGTACAAGAGGTTTGGTTTAACATACATTTTGTATATTGTGTTAAGGACTCTCCTTGAGCAGCCCCATTTAGCACCAGCTAACCTTTTCAGGATTTGCAGTTTCTTTTCAACCTTTTCTGAGATGTTTGTTATATGTTTTTTCCAACTTAGCTTTTTGTTGAAAGTGATGCCTAAGTATTTGGCATCATCAAAGTGGTTTACCATTATAATTTATGTTAATATTAACTGGTTTGTATTTTAGTGTAAATAATTCATAATTTGTTTTTTCCACATTGATAGTCATGAGGTTTTGGGAGCTCCATTCATGTACTTTGTTTAGGGCTGTTTCTATTCTGTCTTTAATTAATTCAGGTTGTTTTGGAGAGCCTGAAGTCCAAATGACTACATCGTCAGCAAATAAAGCAATTTTGGTTTCTAAAGTTTTTATTATTGATGGAAGGTCATTTATACATATGTTAAAGAGTGTTGTGCTCAGAACAGCACCTTGTGGAAGTCCTCGGTGTGTTTGTTTATATTTGGAAATGTATGTATTATATTTTGTGGCACAAAATCTTTGTGAAATAAACTGAGTTATCCGTTTAAGCATGTTACTTTTCACACCTATTGATTGCAACTTCTCAATTAATTTGTTTCTCCAGACTGAGTCATATGCTGATTTAAAATCAATGAATACTGCCAAGGTATCCTCCTTTCTATTGAAAGCTTCCTTGATGTCTTGGCTTAGTAGGAGTACATTTTCACTTGTACTATGATTCTGTCTGAAGCCGGTCTGTGAACTATTAATTAAGTTGTAATATTCTAGGAACCAGTTAAGTCTAGATGCCACCATTCTTTCCATCACTTTTGCAATAACACTGGTCAAAGATATTGGTCTGCAACTATTAATATTGTTTGAAGGTTTGTTTTTCTTTAAAATCGGGATGATAATGGCTTTTTTCCAGTCGGAAGGTACAGTCATTCTCCAACACATGTTATACAGTTTAAGTAAGATTTCTTTTCCTTTCCTGCCAAGGTGTTTAATAAACTCTGGGTGGATCTTGTCAGGTCCTGGAGATTTTTTGTTCTGTAATTGTTCTATTGCTAAATCCAGTTCTGTTTCGTTAAAATCCTGAATAAAAATATCATTTCGTATACCTTTTGGCTTATTAGTGCGCTAAAAGTGCTTCGTATATACACAGCTGTATTTTGTGTAAATATTAAGTTATTTTAATGAAACAAAAACTGGTATAAAACTCGTTATATGCAGTATAAATGTACGTCATCAGCAAAGTTGAGTTGTATTTACAAAACGTTGAAATGGCACAATTTTGTGTCACTGTGGTGAAAAGTCAACTTTGCTCTGTCGAACGCATCTAATATAAGTTCTCGGAAAGAAACAGTAAAGAAACACCCATTGTGTATGTGGCTTATGCGTCAGCATATTGTGTAATAAAGCGCTACTGTATGCCTGGTCTCTTGAGTCATCAGAATAGATCAACATTGCAACTTCTGCTTACGCGAGTTTCGTAACTTAGTAGAGTCCGTGTCTTTCTTTGTTGAAATACATACGTATTCTTTCCTGCTTGTAGCTGAAGGGAGAAGTGGTATAAAAAGATATTTTTGCACCAACTGGATATAACCATTTACAATTGTTTGGTAATTTGGAGAGCTCTCTAAGCCCATACAGGACAATGACCGACCTTGACTTCCGACTATAAATAGATCGCAGCCTAATTGAACAATACCACATTGGGGGTTGAAAATCCAAAACCCCTGCACCCCTCAGACTTCAAGGAAAACATTATCCTAAAAGGATACCACCAACAGCAAAGAAGTCCCGCCCATCTCGAAAGTGTTTCGTGTGCCGCAAGAAGGGAATTTGCGAATGTGGAGATATACCTACCCTTGTGTGTTTATCCCTGTTTTGAGGTGAATCACTGCAGAACGAACATATTAAGGTAAGCCAATAAAGTATATAGACCTTACTAACATGTTTCATAAAGGGAAAATTATAATAAGTTGTTGGATAAGGGATAAATAAGGGTTAAATGCTTAAACGCACAGGACGTGTATACACGCCCATATCGCTCATTCGTCATTTTAAATGGACGTGATTTCACGTCGATGTCCCTCAAGAGGTTAAGGAAATAATGAAGCTATTAACAGTGAAGCAACAAGAATCTAAAGTAAAAACAAATTAGAAACTAAAAGCTTTACTTATCTTAGTAATATTCCAAGTTGTTTGGTGCTAATAAATTTCAAGTTGACTCCAACTCATTCTCAAAGCTAAGCTTGAAGCTTTTAGTTTCTAATTTGTTTTTACTTTAGATACTTTGTTATTACCAATAATTGAAGGTAAACACTGGTATTTTGTCATGGTGTCTCTGGCATTGACTCATACTTCGTCTAGCCATATTATTTTGTGGAGGTCTTTGACTAGGATTTTGTGCAAAAACACATTTCGCGCTACTACTATGTGCGTCTTTTCCAGCAGCACTTTTCGTCCATTAACTTTTTTATATCAGAAGCCAATCTCACGCAACACTGTTTTCTGCAATGTTTTGTCCTTGGTGAAAAGCTCTGCGTTTCTCGGTGACACAAGTAATTTCCATATGGTTGGGTACTTCTTTCTACCATAGTAGGCGTAAATATGCCTTCAAATGGCACCTATTTCGAATGCATTAAGCTCTGTGACCAGATGAATGCAGTTTTTCTTCCCTGGAGTTGACAAAGATACCTGCTTCGCTCCAGATGGTCCAGCAACCTTGTCTTTCATCTCTTGAAGCACTACTGCCTTGCTGATTACCAGGGAAAGGAATTATATGGACTAAAAATGTATGAAATATGTAAATATATATGCAGTTATTTTTACCAAAATATAGAATTAAATATGGACTTATAATTATAAAACAAATGACTATCTATGCTAAATATTGGTATATTTTAATAAAACTAACCAAAGAATATAGTAATGGATATACCTTGTCTTTAAATTATGTGAACTTCAAACAAAACACAATTTCTATTGTCTGTTATAATAGCAATGGGTTACAAACATTTCTTCAAGTTCTGAAAAACGAATCTTCTTCTATTGTCTCTGAGGACAGATTTATACTGACTGAAACTGTGTTCAACATCAGCAGAAGTAATCAGTGCATTCTTCAATTTCACGATGTCTGCTGGAGATAAGTCCAAGTTTACCTTTACTGTTGAATCACCACTCATCACAGCAATAACCTTTCGCAGCTCTTCATATCCAGGGCTTTTTGAAAGTACAGTGTGCACCTTAGCTCTTACTGCGTCTGCAACTTCGCCTCGACTATGATTCAATTGTTCCACAGTGCTATTTATAATTTCAAAGTTTTCAGGAAGTGAAAGGTGCCTATTTTGGAGACTTTCGAGTGTTTTTATGATACATGAAAATGTGTTCTTAATGTAAGTTAAGTCATTCCTCACTTGTGTCATAGGCAACTGTTTTCGCAGTATCAATTGAGACTGCATCTTCAGAATCCAATGCAAGTAGAACATTCTTAATAGTCTCTATGTTCTGCATAATATTCAACCGCTTCCAGCCAAGTACCACATCTAGTTAAAATTGATTTTGGTGGCTATGGAATATGGAATATCATTAACTCTACTGGGAGCTTTGAGGAACACTTTTTTCTCTGATGAAATCAACAAATCTACTTTAGGGTAATTGCCTCTTATCACTTCTGCGACACGATGAAATGCGTGTGCCACACACGTTAAGTGAATCATTTTAGGATAAACTACAGATAATGCTTGTCCAGCTTTGAGCATATAAGGGGCAGCATCACTAATAAAGAGTAACACATTATTGTACATAATACCCTGTTGCTATAGGATACCCATAGCTTCGTTGAACAGTTTAACTACAGTTTTGTTATTGCACTTTTCTAGAACATCACAATGTAAAAGAATCCGTTGAGAATATTGTTCACTTAACAAACCAATAACTACATTGCCAACAAGCCTACCTTCTTTGTCGGTAGTCTCATCAATAGAAACCCAAATTGGACCATCTTTAATTTCATCTATCTTCTGTACTGTCTCATGGTAGATGGTTGGAGCATATGTCTTCCTAAGCGTTGACTCATCCGGGATTGTATGTTGAGTATATTCCTGAAGGAATTCCCTGAAGATCTCATTTTTCAGTTTGTAGAGAAGAATGTCGGCAGAGACCACAGCACAGCTTGATGATGAACTCAGACCTTGTTGTTGGTTCTGTTAAAAACAATTGTCTCTGCTTGGAGTTTTGTTGTTTGTTAGACTGATGTTTACTAGTTTGAATGTTGTTACACCAGGAATTTTTGAGTAGAAGATACTGCACACTGACAGAAATTACAAAATAATATTTTATTGTCAGTTAATAAACCATCATCTTTAAATTCTGAAATGTAAATTTTTAATTTTAAAGTGACTGGATGTGATACTTTTGGCATGTTTACTGTCTTATAGAATGAACTCCACCAATGTGTATTGTGACTTTGTGGGTTTGTAGAATTAAAAGTCCAATTTGCAGCCCTTGGCAGCAAGATGACGTAATATAACAGCTGCAGGCACACGAATCAGTTCCGATTCGACTCTCCCTCACTGGCATTTGCGGCTTCTTTTATAGCTCTGCTCACTGTTCGAGAAATTACCGGTATTTTCGTGTAACAAAGAAGACGGCACTAGAACCTTCCAGTTATCTATCTTTATCTGTTTCGGCAAGCTTTTTATCTCTGCGCTGTACTATCTGTCTCTTTGTGCACAACGGCCACCAGTCGCAACAATGGGTTCGCGACAGTATTTTGACACGTAATACAGTGTCTGACTTTCTTTCATATTGTTGAGGACTGTTAAGGTTGGTGAGGATCGTTAATTTTCAAATAGCTCTGATTTGAAAGGAATGTTTAAAACTTCATTGTTGAAATGTATTTTAATGGAATTTTGTTTTATTTTATTGTTAAGATAGACTGTTTTATATGAAATATGGAAAATACATGGAAATTAATTAAAATAAGTACTAAATTGTAAAATATGGGGAAATATGGAAAATCAAAATAGCATTTTTCAACTCTACTCATTGTGAAACAAAATGGCAATGCAAAATATAAATGATATTAGCTTTATAATTAAATATGTATTTACATATAAATCCTTTCGCTGCTGATGCTGGTTCTTCTGCTTAATCCAAGTGTTCTTGCAGTCTGCTCTATAACTATCATAGGGAGATGTCCATGGATATTCCCTTGTTCTTAATAACTCTAATTCTTGGTTATTCAGTGGCACACCTCGACATATAGGATTTTCACTTCGTGAATTACTCGGTGAATGGCATCTCTTCTGAAGCATCATCTAGCACATTAAATTTTGTGTATATAATAGGAATAATTTATATAAATGTTATATAAAATGAAGAATAAATGAACAAACGCCAACAA
The DNA here is from genome assembly GCA_030765045.1 of Tenodera sinensis. Taxonomy (NCBI): domain Eukaryota; kingdom Metazoa; phylum Arthropoda; class Insecta; order Mantodea; family Mantidae; genus Tenodera; species Tenodera sinensis. Next base: position 32,634,797 of record CM060969.1, on the reverse strand, counting down.
CACTATCAAAATAACAATAAATATAACTCGTGAAGAACAACTAGATGCATGTGATAGAAATCACAAACTGAAGCACATGGCTGGAAGCAGTGATATCCGGCAACAGAGGATCTCCCTCACCCGTTTCCACTTTGTGATTAACCAGAATGCTGCCCTGTGATTGGCTCATAAAGTTTCACTGGCGGTACTTATCTGTTATTCTGCGAGTTGCCAGCTTAACTGCTAGCAATCAAGTTAAAACTTACAGCAGCTGGGGTTTAACAACCATTGTCTCTCTCGTCTTTTTTTGTGATTCACTTTTATGACTGATATTGGCCATGTTCTATTTCACCAAGTAACTTTGAATTCTGCAGTAAAATTTACAAAAATACATACTATATTCATATGATGAGATATTGGCATATTTTTAATGGGTGTAAATTTGACGTAATAAATATTAGCATGAATTTTCCTATTTATTTCCTCAGGCACAATTTCTGCCACATTACATTCATTTCACAGGAAGCATGTTGCTTACCCTTACATGGCTTGTAACACACATTCCTCCAGGGCAGGTGTTGGTACAATGGCTGCCAAAGAAAATCTCACTGCACTCACATGTAAGCCACATTATTTATTGTATGAAGGTGTGGCCATTTCTTTGGTTGCTTTAGGCAATGCACCCTTGCACTGTGGCACTGTGGCCTAAAAAGGAGCCAATGAAATGGCCATGCCTTCATACAAGGATAAATAAAATGACATACCTGGCCGCTGTAAGTTTGCACTTGACAGCTAAAAGTTAAGTTGGTGCACTTGCAGAATAACAGTGGGAAAAGCGCTGTCCGTAAAACTTCCTGAGCCAATCACAGGGCAGCAGGGGGGGGGGGGGGTCACAAGTTGGAAATGGGAGAGGGAGACGCTCTGTTGCCAGATATCACTGCTTCCAGCCATGTGCTTAAGTTTGTGATTTCTGTCACGTGCGTGTAGTTGTTCTTCACGAGTTGTTTATTATATTTGTTATTTTTATTGTTATGGTTGATAGTGTTGGTGTTTATTTATATCTATTCTTTATTTTGTATGATGTTTACATAAATTATTAGTATTATATACACAAAATTTAACATGCAAAATGGTGCCTGGGAACAGACACCGAGTGATCCACGAAGTGAAAATCCTATACCTCAATGTGTGCCACTGAATACCTAAGCATTGGAGTTAAGAAGATTGAGGGAATTTTATGAAAAAGAGAACGAATCTGTGGATATAGTTTACCGGCAGTCCCCAAGAATAAAATATGGTCGACATTACACTTTACAGCTGACGGAAGTATTTCAAAAAGCAGTCCTGCCAACATACGTAATAAAGGCATTTCTAATCTCAAATATCACAGGGTTAAAGTAACATGCTTTCAAACAATAATAATGCTTGAACATTGTTACCACACAACACATGAATGTACTCACCTTCGGCAAGTCTTGTTCTGCAGTAACACTTTTGGATAAAATCACTGCCGAGTACTGAATATCGTAATATATACGTGATGCACTACTGTGTAGCGAACACAAAAATAACAACAGAACTATAACTGCATATACTGCTCTAAAACAATTCAAGACAAAATCATGCAAATATGAGCAGTACATCGTACTGATTGATTAATTAATTAATGCAGCATCTAAACAGAATCTTGTTTTAAAATCTATCGGTTGGTCTTTCTGCAAAGCGTTCATAAACAAGGGCTTCTGTGGCAACATAACAGGTGCAATAACACCAGCTATAGCTTTACCGTGGTTATGTTACAAACAGTTGGTGGCACTAACGCAACCCAATGGCTGGAATATCACCCAATATAACCAGGCTGCACCATAATGGGGGAAAAATGTCAAGGTTGTTTTTTGGAGTATCTCAATAAGCTTTGCCTACTATATCCATGGGCATCCCTCTATTCCTGCTGATGAAGTTATAGAGCGGACTGCAAGAACACTTGGATTAAGGAGAAGGACCATAATCAGCAAGGGAGTAGTGGTTCAAGAGGTGGAAGACAAGGTTGCTAGATCATCCGGAACGCAGCAGGTATTTTTGTCAGCTCCAGGGAAGAAAAGAAACTGCATTCATCTGGTCACAGAGTTTGATGCCTTCAAAATGGACACCATTCGAAGGCATATTTACGCCTACTACTGTAGAAAGGAGTGCCCAACCATGCGGAAATTGCTTTTCTCCGGGGGCAAAACATTACAGAAAGCGGTATTGAGAGAGATTGGCTTCCAATATAAAAAGGTAAATGGATGAAAAATACTGCTGGAAAAGACACACAGTAGTGGTGCGAAATGTGTTTTTGCATAAAATCCTAGTGAAAACCTCCACAAAATTGTGTGACTGGACGAAACATGGGTCAATGCGGAGACGCCGGAATAAAATACCTACTTTTATTGTCCTTCTACATTGATAGCTTATGTGCATTGTTTGTGATTTTGTGATGCAATAGAAGGCTACGTTATCTGCTACTGTGTATTAGCAACTTTGACAATGTGACAAGCACAAATAGCCAACTTGACGTGAATCCATGCGAGCTGTCAAATGCAAACTTACAGCAGCCAGGGTATAGATTGGAGGTGCAGAGAGCTTTTCTTTGGCAGTCCCTGCACACAGCAGGGTCACATGGGTAGGCAGTGCTGAGCCTGTTATATACAGTCTGTTCAGAACTACTCCCGGCATGCCCATTGCCAGTTTTACCACCATACATGACAAACATGCCTTGTTTGAATAATGTACCATGTTTAATGCAACCAACTTTTTGCCCTTTTTACCTTTCACTACTCATTGCACATGCAGAACTGTGTCATCCCTGTGGATCTGTTTGACTCCCAGTACCACCTGTCTACTTCAACAAAAAGTAGATTTTTTTTATACTGCATGTGGAGTTAAAGGAGATTTCTTCTGGGCTTAAAACCGTGGTCTGCTGGGGTTTAGAGGTCCAGACGTTTCGTCCACACCTGCAGTGGACATCATCGGTGGCATGATCTGAGTCTTCTCGGCGAAGGTTCAGTTACAACATAATCAATTACTTTTAAGCCCGGAAGAAATCTAGCTTTAATTCTAACTCTGGCCATGAAAGCTTCCGACTGCTCATGCATGTGGAGTGTTTACCTCAGTATCAACTCATGTTAGACAGGGCATGTTCATCTCGTGATTGTGGTCATTGTATGTTCTCTTATCATTTTAGCCTGTAACTTGGTAACAATGCATTGTATGACATGTACATAGGATATTTTACTTTTATTATGAAGGTAAGAATTGCCCCCTGAAAGTTGTTACATCAATGTAGATACACCCTGTGCACACATATGCACAGTATTTAGAAACCTTTGCCCTTGTTGAGTTTTTAAAAATTTTCTTGTTATCTAAGAATTAGTTGGGATGCATAATACTCCTTAAAATAGATCTAGAAATATTTCTTATCCACTGCAATTTCAGTTTTAACAAATTTGTTTAAAAATAGAGCTTTTTGAAGCATTTAATTGTAGTCCTGGGTCTTCGAGGATGGATTCTCAACATCCTGAAGGTTCTATGACGTAACTGTATGATTGTATGACTGTTAAGCTGTCATTGACTTCTCAGTGTAATTTTGGAAACCTTTTTAATTATTGTTTTGCATAGGCATTCAGTAAGAAGTGTGCAGAGCAACGTAAAGAGTGGCTGACAACCTGGATGGAGGATACCAAGCGTCGACGTGAACTAGGCCTGCCTGAACAGTACTTGTATGAAAAGAATACTAAGGCTGTAAACTATTCTGATTTTGTAAACAAGGAACTGGTACTTTTCAGCAACTGTGATAATGAAAGATCAATCCCAAGCATGATGGATGGTTTGAAACCTGGTCAAAGAAAGGTAAAGCGCATATTTCAGCACAACTATATATATGCCAATTGTTACTGCAGATATGCTTTTAAGACTCAACATAGGTTTTAATGCCTCTACTACACGTGTAACTGATAAATGGAGCGATTGTTTTCCTACTAGTGTTCTATTAAGGACTCTGTTTTTGCCTCATCTTAATTATGTTGTGTGCCAGTTGTATGAGCTCAGAATAAACCTCCATTAGATTTATTCCATATTTATCTGCTAAATTGTGTTGTGTGCAATGGAATAGTCTATAAAGAGAATACTCATGAAATAAGTTATTCCATGCAGTGATAGACCATCATCCCAAAATAGAGTATAGAAAGGGAAATAACTTCTTGGATACTGTACACATTTTTGTCTGGTGTAATAATAATGAATTTCTTTATGTTTTCGAGAACCAGAAAGTTGTGGCAGATTTATAAGCGGTTTGTATCTGGGATTTTAGCAGTTTGTGAAAAGGGTATACTTCTAGTGAATGAAAACTCAATATAAAAATAACTCTTGATTCGAGATGTGGACTCAGGATTGAAAAAATCAATGCCGTAGCCAGGATTTGAACCACGGATCTTCCTCTTCATGCTCAGCTGCTCTAACCACTAAGCTACCATTTGAACACTGTCAGTAAAAAATAATGCTCTCGATAGCATGGAATATTTAGGATTAGCTATTGCATTAAGTATTGCCATCAGTAAAGCGCGACTTGTAATGGGAATAGTTTCCTTATGTTGTGTATATAGTAGCAGTCTGATATTTCTGTTGGTTAAAATACCAACTTAGCTAATTGTTTAGGTACTTGATCCCTGCAAGAGTTAATATGCTGTCTGATGAAAGTGCATCTTGGGCATATACGAGGTAGGTTCCAAAAGTTTACGGCCTGACCCTGAAAACGAGCATGAAAGTCAAAATGGCTTGGGGAGGAGCTAGCAACATGTATTAGGATGTGCACATATGACTTTCAACCCGCTGCAAGGCTCGGTTGAGTGGTGGCTCTCATGTGAGTAAGAAGTTGCATGCTGTGCTGCTAAAATGGGTAAAGGGAGTATCGAGCAATGATAAAGTTCCTGACAAAAGAAGGTCTTGCACCAGCTGAAATTAAATGTCACTTAGATTTTGTTTATGGTAATGCTTTCCCTTTATATTCCACATTGAAGGAATGGTCTAGACAGTCTCGTTTGGGCAGAGAAAGCGTCACTAATGATCCACGTGTTGGGTGACCTAGTGAGGTGGAAACCATTGCTATTGTTGAACGTGAAGCTCTGAAACTCGAGGAAATCTTAGCAAGGTTGGGGGTATCTAAAACGACCGTTCTTGGGACCATTCATGATCATTTGCACATAAAAAGGTCAGTGCAAGATAGGTGCACAGACTTCTCTGTGCAGTTCAAAAGGAGCAATGCAGGACTTGTTGCATCAAGTTTTTGGAGCTTTGTCATGGCAACCAGAAGTACTGGAATCCATTGTTACAGGGAATGGTTCTTTATTATGACCCTCTGTCCAAAAGAGATTCTCGTGAATGGTGTAAACCAGGTGAAGCTCCACCAAAAAAGGCGAGCAGCAATTGCACACAGCAGCAATTGCGAGGATTGCACCACAGGAATGTGACTTCAAAGAGATTAACCATCCACCCTACAGTCCAGATTTAGCCCCCAGTAACTACTACCTCTTCTCCAAACTGAAGAAAGATCTTCACAGAAAGAAATTTGATGAAGTGAAAGCTGCTATAATGGGACATTTTGCCAATAAAGAACCAGATTACTTTTTCAAAGGCATAGAGCTGTTACTCCACAGATGTGAAAAGTGTATTGAAATACAGGTGATTAAGTTGAAAAATAGCATCATTGTTTTATTTGTATAACAATAAAAAGGTAGTCAGACCAGAAATTTTTGGAATCGCCCTCATATGTTATTGGTTTAACTGTTATTTGAATATACTTGTTGTTTTGTGTTATATAGATAATGTGATTGATATGTATGCTTATTTGTTTGTGGATATATTTATACATTAAAACATGCTACAATGTTTCTTTTATCAATTGGTGAGTGTTTGAGATCTTGCTTTCTGCAGGGTGTTGTAGTTTAGTTTAAAAGAGCAAGGATCCTTTTTTAAATTACCATTCAGTTTTAACAAAATATTTCTTATCTTAAAGTATTGATTATCTGTATACATGATACAATCTACATGGCAACAAACCTTTTTCTATATTTCTGTATCATGAAGTGCTGATATTAATGTGGGCCAGGTTTTCTTGTTTTTAATAATATTGATTATATTTTAATATTCTATTAGATTTAGGTTATAGTTTCCGACAAATGCTTTAAATATGGCGACTACAAATAAAAGTAGGTAACATTTCTCAATACAACAAACAAATATTAATCATATTGAAAGAACCATTATTAAATATTACAAGTAAGGCATTTTTCCTCTTGAATCACAATATTGTTCCAACTGTTAACATTTTGTTTCAATGTATTTGTCCGGAATTGTAGATTAAATATCAGAACAGTAAAAATTCAAAACTTATTTGGCTAACTCTAATAACAGCACTTCATCTATCAATATATAACCATAGAAAAATAACAACAAAGAGTGCTTGTTTTCCCATCACCATGAAGATAGTTATGTACAAAAATTATCTAAGAAGCTATTACTCAATATGCGCAGTGTTAAGCGCTAACCTTTAGAATGTTGCTAACATTCATAAAATTCCACATATGTAGACATAATGACTTTATAATTTCTTAAAAATTGAGTAATAAGTTTTTTTTACTGTTAATTTTTAATATTTGAAATTTAAATAAAAGAACAGAATTTTAACTTTTTAAATTAGCAAGTACTGAAAAACACTGAAGGTCAATATGCATATAATAGTAATTTCTTACCTCAGAGCTGCCTGGTGAGTATGTTGTACCTTACATTTACCACACCCAGTGACATTTACTGTTTACTCGTTTGCCTCATATTTAGAAAAGAAACAGTCGTGTATGTATATGTACAAATGTTTCAAAACACTGCTCAGTTTTGTAAAAAATAACACACGTGGACCATGTGCACTAATCTAAGCAATCACATATAATCATCATGTATTCAATGATTTAAAGCTAAAAGAATAACTAAAAACTAAACCTTGGCACGACAGCCCACGAAGGGCCAAGGCCTACCACCCAGCTGCTGCGTCCCCCACCTCTGCCCAATACAGGCGTCATTGGTGAGGTGCAGTACTGGAGGGTGGGACGTGGTCAGTGCCCCGAACCCTCCCGGCCAGTAAAGGATAACTAATAACCTTAATTATTCTATTTTCTATGCAAAGTTGTTGTATTACACACTGTGAAACTAAAAACTGTGAACTTCAAATACAAAACAAGCTTTTCCCAGATATTTTAGTTACCAACAAAAGTGAGAAATCGAAAGTGGACAATGTAGTCATTGTAGAAATGGCTTTTGAGGATGCAGGTTGACCATCTACATTATGTTTCATAAGATCTGTGGGAAATTTATATTGACATGTTTTGAAAGTCTAAGTTAACAGCTTTGAGAGTGCAGGTCAGTAGGGGTTATACCCACTTGCAGCTGGTGCAGCTAGACATTTAAATGGATATTTAAAACCGTAGTCGTAGGGCAGAAATGAAGCGGTTTCGGAAAGCTGAAACATGTAAATCATTTTAGACATTACAATCCATAATGCATTTTTTCATAATACTTTTGTGGTTTTCCTGATCCCTTGCCTTAAGAGGAAATGAGATATATATTGGAATTGCTGCATGATGAGGAAGTAAAATATCTATTACATAAGTTTCATATTCACTGCAGTTTAAATTAGTCAAAATGTCCAAATGTTGTCCAAACAATCCCTTCAATTTATGAACCCAGGTGGCCAGTGCACAGTTATAATGTATCCTTCCACCATTCACACCAGAAATACTGTCACAACCATGTGGTGAGTGCATGCGGTACGTAATAAAAAGGAAACAATCCCTTATTCCGTCAATTTAAAGAGTCTCTAACATGTAACTAGAGATAAGATAGATAGTTACAACAAAATAAACGATGCACATGTCATAATTATAATAATTCTAAAAAAAAATCAAGTGAAAGAAAAATAACAGAGGTAACTTACATCTATTCACCTTCTGAAAGCGGCTCTATCCCCTCCAGATCAAAATCGTTATCTGTGCTGCTGCTTTGCTCTCTAATGTTGATAACTAAGTTGTCAACATAGGTGTCACTTATACTATCTCCCAAAACAACGCCTCTTCTTTGACTATGTGTTCGATGCACTTTTTCCAGGAGGATGCTGTCACATGATAAAGAGCTGCTTTGGTCAGGACCTTGACATCTCTTATCTTAAATGTTGTGTTACGTTGTCTAACATAGCCTTTCACCTGACTCCACACCGTTTCATTGGGATTTAACATGCAATGTTATGGAGGCAGTCGTTGCACAATAAGATTAGCCTGTTTTGCAAGGGAATCCACAACGTATCTGTCATATTTGAGGCTTACATTTGCCTCCTGAACAGATCGCAAAAGTTCTTTTTTTACCATGTTCCCGTCATATGGAATATTTTTCATTCCATCCAGGTAATGATGATGTTATCTTCCTTTCATAGAAGCTTGAAAACAGTGTTGTAATTAATTTAATTTAAAAGGTTAATTAATAACACTGAACAACTAATTAACTAACCTTTTAAATTAAATGATATCATTTTTTACCCACAATCTATTTGGTAGACGTTCGGCTTTAACACTATGGTAAGGAGCACTGTCCATGACCACTACGCTGGTTACAGTTTTGGCAAAATGTTTTCGAACCATTTCTTGAAAACTTCTCCAGTCATTTCTTCGTGGTTGTCTCCAGTCTTTTTGGATTTGAAAAGTAGCTTGCTGTCTTCCACAAATCCATCATCACTCCCTATGTGCAATAATGTAAGTCGTTTCCCTTTAACTGAGGGATTTCTCAGGCTAGTACTCAAACCCAACAGAAATGCTTTCTCCTTTGTACAGTTGTATCTACACACACTTGGATGTTGTATAGCTCTCATTAACCCAGGTTTCATCTGAGTAATGTAACTTACAACCTTCTTCCCTAAACCTACACATTGCCTTCAAATAGTCCCTTCTCCACAAAATAATGTCCTCCCTATCAATTATAGTACTTTTTCGGCCTCTTTTGACAAATTCGAACCCTATTTCATGCAAAATTTTATAAAAGGTGGTTCTTCTGAAATTAGGCAAGTCTGGATCAGCATTAACCTGTTGTAGCACTTTTTCAATTGTTGGCAGCTCATTTTTAAAAAAGAAATTGTGCACTGTGACACGAATTGCGTTTTTAACATAATCGTCACATTCTTGCATGGCATATTTCACACGCTTTTGTTTTTCCCGGGTGTAACCACTTTTCCCGTTTCAGCTTTTTCTTTATGAGCATTGTTTATACTGGCACTTGAAACATCGCTGAACTTGATGGGAAGAGTTGGATATTTCTCACAACTTAAAATACGCGTTCAACACTATTGTTTTTTCACTACTAGTCAATGGTTTGCCGCCTTATGGTTTATGTAAGTCAACAAAGATGCAAGAGCAAATTCACCACAGCCATCCGCCATGATTCTAAATAGAAATTGCTGGTTGTAAGCAATACTCTGATATCAAGTAACTCACACGAGTTGCATGTTGGGGCTTGTGGCTCTGTTTATCAGTATACATCAGCGTTAATTAACCTCTTAGGCAATGTGTATAGAATATTATATCATTTAAGGATAAATTCATTCTAAAATTCAGATTACTGGGATGTGACTACTTCCCTGCACGCATTGCTATCACGGTGCACTGGGCACATGGGTTTATTTTGATGCAGACAAACCCAAGACTGAATTTAGTGTAGTTAATTGGCATAACCATAACTAATGCAATATACATAAATTAGAATAATTCATTTGTTCTCTGTTATGTACAGACCATCTTTAATTCCCTGTCATTCCACTGACCATCTCCATTTATTCTTTACCTTTTACGGGAACTTCCGTAAACTTTGTATCTGCCTATGGTCCTCAAATATTTTCCTTAAAGCCATTTCTTTATTCCTAAGTGCTCATTTCCTACCAACCTCTTTTCCCTTGAAGTAGGATTTTAGTAGGTTAAGAAATTCTAATGCATCATTAGAATGTTCAGATATATCAATATTCTGGTCTCCAGGAACATTACTTAAGTTAAATATAATTAAAAATTATATTTTGTCCATCATAATGAAAAAATTGTGCATATCCCCCAAGAGAGGAAAATATGAGGATAATGCAATCAGCTTGAAATTCACAAATAAAATGGCAGATGTTTCCATTTGTTTTCAGCAATGAATACTATAATTACTTTGAATATCATTTTTAATGAAGATACCAACTCTGCCATTTTTTAACTTCTTATAACAGTAAAAATGGGCAATCTGGTAATCTGAAAAATGAATATACATGAGTTGATACATGCCCATTGTGCACTGAAGCACAGAATATCAATACTATAGGTTTTAGCACACCATTGATTTTGTTATGTTGTTGTTAGCTAATGCTGGATTTCTGACAATGAAGTCATTAATCCCTTTGCTCTCCAATATTTTTCTACATAAATACTGAAGAGACGTAGCAGTAATAGTTACCGCTTTTTAGAGAGCACCATTGATTTTGTTATATAAACATTGAATATAAATGACAGAACTGTGCAGATTCCTCCATTTCTTAGTAGTTTTGTGTGAGTGACCTCAATGTCCGTCATGAGGACTGCTCGCTGTGCTTTACCATCACAACAATCTGTTATATTCTCTTTGCGCTGTATGGCTTGAGTGTGCCATGCATCCTTGGAGATATTAACCAACCTCAAAACATACTGTTACAGTAGAATCCTGATAACTGCACCTCATGTGGACTGATGGTTGTTGAGTTACAGAAATGTCTAGTTTTATGGAATAAGGCATCTGTTATTTAAAATTCATCATAATACTGTAAATTACATAAATTCAAGTTCTAACACCTTATGGGAAACTGAAATGTATAGCATATCCTAAAATGACAATATGTTCCCTCTTGTTGGGTCTCTTTAATGCATCCATTTTAATTTCCATTGTCATAGTAACCTGTAGTCTTTTCTTCTCGTTCTAGATTTTCGCTAGCACAAGCACTACTCAACACTAACAGTAAGCCTGAAATCGAGAAACTACTTTAACCAGAAATATATAGCTGAAAGTTTAGTTTACCACTTATTGGGTAAAGCAGTAAACCTTAAAACCTTCTAAGCAATTTCTTGTGCTATATAATTCACATTATTAGTGGCAAGCTTTTGATTTCGTGATAAAGATGTGTCGACTGCGTATGTTCTTACTAGGTATCATCGAAGGTCGTTACACAGTCAGCCCTTTTGTTACTGTAAGGGAGTATACTTAGGTTGTATACGCACACCTATTAAAACTTACCTGTAGTGTTTATACCACATATTGCGTGACAGAAATTATTACAGTCAAGCTAAATGATAAAAATAAGAAAAACATTAAAATAAAAAAGTTATTCAGAATGTTGAGTTACTGGGATTCTGCTATATTAACTAAAATTATTAGTCTGCAAATGAAGTAAATATTGATGTAATATGTTCATTACACTATCCTGAGTTACAGATACAAATATCTGAAAGTATATCCTTAAACTCGTTATCTTCTATTCCACTTGGTCAAATGATTAAATTTCAGGATGCTACATATACCATCTTTCTCCAAGTAATGTCCACCAGTTGTTATTAGCAGCACGGTTGCATCTCTTGTGTGTTTTAATCTTGCTAAAGCCAATTTTTGTTACCAGTATCTGATCATCAAAAAACTTTCCAGTAATAACCCTTTTATCCCATGCTAACCACTTTTTAGCTAACAAACTTTCCATTCCATTGTACCATTGCATTAAAAAGTATATGGTTTTCATCTTCATTCTTGCCACAATAAGAGCAAACATCTGGAACAACCAGTTCACACATTCCTTTTAATTTCCATATTCCTAACCTATAACTTATCACAATTTAATTGTAAAAACTTTGTAAATATCTCTACTGACTGCTGAAAGCTTGTGTATTGAGTAAACTGGCAATAAACTATTATTATTATTATTATTATTATTATTATTATTATTATTATTATTATTATTATTATTATTATTATTATTATTATCCCTTTCATTTTTATTACAAATTAAGATATTCTTCTTAACCCAGGTCCACTTTTATTTCCAGATATGTCAAAGATCTTTTCTCCCTCATTTGAGAATATATCATCTGTCTATCCATATTCTCCAATCTTAATCTTTTTTCCATCCAGAATCCTCGAACAAAACTGCCAATTCTAACCCAAAAAAGACAATTTTTCCACACTTCCTCCCTAAAGTGTTCCAGCCAACTACTACTTGGCAAAGCATTGAGCCATATTGACCTCGGCTGTCGAGTGCTACGATCGCTTCTTACCTTGTTTATTAGAACAGCGAAATAGTATTAAACTTGGTATAGTCCGTGATAAAACAAATATATGATCTCTCGCACCTGCCGATATGAAACATTGCTGTCCTGATTGCATCTGAACAGAGTGTACACAAGCTGTCTCACAGTGTTTGTGCAATAAGATCAAGTAAACATCTGGGCAGTTTCATGTTCTTTCCGACACGCCTCATGGCTTTGCCAAGTAGTACCACCCATCACCCCCAAGTTCTCTTGATATCTTAAACACTTTCAAAACATTCATATTAAAACAAATTAATTGATCTCTGGAAGCATGCTTAAAGGAGAGCTGCTTGCAATGATGTCATTGTTGGTAATAAGGTAAAATTAGTATACTCATAAAAGTAAATGTGAGTGAAATATGCCATTCTTCTCTCACATTTTTTTTAAAAGAATAATTTTATTGTGCAGGTATTGTTTACTTGCTTGAAGCGTAATGACAAAAGAGAAATCAAAGTTGCTCAATTGGCTGGTTCTGTAGCCGAACATTCATCATACCATCATGGTGAACAGTCGCTGATGTCTACCATTGTCAACTTGGCTCAGAACTTTGTGGGCAGCAATAATATAAATCTTCTGCAGCCCATTGGTCAGTTTGGTACTCGATTGGCTGGTGGCAAGGATTCAGCCAGTCCTCGATATATTTTCACATTACTCAGGTGAGATCAAGTTGTGAAACTTAAGATAGCTTTTTAATTATAGTTTTTATTTATGGAAACAGTTACTTATTACATGCATAATCATATAATTATTTAATACCTTCCAGAGTAGTTAAAATATTTAATGCATGAAAATTGAGTTATTGTGTTGCACAAATATCTACATGTAACGGTAGTTACTTTTGGACAGAATGGCCTAAAAGTAGAACTTCTAACATAGTATAGACTAACTAAAAGCTTAAGATTATCGCACTAATACGATAAGCATTTTTAATTCAGTTGTGCCCTACTTTGGTTTCAAGTCCAATCACATAGCAATTACACTTTGTATTTGCACATGTTTTATAACACAGCTCTACAAATTTTTAAAAACTTGAAGTTTATGTGAGAGGGGGCTGCATCAGCACCTTGACAGTTCGATTTTGGAGTGTCCTTCCCTAGACAAGGTACCTTGACCACAGCCTTGAGATCCCCTGGATTTGATTTTGGAGTTTTCTTTTCCTGGATAGGTTGTCTTCACTACGGCATGGAGTCCTTTCCAATTGCATAGCCCTGTGAAAGAGGCTCTTTACCAAGTTTTATCTCCCAAGCCAGGAGAACCTAGAGCTCATGTGAGCATGGACACTATTCCCTTGAAAGAGGCTGACTCAGGAGAACCCTCACTCATTTATTTAATCTCTAATAAAAGTAATTCATACAACATGCCTGCTTCCATTCTCCAGCTGCTAACACAGATGAGCATTTGAAGCGTAACTTGGAAACCAAGCTGGAGATGCAGGCCAGTGTAAGCATTACTATGAACATAAACAGAATATAAGGCCAGAACAAAGAAATAGGTTTTCAACTTAGTATCAGTAATTTAATGCATGGATTGAACTGTTAGTAATAAATTTTAACATTAATTTAATTATAATACATGTACAAAGTTATTTTGCTGTTGACATTGAGGAAGTAGTATAATAAGCAAATTTTTAAGTCAGTTCGTTTCATTCTATTTCATGATTAAAAGTTAAACTGATTTGAATCTGCAGACTTCTCTATAGTGATTAACTAATTTCCAGTTTAAATCTTTCATTTTGAGTACATGAGTATTTATATAATTCTTATTTTCCAGTCCTATCACAAGAATGATTTTCCATCCACACGATGATCCTCTACTAAAACATCAGTATGATGATAATCAGAAGATTGAGCCGGTGTGGTACATACCCATTCTTCCAATGTTACTTGTGAATGGTGCTGATGGTATCGGTACTGGTTGGATGACCAAAATTCCCAATTACAATCCTAGAGATATTGTCAGCAATCTGAAAAGACTGATCCACGATGAAGAGCCTAAGCCAATGGTAAGGATTTACTTTCTTTACTACATGCCTATGCTAAAGTGCGTTCCACTCTTAAAAGACAGTACACGTTAAATGGAGCGCAGTGTTGCAACATGTACTAGTAGGGAATCTTTCTCCGCGAGCGACTCGAGGTGGCCTGAGTTCTGTACTTAGTCCTTAAATTGCTGCTTGACGAGACGGGCACTTTTAACTTTGGTATCCCTCCATGCCTTTGTTACTGTATGGCCTAAATTTACAAATGACTCGTCTATATAAACAACTGATTTCCCCTGGTCCCTAAACCTTTTTATGTTTTTTAGATATTTATGCCCCCCCCCCCCCTGCCGGGAATCAAACCCGGGACCCCTTGCTCTACCAACTGCACTACGGGGCCAGCCCATATCAAACTTAGGCTACATAAAATCAAATTTTAACATCACAACTATATTAGGAAGCAAGAGGGAGAATGGATTAAGTCCAAGTTTCTGGGCGTTATACTACTACTAAAATAAAATTTCTCTGTAATATTGAAGTTTATCACTCACCTTGAAACTGTGGGCATGAAATAATTGTGTGGTCCATTAAGCATTACTAAGGAAGCAAAATGAGTTATGAGTGCACAAGGCAAAGTAGCTGACAAGGTTAGGGAAAAATTACATTGTGTACTTGAAAGAAATCCTGCATATACAACATTGTGTAAAATGTGTGACATTCTCTGTGGCAAAGAAACAATGAAAATGTTGTTGTTGTTAGCTAATGCTGGATTTCTGACAATGAAGTCCTTAATCCTCTTGCTCTCCAATATTTTTCACTGATGGATGGGGCATTAGAAGTGGCCGGGCATATTTGAAGGTGGTCTCGAGCCATTTCCTCTTGCAGATCACATAGAGGACAGAGTGGTGAAGAATATATCCCAATTCTGTTTAAATACAATGAAAATGTGCCAGAACTTTTTCTTAATTATTTCCCTTATTTCAAGTTTACTCCCATTGTGTTATGTAGAAGTTTCTACTTGCTGACAACCGAAGATCCTTTAAGCTTGACCATCTAAAACTGCATATTGTTATCTAATGAAATTCTAATGAAAATGAAGGTTAAGTGAGGTGTGAATTATTTCATCTGTAACTGTTTTAACTTAATGCATTTTTTCATTTTATATTTTAGGTAATTTTAAGGATTTTAGTTTATATTTTGGTAATTTTTACAGCATAAATTCATGCATAGCAAGAGTTTTTAGGTCATAAAATCCTGAGGTCTACAAATGACTCTTGTCATTATAGATATTTCAACTGGAAACTACTCAATATAAATATAAAATGCAATTTTATGCTTTTACTTAAAGTTAACTCAAAGCAAAATGTTAAGCTGGAAACATTGGTCTTTTCCAACTGATGCCATGATGAGGGTCTAAGGTATCTTGGATTGTGCTAGATTGTTAAGTAAATTATTTTTATATTTTGTTAATTGTAGGCTCATTGCATTTAAAAATAAACTCGTTCAAATACATGAATCAGACAGTAGTTCATTGTATTTTAGGTGTTTTGAACCATCAGGTTTAAATCACAGCTCTGTGACATTTCAATTTTGATTCTTCAGCCATACTTGGAATACTTTAGTTCTTGATTGAAAGCCTCTAAGTTCCTTCTTAATCATTTTATCACAGATTCCCTGGTGGAAAAACTTCAAAGGAGAGGTGGAGTCACTTGGTGATAAGAGATATGTAATATACGGAGAAATTGCTATTATCAGCGAGAACAAGTTGGAAATTACAGAGCTGCCAATTGGAGTCTGGACGCAAACATACAAAGAGTCTGTTTTAGAACCTATGCTACATGGAGCAAATGAAAAGACCCCAGCACAGATCACGTAAGTTTGCTTTTACTGTAAAGTGTTATATAGTGATTATTTAACTTTCTGTTTAATATGTAGTATACCTTTGCCAGCCTTACTTTAGGTAGCAATTAAACAACAGCATGTGTTTGAGTAACTTCATTGGTTGAAGTCGAATCGCACAACTTCCATGTCTGCAGGAGTGAATAAAAGTTTAGTCCGTTAACTAATGTGCAAAATGGTGTTAAAATAACTGAAATAATTATTTACAAAAACACTTTGAAAAGCTTCTATCACGAATAAATGGAATACATCGATTTTCAAATTTATTAACACACTTAACTGCATTGAATCCGGTTTTTTGAGTCACTTCATTTAATCACCTTCACTTATAAAATGTAGGAAAACTGGAAACATCTTTGAGATCATTCAATCTTATCCTCAGCCGTTGGGTGACTGAAATCTACTTCCTCCACCATATCTCTGTTGCTTATCTCCTGTTGGTATCTGGTGTTAGGGGTACAAGTTTTAACACTTTGTTCAATGCCTGGATTTCAAAATTTAGTACTCTATTACGGTTTTTGACTATGTATATTTTTCCCAAGTGTGCAGTCCTATCAGTGAAGTTAGTGATTAACAATTTTATGTTACAGCCAATGTTGTGGTTATCTATTCAAAAATGGTGCGACACAACAGACTTTTCTGCTTGTTCCAGTTTTGTGTTTCTCTGGTTTTCCTTTAGCCTGATTTCCAAGTTTCTTTTACTTTTTCCTATATAGCTCCCTTTCCATGATTTCACAGAGTGTTTAACTACACAGCATCACAAGCAACGGCATGCCCCTCGTTGAGTGTAGTGTTAAACCATCCGCCATTGAATTTTATGCCAGCTATAACGCTGTCATAAGTATTGATGATATTTCAGTTACTTCAGAATTAATACCTGCCATGATTCAGTTCATAAAAAGACTTCTTTTTCTTTTCTTTAGAGACTACAAAGAATACAACACAGACACAACTGTGAGATTTGTGGTAACCATGAATTCTGAGAAATTGAGAGCTGCTGAGCAAGAAGGTCTACACAAGTTCTTTAAACTTCAGACAACAATATCTATATCATCCATGGTAAGTTTCCAGTTGTATAGTTTTTTTAAGTTTTTTGAGGGACACATGTGAAATAAGGCAGATATAAAGTCGGTGAGAGCTAACCTGGCACTTGATAGCTAAAGGATTCACTTAACTGCAACTGAAGCTAGCCCTATCTTGTCCAGCCATGGTACAAATACATCTCGCAATGATAACATGTTTGGATATTGTTCTTTCTTATCCCTAACAGGATATCATTGATAAATAAACTAAATAGTATAGGGCTCAATTTATACCCTTGCCTTAACCCTTTCCCGTGTGCTATTTCCCGAGAGACTACTCCTTCCCCCACCCTCACACAGAAGGTGTTATCTGTATACATTGCCATCAAGGTCTTTACCATACGTTGACTCAATCCTTTGCATTGCAATTTGTACCATAGTAATTGTAGATCCACCTTATACGCTTTCTCGAGGTGTATAAAGGCCATGTATAGTTTACCTCTCTTTTACTTTCTCTACTGTAAGTAGAGGAAGTATTGTATTCCACCTAAAAATTCGATGTTGAGATTTCACCGGAAATGTATGTTTTGAGACCCCTAGGGGGGAGGGGGGGGAGCATTTTTAGAAAAAGGTCTGTGTGTGTGTGTCTGTCTGTGGACAGACTGACAGACTCAAAAACAAAAAGTAGGTGAAAAACCAAAGTTAATATTTAGCTTTAGTGTCTTTCAAGGATGCGACATGTAGATTTGAAGAAAATAGCCCCACCCTAAACTATCTTTAACATGGAAAATATTTCGAAAATATTTATTTTCTTGAAAATGGCCCTAACGATTTTGCTTAAAATGTCATATGTTTGAGATATTTTAATGACAAATGAAATTATCTTGAATTTTCTGGCTAAAGCCCCTGTAGTCGTATTTACTCTGGATGACTTTTACATAAGTGGTAAACCGTTAGACAAATCATACTACACAAAAAATGTTTAAGAGGTAGAACTGGAACTTAAAAATTCAATGCCACAACTGGGATTTGAACCACAGACCTTCCGCTTGCCGGGTGGACGCTCTAACCACTGAGCTATTGTGACAAACTGCCAGAATGGCATTAAATTCTCAAGCCAGTTCGTATTTCTCCTGGTAAACCACAAAGGCAGTCTCACATCAGAGACAATTACCCCAATGGTGACTTACTATTGCAAGTACTTTATATCCCAGGATTAAATAACCTTCACATGGTAATTATTATTTATTTATGCCAACAAACTTACTGTTGGTGTTTTTAAACACACAAGCCGTGTGTGGGCAAAGTTTAAGAGGTAGAACTGGAACTTAAAAATTCAATGCCACAACTGGGATTTGAACCACAGACCTTGTTAGTTGTTAGCTAATGCTGGATTTCTGACAATGAAGTCATTAATCCTCTTGCTCTCCAATATTTTTCACTGATGAATGGGGCACTTGATATGGCCAGGCATATTTGAAGGTGGTCTCGATCCATTTCCTCTTGCAGATCACATAGAGGACAGAATAAAGTGAAGAATATATCCCAATTCTGTTTAAATGTTTTGTCAGACAATCATGTCCTGTAATCAACCTGAAAGTTGCAACTGCTGTTTTTCGAGGATACTCAGGAATTACTGTTTGAATGTTTGGTAGTTTCCATCTTTTATTCTTTGATTTTTCATAGTAATATTTTGCAATAATTTTTTTGAATTCAGGATTGACTAATCTTTTAGCTGCATAAAATGGTAGATTAATTATAGATTTTTGTACACTGCTGGTACCCTTTTTTGCAAGAAAATCAGCTTTCTCATTACCACTCAGTCCACAGTGAGCTGGTATCCATTGGAAGACTAGGTGTTTTTGAAGTGCTGTTAGATGGGTAAGGATTTTCCAACATTCTATAATTGTTTGGTTTTTTGGTGACAACTTGGAAGTAATTGCTATAATTGCTGCCCTGGAATCTGAGAGAAAACTGCTTGCTGAAAATGTGAAATTCTGTACAAAAGATTTTGTAGGGCCATTCGAATTTGCTTCAATTTCTCCATCCAAGTTTGTAGTTCCATAACTTAAAGATTTGTAATAGGAAAAGAGGTGACACGTGACTCCAGCCCCTGCTCCATCTTGGTTTGATATCAATGATCCATCAGTATAAATATGGAGCCATTCGTGTTCTGGAAATCTAGTATGGGTTGTCTCTAATGCCAATAATTTTAGAACACTAGTTGGAGTATCACTTTTCTTAACTTCTTCTGTCAGGTGTAAATAATATGTGATGTCTAATGTTTGTGTTGGATTGACTTTAGATATGAAGTTTTCCTTTGAATTAGGAAGGTATACATTATACTTGATGTCTTGAATTTTGGAAAGAAAGCTCTCCTGAGTCTTTAGTGTATGTGTAAAATTTCTCTTGTGCCATGTATTGAATGGGAGTTTGATCAACTTTTCGTGTTGAATAAGAGCCACTTTTTCTATTTCATATTCAATGGGGTATTGGTTGGTTAGTATTTTTATAGCTGCTATTGGTGTGGTTTTGATAGCACCTATAATTAATCTCAGACTTTGGTTTTGAAAGATTTTAATTTTTTTGTGTTTGCTGTTACAAGAACTTCGCTGCAGTAAGTAAATAATGGCTTTATATATACATTGTATGTTGTGTTAAGAGTTGCTCTGGAACATCCCCACTTCATTCCTGTTAGACGTTTTAACAGTGAAAGGCGCCTCTCTGCTCTTTGTAATACATTTTGTATTTGTTTGGTCCATGTAAGTTTGGTATCATATATAACTCCTAAACACTTTGCTTCCTTTGTTTCTGGTAATTGTTGACCCTCAAAATTTAGTTTTATTTTTAGTGGTCTTTTTCTTAGTGAAAAGGTTTGATAGTTTGATTTTGTTGTATTAACAGTCATTAAATTTCCTTTGGTCCACCTCTGTAAGTTGGTTAAGGATTGTTGCATGGTTTTTTGTAGTTCTGTACTTTTGCTTTTTGGTTTTGAAGTCCACATTACTAAGTCATCAGCAAATAGTGCACACTTCACGCCTGATTCTTGTATTTGTTGTGGCAGATCGTTAATAAATATATTAAAAAGTGTTGTGCTGAGCACTGCGCCTTGTGGTAAGCCACGGTATACTTGTTTATATTTAGATATATTTCTTCCATATCTGGTTGCAATAAAGCGTTGTGTTAGGAAATGATATATCCATGAAAACATTGGACCTTGTATCCCTATTTTTTTTACTTTCTTTAGTAGTTTTGTTCTTCATATAGAATCATATGCACTTTGGAAATCAATAAAAACTGATAACAAAACGTGTAGATCTTGCTAAAATACACAATTTATGTCTGAATAAATTTTCTTGTAGGATGAACCATTTTGGAGATATTCCTTGTTATGTGTGTGAGTTTCAGAAAACTTGAAACTTTCGTGAAATGGAACATCGTTGTTCATTTTTTTATATGTTAAGTGTGCAAAGAGAACAGAATCGCAAAGCTTTGAGGGGAGGCATTTGCGAAATTTGGACAAAAATGATGAAAAATGCTATTTTCGTTTTTTGCCTTAAAATTATGTCTGCACCTTGTATTTTCAGAATCTACTGTCTTTTACTCCTCATCGCCATTTAAAAGCCAATTATGCCATTATTTAAATGCCCATGTGTGGGTGGGCGTGGCTGCTGAAATGCATTCATTACCCCATAGTAGCAAAATCGCATACAATTTTGAATTTTAAATCAGGCGGCCTGTTGCAGTTCTGGTGGATGTAAGCAGAGAATCTTGTGGGATTTTCTGCAAACATTCATGCCGGTAAAACAAACCAATTTGCTGTTTTTTCATGTGTGAACCACGTAGTTGTATTTTTCTGAATTTTATTCAAGATTACACAGCCTGAAAAAGAGAGGTCATCTTTGTTGTGGTCTTCATTTAGATAAGTAGAGTTTAGAATAAGAATAAGTGTAATATAGAATAAGATAAGGCAGGGAATACTACATAAGTGTCTTCTTGCTGTAAATGAAAATCTAAATTCTTTATTTAGCTGTTTATAAACACACAACCAGCTAATTCTCTTCTCACTATTATAATTTATTGTAAAGTTGTTAAGATTGTACATTGGGTGGACCAGATTTTCATTAAATTAATTGGTGTAAAATTATTGTAAAATGGGTAAGCAAAAGCAAGCAAAGAAATCTCTTGCAGCAAGAAAAAATATAATGCCTAGATGGCAAACTGGCAAATCTCTGGGGGAAACAAGCACAACTAGATATGCAGTAGATCTCAAAGAAGCAGCTTCAAGTAGTAAAAAATTGCAGTGACTTCAGCTATCAGTGAATTTAATATGAGTTGTAAGGCTACTCTCTATATAAGGGAAAGAGTCACAGTAAAGTAAGTCCAGTCAGCAAAAGAATTAGTAATGTTAGGGATAAGGGAAGATCAAAGCTGAGTGCACTAAGTACATTAAATACATTCAAATGAGCAAAAAAAAAAAAAAATAGTTAAAGAGTATCAAAACTTAAAGAAGAAGCTAAACAGCTGAAGAACCTTCATATGGTCCAGGGGAATTGTAAAGCAGTAAATGTATGTTGTCATACACTTAAAACTTTAAAGTCATTTTTCTCTGCTTTCTATTTTTTTAACATTTTTTAATCTTCAAAATACATCTTCTAATAGAGTTCTTAGAAGATTTCTTTTAAATTTTGCACACATGTTCTTAGATAGTTGCTTCATAAAACTTGGTATTTTAAATGCTCTAGATGGAGTAGTTCAATTCTTATTGAATTTTTATTTTGAAAATTATTAATAATTTGAAAAAATGGACATTGAGGTATTCAATATTTTTTTCTCAAACTGTTTGACATAGCCAAATAAAAATACCAGGATTTGTAGACAACATCTAGGGAAACATGGCCAGAGTTTAGTTTATTTAGAACAAATATTTTATAAGAAGCGTTTGCTATACTACCCTAAAATTGCAGCAAAAACTATCTTACATAGAAAAGTGAAATTTGGTAAACCTAGTTACGCTTTGGCACATATACATAAAAATAGTCACATCATTGTGACAAAAATTGTGGATTTTGGTCAGTCACAGATGCCTCCCCTTAAAAGATTTGACTAACGCACAAAGCCTACGGTATTCTAATATTCTCCTTGCATCTAAAAGGAAATAAGCAATAAGATAATTTGTAGAAAGGTTTATCTCAACTAACACGAAGAAGATATAGTAATAAGAGTTTTACAGAGTGGTTAGTACATGAGTAGAGAAAGTCATGTGAGTGCAACACAAGAGTTTTCTTTAAGGTATTTATCCACTAGTGTTTTTATTATAAAGATATTATCTCAGCTCTCCTCCCAGATCTGAAACCCATTTGAAATTCCGACAAGATATTGTTTTCTTCTACCCACTTCTGTATTCTGTTTCCCAAAATTCCAGTGAAGATTTTTCCTACATTAGACAGCAGTGCAATCCGACGATAACTATTTAGTTTGGATGTACTACCTTACTTCTCTTATATTTTATGGTTAGAGAATTGTTCCAATCAACTTATGTTTATGGATTTTACTTATTATTTATAAAACCTCTACTCAAGTACAAATTTTTCAGTAGGCATTTCAGACAAGACAAGAACAGCAATAGTAACAGAAGTACTCTGAAGTGATTCATATACAACACAGATGTCTTGAATAAACTATTACCTTTGAGATGCACAGTGAGCAACTTCAGTCTTTACAATTCAAACCAAGTGCAGAGACTGACAGTTTGCAAATATAACACAGATGATCAACCTGGCCTTGAGTGGATCATTCACTTCAGTGTGTAGCAGAAAAATACCAAGATAACTGCAGTGAAAGCAAACTGTGGCCCTGCTATTTAGGAAACATGTGGTACAGGGTGTTCAGATTTTCACATCCAACCACATCCTCTTATAGTAGGCACACTCTTAGTTGGTTATTGATTTCCTGCTCACGTGCTAATGTTCTCTGAAAACATTAGCTGAGTGGGGGGAGGGGGTTAAAGGGTCACTCTGGTCTCATAGCAACAACTGTTGGCACCAATTAGGAGCAAGCTTCCCCAAACTGTTTTTGTAGCAACGACAGGGACAATTGTGCGGTTGCCAAGAGTAACACTTGTGTTTTCCATTTAGCACATTGACTGAATTCCTTGCCAACAGTATGCTATTTTGTTGTAGTGCAAATCAGTGAGTCATCGTCATGTACCTGGTGCATCAGTTTACTCGTTTTGCGTGTACTGTTTAGTTTATGAAGTGTTGGTATTACAATCACATTTACAAACACAAAATTCAGTGATAATTATTACGTGTAGTGTTAGTATTACGCTTGTGTCCTAAGCAACACAGCACATGCAGTGGGAATAAGCAAGAACATAATAGAGTACCCAAAGGAAAATATAAACTAGAAGTGAGCTATCGTCATCCAAACTTGAACTGCAGGGAAGAAGAGGAGAGGCAACCTGGTTACGAACCTGGATCCTTTTCAGCAGGGTGCAATTTGCCATATTTATGCATATTGCATGAGAAAAGAAGACCCTTCTTGCATTCTTCTTGCAAGATGTAGAACTTTTTACAGGCAGCAAGACTTACTTCCCTTTGGAAAATAGTAAAGGAAGATTTCTTTTATAAAAAACTTAATGGCCGCAAACTTCTGCTAGAAAAATCAGATAGCTGCGCCCAGCGATGCAAATTGTAGGTATGGTTCTTTTATTTAACATGATGTAATTAAAATAGCTACAAAAGAGCTTGCATTTTGTTACAGTCAAACGAACAGGAAGCTAAGTTTCCTTGTGGACATTCATGTAATGTTGCATTTCTGCAAATGATATTGCTCATTTTATAATAAACACTGACATACGTATCGAATAAAATGCGACAATCAGTGTGTTTAGACATTTGAATGAAATTCTCATTCTCTTTTTGTGTTTGTTGCCTTAGTCTGCTTTGATCCATTAGTGTTAATTCCTGCGAGTTTGCATGGCATTCGTATTTCTGCTACGCATTCGGTCACCACAAAGTGGCAATACTGTTGTCTCTGCTGGTTAAAACGTTAATCAACTAAGGATGCGCAGACTTTAGTTCATTCTTATCTGAGAGATGAGTAAACAAAAATGATATGCAGCATAGAAAATATATTATCAAATTTCTTAGTGGGGAAAAGAGTCTGCCCATCAGAAATTCTCCAGAGATAAGAGACAGACAGGGAAAACCTGGCACATCAGTGTAAAATCATTTTCTTTGGTGCAAACAGTCAGACATGCTCTTGAATGGATATGCCCCTAGCCAAAAATCAAGAGAGAAAACAGAATAAAGCAGCTAGAAAGTTGGTAAAAAATATTTTGGCACTACTATGAGCGATAATGTGAAACCATTAAGAAATTAATAATGCACATTAGAACCTGAATCTATCATTTGCAGAATAATCCCTTTTCCTGTATTTATCATTCAAATTATGTTATACAAAATGGTTTTCATTGTAACACAGATTAATAAAACCTGCATTTATTTATTGTTATTTATTCTCCTATCATTCAGAAATTTCAGTTACAACAGAACTAAAACTTCAAATACTCATTCAAAGCAAAGCAGAGATGAACATGTTTCATATAGGTGTAAATGAGTAAAACTGCCCAAATTTTACTGGTAATAAGTTCGTTTGAGACCGGAAACCTATGGTCTACGAATACAAAATGCAGAGTTGTGTCCATTGCTAGGGCATATGCATGTTACTGATCACGCCGTTTTCAACTGAAAGGTATGATAAAACAAGTAAACGAATGCGGAACGTGTGTTGTGTAATGGCTGTGTTGCATGGATGGCAAATGCATATGCATGCATTTGTTGAATCATTTAGTTTTCTCTAACTTTTCTCCTTGTGGTTGTGTAAAGAGAGTGGAATTTTAAAGCCATCTCATAGTGACCAGCACTTAAAAGAGTTGACTATTGCTTAAGCCTACTGTTATCCCCTACAAGAAAATATGTAATAAGCATTTTTACAAAGTTGTAGTTTATGGAAATTGAAATTACCTAAAAACTTTTGTAACACTTTTTGTGGTCCCTTGAACCATTGTATCTCTTAAGAAACCTCCAAAGCTGCTCATGTTCTTTCCTATTGATCCTTTGCTGAGTAAACCTTTAAATTCCATAGGTTTAAGTTCATGGGCTAGATGCAATTGAATTAACTTTAATTCTAGCTGCAATTGCTTGATAGTTCCAGCATCGTGCTGCCAGCAATTGGGTTATAACATACTTTACTTATTCAGACAACAGGACAATTTCATGTAGCATTAAAAATGTAAGTAAGACACTAATTATGGTCAAGGGGAAGCAGACAAGTATAGACCTGCAATCAGAACTAAAAATCCTAGAGGAAGTTGATTTTGGTGCGTTGAAGAAAACAATTACTGAGCAGTTGGGAATTGCCAAATGTACCTTATCCACAATTCAAGGTATGAAAAAAAGCTGCTGCATCAAGTTTCCAAAACAAATCTAATTGACTTTGTAGTGCTAAGAATGAAGACATCAAAACACTGCTTCTAGAAGTGGACCTATAATTCAGTCCAAAGCAAATGACGTTGCCAAAAATTAAGATATTCAGTTGTTCTGCTGATTGGCTATACCAGTTGCAAAAAAGACACTGTTTTGTCTTTAATGATATGCATGGAAGCATAAATCGTGGACCCCGAATTTACTCCTACCAATAAGTAAGTTTGGATTGTCAGCTCATCATTTTTTAAGTGCTTCAGCTGTGTTGAATGGTCACTTAAAATAGAAATGTTGTTCCATTAGACAACTGTGTGGCTCGTAATGTACGTGATATGAATGTAACATTAAGATACTTGTTTCCACTCCAAAGGCAACAAGTTGTCTTCAGCAATTGAATCAAGACTTAATTGCTCTTATGAAGAGATCTTATCACAGGTGACTTGTGAAAGCTGTAATTCAAGCTGTTGAAAACATGGCCACCTCAAGTTGGAACGTTCTTTATGTAGTGAAAGCTGTCACTGCATTCTGGGAATATGTGCCTTCACAGCAAAACCTGAAGGAATAACGGCAGTAATTGTGTCATGAGTAAGATGGTGACATCAATACCACTTCACCTGACAATTGGAATACTGTACAAGACTTTCTGAATCCACAGTTACTTTTTAAGAATTTGATAACACAGATGATGTTGCTGTCTGTTGCAATGCACATTGATACACAAGCATTTGGCTTGATGTGCAAGACGCATCATTAGAAGAACAACAGAACTATGTCATCCCACTCACTTGCCAGAAAACGTTTACAACCATACAACTTAAGAATCTTTAGCTACAATATCCGAATTTGTGTACTGAATTTACTGAAGCTGTGAATACAGTCGGCAGTGAAGTTTCCAGGCACTTGCATTCCACTCAGTTATAATGCAACTTGAATGTTTCACTATATTCCCTCCGAGCTTAAAGTGGGTGTGCACATAAACATTGCGATTGTATCACTCCACCAACAAACACGTGCGCACAGCTGCTTACATCTGACTTATCGCAACCATGTGAGACAGGATATTGTAAGACCCCAAAAGAAAATTGTTTATATGAATATTTGTTTAGAGTGTAATTTGTTTTTGGCGTTGGTATGAGTTGGTTAAATGACCAAAACGTGTTACTAATGTTCATTGTTACAAACAATTAAGTTTGTTTAAAGTCGTCATAAATATTTCCATATTTAATTTTAATATATATGTATAAATAAAAGAATTATATGTGTTCAATATTGAAAGCGAAGGGAGAATGGCTAAGGATCACTTCCCTAACAATGCGGGAACTATTTGATGAACGCATACGCGGATGTACACATGGCAGTCGGAATCCTAGACTTGCAACCAAAAGAATTTGTGAATAGCGTCTGTGTCTTTGGTATAGATGGTCGCATTTTTATGTGTGTGCATCATAAAATAGTGAAAGTAAAATTACTAAGTGTTTAAAGACCGTTAATTTGAGTAGAATAAGTGAAACGTTAGCTAACTTTAACAAGTTAGTTAATACGAAGTGTGCAATTAAATGAAAGGACGTAAAATAGATGAAGTGTAAAGTGATAGAAAACACATTTAGCGAAATATCGCTAAATTTTCAGACATTAAATCTTGGCGATGCTAGGGAAGTCGATCCACTGAAATAAAATACTTGCTACTGTGATACAATTTAAATGCTGTGAACAAGAAGGTGCGAATAAAATATTTCACTAAAGTTAACCCCGAGTGTATGTTCATTCAATCCAGTACCACGACCTGAGATAACGAAAGAGTCAAAAGCTCATCACCATCACCTTGCATATATTATAAAAACAGCACCACATGTAAGGTTGGAATCACACTCGGCTCATATTTATTAAATAAACTATATTACTAATTAAAGTTATTGGTTAAGAAAAGTTATGAAATGTAATTTTGTGAGTAAAAACTTACGTTAACCTGAGTAATCAGATTGAGGTAACGTCTCCACATCATCATGGCTTCCCGATCAAATATCATATTGATTTGCTTTCTTTTCGTAAACTGAAACTCAATGTCTTTCAACAAAGTGTGGAACGTGGTTTTGAAGATATGGCTCACTGTTCATTATCTATTATAGGAAGCCTGTTGTTCAAAAAGAAATGATGCATTTAAAGCAAATAACACTTTTAACAGTAATCCACTTTGCCTAAAACATTAAATGGTCTTTCCCTTTTCTTTTTAGGGACTTTCACAGTTCTTGTTTGTTTCATTTCCATTCTCACATTTGAAACATTGTACATAGAAATACCAGTTGCTTCAGATGTCAAATTGGTTACGTCTTTCACAGCCAGAGTGCTATAACCTTGAAAAAAAAGTTAAACACATAAAATACAATAGTCTTTTTACCACTTCTTAGAGACTTTCCGCTTTTATGTTTCCGTAACTGGTCTGAGAAACTAAACACTCTGCCACACTGTATTACTAGTAATACGAGTGTCAGAACATCACTTCACTGCAATCGGACAATTACCGAGTACCACGTGACAATAAATGGAAGTAAAATATTTATGCTCATGTTTAAATGTTTTGTAAGTTGAATAATGGTATTTATTCACCCTGTTTGTTACTTGAAAGTATCAAATAAGTGATAATATATGCAGTATAGTAAGGAACTATTTCCAATCGTGCTTCACCATTTTACTCACGCTGAAAGTTGTGCTGCAGTGTAATGTGGACATCCGTGGCCATTTTAAGGCCGTATAGTGTATAGAAAATTATCTGTGAAGTCCTTTTTAAAGATAATTGCATAACCTATAGTATACTGCATACTGTAGTAGTGTTCTCCTTGCGAGCATAATATGTATCTACATAAAAGATTCAATGTTTCAAAAAACTAAAATTGTACTCTATGGATAGGAAAAATATTTTAACACAATTCATTTTTTGGTCCTTTGGAATACGTGTTGGACTTTTCACTGCATTTTGAAACTACATGCTTAATTTTGTTTGTGTAAATAAGAGGATATTTTCTCTGAATGCATTTTATTTCTTAAAAAAATTAGAATAAATTTCTTGTCATATTCTCATATTTTAAAAGCTTCCATAAAAAAAGAGCAGACTAAATATAAGTAATTAGAGCATGCAGGCATCATTGTACAATTAAACTTTTGTACTTTGAAATGTCTAGTTTAAATGTCAAACAAAGTTTGGCCAATCATCGTTCTTAAAATCCTATGTTTTGATTCCAGTGTGCATTTGATGATCTGGGCTGCCTTAGAAAGTTCGAAAGTGTGGAACCAATCCTGCGAGAATTTTTCAAAATCCGATTGGATTATTATGTTAAAAGGAAAGACTATCTAGAAGGATTACTGCAGGCAGAATCTCTGAAACTTTCCAACCAAGCAAGGTAAGATGCCTTTACCATCATCAGTCAAAGAATGTGAAATTATGCAGTTCCATCAAACTGTTAGCTTAGCATCCCATTGTTTTTTCTTAAACTTTAATTGCTCTACCATGTACTTTGTGGAATATTGAATTATTTCACAAATATAAAGCAAAATTTAATTCTTTGACTTCTGTTCTAAATATTATGACTGATAAATAATGGCATCATTTTACTATATGTGACAGGAAACTCATTTAAACATGATGCTTTTCAGGTACAAGTTGTACCTATAATAACAGCTTAGGTAGCTCTTACTGTGAAGCATTTGAATAAAATATCTCCACATCTGTAACCACTAACAATTGCAGGCACTGAAATGAAAATAATGCCTTCAGCTCGGGCAGTAGTTCTGTGCTGGTGAAGCCTGGATGCGCATGGTTACAACTAGTGAGTCCACAACTCTCGTGCATGTGCACTGAATACAGCTAGTTCAGTCTAGTGGAAGTAGTATGCTGAGTAACATCTCTCCTGTAAATTAAGTAAAAATTGAAGCTATTAACAGTGAAGCAACAAGATTCTAAAATAAGAACAAATTAGAAACTAAAAACTTCACTTATCTTAGTATGTTGATATCCTTTTTCTATTTTACTGACCCAGGGGTTTCAAGCTATATCCAGCTCATTCTCAAAGTCATATAAACAAATCGTTGCTGGGTCAGTAAAATAGAAAAAGGATATCAACATACTAAGATAAGTGAAGTTTTTAGTTTCTAATTTGTTCTTATTTTAGAATCTCTCCTGTAGTCGTCTGCTTAGGATATTTGAACTCACTGTGCACAGTTTTGTTTCTTTAATTAAACTTGGATAGGATAGCGAAGTCACTCGTCTTCAAGTACACAGCTACAGCAGCAAGGTGATGTCAGACATAGACTCTCAGTGCACTAGATAAGTAGGTCACTGGCAAAGAACTATTGTCCGTACTGTACATAATCACCGCATGTAGGTATTGGTACCATGCTGCATACACACTAGGAAGTTATTCTTCCTGAACTTCAGTTCAGTTCCCAATAATTTGCAGATATTTTCTCATACTAAGGTGCATGCATTTTACCTATGTAATTATTACTTTCTGTACGTAATAACTGAGGAACTATCAAAAATGTTATATCAAGATTCCACCAGAAATGCACATTTTAAGGTTCCATTCAATATAAAAAAAGCATTTTTACTTTCTCTACCATGCATCCAATAAACAGAGAAACAATTACTTTCCATCCAAAAATTGGAGGTCAGATTTTACCAGAAATATGCTTTGGGGTCCCCTGAATCCAGTGAAAAAAAGAGTTTTTAGAAAAAGTTTTGTGTGTATGTGTGCTCATGGATGCTTGTGATCAACATACATAACTTAAAACAAAAAGTCAGATAAATGCAAACTTGGTATTTAGTTCAGTGTCTTACAAAGAGCAACCAAAAACTTTTCAAGAAAATCCCCCATCCCTAAGTTCTCTTCTGCTGAAAATATTTTCAATAATTCCTTTTATTTTCTCAAAGTTTTTTAACAAATTTGGTTAAAATACTATATAGGTATTTAAGATACTTATGGGACAAATAACATGTCTTGAGCTTTCTAGAAATGGCACTGAAATTCTCTTCATAAAGAATTTTTTGCAATAAGGAAATTGTAAGAGATTGACAAAAGCTTATGAAGTAACTTATTTGTTTGTTAAACATTAATTTTATTTTAAATAACCTTGTATGTGCCATCAACCTTGTGTGAGATATCCATTATTAATTGCTTTGAATATTTCAATACTTCGTCAATTTGTTTGAAGTACTGTAACTATTAGATGTTAAATTTAAATACTGATTTCCCATTGGTCCGCCATATTTGCCTGTTGGTCAATTAGATTACTTATTCTATACTTTCAGCAATCATGTAAAGCTGTTCCTATGTTCGAAAGTAAGAACAAATTAGAAACTAAAAACTTCACCTATCTTAGTATTTGCTGCTGACCCTGGGTTTCAAGCTGTGTCCAGCTCATTCTCAAAGCCATATAAACAAACTCGTTGCCAAGCTACAATCTTTTATTTTTTTTGAAAAACAATTACTCTTATTCAATTTTTATTTACCAATCTCTGAAAACAAAAATTTATAAATACAATCTATAGATGGTAATTCGAAGTTCATGACACGGTTCCTGTTTTTTAAAATAAAAATTTTTTCCCAAACCATTAAATCTATAGGACTACTTAATTGTTTTAATAATTTAACTTCTGGATTAATTTCATGATTAAATGACCAAAAATGATCTGCCACAGCTGATTTATCAGTTTGTTTATATTTAATATTTCTAAAATGTTCTTTTATTCTGGTTTCTAGATGACAAATTACAAGGATTTTTAAAGAATATGGAATAAATTTGGTCCCTCAAAAAAGCTTTTGATTTTTTTAAAAAAATGGTTAAATTCTTTAGAATTAGACAATGACTTAATAGATGATTTTGTAAAACTTACAAATCTTTGTTTAGATCAAAATTTCTTTAGTTTTAATGGTAATTTTTTTCAACAAACTTCTGGCTTGGCAATGGTTAGTCCACTTTCGCCATTTCTTGCTAATCTTTTCATGAGTTTTTTTGAAACTTAAATTACAAAATCATTCCCTCTAATTTTTAAAATATGGTATAGATATGTGGATGACATTTTTGCTGTTGTCCCTAAAAAACAGATAAATGATGCTTTAAAACTTTTAAATTTACAAGATAAAGCTATACAATTCACTTTGGAAACTGAGAATAATGGATTCCTTTCATTTCTGGACTTAAAAATTAAAAGACATAACAATAAATTGAAATTTGGTATTTACAGAAAATATACTCACACTGATAATTACATAAAATATAAAAGTTTTAATCCTTTTGCATATAAATTTGCTGTTTTTAATAGTTTAATTTATAGTTTAATAAATATACCTAAATATACCCCTTAATAAAGATGAATTTGACATAGAATATAAGCACATTATTAACACTGCAGTAATTAATGGTTTTAATACAGATTTTATACATAAAAGGATAGAGGAATTTAAGTATCAAAAAGCTGTCAAAGAAGTTTCAACCCTTAAAAAAATAAAAGATAATTGTATTTTTAAAAAGTTTACTTAGCATCCATGGGCTAATAAAAAATTTACAAGGATTTTTAAAGCATATGGAATAAATTTGGTCCCTCAAAATAAATTTAATATACAAATGGTAATTATTATTTATTTATGCCAACAAACTTACTGTTGGTGTTTTTAAACACACAAGCCGTGTGTGGGCAAAGTTTGAAAGGTAGAACTGGAACTTAAAAATTCAATGCCACAACTGGGATTTGAACCACAGACCTTCCGCTTACCGGGCGGACGCTCTAACCACTGAGCTATTGTGACAAACTGCCAGAATGGCATTAAATTCTCAAACCAGTTCGTATTTCTCCTGGTAAACCACAAAGGCAGTCTCACAAGCAATAAACTTAGGGGCCTAGGAATTTTACGGTGCTGCTACTACACCCATACCTATATACCCTGGGACTTTCAGAGTTTTTCCGCCTACCGCGCAGATTTAAAAAAATAGTGCAAGTTACTTTTGAGACGGCCCTCGTAATAAGCATGGAAAACAGCTTCTTTTCTAAGAATAAACCTGAAAGATTTATCTCCTTCATTTTGCTATGCTATTCATTTCCTTACTTTTGTAGATTCAAATTTCCTGCAATGTGCTGACACAACTGCATGCAATTTGCTGCCAGAAACAAACAATAATCACTATAACAAAATAACTGTTCCAAACTGAAGTATTGGTCTTAGTAAATTACGACATGAAGATTAATTATATGCACTTATCATCGTTTAGCAAAACTAGATGTAATTGTGTTTACAACAATAACAACTGTCATTTTAATACAGAAAATGGCTACATTATATTTAGAACCATTATGTTGGCTAACTACCTAGTAGGTTCTGCTAAACAAGAGGGAAGGAAATGCTCGTAGCAAAGAAAACAGAAAACTTATATGAGAACATAGTATGCTTGCACGGTAAGAATCACATGTGTTGGCATTGTTCTTTATGCTGCCTTAACTTGCTGTGCTCTTTAATGCAAGCTTTGCACCTCTCCCCATGGAACCTCACCTAAAAGTTACCTTTGCCAGTCGCAAAATTGGGTTTATGCGTATCTACAGCTTGTTGACTGAATGTGCTGCCATTTGCTGAAGAAGGCACTGGAAAATTAAACAAGCAAGTTCATATAGAAGAAAGTTGGACATTTGACTTATATGTATGTCTATAGAAGTAAATACACATTCACATACAGGAGAAAATTAGTGGGTGTGCAGTTGCAAGTATGGGATCACCCAGGAACTGCCACTGGTGTAAAGGCTATGGAAAAATAAATGATAGTCACATGAAACAATGACAACTTTCACAGGAGGCTTTAGCATCTTTGCCAAAATGCAATCTTTTGTGCACTCTGGGGAGGATGGATGAGGAAAATGGATCTTTAGGGTGAGCAGAACATTGCCAAGACAGCCTAGTGCAGGGTCCGTATATTTTCCCAGTTAGAAAGAATCTGACAGAGGCTGGCTCATCCCAGTTCCTCTTCCATCCCTTTGGGTTCATACTCCCGGGGAGAGGACATGGAAACTGGCCCCCCTACCCTCCTTGGGCTTATACCAACCAATGGGGGGCCCAGAAACCAGTAGGCTCGCCTTCCAATCCAGGGGATGAGATTTCCAGAGCCCATTTGTTCCCTCTGCCGTGCCACTGCTGCGGTGCTCAACAACATTTCCAACCCTGAAAGAAACCTAACAGGATGGAATGAAATTCGAAGGATATGGAAATCCTTCCCAGCTGGTGATGCAAGGAAACTTCTGAGAAAACCCATGGGTCAGGAAAGTTGGTCACGGGGATCAAACCCGTGACCTCCCGAATTAGGGCCACAGACGTCACCACCAGAGCCATCCTGCTTGGTTAAATTAGAAACAAACTATACTGCCTGCATATAGCCTCATAAACTTGCTATAATGGCTCAGTTAGTTATAGGTAAATCTGAACAGAAACATTTTGTTTAAAAAATTCAACAGTTTAATAATAATTTTTTAAATGCGGACCTATTTGCCGAACATCTTTCTTCAGTATTTCAACCCTTTCCTTCGTGCACCCAGAAAAAAGGCGAAGATGAGATTAAGGAATATCTCTATACTCCATTTCAAATGGCACTTCCAATTCTGCCTATATTATATAGAGAGATAAGAACAGTTATAAGCCAGTTAAATGCGAAAAAGACCCCAGGATATGATCTCATCACTGGACGAATGCTTCAGGAGCTACCATTTAAAGCAGTCATGTGCATAAATTGTATGTTTAATGTTATATTAAGGACGGGTTACGTCCCTGGAGCTTGGAAAATAGCACAGATCATAGTCATTCTAAAACCAGGAAAACCTCCACATGAAGTAAAATCTTACCGACCAATTAGTTTGCTCCCAGTGCTTTCTAAATTATTTGAGAAGTTACTTCTCCTGAAACCTCACTTGTCTTCACTGATTCCCAGCTTCCAGTTTGGATTCCAACCCCAACACTCCACAATTGAACAAATACATCCAATAACTGAAGTGATTAACCACGCATTTGAACAATGACAGTACTGCTCAGGAGTATTTCTTGATGTTAGGCATTTGATAAAGTTTGGCATACTGGACTAGAATTTAAGCTGAAGAAATCTTTGCCACATCATTTTTATGTGTTATTAAAATCTTACATAGAAAACAGATATTTTCAAGTAAAATTCCAAGATAGCCTTATAGAACTTCATCCTATTAAGTCAGGCATACCACATGGTAGTTTACTAGGACCAATTCTATACATATTGTATACTGCTGACCTACCAACAAAAGAAAACACAACTATAGCAACTTTTGCAGATGTTACAGCCATTCTGTCAGCTCATGAAGATCCTACTACTGCTTCCCAAATTGTACAAGACCATCTTTCTGACATCGAAATCTGGCTTAAGAAGTGGAGAGTTAAAGTTAATGAATCTAAAAGTCACCACATAACATTTACACTCCGTAAACGCTCATGTCCATCTGTTACTCTTAACAATCAGATTATTCCAGAAGCACAAGATGTGAAATATCTAGGGATGTACATTGACAGACGACTCACCTGGAAAAAACACATGGACCAAACGCAAACAGCTAAATTTAAAATACTCCAAAATGCACTGGCTTCTTGGACCTAAATCACAACTCTCAGTGACAAGCAAACTAATCATCTACAAAACTATACAGAAACCAATTTGGACATATGGAATTCAACTATGGGGTACAGCAAGCAACTCAAACATCGAAATACTAGAACGTTTTCAAACCAAAACTCTGCGAACCATTGGTAAGATCCCCTGGTACATCGGTAATAAGTACATCTACCATGATTTTAAACTCTCAACAATAAAACAGGAAATCGCAGCATACAGCCTGTCCTACCAAAAGCGTCTCTACAGTCATCCCAATACACTGGCAATAAATCTACTTGACAACAGCAGCAGCACAAGAAGCTGACTACAGAGAAACCAAGTGTTGGAATTGCAGTACAGATTTGCACCCAAATTATAAGCAAATTTATGGCCAATGGGCCATAGTTTGTAAAAGTAATATGTTATCATTGTTACTTATTGTTCAACTATTGAACAGATTGTAATTTTGCAAATGTTTAAATAAAAAAAAAATTTTTTTAAATTTCTCTGTATAAGAATAGCCATAAAATGTTACTATCGGAACTAAACTGTTTTATGTAACAGATACTTCAAAAAAAGTTCTAATTTGCTCGCCACCAGTCAATGAGGCATGCCCTTGTCACGTGATTTTATTTACAACTCCTTTCAACTTAGTGTGAAACTACTTTAATCAAACCCACCATTATGATGTGCTAGTGTTACTATCAGCACTCATGACATCAAAAGCATGTTATACAATGTACAATGGTTCAGGTATGATTAATTTCACAATGCTTTGCAATGTATTTCAGATTTATTTGCGAAAAGTGTGATGGCAAACTTATAATAGAGAACAAAAAGAAGAAAATTATGATAGAAGAACTTAAAAAGGCAAAATATGATCCAGATCCCGTAAAAGCCTGGAAGCTTCAGCGAAATAAGGAAGAGGCGCTGGTGAGTTTATTTTTTAAATTTAGAAGCAAGTTCTCAATTTAGATAAGATTTAAATGCTTAATAATAATTGCTATAAGTAGGGATGGGTCGATACCAGTTTTCCTCGGTACTCGATATTGTTATATTTTCCATGATACCCATTTCATCGACACTCAATACCGTAATTTCTTCTTCTAGTTACAATACAAAATAGAATGTTGGGAGAACTGTGTAAAGCCAATGAAAATAATTAGTTGCACATATTTAATGAGACTAAATTTAAAACCATCAGAGTACTTATTTTTAAACTGTACATTAGACATTTAAAAATAAAATGCGTTTTTGAAACAGCCCACTTTTGTTCAAAAATATTAGTATTGTCACTGTTTCGGGGTCAAGTCTACTTCTTTTTCTGTCACATATGAGCACTGCTGTGCTACATAGTCTTTCAGAGAAAACTGTTGCAGGTGGAATACACAAATATATAGCGGCTAATTTTTTTAGCTTTGGAAATTCTGAATATGTTTTCCTGCAATCCAGTGCACTAGAAAGAGGAAGTGACAAATCGTCAATAAAATATGCAGTAATTTCTTCTTGGGAACTTAACTGGCAGTGAAACTGACACACAGTTATTTTCTTGCATAATGTTACTGTACAGGTACCGCATCCTGGCAATTTCTTGGGCTTTGCAGTAGGTGACATCTTAAATAAAATAAAAGTTTGTGAAATGATTGATTTTTACGATGTCAGTATTACATGACTATCCCTACAAATATCCCGGCCACTGTAAGGCTGCACTTGACAGCTCGCATGGAATCGCGTCAAATTGGCTATTCTGCACTTGCAACATTGTCAATACACGGTAGCAGACGACGTAGCTTTCTATCGTGTCACAAAACCACATAAACAATGCACATAAGCTATGAACACAAGAACAATGAACTAATTTGTTATTACTAATAATTTTAAGGTAAACGCAGGTATTTTTTCATGGTGTCTTCGCATTGACCCATGTTTCGTCCAACCACAATTTTGTGGAGGTTTTTGACTAGGATTTTATGCAAAAACACATTTCGTGCCACAACTGTGTATTTTCCAATAGCACTTTTGGCCCATTTACCTTTTTATATTGGAAGCCAATCTTAATACCTCTTTCTGCAATGTTTTGCCCCTGGTGAAAAGTAATTTCCATGCGGTTGGGTACTCCTTTCTATCGTAGTAGGCATAAATATGCCTTTGAATGGCGTCTATTTTGAACGTATCAAGCTCTCTGATTGATGATGCAGTTTCTTTTCTTCCCTGGAGTTGACAAAAATACCTGCTATGTTCCAGATGGTCCAGCAACCTTGTCTTCCAGCTCTTGAAGCACTACTCCCTTGCTGATTACGGTTCTTGTGCTTAATCCAAGTAATCTTGCAGTCCGCTCTATAACTTCATCAGCAGGCATAGAGGAATGCCCATGGATATCCACGTATTCCTTCTCTTTTTCATAAAATTCCCTCGTTCTTCTTAATAACTCCAATGCTTGACTTTCAGTGGCATACCTTGACGTATAGGTTTTTCACTTTGTGAATCGCTTGGCGAACAGCATCTCTTCTGAGGCACTAGCTTGCTCGTGAAATTTTGTGTATATAATACGAATAATTTATATAAACATGAAATATAAATAAATAAACAAACACCAGCAAACACTATCAACAATAAATATATCCCGCAAAGAACAACTAGATGCACATTATAGAAATCACAGACTGAAGCACATAGCTTGAAGCAGTGATATCCGGCAACAGAGCATCTCCCTCTACCGTTTCCACTTTGTGACCGACCAGAATGCTGCCCTGTGACTGGCTCAGAAAGTTTTACGGATGGCACTTTTCATCCACTATTCTGCGGGTGTACCAACTTGAATGCCAGCTGTCAAGTGCAGACTTACAGTAGCCAGGGTATAGGATCCGAAAATTAAAAAAAAGTTATCTTTAGACAAGAAGCACTTCCCAAAAATTCAACTCAACTTGTAATTAGTCAGGTTCTTGCTTGACATGCAGTGAGGTAATTAGATGTTAGGGTTTGCACTTTACACTGAATAAGCAGGAATTGAAGGAAGGGGATTTCTGACCATATCTCCATCTTTATCTCTACTGTGTATGTGGTCATTGCAACCACTTTAAAAGGTTCTACTTGTGGCAATAATATTTTGTGATTTTAAAATGAAACAAAAATTACAGAATCACCACTGAAGTATCAAAAAAGTCCTGAGCAAATTTTTTGAAGTATCATTCGATGTCAATACCGTGCAAATTTTGAGGTATCACAAGTATCGTGGACCCATCCCTAGTTATGAGCTTATCCGTATTTATGAAATGTGTTTACCTGTACATTCATATGGCAGTGCACCTCTAGACTTTATCTAAGGATCTTTAAGACCAACTCTTACGTAGCTCTAAACATGTGGTGTTCCTACAAAAATAGCATTTTTATTTGGTCTGGAGCTCTCTGACGATAAACATATTGTTCTTCCACATCCCTCTTCTCTCCTCTTCTCTCTTAAGTGATTGAAGAGCAGCTTATGTCCATTCCAAACCAGAGTTGCCTCTGAGGTAAATAAAAGCAGTGTTTCTGCTTGGACACACTCTTACACCAATGTAAACAGTTCCTTAATAAATCATTACAAAATATAAATTTGTTAATGCCATCTGCCCTAACACTGAAAGTGCCTTGCTAATTACTAACTGCATGCATGCCTGCCATTGTCTTGCATATATGAGAAATGCAGTGATTAATTCACCGAGGTGCTATCTGAGTCTCAAATAAGCACTTTGAAAACACAGGAAATATGATAAGCATTCATTCATCATACTACAGCAGTTTCAGTAAGAGCATTTTGAGCTGTTTGCAGAAGTTAAAGGATTGCCCTTTTTTATTTATTTAATTGCCCCATGTTGATTTTGTTATTTAACGACGCTGTCAATTGCCAGGATCACATCAGCATCGCCAGTGTGCTGGAATTTCGTCCCTCAGGAGTTCTTTTACATGCCAGTAAATCGAATGACATGAAGCTGTCGTTTTTAAGCACACTTAAAAACCATCGGCCTGGGCCGGGTTTGAACCCGCGACCTTGGGATCAGTAGGCCAGCGTCTAACCAACTGAGCCACCCAGACTGACACCCCATGTTGAGGGTAACAGTTTAAGTTTTAAAAATGCATTGTGTGCACATGAGCTGTGAGACTTTGGTTTCAGGCTGTATGTAGCAGGAAGAGATGAAGTTGAACAAAATGGCATGGGCAAGAGTTCTTTTTAAATATAAAGTTCAGTTTTTCACCAAATATTTGTTTTTATTTAAATTAAGATGATTTAGTTAACAAGGTTTTAACTGGTTTTTGAAAATCAGTGTCTGAAAAAATTGCTAATTTTTTCCGCAGAAGTATTTTTCAGGTTTTCCATTCAAAACTTCATGTCTGTTCATGGTAAATTATTAACTTTCACTTCACTTACAATCTTGTATCCATGGAGATCCATTACAAATCAATTTCTGTATATGCCATCACTCGCATATTGTTCACTCTTTCTTCTCTTATTTTCACTTTTGTGTGTTTTATTCAAAATAGTTTACTGATATCATGTAGGACAGCTAATGTTTGTACCACATGCACTGGCGAAGATTATTGATTCTTTTTGGTTATTAAACTTACCAACAATTATATATTATTCATTATTACATATACATATGAATGCTGGCTATATTTTTATGCTTTCTGGACTAATAGTTTCAGACATGATACTAATATGAACAAAACATATATTTAACATCAACTAACACAATATCAATAAATATCAAATGTATACAACAAAGATTAACAACAACTTTGTATACAACAAAGTCAACACCTGTTCATTTCATTAAAATGAAATAAATATTTTGGGTATACAATTTCCATTTATAATACTCAAGCACACGTTTGATAAACTAGGGTTAAATTTAGTATTAATGAGTTAATATTTGAATTGTGGCAGAGGAATGTGCATGGTAGTACGAGTACCAACTGTTAAAATGTAAACACAGGAAGCTGTTAAAAAATGGCACAAAACAAATAGTATTTAATGTTCAACAATGATTGGAAGCTTTTTGTACAAGGTAGAACATCAATTTGAATGCAAGCTTTATGTGCACTGCACCACACTTTAGAAAATTAGGACATATTTCAAAATGAGTGAGATATAGTGTAAATGAAACTTAACTTCAATTAATACTTGATGAATTCAACTCACAATTAAAAAAATACCCATCACTTGCAGTAATGGATATTATGAAATTAACATCCAAGTTACAGGCATTCCAGTGGAAAGTGTAACCAAAGTTTTTAGGGAATAAAACTTGGAGGATAGCTCTGATTCCAATATGGCAGCTGAGTCTTCTAAGAAGAATTGTGATTTAGGTATTGTACATTTGCCTAAGGATTATGATTAACATACATAAAATGTTAATTTCTTCATGCTTACATCAATTTTCTTCAGGTTGCATTTTAAACTGTGATTTTTATGCAGGATGCCTATTTGTAGATGAAATAATGTTCAGCTATAAATGATATATAACAAGCACATGTGAGAGGAAGAAACAGCGGCTGTTAGGGACAAGGATTGTAAGCTACTTTGGCATGATAATACAAGGAGTTTATTCACTGTGAGACAGAATATTAGAAGACCCCAAAAGAAAATTGTTAATGTGAATATTTGTTAAGAGTGTAATTTGTTTTTGATGTTGGTATGAGATGGTTAAATGACGAAAACGTGTTACTAATGTTCATTGTTACGAACAATTAAGTTTGTTTAAAGACGTCATAAATATTTCCATATTTAATTTTAATATATACCTATGTATAAATATTAGAATTATATGTGTTCAATATTAATAGCAAAGGGAGAATAGCTAAAGATCGCTTCCCTAACAATGCGGGAACTATTTGATGAACACATACGTGGATGTATACGAGAAAGGTAGTATCACGTGAGGTGATGCTGGACTCCTTTCACTAGCGTCTGTATATTCAAGGTGAAAAGACGTGTTAAGGTAGCATGTGAACATTGTAGAACATTTACCAGACTTTCATCAAGCTTTTGTTCCACTTTTCGAAAAAGTGGAAAGACTTAAATAATCTAAAATGGTGCTAATAGGATTTATTTAAATGTAAAATAGAGAAAAAGTGTTAATAAAATAATACATTGTGGTGAAGAAACATCGTGTGATTTTTCATTCCATCCGTTACCACGCCCTGAGGGAAATAAGAGCCACATCGCTCAATATTGAAGCAACACTACAATAAAAACAGCACCAGCTGTAAGAGGCACACTGATTTGGAATGGACGGTAAATTCTCGTGGCTCATCACTGTACACTATGTCACAGCATTCATTTTGTTAACTTCAGTATCTCTCATGCTGTTTATTTCATGTCTAAAATGCCTTTTGCCTAAGTAGCAATGCTTTGTTCCAACTATTTCTGTCATTAAATTAAACGGGAAATAAAAGATATTAGGAGTAGAAGGACTGTTGCGCTCCAGGCGAGTTGATGTTAGTGTAGTTGAATTGCTCAAGACACCTGGCCACAAAATTATACTGCATTTTAGTCTGCTTAGGCTAGGTTGCAAGAGCAGAGATTTCTTCAGCGCTAAAGTGTTCATTTGACTCTGAAATGTGTTGCAAGACCAATCTACAACGCTATTCAATCGAGTATCACTAAAGATTGAATCTCGGTTCTATACACAGAGAATGGCTGCCATTATTGCTTTCATTGCATGGTTTCCTCTTAATTTTTTCATATTATGACATCCTCAGATATAAGTAAATAAAAGCTATTGCTGTATGCATTATTGTCGGTTGATGTGTGTATAGAATTATAGTTTTATGCCAGGAAGTGTTGTATTTCTATTCTGTTAAT
Source organism: Tenodera sinensis (assembly GCA_030765045.1). Taxonomy (NCBI): domain Eukaryota; kingdom Metazoa; phylum Arthropoda; class Insecta; order Mantodea; family Mantidae; genus Tenodera; species Tenodera sinensis. The sequence continues at coordinate 32,592,525 of CM060969.1, read as the reverse complement.
TATACAATCTTGCCTTTCAAGGAAGTTATATTGGATCTGAGTGCATTTTGATTAAGAGTCCTGAAAATCATTTTTCATTACAAAATAGTTTTTATCAGTATTTTTAGCAGTGATGCATGCTGCCAATTTTGACAAGCTACTGTACCCAATGCTATAAATAGTTTGAGACTAATCATGTTTACGTCACTCCATCATCAGAGTTGCCAGCGTATTTTAGTGAATCCTGGGAAGGTGCAAAGTTATCCTGAATCAATAAGTAGTGGTTTAAGAACATAACGTCATTAAAGTCGTTTAAGCTACCCGCCGTCCCTTTTAAGTAACCACTTTTTCAAGCATATACATATAACTAACAACCATATCCTGATGAATTACTGTCAGTTACACTTGAGTTACAACAAGTTCTGCACTAAAGGAATCCACCAATATAATTCTACATACTCGCAATAAATGATGTCAAGTGTTGACTATGATAATTAAGAAAGCTTTACTGCTTTATTTGAAGTATATACAGGATGGAAGGGAAGTCATTACATTTCTTCTAATATGTGCTTCATAGAAGCATTACAAACAAAAAAGTCAAATGGTCTTTTGTCCTTTGATCAGCCAATTTCGAAAAAATAAATAGTTTTCTGTCTAAATTGGATGCATAATTCCATAAGAATGTACAAAGATAACAGTTTGTTACTTATAAGATGCGTAGAGTAACTTATTTCTGGCAGCTTTGGTAGTAATTATGGGGCAGTAATTATCACACAGGGTTAGTTAATCACTTAAAAGACATGAAGGGATACTCTGAGCTGGTCTTTCAGATGTGATGTAAGTCAACTTTGCTTTGAGGTTGGTTGGGAATTTACCTGGTTTGTGGATATAAACAGGTAGGGCACTTTCACTTTCATGTAATGTTTTTAACACTTGTGATTGGCCTACACTCGTACAGTAAACACGGAAGGACAAGTCAGGGTATGAGTTTGTTTTCAAGGTGCACCGTTACAGGGTTTGTTTATGTACTGGCTTGGGAAAGTGACCACCCACACAATCTGCAGTGTTACCAGTTTGTTTTTGACAAAACTAAAATATTTCCATAGGAAATGGTCAGAGACAAAAACGGAAGATACAAAATATGTTCAAAATACTGAGATCTACCACTGGTTTAAATTAATGTAATGACTTCCCTTCCACCCAGTATGTACATCTAACTATATATGTATGTAAGTGTAACTACTGTATTCTGAGGGTGAATTATTGTCAGTTATACTCTGTTCATCTAGAGATTAGAGGAGACGTAAACAAAGCCACGTGCGTTTTGACCACAGCGCGCCCTCTTGACGCTTTCGCCGTGTAAATAGTCCCTTGAAGAAATACTGTTACTGAGGTCTGAAATGTCACTTGATGTTTGCTAAAGCATGAACTAAGCGTACTAAGCATAGTTAAAGTGTAAGAATACGCAGTTAAGTGAATCTGTACCCAGCCTAATTCATTCTGCGTGCGCATTATTCAGTATGAAAGTAACATGGCGGAACAAGTGAGTGTTGTAAAACATAAGCGCGGATAACCGTTTTGAAGTGGTGAAAAGACAACAATATTGAACGTATTTAACGAGTTCTGCGAGAAATATCCCGAACTTGCTATCGAAGACGTGATGAAATTAACATCCTAGTTTACCGGTGTGTCAGTTGCAAGTATTTACAGTACACGCAACGAAAAATCGTCAGTTGGCGAAGATACCGGTAAAAAGCGATTACATGCCAGATAAATGGTGGATGTAGTTTGCGACGAATTTGTGAGATCTGCAATTCTTCGAAAAGTTAATCAGTTTTTTTGTTAACAATGAACCCCACCTTAAACAAAATGCTGTTGGCAGTTAACTGATCCCGATCTTCCAGATTTAAAACGAACTTCCCTCCACAAGCTGCTTCTGGAGATTGGTTTCGAGATTGTGAGCAGGAAATGAAAAAGTGTTATTGTGGACAGAGATGGCGTAAGTAGCAGTTAATTTCCATGTGCTACATGTTATTTGGATCAAGTAAATATATCCTTTTAGTAGTGTAAAATGCATATTATACATACGCGTAGCGGTAGGTAACCGTGTTGCGTCATTGTGGAAGCACGTGGCCGCAGAGTGATACAAACCAGTGCTTTGTTTATATCTCCTCTAATCTCTTGATGAACAGAGTATACATGTATTACTACAAGTTGTGCAATAAATGTGTGCAATGTAATGTTACATGTTCACAATGTGAAGCGTTTTAGCAAAATACAACATCTTAACTTGCATTTCTGCCAAGACCGAGGAATTTTAGATAATACCTTTCAGGAATATGACAACATAAAATTTAAAGTTATATTTTGTTTCTCCAAACAAACATTCATGGATATCTTGCATGTAGTGGAATTGTAGAGTGAAAAACTGAGTGCAAGAAGCATGGAGGCACATACGTATGCCCATGTTGCCACAAAATCAGCTATTGGTTACATGGAACCAACCATTTGTTGATAACCCTTTGTTATTACACAGCAGAAGCCTTTCAGAATGTGATAGGGGATAATATTCATGTTTACAAATGTACAACATTGAATAATAGACATTTAAGTCCCAGCATTGGCGAATAAGGTTAAATGCATAAATATGCCTCACGGTCAAGGCAGTTATTTACAAACTGTGAGACAAGGGTTCTGTGATTAGTAATTTCTCCATTGTAATCAGTGCTATAAACTACAGTTACACGAAAATTCAAAGGCCTGGTGAAATGTTCAGTAACAGGACAAGTTAGTTTCCTACTAGTTAATTACTTTTCTGTTGAAGCCCAAACTGTCTGCATTCTGAGGACATAGCTCCACATTGCCAACTTTCTTACTTCAGTATGTAACGGCGTGCATGACTTCATTTTACACTATTGTTAGTTTCTGAAATTATTGCTGACAATATGTTGTTCCTTTAAGAGGAAAGTTCAGTTCTATTCCTCTTGTTCTACATTTTGGCATACAGCAAACTCAAAACGATTTTGTCAACAAAATCGGAAGTGCAGTCCTGAACGTGTGGTACTTGTCTCTTGCTGTGACGTCATATGTCTGACAAGATAACTATGTATGCCAACAACATCGGCTCAGTGGGATTGCTGTTTCTCTTCTTAAAGAACAGAATAGTTAATCAATGGTAAAATGTCCATCTTGCTACTCCCTAAAGTTTAGAGACTTCCTTAGTTTACCCTGTCGTTAACTAAAGAAGGGAGTAACTATTTACAAGGCAGTTTTTTGCTACCCGGTATTAGTGTAGCAAAATTGCATCATATAACAATGGAACTCTCGGAAAGGCACTGAATATTTAGATTGGTTCATTTTCTCGTGGAGGAATAAGGTGTCGTAACCATGTGACATCGCTAATTAATCAGTTCACTTATTCTCTTTAAGATAATTGCAACTAACACAAGACTTTATAGTGAACTTTTGATAAAACATTAAGCATGTATTGATGTATCTTTCCTATGTTTCTTGCTGTTAGTGATTGCAGAAGTGCAACAGCTTTGCATGTAATAAATAGTACATTTTAAGGAAAAACTTATCATTTTGTTGGTGAAATATTTTCATCACTATCTCCAAAGCTGTGCAAGTTTGCCATATTTATAGTAGTTTTTCATCATCCCTTTCTGCATTATGCTTCCAAAATATTACTATAACGCTTGCCAATGTATACCTCAAATTTATTAATATCTGCTATTTTGTTTTGCCCTATTGCTGACTCAGGAACATGGAATGGTAAGTCAATTGTAGGCTAATTAATGTTATTGCATGGTATGTTAGCAACCCTTGTGGATGACAGTTAAAATGTTTGAACTGAAGTTTATAGTTAACTAGAAATATGGCATTACCATCACCTCATAGTTTATTGCATAATTAACGTGATTTATAACTACTTTGAGTCAGGTAAGATATCCTGCTGCTTGGTTTCTGTTTGTCAGTTGCCAATGAAGCCATTTGTTGTCATGCATTCCAGGACAACTAAGTAAGTGATCTTCCTCCATGTCTTCTGCAAATATAGAATATTACACAGATATTTGTTGAGAGTCATAACCTCTTTAGTAATCTAAAAATTGCCATTGAGATTTTTCTTGGTAGTGTAGTCTAATTCTAGTCTTATTCTACAGATTTTCTCATTGTTTTCCTTTGGAAGTTCATTGTTGTTTATTAATATAATTAGTCTTTTGATAGAGTAATAGAACAGACAATGAGATGATTTTAATGTAATTTTGTGATCTTTCTTGGCCAGATGATAGATTGTTTCATTGCCTTCTGTTTCACGGTGCTGGTCCTCCTTTGAAGCCCGTCTTTTTTGTTTAGTTTTGTGGCTGTCCTTATTTATTTCTGTTTTCAAATTTTCCATTTTGCTCTCAGTGTCAGGGCTAAGTTGGTATTTCTTTTCTCCATTTTGCTTTTTATTTCCATCTCCATCTTCTCCATTCCAAATTTCCTCTATCTGTTCTTCATTTCACTTTTCATCTCAATTGTGGCCATTAATTTTCAAAGCATTGTATTCATCTTGGCTTTTTTATTCCACCCCTGATACCAGTGTAACTTTCAAAGATGCCAATAAATTGTAATCATTATGAATTTATCCCTATGATTACACTCTTATGATTTGTAAGATTAAAAACTACGAGTTTTCTATTTTTGGTAGAATTTGTTGTTTTATGAAAGGTGTCATGCAGTGAGAAGTGATGGGCAATTTTCAGACCTAGCCATTAAACTGTTCACATTTTCATGCAGAATCTTTTGTTTCTTTGTTATACAAGATGTGTTTGGAAAGAAAGTGTTTTGTATACAGAAAATTGAATGTTGACAGTATGAAGCCGTTTTTAGTACCAAAAATTGAATGTGGTAGTGTTGTTGGGACTAATGAGGTTAGTCATAGCACTACTATTAAGCAAAAAGTTGTTCAAAAATTTAGGGAGGTATGTACAAAATTGTGACTATGTTTGCTATATTCTTCAATATCTTCATCCCAAGTGTTTTGCTCTGTGTTTGTATGGTTTTTCTTGGAACATGGTGGAAGAGATGACTGGAAACACATGAATATAGTTCATTCTGATTTTGGAAAACCAATGGGGTCCAACAGTGGATTAACTTGTTTTTTAAATACTTCTGAAAACGGAAATGATGTGAATGTGGAGGCTTTAATTACATCTTTCATTTTTTAGCACAATCTGCCTCTGGCTTCCGTGACCATGCTGGACATGTATTCAAGAAAATGTTTCCCATTCAAAAATAGTGGCTAAATACAGTTGTGCCAGAACAAAAACTGGAGCAATAACACTGGTCTACAATGAAAAATTTTCAAGAATAGAAATGGGTGTTTATGTATTTTGATCCTCCAAGCACGAATTTTGTTTTTTGAAGCAATCTCAGTTTTAAAAATACTCCATTATATAAGAATGCTTATAAAAAGCAAATAGGTAGATTTCTTAAGAATTACCCAAATTTGCTACACCTGTGGAAGTACACTATTAAATCGTGCAGAGGACACATGACACCTGTAGTGTAGAAATTGTATGATTTTTGTTTTTGGTGTAAGTTAGGTAATCAGGACTGAAAATGTGCATCACATATTGTCTGTGTGAACTATTCGTCTTGTCTTAATTGTTGGTTGGTGGGATGGTCGGTCGGTCAGTCTGTTGAAGGGAAGAAGGTAAAGCTGCAATGCCTTTTGCTATTCCTATGATATGAAGGGAATCAACCAAATCACATAAATGATTGCTATTTCTGCATGGTTAAAATATCAGGAAAGAACAACAAGGATAGAAAGATCAAGTACCCTACAGCAAGTCAGCTATTCAACTCGCACAGCACAGTAACCACTTAACTGTCCCCATTCCTCTAGACTCATGATCATTTGAAGATGAAACCCTGGTTGAAGTTAGTACAGACAATGAGATTGCAAGCTCTGATTTTGATTATGAAGAAATGACGCCACATGTCCTAACACTAAATTATTTGAATGACCTTGTTAGGGACGTGAATGTTTCTAAGGCACAAGCCAAACTTTTGGGTTCAATCTGAAACAGTGGAATTTACTAAGACAAGGATGTTAGAGGTTGTTGCTATTGACATCATCAGGCTGCCTTCTCACCATTCTTTGTCATGGAAGACTCATTCTGTTACTGCAATGACGTGAATAATCTATTTAATGCTATAGGAATGAAATATACCAGTGGGATGGCATGTATTCCTTGATGACTCCAAAAGTAGCCTCAATAGCCTCCTTCGCAATAGCAATGTGTATCCTGGTCCCATAGCTTATGCCACTAAAATGAAGGAAAGTATAGCAGTGTGGAACTTTTGTTGAATAAAATTCAATAGAACATCCACAATTGGCAAGTTTATGCCGACTTCAAGGTAATTGGGATACAAAGCATTGCTGTCCTCTTTGTGAATGGGATAACTGTGATTGGAAGTCACTACAACAGGACTTGACCTGCCCATACACAAAAGTGGAACTTGGTTGCAAGACTGCAGCAAACGTTCCATTGGTGAAACTAAAAGACATTTTGTCACCACCACTTCACATGAAACTTATGAAGTAATTTGTTGTTGCAGTGGACAAAGCTGTGAGTCCTCTGTTGGAATTCTTTCAAAAAACTGTGTTCTGATTTGTTGGAAACGAGAGCAGAATATAGTGATGTGTTAGTCAACGAACTACTACAGTCTTAATGTAATATGTTAAATATATACATTCTTCATTCACACTTGAATTCATTTCCTGTTGGTGCTCTTGGACAAGATCAATTGATGAAAAGTTATGGAGACTTCGATGCATCAACCCTTATTGTTCGCTATCATTGGTAGCAACAATATTGACAATTCAAAGCTATCCTATATTGTTTCCTGCTTTGAATCAAAAAGTGGGAGATTTCTACACAGATCTTGACCATCCAAGAAGCATGGCAGAATACAGGTGAGGGTATTTTTAAAGTTGTAGATGGCAAACTGAGGAAAAGAAATATTCCATGATATAATTATTTTGGATTTGCATGTGATAATGCTAGTAACATGACTGGCATTTCCATTTCTTTTATTTGTGAAGAGAAGTACATCGAAGTGCAAAGCTGAGCCTGTCATCCTATGCACGTGCCTGCTCAGAAGGGTTTAATGGGGTAGAAAATGTTAATTTTTAACTGTTTTAGTTAATATTTATTAGTTTCACTTTTTCTAGTAGTAAGTAGAAGTATTTAATTCCTCCCAATAATTCCCTAGATTTCACCTGAAATATACGTTTGAGATACCCTAAATTAAAAAAAAAAAAAAAAAAAAAAAAATTTAGAAAAAAGGTCCATTTGTGTGTGTGTGTCTGCCAGCCAGCCAGTCAGTGGACAGCATAACTCAGAAACAAAAAGTCGGTTATATACCAAAGTTGGTATTTAAGTTTAACGTCTTTCAAGGATGCGACACGAAGATTTTTTAAGAAAATAGCGCCACCCTAAACTAGCCTTTACATGGAAAATTTTGATTTTCTTGAAAATGGCTCTAACGATTTTTATTAAAATGCCATTAAGATATACATATGTGTGATAAATAATTGTATATTTTGAATTTTCTGGCTATAGCCTATGTAGTCCTGTTTACTCTGGATCACTTCTGAATAACTTGTAAACCGTTAAGAGATACACAAAATCTTACTGTACAAGTGCAGATCTCACTTAAACACGCAATTTATGTCTAAATAATTTTTTTTGGAAGAGTGAACCATTGTGGAGATATTCCTTGTTATTTGTGTCAGTTTCGGAAAACTTAAAACTTACGTGAAATGGAACATCATTGTTCATTTTGTTATATGATAAGCATGCAAAGAGAACGGGATCTCAAAGCTTAAAAATATTTGACTATCGCTCAAAGGCTCAAAGGTATTCTAATATTTCACTTTCACCTACAAGGAAAAAAGCAATAAGATAATTTGTACAAATGTTTATCTCAACTAACACGAAGAAGATATAGGAATAAGAGTTTGTAAGAATGGTTAGTACAAGAGTAGAGAAAGTCATGTGATTGTGATCATCAGATTTTTTACAGCAGAGCTCCAAGAGGAAAAACATTTTGAAACTTTGTGAGGAAGACTTGGAGAAAGGCCTTACAAAATATTAAAATACATATCCAATCAATGGGTACCTATGGAGAGTGTCTTTGAATAGTGAAATCCTTTAGAATTGTTATTTTTTCATGCCAACCAACTTACTGCTGGTGTTTTTAAACAGACAAGCTGTGTGTGGGCAATGTTTAAAAGTTGGAATCAGGACTGAAAAATTCATTGTCATACCTGGGATTTGAACCACAGATCTTCCGCTTCATGCGTGGCTGCTTTAACCATTAAGGTACTATGCCAACTTTAGTATGACATTAAATTCCCCAACCGAGTCATACCTGGTAGACCACAAGGAAATCTCAAGAGATGAATACACCAAGGGCATAAAGCAGAAGATCCATGATACAGCATTTCTATATGTGCCTTAGGCAGATTTATTTATGAGGTGCATCCAGAAAGTAAGTCCCTATGACCAATAAAGAGAACAAAAACATCACTAAGTAAGAAATATTTATTAGAATAACTACATAGACTCGCTGGCTACTTTTCAACATAGTCACCACCATTGTTGAGGCATTTATCGCAACGGTGCACCATTAATTGTATGCCCAAGTCATAGGATTCTGCCGCCAATGCCCGCAGCCAAGTCACTTCATTCTGCACCCACATCGATCCCAAAAGACAATGCACATGATTTTTTGACAGAGATTGTTTCAATTTGGTCTTCACAGGTGAACCACTATGCTGCCAATGCATTGATTGTTGTTTTGTCTCTGGTGTGGCATTCGCCACAAATATTTCATCCCCAGTGACAATATTGCCGAGAAACTGGTCCCCTGCCACTGCGTATCGCTGTAGGAATGTCAATGCTGCGGCCAGACATTTGGTTTTGTGTTCATCTGTCAGTTGTCTAGGCACTCATCTTGCACACACTTTGTGAAAACCAAGCCACCGGGAGACAATTTCGTGAAAAAGCGAGCGAGACATCTGGGGAAACTTACAAGAGAGTTCTGAAATTGTGAAGCGTCGGTTCTGCACAATTGCTTGCAGTACACTTTCCAACACTTCTGGTGTCACCAGGGACGGTCGACCATTACGGTCTTCGTCGTGAATATTGCTTCTTTCTTCCGTGAATTGCCTGCACCATCGTCTTACCTTACTGTCAAGCATTTCTTGTCCATACACATGACAAAATTGGTGATGGATCTCTGCTGGAGATTGCTTTTGAGCATGCAAAAATCGGATTGCTGCACGAACCTCGGGTTTGGCGGGAGACAATATCAGAGCAGCCATTTTCTCCTAGCACAGAGCAGTAACTACTGCCGTCATAAAACTGAAACTTTACTGCAATGTTTAAGAGGTAGAACTGGAACTTAAAAATTCAATGCCACAACTGGGATTTGAACCACAGACCTTCCGCTTGCCGGGCGGACGCTCTACCACTGAGCTATTGTGACAAACTGCCAGAATGGCATTAAATTCTCAAGTTAGTTCGTATTTTTCCTGGTAAACCACAAAGGCAGTCTCACATCAGAGACAACTACCCCAATGGTGACTTACTATTGCAAGTACTTTATATCCCAGGATTAAATAACCTTCACATGGTAATTATTATTTATTTATGCCAACAAACTTACTGTTGGTGTTTTTAAACACACAAGCCGTGTGTGGGCAAAGTTTAAGAGGTAGAACTGGAACTTAAAAATTCAATGCCACAACTGGGATTTGAACCACAGACCTTCCGCTTGCCGGGCGGACGCTCTACCACTGAGCTATTGTGACAAACTGCCAGAATGGCATTAAATTCTCAAGTTAGTTCGTATTTTTCCTGGATATAAAGTACTTGCAATAGTAAGTCACCATTGGGGTAATTGTCTCTGATGTGAGACTGCCTTTGTGGTTTACCAGGAAAAATACGAACTAACTTGAGAATTTAATGCCATTCTGGCAGTTTGTCACAATAGCTCAGTGGTAGAGCGTCCGCCCGGCAAGCGGAAGGTCTGTGGTTCAAATCCCAGTTGTGGCATTGAATTTTTAAGTTCCAGTTCTACCTCTTAAACTTTGCCCACACACGGCTTGTGTGTTTAAAAACACCAACAGTAAGTTTGTTGGCATAAATAAATAATCTTTACTGCAATGTTACCATATACTTCCTCTCTTCTCCTGTGCACGCGCATTCCTATCCGACCAGTGGTGCCATCTCTGGATGCAATCGGGACTTACTTTCTGGATGCACCTCATACACTAACTTAGCACATGTTTTTAATTTCTATGGTTTTGTCTAAGATCTCTGAAGTCTTGAAGCCATATGTGGTGCATGTAATGAACTTGCTGAGTACGAGGTGTGTTCCTAAAGTTAAGTTACCCTGGTGCCATTTACAGGAACAAGACACAACTTAATGGAAAGGTTTATTGAAACGTATAGAAAGTGTGGAACTATTTTTCAACATATTTACCACCAGAGTTCCGACATTTGTGCTATTGTGAGACCAACTTTTGTATCCCTGTGTCAAAGTCTACTGCCTGGTATTGGAGCCCCTTTGTGACCATCTCCACTTCTGTGATGCTGGCCTCTCTTGAGATGTCAGAGAAGATGGAAATCACTGTAAGGTCTAGGCTATAGGTAGATAATTATACACCTCTTAACTTCTGCTGGAGATTTGTGGCCTATCAAGCCGTGTATGGCAGAGCATTGTCGTCCAGCAAGACAGTACCTCCACTGAGCACACTTCACTGTTCTTAATGTCCCGTTAGATGTTTGTGGTAACAATCAGCATTGACTACCTCACCTCTGGTCAGGATTTCAGCTAGAAGAATGCCCATCTGAGCCAGAACACTGTACAGTATTTTCTGTGCCAAAAAACATTGACTTGAATTTCATCTTGTAAGGAATTCCACTGTGATGTCAAAGCATTAACTGCTGCTTGGTTTCTGGGATACTGTGTGCAACCTGTGATGATCCAGTTCAGAAACTCATCAATCATCATGGCACTACTGCAGAAATATAAATACTGACTCCATGTGCTTGTGTTCTGGTTTTGGGTTGTTTCATTGTTACACCTGGTGCACAATTTCCTGAACAACAGGTAACTTTTAACAGTCTCATTCAACAGGGAGGAAAAAATCTGCAGAAAGTAACAGAGTTCCATAATTGTGAAGCATGATTCTTCATAATGAGTTCCCGCACACATCCACAAGATTGTAATGAAAATGACTTCCATTGCTATTTTGTCTACCTGCTGAAAATTGTACCGGTAATGCACCATCTGTTTGTTCATGATGTTAGGCCCATAGACTTAGCACAGCTAACAATTTCAATCACTGCTATAATCAAAATATTGATTTCACTTATAATTCAGCAGGAGCTGGAATAAAAGCCTTGATCTTCAACCACTGCCATGATGTCACTGTAAGAACTCAGGAAGTTATTCTAGTACATATGCACCATGTACACATAGTTGCTTCATGTAATATATGGTTTGCTAGCTATGCAACAAGTGAGAAACTTCCTTTATGGATGCAGCTCAAACAAATTTTTGACACAGATTTGTTTTTCCAAATGAAGATATTTTCCCATGTTGCAGGTTCTTCAGATACCAGATCTTATGAGTTTGGCTTGTATAATTCCATGATAAGGAATTCCATTAAATTCAAACAGAACAAAAAAATTAGTTGTAGCAACATATTTTTTGGGGTATGTGATAATGTGCTAAAACTGAGGCAGTATGAGCTATTAATAAAAGAAGCAGACACATGGTAGCCTGGAGCTGTGCTTAACCCAGGTTTCAGTTGGCATTTTATGTGGGAAAAATCTATATCTTCTGCTCTGTACTTAAGTTCTTCAGTTGTGAAATAGTGTAATTAAATTCAATGAGAGTGTTGGTTTTATTTAGGTGGGTTTACTTATCTGTCATAGATCTATGGAAAAAATTGAACCTTTCAGTGAAATTACTGATTACTGACAACCATTTTAAAGCTATTTTTTGATGGGTATAAACAATTATGCTTTATCATCCAGGTTCCTCAAGAATTCTGCTACAAAACACAAGTTATTTAACGAATAAGCACAACAAAATTGTTTTCCTTAGGAAGAGCAAATGGAAGATGACGACGACAAATCTCAGGAGGAAGAAGAGGCTGAATTAGCAGGGGAATATGACTATTTGTTGGGGATGACTCTTTGGACCCTGACGAAAGAAAAGAAAGATGAGCTGTTGAAGAAGAGAGATGACAAACTGACAGAACTGAAAACTTTGCAGGCAAAAACTCCGGCAGATCTCTGGGAAGCAGACTTAGAAGCGTTCTTACAAGAGGTAAGAGTTCAGATGTTAATGTGACATTTTACATCATTTCATTTCAGTTCATTATAAAAGAGTGACTTAAGGTTTGAAATTTCTAAAACATGTTTGGTTTGTCAATTAAACTAGATTTTAGGACACCTATAGTACCTCTGTAATCAGGTCATGGCACTTGATTTATCAAAGATGCAGTTGTGTGCATTAAATTGACTTTGGTGTAAAAAAATTTACATATGCAGTTCCTATAATTGTTTATTTGCAGTTGGATAAGTTAGAGGCAAAGGAAAGGCAGGATGAAGCAGTAGGACTTTCTGGAAAGCCAGTAAAAGTGGGTAAGAAGACAGCTGGTGCTTCTAGGGCAAAGAAGGACATCTACACTGCAGAAGAAACCAAACCTTCACCTGCTGGTAGACGTGTTATTCCAAAAATTGATATAAAATTGAAGGAGAAGATTGAAAGAGAAGCACAACCCAAGGAACCGAAAATAAGAAAGGTGAAACAAATAATATTTTGTGGAAATTTCTGCTCTCCTTTGGGCAGTGTTTGCTGATTAACATACTGTAACTGTTACACTTTATTGGATATATGAATTTTCAGAAAAAAGAAAAGGAGGCAGCAGTAGAAAAGGATGAGTTCGATTTAATGACTGAGGGCAATGCACAGTCTCTGACAGCTGTTGTAGGTACATCTCCAGAGCAGATAGATAGGAAAATGAATGAGAAAAGAAAAGGTAAGAAATTAATTCTTTATACTATTAATCTTTACCCTCTAGGCTTACAGTGGGCATTGGTGTCAATGTCACGCCACAGCAAAACTTAGGAGCAAGTGAAAACAGTTTACTACATTGCATATATTATTGCCTATTTGGTGCATTCAAATAATGAATGGGGTGAATAAGTACTGTAGTTAACTCCAAAGCATTTAAAGATGAGCATAAATCTGTTCTATTGTCATATACCATTGTCCCGATTGCATTGTTCACGGCAGTGAAGTGATGTTCGAAGCTCATCATATCAGTATGTGCACGCATGCTGTCATAAGAGTATTTGGATCTGAGTAATATAGAGAAACATAAAAGCAGCAAGCCTCTAAAGGTGGTTCAAAGTTGTTTGTATTACATGTGTATAACTTCTTTCGGTGTTAAGACTGCTGTGAAAACTAACCAAATTGACATTAGAAGCAACTGGCATATCTGTGAATGCTGTTGAAATAAAACAAATAGGAATAGTAAAACCTGAAAAGGGAAAGGCTATTTGGTGTTTTGGAGCAAGTGGATATTTTGTTAAAAGCGCCATTAGCTTTAAAGTACATACATAGTTTTGCCTTTGATAAGGTGCCTTATTTAATAAACAATGACTCGGATCTTACAGGTGGACTCTTCTACATGTAATCCTGAGCTATGGTGTCATGCCCATATTTGACTATTATTATTAACATTCTCCAACTAAATAAAAGATTATTTTTAGTTCATAAATACAAAGTCACCGTTATTTTTTTATTGGAATAGCTCTTTGTATTACAGTTTCAACCTCATGTAGTACCTTGGTTTCCCCTTCTTTTCCAACTTCAACCAGCTTAAGATAGCTGAGCTGAATATGCTCAGACTTGGTTTTACTCATCTAACTTTACACTAGTCACTGTTAACATGGCCAGCCTTAAACAATTTATTCTTTGCACATTGGTCGCACTGTGTGTTTTTACTCTAAAAAAAGCATTAAAAGTGTGACAGTTATGTGATGACAGTGTGTAACGGAGCTGGTATAAGATATTTCTCTGTCTGCAAGTTTACATATTATGATTTATGGCTCTGCTTCGCATAGGAAATCCATATATAGCAACTCTGTATCAAGCGAAGATTAAGGCAGTGTTAACACAAAGTTTAACACACTGTTAAAGCTAACATTGTGGCAAAATTAAAATAGGTTGGTGAAAATGGCCGTAAGTGAATTTTAATCTTCTGATTACCCTCCCTGTTTGGAGGACTTGCAAGCCTGTGCCTAGGGTCAGGTGCCTGTTAGGGAGCAGACAAACCTGGATAGAGTGAAGACCTGGAAGCGGGTGGTCAGCCCAGCACCAGGTATGACGGTGAGGAAGAGGGTATGGAATGCAGGTGAAATTGATGAATGGAAAGGTGATGATGAAGCAGTTGGCTGAATAAGTGTCTGGGGAAACTGGAGAAAATCTATCCAGAAGCTGCTTTATCCACCATGAATACCATTTGCGGGTCCCTGGGATTGAACCTGGGCCGCCTTGGTGGTGGGCAAACTGCTCGGCTACAGTGCTGCCACAAATTTTAATCTTAATTATAAAATTATACCTGTTTACTCTTTACTTGCTGTGCATTACAGTAAATACATCTTATGTTGAATGTGGATTTAACATAGCCCTGTATACTACATAGTGCATGTAAAATATTACTTTTGCATTATCTGAGTATGGATTCCTGGTCATCAGTTCAAAATTTTGGAGATACTTCGGCTTATTTTCTTGTTTATGTTGCAGATTCAACTACAGCGTAGAATATAATTATAATGAGGTTCTTATTACCTCATGCACAGCTTAATTATCTTTTAAAATTGAATGTGCATGATAAATTCTCACACGAAACTTTAATAGGCCATAAGCTACTTATTCTGCTGCATAAAACCAAATAAGTGCTTTTATAGAGGTATCTGGGCAGCTGTCGTATTCCACAATAAAGTAAATGTAAATTTTATGAACTGTTCAAATTTGTGATTCATATATTTAATAAATTTGTCTTAATTCTTGTGCCACTTCAGACATGTCCCTTTTTTGTTATTGCATGTTCATTTTGTGCTTCAGAAAAGAAACCCAGAGAGCCCAGAAAGAAAGCTTCTCGCTCTCCACAGAAGAAGAAGGGCAAACAAGAATGGGAAACGGATTCAGAAAAGGAGAAAAGTGATATTAGTTCAGATGAACTTCCGCCTGCACCAGCACCTGTTCAGAGAGCAACCTCTCGTAGAGCCGCAGGTAAATATAATTTTTAATAACATTTAATTAAAGAAATAAAACTTAGTTCAGCTAATGCTTTGAGGTTTTAAATTTGCCATTTGAATGTCAACTCAGATTTAAAAGCATTAATGTATGTAGTGCTGATGTTGAAAGAAATGTCAAAATACTTTCTCTGTTTAGTTATCTAGGAGTTTATGTACTTCAGTCAGATTTTAATTTAAACCTATGCCTATATAATTATGTAACAACTTTACTCTCAATAGCTTCAAAATAATTAATAATAATGATTCTTTGTTCGTAGCTGCAAAAGTGAAATTCAACTATGACAGTGATGAAAGTGCTGACAGTGATGTTTTAGAGTTACATGACAACAATATGGAGAATGGGGATGACGTACCTGAAGAGTAAGTATATACTTCTTTAATAAAAATGTTATAAGTCACAACTAAGTAATTCCAATCTATACAATCTGCTATAGAAATTTTTTGACATGATAAAATAAATCAGATATATTTGAGAGGTAGAATCAGAACTGAAAAATTCAATGCCACTGTTGGGATTTGAATTACAGACCCTCCATTCACTAGGTAGACACTCTAATCACTAAGCTGTGACAATGAATTTTTCAGTTCCAATTCTATATCTCAAACATTGCCCACACATGGCTTGTGTGTTTAAAAACTCCAACAGTAAGTTTGTTGGCATAAATAAATAATAATCAGATTATACATTACTCAGGACAAGCATTTTGCAAAACATGACAACCCTACCCCACTCCTCTGCCAAAGATCGCATTACTTTGATGTATGGGTTTTACAAGGTTTGCAGTTTAAAAATATGAAGGAACCAGAAGACGTTACATTGCCTCTCGCCCCCTTTGAGGGTCGTCTTTTGTTTGCTGATGGTTATTATCCACTGGCAGGGTGAGTGGTCCTCCTTTGCAGGTTTTCATGATTTGAAAAAATGTTGTTGTTGTTCGCTAATGCTGGATTTCTGACAATGAAGTCATTAATCCTCTTGCTCTCCAATATTTTTCACTGATGGATGGGGCATTAGAAGTGGCCGGGCATATTTGAAGGTGGTCTCGATCCATTTCCTCTTGCAGATCACATAGAGGACAGAATAAAGTGAAGAATATATCCCAATTCTGTTTAAATGTTTTGCCAGACAATCATGTCCTGTAATCAACCTGAAGGTTGCAACTGCTGTTTTTCGAGGATACTCAGGAATTACTGTTTGAATGTTTGGTAGTTCCCATCTTTTATTCTTTGATTTTTCATAGTAATATTTTGCAATCATTTTTTTGAATTCAGAGTTGACCAATCTTTTAGCTGCATAAAATGGTAGATTAACTATTGATTTCTGCACATTGCCGGTATCCTTTTTTGCAAGAAAATCAGCTTTCTCATTACCACTCAGTCCACAGTGAGCTGGTATCCATTGGAAGACTAGGTGTTTTTGAAGTGCTGTTAGATGGGTAAGGATTTTCCAACATTCTATAATTGTTTGGTTTTTTGGTGACAACTTGGAAGTAATTGCTATAATTGCTGCCCTAGAATCTGAGAGAATAACTGCTTGCTGAAAATGTGAAATTCTGTACAAAAGATTTTGTAGGGCCATTCGAATTGCTTCAGTTTCTCCATCAAAGTTTGTAGTTCCATAACTTAAAGATTTGTAATAGGAAAAGAGGTGACATGTGACTCCAGCACCTGCTCCATCTTGGTTTGATATCAATGATCCATCAGTATGAATATGGAGCCATTCGTGTTCTGGAAATCTAGTATGGATTGTCTCTAATGCCAATAATTTTAGAACACTAGTTGGAGTATCACTTTTCTTAACTTCTTCTGTCAGGTGTAAATAATATGTGATGTCTAATGTTTGTGTCGGATTGACTTTAGATATGAAGTTTTCCTTTGAATTAGGAAGGTATACATTCTTCTTGATGTCTTGAATTTTGGAAAGAAAGCTCTCCTGAGTCTTTAGTGTATGTGTAAAATTTTTCTTGTGCCATGTATTGAATGGGAGTCTGATCAACTTTTCGTGTTGAATAAGAGCCACTTTTTCTATTTCATATTCAATGTGGCATTAGTTGGTTAGTATTTCCATAGCTGCTATTGGTGTGGTTTTGATAGCACCTGTAATTAATCTCAGACTTTGGTTTTGAAAGATTTTAATTTTTTTGTGTTTGCTGTTACAAGAACTTCGCTGCAGTAAGTAAATAATGGCTTTATATATACATTGTATGTTGTGTTAAGAGTTGCTCTGGAACATCCCCACTTCATTCCTGTTAGATGTTGTAACAGTGAAAGGCACCTCTCTGCTCTTTGTATTACATTTTCTATTTGTTTGGTCCATGTAAGTTTAGTATCAAATGTAACTCCTAAATACTTTGCTTCCTTTCTTTCTGGTAATTGTTGTTGTTGTTTTCTAGTGCCTTGCATCTGGCAATGAAGCCATTAGCATTCGTGCTTTCCAATACTTTTGAACTGTAGTTTCTTCTGATCTTAATACTTCACAGGTCTTCAAGTGGTCTTCATTCATTTCTGCTGGATCGTTACACAGGTAATTGTTGACCCTCAAAATTTAGTTTTATTTTTAGTGGCTTTTTTCTTAGTGAAAAGATTTGGTAGTTTGATATAGTTGTATTAACCTCTTGAGGGATATCGACGTGAAATCACGTCCATTTAAAATGACGGATGAGCGATATGGGCGTCCTGTGCGTTTAAGCATTTAACCCTTATTTATCCCTTATCCAACTCAACTTTTATAATTTTCCCTTTATGAAACATTTTAGTAAGGTCTATATACTTTATTGGCTTACCTTAATATGTTCGTTCTGCAGTGATTTACCTCAAAACAGGGATAAACACACAAGGGTACGTACATCTCCACATTCGCGAATTCCCTTCTTGCGGCACACGAAACACTTTGGAGATGGGCGGGACTTCTTTGCTGTTGGTGGTATCCTTTTAGGATAATGTTTTCCTTGAAATCTGAGGGGTGCAGGGTTTTGGATTTTCAACCCCCAACGTGGTATTGTTCAATTAGGCTGCAAGTTATTTATAGTCGGTAGTCAAGGTCGGTTATTGTCCTGTGTGGGTTTAGAGAGCTGTCCAAATCCCCAAACAATTTTATATGGTTATATCAAGTTGGTGCAAAAACACCTTTTTATACCACTTCTCCCTTCAGCTACAAGCAGGAAATAATAGTATGTATTTCAACAAAGAAAGACACGGACTCTACTCAGTTACGAAACTCGCATAAGCAAAAGTTGTAATGTTGATCTATTCTGGTGACTCAAGAGACCACGCATGCAGAAGCGCTTTATTACACAGTATGCTGACGCATAAGCCACACATACAATGGGTGTTTCTTTACTGTATCTTTCCGAGAATTTATATTAGATGCGTTCGACAGAGCAAAGTTGACTTTTCACCACAGTGAAACAAAATTGTGCCATTTCAACGTTTTGTAAATACAACTCAACTTTGCTGATGACGTACATTTATACTGCAAATAACGAGTTTTATACCAGTTTTTGTTTCATTAAAATAACTTAATATTTACACAAAATACAGCTGTGTATATACAAAGCGCATTTAACAATTTAAATGCTAGCAGTTCTCGCCTCGCAGACGTTTTAAGTGGCCGTCGTTCAAGAGGTTAAACAGTCATTAAATTTTCTTTGGTCCACCATTGTAATTTGCTTAAGGATTGTTGCATGGTTTTTTCTAGTTCTGTACTTTTGCTTTTTGGTTTTGAAGTCCACATTACCAAGTCATCAGCAAATAGTGCACACTTCACACCTGATTCTTGTATTTGTTATGGCAGATCGTTAGTAAATATATTAAAAAGTGTTGTGCTGAGCACTGCGCCTTGTGGTAAGCCACGGTGTACTTGTTTGTATTTAGATATGTTTCTTCCATATCTGGTTGCAATAAAGCATTGTGTTAGGAAATGACATAGCCATGAAAACATTGGACCAGTATCCCTATTTTTTTTTACTTTCTTTAGTAGTTTTGTTCTGCATATAGAATCATATGCACTTTGGAAATCAATAAAAACTGATAAATTATCTTCTTTTCTATTGAAGGAGTCTTTGATTTCTTGACTGAGAAGTAAGACTTGTTCATTTGTAGAGTGGAACTCTCTAAATCCAGCTTGACATGGGGAAATTAAATTTTTTGATTCTAGAAACCAATTTAACCTGTTTGACACCATTCTTTCCATCACTTTTGCTATTATGCTAGTAAGAGCTATTGGTCTATAATTTTTTATTTCTGACGCTGTTTTGTCTTTCTTCAAGAGTGGGACAATTATTGCCTTTCGCCATTCAGCAGGTACAGTGGTTTTCCAGGATAGATTGTAGAGTTTTAGTAGTTGTTGTTTTGCTGTTTTTCCAAGGTTTTTTATGAACTCTGGATGTATGTGATCAGGTCCAGGAGACTTTTTGTTTTTTAGATTATTTATTGCAATGTTTAGTGCTTGCATATTAAAAGTTTGAAAAATGATATTGCATTGAGTGTTACGATCACATTCTCTTTCTTGTTTCAAATCTTTCTTAAATTCTTACGTTCCTTGTTATTATTTCTTGTTACTTTATGTGAATTAACATAATATTTATTGAATGTTTCGGCTATGGCTGCATCATTTGTTAATATTTTATTGTTGTGTATGATAGGTGTGCTGTTGTTTTCTTTCCTATCCTTCACATTTTTTATGAACTTATGAGGTTTGTTACCATCTGTCCTATAATCCATTTTTTCTAAGAAATTATTAAAGTAATTTTTTTAGCAGTATTAATTTCTTTTTTTAGTGAGGCACATTTGTTCCGCCATATTTGTGTATCCGATATGTTTTGTGTTTGTTCAGCTGTATTTCTAGCTACACTCTGCTCATCTAGAGATTAGAGGAGATATAAACAAAGCACCGGTTTGTATCACTCCGCGGCAACGTGCATTATCCAATGACGCAACACAGTTACCTGCCGCTAAGCGTAGGTATAATATGCATTTTACACTACTAAAAGGATATATTTACTTGTTCCAAATAACATGTAGCACATGGAAATTAACTACTACTTACGTCACCTCTGTCCACAATAACACTTTTTCATTTCCTACTCACAATCTCGAAACCAATCTCCAGAAGCAGCTTGTGGAGGGAAGTTCGTTTTAAATCTGGAAGATCGGGATCAGAATTAACTGCCAACAGCACTTTGTTTAAGGTGGGGGTTCATTGTTAATAAAGAACTGGTGAACTTTTCGACTGATTGCAGATCTCACAAATTCGTCGCAAACTACATCCATCATTTATCTGGCACGTGGTCGCTTTTTGCTGGGATCTTCACCAACTGACGATTTTTCTTTGCGTGTGCTGTAAATACTTGCAACTGACACATCGGTAAACTCAGATGTTAATTTCATCACGTCTTCGATAGCAAGTTAGGTATATTTCTTGCAGAACTTGTTAAACACGTTCAATATTGTTGTCTTTTCACCACTTCGCAACGGTTTGCCGCATTTGTTTCACAACTCACTTGCTCCGCCATGTTACTTTCATTCTGAATAATGCGCACGCAGATGGAATTAGGCTGGTTACAGATTCACTTAACTGCGTATTCTTACACTTTAACTATACTTAGTAAACTCAGTTCATGCTTTAGGAAACATTAAGTGACATTTCAGACCTTAGTAACAGTATTTCTTCAAGGAACTATTTACACGGCGAAAGCGTCAAGAGGGCGCGCTGTGGTCAAAACGCACATGGCTTTGTTTACGTCTCCTCTAATCTCTTGATGAACAGAGTATATATCCCTTTGCTTTTTCAGTTCTTCTAACTGGGGGTTCCAAAAGGGTTTGAAATGTTTAATTCTTCCCCGAGGAATATGTTTTTTTGCGGTTTCTAGGATGACTTTACAGACATTTTTGTTCAAATGATCTGGTTGGTCATGTAGCTGCGAGTTTTTTTGTTCTTTAAATTTATGTTCCAGTTCAGTTTTATATTTGATCCAATCTGCTTTTTTGAAGTTCCAATACAGATTCGTGTGACATTGATTGTTATTTGTATTATCTAGTTTTATATCAGCAATTACTGCTCTGTGACCAGAACTTGGATCTTCTATAACTTGTTTTTTAATTTTTGAAACAATATCTGTTGTAGCTAACAAGACGTCTGGGTTACTGCCTGCTCCAGAGTAATGTATGAAGGTTGTGGGATCTTCTTTACTGTAAATCAGTTCAAAAGTTGTGGTATTCAAAAATTCTTCCACTATCTTCCCTGTAGAATCCACTTTTTCATAACCCCATCTTTTGGAATGAGCATTGAAATCCCCAATTACGATTGTTTTATTTAATTGGTCAATAAGAGAGAGATCTGGTTCTATCCTGGTAGGATTGTAAATACTGTATAAATGTAGATGTGTTTTGTTTTCCCAAAAATTTAGCTTTATTAATTCACTTTTATCTGTGTTATCCATTTCTTTAACAATTTCAAAGGAGGATTTAATATCCTTTTTGACTCCAACTAATATTCTACTACTTATCTGTCTATTTTTGGGTAGTAGGTGTAGTAGAAAACCAGTAAAATTGAAGTATTAAGTTGGTCATTTGTTAGATTTGCTTCCTGTATGAAAAATATATCGATATTATAGTCGAATACAATTTTATTCAGTTCTACTCTTTTTGTTTGTGTGAGACCACCCGCATTCCATTGTAGAAGTCTGATGTTAGATCTTCTATTAATATAATGTTTTGGTTCTCGAGAAGTAGTACCCACCCGGAGATCCGAATGGGGGACTATTTTAACTCCGGAACATTTTACCCCTCGAGTCATATTGCATAAATATTGAAGAGACTTAGCAATAAATGTAACCGCTTTTTAGAGAGCACCATATTTTTATGTTTTGGCGGTCACATCACTCTCTCACAACCCCCAGAATGTCTGGAGGACCACACCTGTCGTTGGTTTACGGGTCTCACCGACCTGACTGGGAGAATTATAGTACTGCATTTGTTTATTTGCGGCCAGCGGAGGAACTATGTGTGATCTGCCTAACCAGTGTACAGAGTACATATGTAAACATGATAACAGCTCCATCAATATCCTTAGTAATACTTATGTTATTTGGTAAACTCCTTGCCTGCAAGCTTCACTTAACTTTCAATCAGGGCATGTTTTGAATGCAAATCACAGCATTTCAATTGGACTGTAATTAGTAAAAGTGATCCAAGCTCCAAAATCATAAAGTGGGGCATTCATCTTTTTGTAAACCTTCTCCCTATAAAAACTTTGTAATGGCTATCTTTAAAACTGATGTCAGTTGTTAGCACATTGGAGCTATTGCTTGAATCTTTTTTCCCAAACTATAATAGACATCTGGAACCTATGAAATGATAATCTCACTATTTCCGTTTCGGTGCTTGGATCACTTTTGCTAATCACAGTCCAGGTAGTGGGTGGTCTTCTACGAGTTAAACTTTCTAAATACTCCAGTAAAGAAAATTATACCAATTACAAAAATTAGATAGATTCTGAAGATTATGGAAAAGCTTTACATTGACAAAACAAAAAGAAACTTATAAATCCAGTTGAAGGAAAATTAAATTGAAACAATTGGAAAAATCAGTGTTGGTTCACCAAGTTTGATCATACCAGCATAACATACCACAAATTAAACTTCTCTAACATATTACCTTCCCAACGAATTACCTATGTGGGAAAAGAGTTTCGTAATTGACCACAGCAACATTATTATAAACTTTGAAATTCCAACAACAAGCATTTATGATAATTATTATTTATTTATGCCAACAAACTTACTGTTGGTGTTTTTAAACACACAAGCCGTGTGTGGGCAAAGTTTGAGAGGTAGAACTGGAACTTAAAAATTCAATGCCACAACTGGGATTTGAACCACAGACCTTCCGCTTACCGGGCGGACGCTCTAACCACTGAGCTATTGTGACAAACTGCCAGAATGGCATTAAATTCTCAAACCAGTTCGTATTTCTCCTGGTAAACCAAAAAGGCAGTCTCACATCAGAGACAAATTACCCCAATGGTGACTTACTATTGTAAGTACTTTATATCCCAGGATTAAATAACCTTCAGATGATAATTATTATTTATTTATGCCAACAAACTTGAATTTTTAAGTTCCAGTTCTACCTCTCAAGCATTTATGATGTTCATCAATCTACCACTGAACAGGTATCTGATTTTTCATATCTAGAAAGTGTATTTGCAGATCACAAGGTACAAAATTACAAAAATATAATAAATTGAATGGCATAATGAGACATTTTGGTAAATGGATGACGACCGATACAAAACTAAGACCAAATAATGACACATCAAAAGCTGCTCTCAATCACGGAGGTGAAATTTGGATTTTAAATAACAGAAATTCACATAACTTGAGGCCCAAATGTGTTTCTTGCAATCGCTGTTAGGAATTACTAGATTGGACCATCAAAAGAAGACAGACATCAGAAAAAACCATGGAGTGCCAAGTTTGACTGAGATAGAAAAATACCAACAAGAATGGAAATAACTAGACTCCCAAAATTGGCATTTCAGTACGCTCCAACTGAAACAGGGACCAAGGAAGACCTAAACAGCGGTAGAAAGACCAACACCATCTTCATTGTTACAGGCCACATGGACCATTAAGCTACTGTGACAACCTGCCAGAATGACATTGAATTCTCAAACCAGTTCATATTGTTCCTGATGTGAGACTGCCTTTGTGGTTTACCAGCAAAAATACGAACTGGTTTGAGAATTCAATGTCACTCTGGCAGGTTGTCACAGTAGCTTAATGGTTAGAGCACCCACCTGGTAAGCGAAGGGTCTGTGGTTCAAACCCCAGCTATGGCATTGAATTTTTAAGTTCCAGTTCTACCTCTTAAACTTTGCCCACACACGGCTTGTGTGTTTAAAAACACCAACAGTAGGTTTGTTGGCATAAATAAATAATAATTACCATCTGAAGGTTATTTAATCCTGGGATATAAAGTACTTGCGATAGTAAGTCACCATTGGGGTAATTGTCTCTGATGTGAGACTGCCTTTGTGGTTTACCAGGAAAAATACGAACTGGTTTGAGAATTCAATGTCATTCTGGCAGGTTGTCACAGTAGCTTAATGGTTAGAGCACCCACCCAATAAGCAGAGGGTCTGTAGTTCAAATCTCAGCTGTGGCATTGAATTTTGAAGTTCCAGTTCTACCTCTCAAATAGTTGTTGTTAGCTAATGCTGGATTTCTGACAATGAAGTCATTAATCCTCTTGCTCTCCAATATTTTTCACTGATGGATGGGCCACTAGAAGACTTCGAATGTAGTAATGTCTTTATCCATAGCTACTTTGCATCAAGACCAAAATGACAGCACCTCCAGTTAAATACATCTCCAGAAGGAAAATGAGATACTCCATAGGAACATTAATTGACAATGGTTACTGCATTTTCTTCAATGACAATAATGTACAGCTACCTCCCCGCCAAGATCACATGATCTTTGCCGTGACTGAGCCCTAAGGTAATATTCTAGGCTTACTATACCGCTCGCAAAAGTTAAAGGCATGTGAATGCTGGCCATTGCTTAAGCAGAGCGCTGCTGCCAAGCGTAGTGCGTGTACCGGTAGACGATCTGTACATAAGGTTGTGTGAGATGCATGCGCCACATTCGGCAGTGCTGGTAGGAGGGTCAAGCGTAGGATTCGCTGGAGTCCGCAGTACGCCCTGCCTCCATATGCCTTTAAGTTTTGCGAAGATTATAGTAAAGACTTCTTAAAAGTTATTGGCAATTAATAGAAATAACAATCTTCGCTTCAATTGCCATTGAAAATGATCATTCAAGGATAGAACTTTTAGCGTCTGAAATGATTAATTAAATTTGCATAAGAACAACACCTGCAGGAGCAATGAACACATTTTAATTAACTTACATATATATCATAATAAAACTTAGGATTTCATATCCAAAGCAATTAAGGTTCTACCCTAAACCTATTTATGCCCAGTGTGTTCCAAGGAAGATTTTATGTTTTAAGCAAACTTTGTTTCAATTTCTTTTGCTGTTACTGTCATAAATGCTTTCCTGCTGAAACTTTGCTTTTAATGTTTTTAGGAAAATAGTTATAAGTGATTCAGATAGTGAGTTTGAAGCTCCTCGTCGCACTGCTCCACAGAAGATGGCAAGCACAGAATCTGATGAAGACCTGTTTGGTAAACGTGATTCATCAGGTAAGATCTCCAGACCAATTAGGTTGTTGCTGTGCTTTTTAATTTTAGAGTGTTTGGTAAAACTGTAGGAGTGCGGTGTCACGTGGTTCACTGACAGTTCTACTATGTCACGGGTCTACAGCAGAAGAAGATGGCGCTGCAAGGCAGAAATATCTGTTGCCAACCTAACATTGTACAACTCGCTAAAACTACCAACCACGCATACGATTGGGGACAGTTTTAACTCCGGAATGTTTATCTTTAGGACTCATATTCATGTATGTGGCTTTCATGTAACTGTTTTCTTAACGGGCACCAGTTTTACAATGTGGCAGTTACATCACCCGACTTAAACCCCCATATTGCAAGGGGGACCACACCTATCGTTCAAAAGTATTGGAAAGCACGAATGCTAATGGCTTCATTGCCAGATGCAAGGCACTAGAAAACAACAACCAACCACGCATCACAAAATAGCTAATAAAATGAACTACAATTATTTGTTATTGTTAATATTGATTATATTGTTATTATTGATTATTATGATTATCATTATTATTGTTGTACTATTGCATAATACTGCGTAATCTGTAATAAAATTATTCTACTATACAACCTCAATATTAGTATTATTAATTAGTTAATTATTATTTTTATTATTATTGTAATATTGCGTAATCTGCAATAAAATTACCGTATTATACAACCTCAAATAAGGATTTTCGTACCTTTGATCAGTGTAGTCATCTGTGAAAATGCGCAACAAGTTCAAGTTTATTTATTCAAGTATTGTTCTGGTGCCGGTACATAGGACCTGGCTTACAGGCTAGAATTTACATTATATTATAGTTGACATATATACATTTTGCAGGTTTGGCAAAAATCCTTACGGTGACCAACTTTAGGTCACCGTGGTGCCTGTTGTGGTAATTTTCACTTTTTGAATTGTACTAAAACTTGAAGCGTTCATATGCTTCGATGAGCCACAATATCTCTTCCTCAGTACAATTTTTCATTTTCAAATGTATGTAGGATACAGATTAAAACCACAATTGCACTGCACAAGAACTTACATCACATCACATAATTACAAGACAATGATAACTCTAAATAAGAACAAGAAATAACGTTAACAAGTTGGTTGGCAACATTTGGATGCTTCTGTGGATTTCAATCTTCCAGCCTTGGCAACACATACGTCACCAACGAGTTTCATTCTTCAGTCACAACACAGCTGCCTATCGACCACGTGACGCCGCACTCCTACAGGATAACCGAGTGTTTTATAGGATATACTTGTAGGTATTCATTCAAAATGCTTAAATTCATCTTATAACCATTTGAATCATTGTCATTACAGCAGATTCCCAATAAGTTGACTTAATGGACTGAGAGTGTGTCAAATTACTGAAAGGTTGAGTTTTACAGAATAAGAGGGTCTGTTATTCACAACTCATAACATGATACTGTAAATTACATAAATGCATGTTGTAGCACAATATAGGAAACATGTTGTTGTTAGCTAATGCTGGATTTCTGACAATGAAGTCATTAATCCTCTTGCTCTCCAATATTTTTCACTGATGATATTGAAGAGAGCAATAGCAGTAATAGTAACCGCTTTTTAGAGAGCACCATATTTTTATGTTTTGGCAGTCACATCGCTCTCTCACAACCCCCAGAATGTCTGGAGGGCCACACCTGTCGTTGGTTTACAGGTCTCACCGACCTGACCGGGAGAATTATCAAAATAAACAATATAGGAAACATACAAGTACAATACATACCTTAAAATGTATTATGTATTGATGTTCCCCTTTGTCACTCTCTTTGATGCATCCAATGTCATTTTCATTGTAAGGTTAACTTGTTTCTTTTCTTCTTCAACATTTTCACCTGCAGAAACACAGCTAAACACAACACTTACAGTAAGCCTGAAATCTGAAAAATGACACCAGATATAGGTAACAAAGTTTAGCTTACCAGATATGTACCAGGTAAAGCAATAAAGCTTCAAACCTTCCAAACAAGAGTTTGTGCTATGTATGCACAGTATTAGCGGCAAACTTTTGATTTTGTGATAATAATCTGCTGGCTGCTTATGTTCTGACTAGGTATTAAAGGGCCATACAATTATCCCTGTTTTTGCTGTGAGAGAGAACGTGATAGGTTATATAGTGCACTAATTAAAATTTACATGTACTATTTATACCGCATAGTGGATTATAGAAATAATTATTATTAACTATTAATATAAGCCCAGAAGAAATCTCGAACCTTAATTATTATTAACGTTTAACAGTAAAAAGTAAAAGAATTAAGATAAAAATGGTGTCAAGTTATACAGAATATCGAATTATCGAGAGTCAGTTACCAGGGTTTTACTGTAATTAAAAGCAATTTCCATGGTACAATCATTTACTGCTTATGTTCATTAGTGTAAAGTGTGTCAACAGTGCATCTATAAAGAGTTAGGGTGCAAGCTTAGACTGTGTCATTTCATTCTGCATGGCATGAATGACTTAATCTTCATAATTTGGAACGTTTGACATACAATGTTTAAGAAGTAAATTAGTTGACCTATAGAAACTTCTAGTTTCACTTACTCTTATTTTTGTCCAGACACTTTCGAAGACCAGTGTTTGGACAAAAATAAGTATAAGTGAAAGTATAAGTGTCTGTAGGTTGACTCATTTACTTCTAAAACATTAGAAAAATTTCACTGTCTATATCACTTGTAACTTGTATATATTAAGCTTGACATACATTTTATTAGGTGATGGTATGTGGAGAACTGCCTGTTAAATTGTTACATTTCATTTCTAACGTACCTACTGATTAAGAGGAAGCTTTACAACCAAAAGCTTGTTACAGAGATATCAGTATTGTAGAGCCAATGGATCTCCGGCCCTGATGTTTCAGAGCCATGATGAGTTGGAGGGGGAAAGTTAACATTGACAACGTATACTGAGTTTGGAAAATGGATTCTCAAAATGATCTTAAGAATAAAAGTATTATGTTTCTTAAGTTTAAAACATTAAAATGCAGTAACAGTAAATACTGGAAGTTGATGATAGTGTTGTTGGAATCACATTAAAATAGGATTTGATTAATAACACTAAACAACACTTACTTTTTAAAATTTCCAGTGCTTAGTGTTATTGACTGAAATTATATTTTATTGAAATACAAGTTTTGGTTTTATTTTCATGTAATATCTTCATTACACCACTATTTTGTTCGAATATTACTTTTACATCTGTTATGGGCAGTAGCTGTTACTGTTGGCAATACTGGAAGTAACACACCAGATGTTCAAACTTTCTGCTAGCACCAATCAATGGTCTCACTGCTAAGTGTGGCTTTCAAATGTAGCACCGTGTTGCCAACTCCGTTTTACAAGACCACGTGGCTTCAGTTGCTTTGGTGCCTGTTAGCAATTTTGTGCATGAGTGAATTCCAGTTTTAGTGTTTTTTGTGTTATTATCGCTATTATAACATGGCTATGTTCGTCAGAATTGAAGAAAAAATTGGCTCTTATAAGAGGCAAACCCATGATTTTATTCAGGCTTCGTGAGTACTTCAAGAAGGAGCGGGATAATGGTTACCCCTTCTACCTGATAAGATGTTGGGTAGAGTTTGTGACTTTGAAAGTGGGAAAAACTACTGTGAAAAGAGTGTGACCAAGGAAAAGTGCCCAGTCGATTTTAATACATCCGCAGTTCTGCGTACTCCGGGAAAACAAAGGCCATGAGACAGTACCAAAACTTCACTTGGTGCATTTCAAAAGGATGCAATTAGGCAGCACATGTTTCAATATTATATGAGGAAGGAATTTCCTACTCGTGAGAAGTTGCTATGCTCTCTGAAAGAAGCTGACTTATTTGATGGTGGAAAAAGCAGCCTAAGTAAAGTGCTGAAAGAACTTGGTCTTGGTTTAAAAAGTATTCTGCAAGGAAGGCCACAATGGGAAGAAGTGACATTGTTGCATGGCATTGTGACAACTTTTGTGGAAATTCCTAAAACCAATCCTGAAAGGGGTGTATGGCTTGATGAAATATGGGTAAATGCAGGACACACAAAGACAAAGGCATGAACTGATGACACTCTTGCAGGAACAATGAAAGCGCAGGTTGGGAAAGGAATTAGATTGATTCTGCTTCATCCTGATGGTGTACGTGGTTCTGTTCCAAGTGCTATGGTCTTATTGAAATTAAAGAGCACTCGTGATTATCATGAAGAAATGGATGAGAACAAACTTAAGTGCTGGTTCCAAGAATCCCTTCTGCCAAACTTCAGTGCAAACTCCATTATCATTATGGACAATGTGCCTAACCACTCGGTGCAGTTAAACAAAGCACCGACAATGAGCGACAGAAAAAATTTTATTCTGCAGTGGTTGGAAAAGGACAACATACCTGGAGTATGTGCAGAAATGATGAGAGCAGAACTTTTTCAAATTTTAAAATTGCATAAGCCACAATTTTGTACCTATGAGATAGACACCACTGCTGCTGCTGCTTATAGTCATATTGTCATCAGACTCCCTCCCTACCATTGTCACATTAATTCCATTGAATTGATTTGGGCACCAGTAAAGGGTTATCTTGCGAAATATTACACATTTTGAATTGATGTTGTGGAACCATAAGTGCAACAGAGAGTGCAGCAAGTGACAATGGACAAAGGGAAAAATGTCGTGGATCACACCTGGAAACTTTTGAGATAAGCAAGGGAAGCTGATGGCGTAATGGTAACATAATGTAGAGGTGCTGATAATTTCATTCGGTTCAGGTGACAACAGCAGCGACTCCAGTGATGAAGGCGAAGTCAGTATTTACAAGGATTGCAGCGTCTTCTATTGGATTAAAATGCAAGTTGTTTAACCTCTTAACATATGTATTCGTATACAATATGATGGTTCTAAGTGCTCAACAGTGGAAATTTTCATCGCTGAATATCCCCTAGTTTAAAATCACGAGTATACTCCTGATATGCTTCTCCCCTTTTTCTTCTTTAAATTACATTAACAAAAGTGAATTCTGGGCATTGAAGCACTAAAAAATGAACAGCAACATTTTAGAGTCATTATTTATATGTTTGTGACTGTGTGGAATACCCTGAAGCAAGAATCAATACGTAAAGCTACTCCACAATCTTTACACATGTATCTAGATTCCTCTGTGCCTTCTTCCCTTTGGCATCATGCACACTACTGCACATCCTACATGTTCTTGTTGGATTCTGCTTCTGCTCGGTCAGAGGAATTGTTGATGGAAAATGACGTCCAACAAGTCGAGTTGGGGTTGCCTTTGCTGATGGCTTTTGGTGACAATTGCGCCCTCTGATCTTTTTCAATGAGCTGCTCAGCGACAGTCACACAAAAGTCAAGGGCACTGTGAACAGCATACAGACGTCTCTCTTATCTTTCCATTTCAGTGCAGTTAATTTACCTCGCTGAAGTGCTGCAACTTTCCCTTTCTTTAGTTTCTTGGTTTGGAAAGAAGGCAGTATTTCTTTCCTTGTTGGATGCAGTGTCTTACATATTGGTTCTTTTGGTCAGCAGAAGGTCAGCAAGCTGGGGAAAACTATAATTATCTAGAGTCAAGCAGTATTCCGTGTTTAGCAAGGATTGCATTAGCATCATTACAATTTGTGATGACATTGGCAGATCTTTATAGTCTTCATCGAATTTAGTGCCCTTGCCTATGTAAATAATTAGGGACCAAACATATCCAGTCACTGACTCACACAACATAATGTTTTGACGCCAAACCTAGCTCTCTACAGTGGCAAATACTGGATCCATCCCAGTCGCCCTTTATACAACATCAGGCTTTCATCAATGGTGACATCTCTTTCTGGAATGCAGCTACTTCTAAATTTAGCCAACAGGTAGCTCACAATAGGCCATACCTTATTTAGTTTGGGTTGCAGGTGGCTTTCTGCATTATAGGTTGCATTGTTGGGAAAATGTGAGACAGGATATTGTAAGACCTCAAAAGAAAATCATTTATGTGAATATTTGTTAAGAGTGTAATTTGTTTTTGGTATTGCTTCAAGTTAGTTGAATAACGAAAACATGTTGCTATTGTTCATTGTTACAAAAAAAAATTTAGTTTGTTTAAAGACATCATAAATATTTCCATATTTAAATTTAATATATACGTATAAATAAAAGAATTATATGTGTTCAATATTGAAAGCAAAGGGAGAATAGCTAAAGACCGCTTCCCTAACAATACGGGAACTATTTGATGAACGCATACGCGGATGTGCACAAAAAGAAGGTAGCATCATGTGATGTGGCGCTAGAATTTGTTAATAGTGTCCGTGTATTTGATATGAGAAGACGTGTTTTGATAGTATGCGTGGATGTGAGTAGAAAATTGATTAAACTTTCATGAAGCTTTTGTTCTAAAGTTGTTAAAAAACTGGAAGGACTATCAATATAATATAAATTGGTGCGACGAAAGTGTAAAGACGAGTAAAAGTGTTAATAAAGTAATATATCATAGTGAAGTAACATCAAGTGTTTGTTCATTCCATCTAGTATGACGACCTGGGGCAGAAAAAGAATCTCATAGCTCAGGGCATACAAAGCAACATATTATTATAAAAACGGCACCAAATGTAAATGCTTTTTCAAACTGACAAACCTCTGGAATGGTAGAACCTCTCTAAAAATTGGTGTGGCTAATGTAGCTTTTTTAGTCCAGCACATCTGGTATGTTGGTTTATTGACAATGCTTTGTAACAGTATTACGGCAACAAATATGTATATTTCATCAATTGTTTCCTTCCATGCCAGAACGTTTGTGTTGCATATCTGTTGGTCTCGGTAACCAAAATATGCATGAATCCGTCGTCAATGAATTGTCTAAAGTAATGCAAGACATCAGTACAGGGTTGAAAATTAATTTCAGATTTACCTGTAAAAGGAAACCGTGGTGGAGCAGGTGGCATTGGCCTAGATGAATCCACTGCGCACCACACTCTAGCACTCACAATATCATACTCGGATGAAGTTGGTTCATCACTTTCTTTTTCTGAACTCTCGTTATAACTATCGTC
Organism: Tenodera sinensis; assembly: GCA_030765045.1. Taxonomy (NCBI): domain Eukaryota; kingdom Metazoa; phylum Arthropoda; class Insecta; order Mantodea; family Mantidae; genus Tenodera; species Tenodera sinensis. Next base: position 32,559,882 of record CM060969.1, on the reverse strand, counting down.
TGAACTATCAGACCTACTAAATTCAATATTGAACTCATCTTCACTCTCCATTTTTATAAAGCGTGAGGGAATGCCACACAAGAAACTGTGAGAAATGATAATAACACTGGCTGCTAGTATCACAGAGCTGGAATTAGCTGCATGATTCAGACAGCTCTTGGCAGAAGAATACATTTCAAAGCAACAGACTACAGCGATATCTATGAAAATATCAAAGAAGTGCCAAAACATGAGATAGAACGAAAAACTTGGATCTTTTAAAATGTATGCCAGTCAGAAATGATCAACCCAAGAATACTCAGCATTTTATTATGCCGTCAAATTTGAAAAAACAAGTATACTCGTGGTTTTATGTTAAGAGGTTAGCCAATTTCATTTAGTATAATTTAATACAATATTGTTGGTTTTTCCTGTAGGTAAATGGTATAACAATTGTCCACATCAATTTACGAAATAGCGATGTGATCTGCAGATTGTGAAATATTAAAATTGCCCTGTTAGAAATTCCCGCTAAAGAACTGGCAACACGGCGTCACAAGGCCTCGAGAAATTTCAGAGCTGAGATCCACTGGCCGCACAATAGAGCTTTGGGAGCACTTGATTCAGAAAAAGAAAAGGATTTCATGGATGGGTGAAAAGTCTATTAATTACCAAACTTGGTGATTAAGTTCAGGTCTTTCAAGTGTATAACACAATTTTCTAAAAATAATCCCTACTCCAAACTACCATTTACATGGAAATGTTTTCATTAAAATATATGTTTAACATTATTATTTATTTATGCCAACAAACTTGCTGTTAGTATTTTTAAACACGCAAACCTTGTGTGGGCAATGTTTGAGAGGTAGAACTGGAACTTAAAAATTCAATACCATAGCTGGGATTTGAACCACAGACCCTCCGCTTACCAGGTGGGTGCTCTAACCATTAAGCTACTGTGACAACCTGCCAGAATGACATTGAATTCTCAAACCAGTTCGTATTTTTCCTGGTAAACCACAAAGGCAGTCTCACATCAGGAAAAATATGAACTGGTTTGAGAATTCAATGTCATTCTGGCAGGTTGTCACAGTAGCTTAATGGTTAGAGCACCCGTCTAGTAAGCGGAGGGTCTGTGGTTCAAATCCCAGCTGTGACATTGAATTTTTAAGTTCCAGTTCTACCTCTCAAATATGTTTGACATTTTCGTAACCAAAAAAAAAAAAGTTTATCATAACATTCAGGAAATAGCCTGGGCAGTCCTTTTCATTCTCAATAAATTTTGTGTAACTTGTAAACTTTAAGAGAGACAAAAGTACACACAGTGTAGCTCTCAATGAAACACATGGTTTTATTTATGTATGTCAAATACATTTTTTGTTGCATTAACCACTTCTGAGGTATTTGTTACTGGTTTCAATTGTCAATGTTTTTTAGGTCATGCAAAAAGAACAGAATTTTCAAAATGATCACATAGCAACCGCATTTCCCTTGTACCTACAACAAAATATAAGAAAAGCATTTCTGCAAATGTTCGTCGATTAATATGCGGATAGAAGAAAACTCTTTTTACCAGTTATGTGTAAAAGAACGGGTAGAGAAAACATACGAATATAACACATTGTATGTTTTTAATAGAATGTTTTCTGTTCTTGGCCATCAGTTTCCCTTGATTTTGATAAGTAAAACATAAAATGCCAGTATCAAATATCCAATTATGAAATACTTCACAGGTTTTTGTACAATAATACTGGAAATCTTTGGAGATTCATAGAACATAAACATTCAGTTAGAGTAGCAGATAAGTAGAAACCACAGAAATACGCAATAATTTTGGAAAAAATTGCAATATGGATATGTTGTTGTTGTTAGCTAATGCTGGATTTCTGACAATGAAGTCATTAATCCTCTTGCTCTCCAATATTTTTCACTGATGGATGGGGCACTAGAAGTGGCCGGGCATATTTGAAGGTGGTCTCGGTCCATTTCCTCTTGCAGATCACATAGAGGACAGAGTGGTGAAGAATATATCCCAATTCTGTTTAAATGTTTTGCCAGACAATCATGTCCTGTAATCAACCTGAAGGTTGCAACTGCTGTTTTTCGAGGATACTCGGGAATCACTGTTTGAATGTTTGGTAGTTCCCATCTTTTATTCTTTGATTTTTCATAGTAATATTTTGCAGTAATTTTTTTGAATTCAGAGTTGACTAATCTTTTAGCTGCATAAAATGGTAAATTAACTATAGATTTTTGTACACCGCTGGTACCCTTTTTTGCAAGAAAATCAGCTTTCTCATTACCACTCAGTCCACAGTGAGCCGGTATCCATTGGAAGACTAGGTGTTTTTGAAGTGCTGTTAGATGGCTAAGCATCTTCCAACATTCTATAATAGTTTGGTTTTTTGGTGACAACTTGGAAGTAATTGCTATAATTGCTGCCCTGGAATCTGAGAGAATAACTGCTTGCTGAAAATGTGAAATTCTGTACAAAAGATTTTGTAGGGGCAATATGGATATAGGATTTCGCATTTTATCGCAAAATAGTTGTAAGTTAATTGCAATTTCGTGTAAATTTGAAAGGGAATTTAGGTAAAGAGAATGACGCTGTATATATATAGAATGGACAGCATTAGGTGTGCAAATTATGACAAAAATATTTTATGCATCAGTTTATTCTAAATATTACAATTATACACAGTTTTACTACACTGAGAGGAAACAGTAATTCAAGATTTCTTTATTTATGAAATGAAAGCATAGCAGATGTCACTATGTTATTTTCTTTCATTCTCCATCTTCGGTTACTAACAAATTATATTTAGAGAAAAATCTTTTTGCATCAACGGATGCACAAGGAACCCAGACGTATTTGAATACAGCAGATGTAAATTCAGGGTAATTCAATATGACTCTTAATGCCTCAATCACATAAACTTTAAAAATGGAATTCTTTGATGATTGTTTCAAAAGTATATCTTTTAAAGTAAGAAATGCTACACTGCAATCAGTATTTTTTATGCCTTTAAACTAACTTATTGTTTTAGCCCTTCCTGTGATTGCATTAACATTGTCTGTACAATATTTGCTGGATTGAATAAATTATTGAAATTTACAAACAATGAATAAGAATCATATAATTCGTATTTTTCTATTTTCTGAACTACAAGTTTACTGACATGGATAATTAATTCCCGTCAAACTGAAGTTGTTAATTATTTCACTTGCCAATTCTCCTACATTACCAGAAATAGCAATATTCATTCTACACTTCAGATCATTTACTTTAGAAACAAGAAAGTGACTGTAAGTATAACTCCCTTCTAAATCTAAAACTACATTTGCAATAAATTCACAGTTTTAATGAACAAAAGCAGCCTGTGCTTTTACTAAGCTACAAAATCGTACAGATTCTACCTCTTTCAACCAATTTGCTACAGGGGCACTTTTGGAAGTCAATTGAAGGAAAAATGTTTTCAGGACATCAAAATATTTGTGTACATAGTTTACATATTTAAACCAACTGCCCCATCTAGTTAGCACTGGCTCTGGGTACTAAGGAATCAATTCTTCACCAGTTTTCATTTAGATATGAGTGGTACAAGTGCTTTATTTTCCTGGACACGTGAAAGCAATTTTTGGTTTTAGCTACAATTGAATTGAGCTCATTTAAGTTCTTCTGTAAAATTTCCCCAAAAATACTGAATTTGTGAGCCCAACAAGTCACATGCACCAAATGATCCCCCATGATTCCTTTCAATTAATTCAAAACATTTTACCATGTATGGTGCTGAATCTGTTACAAAATATTTTACATTTTCATAATCAATTGAAAATGCTTCCAACATTTTCAGGATAGTCTGGGAACAGGTTCCATTATTAGCAGAGTCTTAAAAGCCACAGTCTAAAAGAGTTCTTGATTAAATGAAGCATCCTGTGTTTTAACTAAGACGGCAAATTTGCAACAACCTGCAGAATCTGTTTCATCACAAATTATGGCTAAACCTTGCTTGCCATTGAGACAGAATATTGACTAATAGAAAATTGTTCATGTAAATATTTTTATAAGAGTGTGTAAATTTTTAATTCTTTTAATTTGAATGTATAAGGGACCTAATTTTTTCAATACTCAAAATAGACAATGTCTTCTCAATTGTTTGAGTTCGACCAATGAGAACTGTTGCGCGGATGAATACAAAAGAATGGCGGTGTTGCGTTATACCCACGCCAAAAACTACTTTCATTAGCGTCTGTGACTCCAAAATGTAAAGACGTATAATTGTTGATGGCGTGTGAAAATGTGAATTACACAAACTTTTAACCGGCATGGACGCTATCCAATTTTAAAAGTTATTTACCAAGTGAAATAGTGATGTAAAGTGTAGATGAACGAATAAATGTGTTTATACAAAAGTACGTTGATTTATGCATTCCATTCCACGACCACCTCCCCTGAAAAGAAGAGTGGCGTCTGCTCCAACAAACTTTACATCTTTTAGCAAAAACAGTGCTCCATTTGCTGCTATATCCCCACTAATATGTGTTAACCATCTTTTTAATAAATCCCCGCCACAAATGGCTTGCCCAACGTGGAGCGCGAATTTGGAGTGGAATGCAAAATTGAGAGTGCGAAGTGCTAACACCAAAAGAACACTATCTCATCGTACAGGAGAAAGACGCCATTAGACCATCGTCTGATATCAACAAAACATCGATACACGGAGAATCAACGTGGGAAAAACACCGGAGATCATCTAGCGAAGCCAACTACCCAGGAGACGTAAATAACCGGACGAAGAACCAGCAGAAAAGAAAGTAGGATCGAAATTTTTTTGTTTCTTTATTTTATTCTCATTGTGCATGTTTTTAAGAAGTGGAAAAGTGACAGGACTTTCAACATTAAGTGAATTAGATAGAGGAATTAAAATGTCGCGAAAAGAGATAGAAACAGGAGTGGGGGAAGGGGCAGATAGGCCTAGTTATCAGGAAGGATTAGAAGGTGAACAGGAGGAAATAAGCAAAGATCAAAGGTTAATGATGATGATATTTGAAAGACTAGAACAGAATATGAAGGAAATAGGTCAGAAACTGGAACAAAACAAGGTAGAATTAGGTCAAAAAATGGAACAAAATAACATAGAATTAGGTCAGAAAATGGAGCAAAATAACATAGAATTGAAACAGGATATAGAACAAAGTTTAGGTCAGAGTATAGAACAAAAACTGGAACAAAACAAAGTAGAATTAGGTCAGAAAATGGAGGAAGTGAGAAAAGACTTAGAACAGCAAATGGAATTAGGTAGACAGAACCTAGAACAGAAAATAGAATTAGGAAGACAGGAGTGTAAAGAAAATATGAAAGTAATGGAAACTAATTTAAAATTAGTACATAAAAACTTAAATGAAACAAAGGAAGCCTTAGAAGCTAGGATAGAAATGGTAGGAGATAGGATGGGAAAGATAGAATCAGAGATGAGGGAGAATAAAATTGTGTTAGAAGAAGAAATTGCTAGATGTAGGGATGGAATAACAGAATGTAATACAAGTGTAGACTGTAAGATAACAAATGTAAAAACAGAAATAACTAAGGAATTAAGGAAAGAGATTGAGGTAGTAAAGAAAGACATTATTAATGAAACTGTAGAACAAGTAGTAATCCCTAAAATTAAGACAATGAATGATGTGATGCTTTCACAACAGGATGCTATAAATAATATGAAACAAAGCCACTTAGAAATAAAGAATGATTTAAAATCAATTTGTGAAGAAATGAAAAAAGGGAAAGAAAATTTGGCTAATGTAAATGATGTTGTGAAGGCATTACAAAGACAAGATGATTTAGATGTAAGTAACGTACAAGATGAGAGTTACTTGAGTAATGTACAAAATGTTGACTCACCATACAGAGAAAGAGGTTCACAACCAAACAATGACACAACACATAACACATGTTACACCAACAGCATATTACATGAAATTACACCACCTACATTTGACGAGGAGAAGGGAGACGATCCAAAACTCTTTGTTAAAGAGATGGAGGAATACTTTAAAGTGAAAAGGATACCAAACGAGCTTAGGATGATGATAGTAAAGAAAAGCTTAAAAAACAAGGCATTAGAATGGCTCAGGTTAACACTAGCTGGTCACGAGTCTTATAGCTCATTCAGAAATTTATTCCTATCAAGATATTGGGGCCCAGCTAAACAAAACCAAACTAGGGTAGAGCTAGCGACAGGTAGATACGATCCAGCCAAAGGATTGTCATTAGTCGACTATTTCATGAAAGTAGCCAACAAAGGAAAGCTATTAGACCCTAACTTGTCGGAGGCAGAACTAATTGCCAGTATAACAAGACATTTCCCAGACACAGTGAGAACAGGATTAATTGTTGCAAGGCCGGTAGATTTTGCAGATATGATAGAACTGCTGACAGCCTTCGAAACACAAAATGGTCGACCTAATGAACATAGACATAGGAACGGTCACCCAAACTCACCCATCCTAAACCAAAACACGGCTACGAACAACCAAAGCGAAGGAGAACATACAAATACTAGGAGTACCCATGAAAGGGGGAGAGGGGCACACCATTTCCCACAACCACATAATCATGGCGAGAGGATGGAGAACACAAGACAACGGTACCACGACACGATACCGAGGGGTGAATCGAGGTACAGAACATATACATATGATCGTGGAAGACCAGGAGACCATACCCATCAAGTGAATCATATGCGATTCAGTAGGGAACACTCGAACAACCACAGACCGTCACATGACAGAGGTTCACGCCAAAGGGGCAGAGACCAATGGTACACTAACAACACAAGACAGCAGGAAGTAGAAGAAGATGTGCCAAATAGGGCAGATACTGCACAGAATACAGAAACGACAACCACCACCGACACTCAGGGAAATTACAACAACTAAGTTCGTCCCAAATGGCTGGATGAAAACAAAATCTCGGCAACTTACAATTGACATCGACACCATGATGGCTACACGAAGAGAGATGGAACCACTGGTCATAACAAAACAGCTGGGTGACCACACATATGAGCTACAGAATACAAATGGCAAGTTGGTAGGAAGATACCACAAAAACAAATTGAAGCCATACAAAGAAAGGGCCAAATAGTCTTTGTCAACGAATGTGTAAGGCAGGAGTAGTAGAGATGAAGGAGGATAACAATTTTAATGGGTTACTTATAGAAAATCATGTTCAGACTAGGAATTACAACAAGAAAAAAAAGATCAACATGGTCATTGGCTATATCGACCACAAAGAGCATTGTCAACAAAGACAGATGAGGACACTGATTGTCATTAAATAAATGAATCATAGCGACGGAAGATAATATGTTTTTGACATAAGAATGTCAGGGACAAAAATAAAAATGAATTGATTATGATGAAAAAGATATAATATTTCGACACAAAGATGTCGAGGGTAAATGGAGAAGAAAAATAATACAATTACAGAATAATTGTAAGTATAGAAGTTTTCTCTTATAGAAATAAGAGACAAAGAGATGACAATTAGTGAAATGAGGAAAACTATAACCAGAAAAACAATGCCCATGAATTAAGATGAATATAGCCAATGCTAAGCTCGAAGAAATGTTGAACCAAACAACAATGAATAATAACCCAATTAAGAAAATCAGTACCATTAGTAACATCAGAGTTTAAGAACCGACTCAACGACCTGCCTATACCTAAGCTCATAAGACAAAGAAGGCAAAGAACTGAATAAAGTATTGCCATAAATAAGATCATAATCATTAGCTCAAAATTTGTATCCTGTTTTTCTCTCCTCATAGCAATGAATACAAGTCAAAAACCACATGAAACACTTAAATTATATTTGTGTCAATGTCAAATGTACAATAACTGAGTATGTGTTGTATAAGAACTGAATATGTGTTGTATAATAACAACATGTATGATATGATAACTGGATATATTGTGTAATAACTGAATATATTGAGTAATAACTAAATGCTTTATGCCAAAACTGGATGTGTATTGTGTAATAGCTGAATATGTATTGCATAATAACAGAACATATGTGATGTGATAGCAAGATATATTGTACAACAACTGAATATGTATTGTGTAATGATTGGACATGTTGTACAGTATTCAAATGTGTTATACAATAACTGAATATGTATTGTATAATGACTGAAGGTGTGTTGTATAATAACAACATGTATGATATGATAACTGGATATATTGTGTAATAACTGAATATATTGAGTAATAACTAAATGCTTTATGCCAAAACTGGATGTGTATTGTGTAATAGCTGAATATGTATTGCATAATAACAGAACATATGTGATGTGATAGCAAGATATATTGTACAACAACTGAATATGTATTGTGTAATGATTGGACATGTTGTACAGTATTCAAATGTGTTATACAATAACTGAATATGTATTGTATAATGACTGAAGGTGTGTTGTATAATAACAACATATATGATATGATGACTGGATATATTGTGTAATAACTGAATATATTGAGTAATAACTAAATGCTTTATGCAAAAACTGAATGTGTATTGTGTAATAACTGAATATGTATTGCATTAAAACAGAACACATATGTGTTATGATAGCAGGATATATTGTGCAATAACTGAATATGTATTGTATGATAATTGGACATGTTGTGTAGTAATCAAATGTGTTGTACAATAACTGGATATGTACTGTATAATGACTGAAAGTGTATTGTATAATAACAACATATGTGATATGATAACTGGGTATATTGTACAATAACTGGATATGTATTGTACAATAATTGAATGCATTGTGTAGCAATCGAATATGTGAAGTTTATAAAGACATGCTGTATCATGTCAAAACAAAGGACAAAGACAAACAGTGAAGAAGACTGTAAAGAAAAAAAATATATATTGTACAAAGTGATTGAATCATAGAAGTAGGGAGAAGTATTGTATTGTGTTTCAAGATTGTATATAAGGTGACAACTTGAAAAACAAAACAAGGGGCATATGAGACAGAATATTGACTAATAGAAAATTGTTCATGTAAATATTTTTATAAGAGTGTGTAAATTTTTAATTCTTTTAATTTGAATGTATAAGGGACCTAATTTTTTCAATACTCAAAATAGACAATGTCTTCTCAATTGTTTGAGTTCGACCAATGAGAACTGTTGCGCGGATGAATACAAAAGAATGGCGGTGTTGCGTTATACCCACGCCAAAAACTACTTTCATTAGCGTCTGTGACTCCAAAATGTAAAGACGTATAATTGTTGATGGCGTGTGAAAATGTGAATTACACAAACTTTTAACCGGCATGGACGCTATCCAATTTTAAAAGTTATTTACCAAGTGAAATAGTGATGTAAAGTGTAGATGAACGAATAAATGTGTTTATAACAAAAGTACGTTGATTTATGCATTCCATTCCACGACCACCTCCCCTGAAAAGAAGAGTGGCGTCTGCTCCAACAAACTTTACATCTTTTAGCAAAAACAGTGCTCCATTTGCTGCTATATCCCCACTAATATGTGTTAACCATCTTTTTAATAAATCCCCGCCACACCATCTAAAGATTCCTTTATTTTTAAACCATCATGCACCCTTGTAACTAACTGTACACGATGACTTAAAACTACTCTGACACCCAAAAACTGACTGTCCTATTTATACCGGAGCTGGCGTGACATAACTTCCTTTGAGTGCTTTCCTTATGCACGTGTGCATGACTCGGCAAAGAAAATCCTAGAAATTGCTGGACACCACAGTGTTATGCTGTTTGATCTCATACACACAGTTTCCAGGTGTCCTGTAGTCCCAGACCTCCCCAGTCACGTTCGCACATAGTCGCTCGCCGCATCCAAGGTCGCTCGACCTCCTCTTGTCCATATATGGTTGAACAACCCAATGTCAATGTCACAATATGTAATGTTAATATCAGTTCAGCTTATGTTCATAATAATTCAATCACATGTAACTCAAGTGCTTATCAATTATTATTTACATGTTTGTAAGCTTTAGTTAAGCTTGAACTGTCACATTTAACTATGTATGAAGTTTTCAGAGTATGTATCTCTATTTAGGTCATGAAAGTGTAAATAATAGTTAAACAATGTTGAAATATAAAGCTTCAACATTGTTTAAATGAAGAATAACAACACATATTCCCTGTAATTAAATTAAGCATGCAGTTATGAACAAATAAAAAAGAACATAAAAAAGATGCGATTACGGTGATTCAAACCTGAGCTGTTAATACATCTGTACAGTTTGTCCAGATCATGGTGACACTCCACATGTGCAAGAGAGGAGAAATTAAGGAGAAGTGAGTGGAGTGGTGGGGAACAAGCAAGTGATGTTAGAACTCAGGCAGTCCCATACACAAGCGATGTATGTTTATGTATTATAAACCATTATTGTGTAGTTATCACAGTGAGAGCAAGCGATACACTGATATTTACCTCTGCTATTATACATGTGTGCATGTCTCTTCTATTTTGCATCTATGCTTCAGGAGTGGGGTGTCACAACAATCTGGACAAACTACTTCACTGTCCTGGCGACATATCCATTACGCTAAATATACAGGCTACTAAATTTGTCCAACTGATTTCTCATCATACGTTACAGCTCCAGTGGACATGATCAGTGGCATGTATACACCCAAGCAATTTTAAGGCACAATTGTGTAATTTGTATTTCTAGATTGTAGTTTCCTATCTCAAATTGGTTGCCTATGAACTAATACCAGTAAAATTTGTGCAGTGTTACTCATTTACACTCTGTATACATATGTACTTATACACATACAAGGAAAATAAGAATGAGAAGCTTTGCATATTGAAATATTAATATTCCAGCTAGTTGAAATTGATACAAATAAACTTCAAATTGTAATTGGTAATTTATGCAAAAAGAGCATTAACCTGCTAGTGCCCTTTTCCACCGAACTCCTTAATTATAAACCAGTGCACTCTAATACAAAAAAGAATGTTTGTTTTCAGCTAAAGATAGCTCAGACGCCATGTTTGACTCTCTGCTTGGAGGCAACAAAAGTGAAATTATGATAAAATCTTCTGATGATGAATCCCCAAAGAAGAAAGGTAAATATTGAAAATAGCATTCAGAAATATTTTAGTGCAGAAGTTGAAAATAGTAGTGTTTAAAAGGGGAGTTAATAGAGATGGTTTTTTGCATGGGAAGCCATTGGAAGCTGTTAAACAATTTGATTATTTGGGCATAAGGTCAAGTAGTTGAGGGTGGGAAACAGAAGTAAAGAAAGTAATCGCTAAAGGCAAAGAAGCCACTACAGCAATTAGATGTGTAAGTAAGATTACAAAAATGTCAGTAATGTGATTAGAGAGATTTGAAAGAATGATAGAATCAAGACTGGTATATGGGATGGAAGTACAAGTACCTTCCAAGGCATGGTTGTAAATGAATTTAACCCACAGAATGTGCATTGGCTAAAGTAGAGAGGAAGGGCCAGATGATAAAGAGAATTTTAAATTATGGCGTAGGATTTTGAAACATCAAAAATACTGGAAGAATATTAAGTGTTTTGAGAAAACATGGAATTATTTCTTTCCTTGCATTTCCATTGCGTTTTTCTGAATAGACCTGGCAACTTATTAAATGAGTCTTATGGTGGCTGTGATATTTTTAGCATTTATCTGTAGGCTACTTAAGTATTATGCTTAGGAATTGTTCTGATTTTCCCGTATGTTTCAGCCCCTCCTAAAAAGAAGACATTATTTAAAGCAAATACAGAAACGAAACCTAAGAAGGCTCCTGTAAAAAGAGCAAAGAAGAAGGGTTCAGAATCTGACGACGACATGTTCTCTGCACCTTCTAAGAAAGCTAAGGTAAGAAGAAAAATTGTTTTATATGTGTAAGAAAGAAAACTTATTCACATATCTTATAACCTCAATATTGAGTACCTAAATTAAGTTAAATAACCCAAAAAAAAACATGACTTATATTCCCATTTATTACTTAACAAATTTGAAAGATTTCTTTAATAAATGAGATCCTACATTTTGGGTTTATAAAATAAAGTGATAATCACTGCCACCGACCTACAACATACTAGAAACGAGTTGCTTTGTAGTTACATTTCTTGCTTTCATTTTAGAAAAAAATTAACTGTTACAATACGGTAATATCAGAAGTTTTGTGCTACAACGAAGTTTAATTATGCTAGGGACTGAAAAAGAGTTTGTAATTTTCCTTAATTGGAATTCGTGTTAACCGATAAAACTTCCCATAAGAACTAATGTATTCCTGCCGGAGCCATTACTTTTGCCATTAACCGCAAGTTTGTGCTAACAAGGTTATACTGTATGTATATCCTTAAATTGTTATAATTATATCTTTTATAGTTCATCTGAAAAAACTTGAAAAATTTGAAAAACCTTTGCTAAATAAATTGAAGTTTGTAGGTTCCCTTTTCTCAAACGAGTAGCAGCAGAGAGCTGAAATTTTTACATATGAAGACATTTGGCCTCTTGCCACTGAACTAGAGGAATTATGCTACCAGTAAAATTTATGGTTCTAAACATTTTTTCTTTTATCTTTAACCTCTTGAGGGATATGGACGTCATATGACGTCCATTTAAAATGGCGGATGAGCGATATGGGCGTCCTGTGCGTTTAAGCATTTAACCCTTATTTATCCCTTATGCAACTCAACTTATTATAATTTTCCCTTTATGAAACATTTTAGTAAGGTCTATATACTTTATTGGCTTACCTTAATATGTTCGTTCTGCAGTGATTTACCTCAAAACAGGGATAAACACACAAGGGTAGGTACATCTCCACATTCGCGAATTCCCTTCTTGCGGCACACGAAACACTTTCGAAATGGGCGGGACTTCTTTGCTGTTGGTGGTATCCTTTTAGGATAATGTTTTCCTTGAAGTCTGAGGGGTGCAGGGGTTTTGGATTTTCAACCCCCAACGTGGTATTGTTCAATTAGGCTGTGAGTTATTTATAGTCGGTAGTCAAGGTCGGTCATTGTCCTGTGTGGGTTTAGAGAGCTGTCCAAATCCCCAAACAATTGTATATGGTTATATCCAGTTGGTGCAAAAACTCCTTTTTATACCACTTCTCCCTTCAGCTACAAGCAGGAAAGAATACGTATGTATTTCAACAAAGAAAGACACGGACTCTACTCAGTTACGAAACTCGCGTAAGCAAAAGTTGTAATGTTGATCTATTCTGATGACTAAGAGACCACGCAAGCAGTAGCGATGTATTTCACAGGATGCTGACGCATTAGCCACACATACAATGGGTGTTTCTTTACTGAATCTTTCCCAGAACATATATTAGATGCGTTCGACAGAGCAAAGTTGACTTTTCACCACAGTGAAGCAAAGTTGTGCCATTTCAACCTTTTGTAAATACAACTCAACTTTGCTGATGACGTACATTTATACTGCAAATAACGAGTTTTATACCAGTTTTTGTTTCATTAAAATAACTTAATATTTACACAAAATACAGCTGTGTATATACGAAGCGCATTTAAGAATTTAAATGCTAGCAGTTCTCGGCTCGTGGACATTTAAATGGCCATCGCTCAAGAGGTTAAAGAAGGTGAAGCAAAATTTGCATCAACCATTTTTGAAGCAATATCCTCACTTATTTTAAAATGTATTACGCTTAAAAATATAGTTTAGTTCAGTGTATGTAATGAACTATCTCAAATAAGTACGCAAAATTTGAGCCTTATGGCTTTAAAAGTTTTTGAGAGTGAGTACATGGTTCAAAAAAATGTACTTTTGAGATAATCATAGTTGAAAATTAACCTCTTGAGCGATGGCCATTTAAACGTCCGCGAGCCGAGAACTGCTAGCATTTAAATTCTTAAATGCGCTTCGTATATACACAGCTGTATTTTGTGTAAATATTAAGTTATTTTAATGAAACAAAAACTGGTATAAAACTCGTTATTTGCAGTATAAATGTACGTCATCAGCAAAGTTGAGTTGTATTTACAAAACGTTGAAATGGCACAATTTTGCTTCACTGTGGTGAAAAGTCAACTTTGCTCTGTCGAACGCATCTAATATTAGTTCTCGGAAAGATTCAGTAAAGAAACACCCATTGTATGTGTGGCTAATGCGTCAGCATCCTGTGAAATAAATCGCTACTGCATGCGTGGCTTATTGAGTCACCAGAATAGATCAACATTACAACTTTTGCTTACGCGAGTTTCGTAACTGAGTAGAGTCCGTGTCTTTCTTTGTTGAAATACATATGTATTCTTTCCTGCTTGTAGCTGAAGGGAGAATTGGTATAAAAAGGTGTTTTTGCACCAACTGGATATAACCATATACAATTGTTTGGGGATTTGGACAGCTCTCTAAACCCACACAGGACAATGACCGACCGTGACTACCGACTATAAATAACTCGCAGCCTAATTGAACAATACCACGTTGGGGGTTGAAAATCCAAAACTCCTGCACCCCTCAGACTTCAAGGAAAACATTATCTTAAAAGGATACCACCAACAGCAAAGAAGTCCCGCCCATTTCGAAAGTGTTTCGTGTGCCGCAAGAAGGGAATTCGCGAATGTGGAGATGTACGTACCCTTGTGTGTTTATCCTTGTTTTGAGGTAAATCACTGCAGAACGAACATATTAAGGTAAGCCAATAAAGTATATAGACCTTACTAAAATGTTTCATAAAGGGAAAATTATAATAAGTTGAGTTGCATAAGGGATAAATAAGGGTTAAATGCTTAAACGCACAGGACGCCCATATCGCTCATCCGCCATTTTAAATGGGCGTGTTTTCACGTCGATATCCCTCAAGAGGTTAACTTCAAAGGTATGCTTAATTTAGTGCATTCCAGGAGAATCGTCATCATTAGCTGCATACCATGTTGCCTTCTAATTTGCAGTTCATCATCTTTTGACCCGGGACTCCGATGAAGCTTGTAATATCCTTTCATCCTTTCAGCGGGATAATTATCTTTCCAACTTAAGATATTAAAAGTTTCAACAAAAGCAGGCATGGCTTTCAACATTTAAAGAGGTGCACAGTCAATTTTTTTTATTTTAGGGCTGAGGTGCTAAATGACCGATGACCAGTGAATTAGAACGAATCATAGAATTTTTTTTCCCATCTAAAACCAAAATACTAAACCCTAGCGCAACAAAAAAATGTTCAATTTTTGTCATTTTACACTGCCCGCTCTCCTTAAGCTGAAATTGCAATTGGTTCAATTCAATTTTATTCTTCCTTTAAAATCAATTCTGTGCATAGTACTTTGATACAGGCTACGTGCAAAAATCAGGAGTATAAACATTGTTATTCAAAATGCAAACTTATTTACATTGCTTAACCTCTTGAGCGATGGCCATTTAAAACGTCCGCGAGCCGAGAACTGCTACCCAATATCCAGCGCAGGGCATTTAAAATGCATCGTTTATACACAGCTGTATTTTGTGTAAATATTAAGTTATTTTAATGAAACAAAAACTGGTATAAAACTCATTATTTGCAGTATAAATGTACGTCATCAGCAAAGTTGAGTTGTATTTACAAAACGTTGAAATGGCACAATTTTGTTTCACTGTGGTGAAAAGTCAACTTTGCCCTGTCGAACGCATCTAATATAAGTTCTCAGAAAGAAACAGTAAAGAAACACCCATTGTATGTGTGGCTTATGCGTCAGCATACTGTGTAATAAAGCACTACTGTATGCGTGGTCTCTTGAGTCATCAGAATAGAGCAACATTGCAACAAGGAAAACATTATCCTAAAAGGATACCACCAACAGTAAAGAAGTCCCGCCCATCTCGAAAGTGTTTCATGTGCCGCAAGAAGGGAATTCGCGAATGTGGAGATATACCTACCCTTATGTGTTTATCCCTGTTTTGAGGTAAATCACTGCAGAAAGAACATATTAAAGTAAGCCAATAAAGTATATAGACTTTACTAAAATGTTTCATAAAGGGAAAATTAAAATTAGTTGAGTTGGATAAGGGATAAATAAGGGTTAAATGCTTCAATGCACAGGACGTGTATACACGCCCATATCGCTCATCCGTCATTTTAAATGGACGTGATTTCACGTCCATATCCCTCAAGAGGTTAAGGAAGTAACATTTGGCATTGACTATACTTTAATATCATCTGTGACACAAAGTAAATAGACAGCTGATCACAAAATGCCCCAGTTTGCCTTTAAATACTGGAATGTATGAGGGATCATTTTGATACATTTGCAATTTTTTAAAATCAAGATCTTGTTTAATTGTGGCTCAACTGACCAAAATGTTCTGATTTTTTATTACTTGAGGTAAATTTCTTCTTAATAGGCACTACAACTTCATTGATTGAATGTTTCAGCCTTCTCTACAATTCTCTTCCATTCAATGCGATCTTTTGTCAGGTTTACCCAATTTCTTATCTTCATATTTTTTAAGTCGTGGTGTATATTGTCATTCCATCTGTTTTTAGGTCTGCCCCATTTTCTAGATTCAAGAGGCTTCCATGTGTATATTTTTTTAACTGTTCCCTCATTCGACATTCTATACAAATGTCCGAACCATCTAAGTCTCTGTGCTGTAATGAAATTAATAATTGTTCGTTTTTTTATTCTTTGAGATATATTTACTTCCTTTAAAATTTAGTTTATAACTTTAATATTAAATTATATATTGATATATATATATTGATATATTGATGTCACTACCTAGAATGACTGAAGAATCAGAAAGCTCCTTACAGTACTTCGCTCTCAAATACCATACTATTACTGTAGTTATGAAGGTATATCATTAGGGGTGTAAACTGCCAAGTTTAGGAAATAGTTAATACCTTTCTTTGATGTCTTGTTGTTAGCTAATGCTGGATTTCTGACAATGAAGTCATTAATCCTCTTGCTCTCCAATATTTTTCACTGATGGATGGGGCATTAGAAGTGGCCGGGCATATTTGAAGGTGGTCTCGATCCATTTCCTCTTGCAGATCACATAGAGGACAGAATAAAGTGAAGAATATATCCCAATTCTGTTTAAATGTTTTGCCAGACAATCATGTCCTGTAATCAACCTGAAGGTGGCAACTGCCGTTTTTCGAGGATACTCAGGAATTACTGTTTGAATGTTTGGTAGTTCCCATCCTTTATTCTTTGATTTTTCATAGTAATACTTTGCAATAATTTTTTTGAATTCAGATTTGACTAATCTTTTAGCTGCATAAAATGGTAGATTAACTATAGATGTCTTGTAAGTGGGCCAACAATTAACATTAACAATTGACATTTCAGTTACAATTTTTTTGCTGTTACAATGCTGATGCAAGTTAAGTGCATTTTGCAGCTGTATGGTTGTATGGAACATGGGGCCTAATAGATGAACAAATTGTGGAACAATTACTTTAAATAGATAATTTGGGTGAGAGGATAGAGAGTACTGGCTGTGAAACTAAAGGAGAGGACTATATTACCAAATAATGATACAGAAGTTCTGCAGACAGTGTCAATGAAATCAGCACTAAGTCTTCATCTGATGGGGCCCAAATGACCTTGCTGTCAACTGGCCCTTAAACGCCACTCACCCACTCACTCTACATCTGACTCAGGTTACTTAAAGGCTTGGAAGTCATAGTGTTATCCATGGTTCTTGTCACAAGCTACCAAAATTCCTAGAAGTAGGGAGTCTCATGAGTTTTCCACTGAAAGAACAAGACCTCTTACAGTAGTATACGTTGAAGAACCACCTTATGAATAACAGGAATATACTGGCTCCAGATGCTGCCTAGTTACGTTACTGGTGGATTGTGAGGAGTGTTCTAAAGATGGCACAGCGTCGTGAGTAATTCAACCTAGAATGGTGCCAGAGAGACCTGGAGTACACAATGTGTTGCATGAAACTTGTACAGAGACTGAAGCATGAATGAAAACATTTGGTCTACAAGGGTTGCCCAGAAAGTAATGCAACACATTTTTTTTCTCAGCCAACAAAAATGTTACGAATTGGAAACCTCAGGTATGCATTACTTGAAGTTTTTTTGAGTTCACACAAATTTTCCCTTTCCTCCAACGGATAGCACAGCAGAAGTGATGTTTCAAAATGGGTTCTGTAAGTGACATGCGTTACAAGCAATGTATCATTAAATTTCTCACTGTGGGAATGAAACTATTGGGAACATTCACAAAATTTGTGTGGTCTACAGAGCACCTACTGTCTGTTCATCAGCTCATGGTCTTAGAGGGGAAGAGGAAGGGCTTTCCGCGATAGTGTAACCCGAGTTTTGTAAACTAAGTAGATAACGTTGCTGCTTGTTAGATTGCCAACTTACCTCCAATGTTATTCCCGCTGTTTGCTCGCTAATATGCTAAAATCTTTTTATTTCAGTTAAAAATTGGAGTCACTAGCGTTACCTCGGAAGCAAAGAAAAGAGGAGTGTAGAAGTTGATAAATCCCCGCTTTGGAGTGTTGTAAATCTGCTGGGATATTGTGTTTGCAGAGCAGAGGGGTTCAGAGGGACAGTTCCATGTATAAAACAGATTTTTGCAGGATGATTGAAACAAACAAACCTAAAGAGGTTTCTAAAGCACATGCATTTTGGGTTTTATTGGGCCACACTGTCATTTGCTTGTCGCCATACACGTGTTCTCAATCCCATAGAACTAATTTGGGTCGAGTTAAAACAAATAGAGAAATGTAACAGGTGACCTATTTTTACAGGAATTGCACGATATAACACTCGAGGGTATATCTCTTGAGACCGAAACAGGCTAGCAAGGTTTTTGAAAACATAGAAAAGCTAGAAAATGATAACTGTGAAAAAGATAGAGCAGTTGAAAACATTGTAAAAGCTAGAAAATGATAAGTGTGAAAAAGATAGAGCAGTTGGAAACATTGTTTATGTTTTATAAGCTAAATACATTGCATGAACTAAAAATAGCATTTATTATTATTTATTTATGCCAACAAACTTACTGTTGGTGTTTTTAAACACACAAGCCGTGTGTGGGCAAAGTTTAAGAGGTAGAACTGGAACTTAAAAATTCAATGCCACAACTGGGATTTGAACCACAGACCTTCCGCTTACCGGGCGGACACTCTAACCACTGAGCTATTGTGACAAACTGCCAGAATGGCATTAAATTCTCAAACCAGTTCGTATTTCTCCTGGTAAACCACAAAGGCAGTCTCACATCAGAGACAATTACCCCAATGGTGACTTACTATTGTAAGTACTTTATATCCCAGGATTAAATAACCTTCACATGGTAATTATTATTTATTTATGCCAACAAACTTACTGTTGGTGTTTTTAAACACACAAGCCGTGTGTGGGCAAAGTTTAAGAGGTAGAACTGGAACTTAAAAATTTAATGCCACAACTGAGATTTGAACCACAGACCTTCCGCTTACCAGGCGGACGCTCTAACCACTGAGCTATTGTGTCAAACTGCCAGAATGGCATTAAATTCTCAAACCAGTTCGTATTTCTCCTGGTAAACCACAAAGGCAGTCTCACATCAGAGACAATTACCCCAATGGTGACTTACTATTGTAAGTACTTTATATCCCAGGATTAAATAACCTTCACATGGTAATTATTATTTATTTATGCCAACAAACTTACTGTTGGTGTTTTTAAACACACAAGCCATGTGTGGGCAAAGTTTAAGAGGTAGAACTGGAACTTAAAAATTCAATGCCACAGTTCTACCTCTCACACTTTGCCCACACACGGCTTGTGTGTTTAAAAACACCAACAGTAAGTTTGTTGGCATAAATAAATAATAATTACCATCTGAAGGTTATTTAATCCTGGGATATAAAGTACTTACAATAGTAAGTCACCATTGGGGTAATTTGTCTCTGATGTGAGACTGCCTTTGTGGTTTACCAGGAGAAATATGAACTGGTTTGAGAATTTAATGCCATTCTGGCAGTTTGTCACAATAGCTCAGTGGTAGAGCAGCCGCCCGGTAAGCGGAATGTCTGTGGTTCAAATCCCAGTTGTGGCATTGAATTTTTAAGTTCCAGTTCTACTTCTCACACATTCCAAAGTTGGCAACATTATCGCAAGGCGATTAGAAGCACGACTCCCGCATCAGATATCTCTTGTTTATATAAAAGTATTTGCAGGCGTATTCACTTGTTGCATTCCTCTCAGGGACCATGAGGTGGTGAGCACACAGTACAGTTGAAGTACAATTAGTTGCTGGGCACAGAGGGTAAGGCCATTAAAAGGTAACTACTTATAATGCTCAGGCTCACACAAGTTTGAGGACTGTCACTAAACAGTATTACCCTGTCCGTCGTGTAGCCCTGACCTAGCTCCCTCTGACTTCCACTTGTTTGGGCCATTAAGGGATGTCATTCATTTAAGAAATTTTGAAGATGGCAGAAGAGGGATTTGCGCAGTGAAAAAATGGCTTTAAAACCAGAAAAAGAAATGGTACCAATAGGGCATACACATCCTTTTATTTTGCTGGGAGATAGCGATAGAACTGGAAGGTGATCATGTTGAAAGATTGTAGAATTATTCTTTCTTGTGTGTAATTTTCATTGTATATTATAAATAATTGTTGAAGGGAAAAAAACGTGGTGCCTTACTCTCCGGGAGTCCCACGTATTTTCATTTATAAATGAGTTATAATCGGTTTACTGTAAAGAAAGTAGATGTAAGCAGAAACACGTGGTGGAAATGATCCTCATTGGCTGGTGCATTTTAATACTCCCATATTCTTCCACAATACAGTTCCAAGGCCTATTTAGCTTCTTGCTTTACTTGCGTTCAGTAAACCACTTAAATTGTTCTAATATGGAATATAACGTAATGTAATATACTGCAATAATACCCTATACCTTATCGCCAATCGCAGAACTTTCAGTTCTCAAGCTTGGTATGCAAAATGGAAACAAGATAGGTAGAAGTGATTTTGTTTGACATCGAGGAAGGTCTTTAAGGAATGGTGAAAATGTTATTATATTGAATATATTCAATAAGTTTTTGGTGAAGTTTCCTACCGTGTCTCTAAAAATCTGGTAAAGCGTGATAATGGACAATGCCTCTTACCATCCAGTAAGAGTGGAGCGCTTTCCAAACTGTCCATGAAAAAACCAGAAGTGCTCTCTTTGCTGAGATCTAAGAATCCTTACAATGTGATACATGCGATTATTACAATAGCAGTGGCTCTCATGTTCAATAATGCAATTATTTGTGTGACAACAAAGAGAGCAGTTAAATTTAGGTTTTCTGAATGAGGTAAATTGGGCAGTGGCAAAATTAATATTGTTTATATGAGCAAGTGCAGATATTATGTTAACCAATAGCGTACTAGAGGTGGAGCATGGAGGAATACCTACACTACTTTGTTCTAACAGCAAACAGATTATAGATGCATTTATATCCATACTGTATACAAGAGGTGTTGACAAAGTGAAGAATTTTCCAGTCAATGATACGTGGTCATCAGTTTGGGACCCACCTTCCTCATCCAAATGATGTCTCGCAATAGATTCAAAAGCACTTAGATTCATGTGGTTTAATTTGAGATCAACAAGATCTGAGCATAAGACATAAATTTTCTGTTGCATTGGCTCTCTGAAATCCTCTCATTGATAATGGCAATACTTGTTATATACCTAAGAGAACCTTGCAATGGATGAGCAACTTTTGTCATCAAAAACAAAATTCTCTTTCATTCAATATATTGCTACCAAACCTGACAAGTTTACCATTAAATTCTGGCTGCTAGTTAGTTTAAATTCCAAGTATATTATGCATGGGCATCTGTATTCCGGGGCAGATAATCAGCAGATAATGGTTTTGCTGAAAATGTCATGAGACTCGTGCATGGACAGTTGGGTAAAGGAAGAAGCGTAACTTGTGACAGCTTTTTCACTTCACTAAAGCTCTGTGATAATTTATAGTCTTGTAGGCATACTTAAAAATAGAAGAGAAGTGCCAGCTATAGCAAACATAGAAAATCAACAATCTGTTCAGAAAAGTTGGAAATGTTAACAACCTTGACTGTACCAAGGAAAAAAGAACAAAAGTGTACTCTTGTTGAGTACATTACACCCAACAGTGCAAATCAGTGATAACTTGAAAACTCCAGTTGTACAATCATACCAATGGACCAAATGTTATGCCTGTACACTACCAAGTGCAGATCTCGACATTGGCCAGTGAATGTATTTTACAACGTCCTTGATACAGCAGCTGTAAATATTTAGGTCCTGTACAAAGAGGCAGCTGGGCAGAAAAAAATTGAGCTAAAGAAAATTCATACTTGAACTGTGTAATAAACTTCATGCTTCTTTCATGGCTTCCTGAAGATTTGGCAACCGATCAATGATGGATGTTGACCAAACGCATGCACTAAGTGAAAAGAATGCTGGGTCAGAAACTCTTGCAAAGAAAATCCAAATGAAAACTTGAGTGTACAATGTAACAAGCCAGGGTGTGTGGCAAATGTGAAAACAAGAAGCAAATATGGTGTGCAGAAGGCCAGAAGAAATGAATCTGCACTGTGGTGGTTTAATTTTCCAGACTGTTGTCACAAATGAAATTGATTACCATTATTACATTAATATCTGACTGTATTCTATGCACAACAGTTTCTTTGAAAAAAGCATAAATTTGTGTTATTTGTATTTCATTTTTAGCTCAGTCTGCCCTTTAGTGTAGCATAAAGATTAAACATATTCATTGGTTACCTTATGCAACTTAATCACAATAACTAAAACATTTCAAAATTATGCACAGTTTAATCGTTTAATGAGATATTAAAATGATCCCTGTCAGTTATAGGATGATTCTTCAGGCTTTTTAGAACTAAACAATTCTTACTCATTTGGTGAGAACAGATTTGCAATAGATAGCATTGCTATTACTTCAGTAATTTTCAAGATGGTCAGGCAATGAAACAACTGCTAGGCTGTGCTGACAGTCATACGAACATTGGTACAAATCTTTTACCAGCAAAACAAGTTGACCCAGTATTCGAAACTAGAGCAGCAATAAAAAAATGAAATTGCCAGAGACTAAGAAACTTAAATTTAGATGTGACATAAAAACTTGTTTAGTGAAGGTGGTTCAGAAAATACAAGAGAGAAGCCTTCTTGAATACAAATTAGTGAAAGGTGTCCCCAGCATTAGTTCTTTATCTGAGTTAAAAACTAATGTCCACTTCGCTTGTTTTATGGAGACACTAGAAGAGCTGTCTGAAAGGAATTAGATACTGGGAATGGAAGCTGATAAACAAGAAGAGAATTTCAAATGGTATGCTCTTCATTTGACAGGAAGAATGGATGGAAGCCTTTAGTCAAGCTGATAATAGGCCGGATGTTCTTTGGACAAGAATTCTAAACTCTCACTCTTGTGTGACTGTACAAATGTCTCAAGAAGATAACTAAAATCTTACTGACCTTGTCACATGGCACTTAACATTGAGTGCAGATTTTCTATAAATGGCAATATTATTGCAGAAAATATGAAAGAAACATCACTTGTTCAGCACACCATTCATAATTTTATTTGTAACACTGCTGAAGGAGATGTAAGAAAAGTAGAAATAAAATCTATGCTGCATTTTGCACGAAATGCACATTGCAGTTATAAGAAATCAGTGAAAAGGCACACAAGTTACAAAAAGCAGCAGACCGAATAAAAAGTGCTAAAAAGGCATCTGTGGAGCAAGTTAAAAACCTAAAAGCAAAAGCAAATATTTTGGAAAAAGCATGACTGTGAGCCAGTGACATAGATTCACAAATTGAAACTTTAAGTATGAGCCAATGCCTAATTTGATAGCTTTGTAATCACACTACCAGATGTGATGTCTACAACATAGAGGCCTTTTTGCGTCATCCATCATTAGGTTCAGAGTTGAAGATGGACAGATACTAAAAAAATTGTTGCTAATATAGTGCAATGAAATACATCACAATTGACTCTCTTCCCAATTTCTAATTTTAGTTATCAGTATTGTATTTACTTTGTTGTAATAATTTATATATTGTTACATATATTGTAACATTAGTTCAAGTAATATTACAGTATTTTCTATAAAAAAATTACTCAATAAGGTGTATGCCAAATGTTACTGAAATTAAAGAAATGTGTGCTTGATTGTCAATTACTATTTCTTTTTTAACAAAAAACTGCTTCACAATATATTACTTGTAACACTTTAATACTAACCAACCACAGGTTTATAGCAAAGGAGTATCACGTTCCTTATTTTTGTATGGACTATGATACAATGAAGCACAAAATTACTTTCTAGTCAAATTAACACATGTTGTAGTTAAACCCAGTAATAAATGGAGCAAAGAGTATTAGTTCAACTCGAAAATTATATTAATATTATGCTTCTTTTCAAGCAACCCAGTTTTTACCAGAATTGAATGGCAGTTTGAGGAGCAGAAGTTCTATTTGTATTTTTATAAAAGTCTGAGAAAAAGGAAATCTTGTGTAGGTCACATCTTGTAGATTAAAAAAATAGGTGTTCCTTAGAAAGAACATTGTTAATAATAGGGGTTACATTCCATGTTTTGTTCTGAAAAAACCTTTTTAATAATTAGTGTAATCCTTAGATTTACAGTATTTCCCAGAATTACTCATTTTTCATGGCAGAAAAGTGGTACTTCAAATACAGAGGTAGCCTACATCTAGTGCACCCACTTTTATCATTTAATTACATATATAAATGGGGATGCAGTGAACAATAATCCGCTAAAGAGAATGCATTCTGGAGTTGTAATTAATGTTTTTCCACACTAGCCGTGTGTAGGGCGTATTATTGAAAAGGGTAGAGCAAGACTGAAAAATTGAATGCCATGACCGTTTCCAGTAATACGTCCTACACACGGCTAGTGTGGAAAAACATTAATTACATTAATTGATCTTATAGTTGGTTATACTAGAAGCCCAGGACATAAGTACTTACAGCATTGTAAGTCGCCATTAAGGTATGTTATCTCAAAGTAAATTGGGATCTCCTTGTGTGGTTTACTGGGAATAATGCGAGCGAGTTGGAGAATTTAATGTCATATTGGCACATTGGCCATGATAGCTTAGTGGTTAGAGCAGCCGGACGGTAACCGTTAGATCCGTGGTTCAAATCCTGGTCATGGCATTCAATTTTTCAGTCTCACTCTACCCTTTCCATTATTTTATTTTATTGTTATTTTAAGTTCTTTTTAAATCTCTTTCTACAGCTTATTGATTTTATACTTTCAGGCAATTTATGTACAATATACATCCAGCTACTGATGCTTTATTCTTATAAATTTCCAATCTATGAGATTTTATATGAACATTTTTATTTCCCTTATATGTTATGTCCATGTATCTGATTGTTTGTTATATAATCATTTTCCAATCCTTTTGTAAGCATAATTATCTCAAATACATATAAAGAATATAGTGTTACAATATTTAGTTTTCTTACATGATTCCTCTGTTTAGCCCTAAAATAATTCTGATGGCTCTGTTTTGCAGTGTGAATAATCTTTTGGTGTGTATCATTGCACCTTGACCCTATACCACAATTCCATATTATAAATGTAGGTATATAAGTCCACAATAGATTTTCTTTAAAATGTTGGTTCTCACAATTTTTGTCATTTGTATTAGTATATACAGGCTTGAAGAGACTTATGCTATCTGTGGTGTCAATATTAACACCTTGTACATTCCTATCTATTCATCAAATAATGCTCATATTGTTGTTGTGAAAAGATAAGCAATAAACAATTTGAATTAATGGGGACCAGATAAACAAGGTTCTATGTATAACAAAATAAGTGGCATGCCATCCCAAAGTGTAGTGCAGTTGGATTGGTCATTCACTCTTTGCTCACTTGTAATGGGAGAACAAAACAGTACTGAACCGATTGCACAGTGTTTTGACTGTATGCATCGTGTGTGCTCGTTGCTGTCTACCGCTAGCATAGAAAGACGCCGATGAAACCATACAACAGTTTTAAAACTACTTTTAAAGGCTTTATTTACCAAGTTTACAAAAGGAGATTCTGAAACTGGTCACTGTCATCCATGTATTTTTGGCACTTCTTTAGGGAACTGTCAATCACTCACTGTACTTCAGGTTGAGAAATGCTGGCAATTTCTTGGCAGATATTTTGTTTTAATTCTTCCAGGATATGTGGGTTTGTCTTGTACACTTTATATTTTAAGTTACCCAAAAGATAGAAATCACAGGGTGTTAGGACAGTGGACTGAGGGACCCACAAATCTTCACTAATAATTCTATCCTGAAACACACTTTCAGTTATTATTTATTTATGCCAACAAACTTACTGTTGGTGTTTTTAAACACACAAGCCGTGTGTAGGCAAAGTTTAAGAGGTAGAACTGGAACTTAAAAATTCAATGCCACAACTGGGAAGGTCTGTGGTTCAAATCCCAGTTGTGGCATTGAATTTTTAAGTTCCAGTTCTACCTCTTACACTTTCAGTTATTGAAAGATTGGCCATATGAGCTGTTGCAGTCTTATTGAAAAAAAAAAGGCAAAATCACACTCCCTGTCTGTTAATTCTCTTAAAAAAAAAAAAAAAAAAAAAAAAAAGGAGCAAATATATTTACGTATGTACGGGCATCAACTGTTGGCTCAAAAAAAATTGGCCCTATAACTTAGAATCTAATATTGTTCATTAAGTACCCCTTTAGAATGAAAAGATTGATGTAGGTGAGCCATTAGTAGAGAAATGTGTCTCGAGCTCCAAGTGATTTTTATCTCTGGGTTAATTTAAAACAAAGTGTAGAACCCACACATCCTGGAAGAATTAAAACAAAATATCCACCAAGAAATTACCAGCATTTTTCAACATGAACTATAGCAAGTGATGAATAGTTTCCTAAAGATGTGCCAAAAATGTATGGACAATGACTGTGACCAGTTTCAGCACCTCCTTTCATGAAGTTGGCAAATAAAGCCTTTAAAAGTATTTTTAAAATGTTGTATGGCTTCATCTGCACCTTCCTTTGTTAGTAGCAGAATGTGAAGAGGCAAAACACCGCACAGCCCGTTCGGAAGTTTTTTGCTCTCCCAGTAAAGTTCTGTGACATTAACTTGGATGTGAGATACAACTAAAATGAAGCCAGTAACTCCCTTTTCATGAACTAAAATTGTGAATAGCATAGCAGATCCATATATGCACAGTAACAGCTACCTGCACCATGTAAGAATGTTTGCTCAACCATTTGTTTTGATAATTATGCATTCTCTTAAGTTGAAACAGGCATATTCAACAACAGCAAAATATGTAGGTTAATGGCACACTAATTTTATTTAGTGCAATATACATTAGACAGCCCTAATGAAATCTAACAGAGATTTATATTTACAGAAACCACGTAAAAAGGCTTCCTCGGATGAAAGTGACTTAGATTTGGATGTCCTGCCTCCCCTACCAAGAACCACTGCAGCTGGAGGAAGAGCGCGTAAGCAGGTGGTCTATAATGTTGATGACGATGAAGACGAATCGGATTAAATGCACGGTGCACAAATTTAGTGTAGTTGTGAACTGTGACTCGTCTTCTAGTGTAAAGATTGACCATAAATACCTAGCTTTTATTCCGTTTTATAAAACAAACTGCAAAGTGCATTGGCAGCACTTTTTACTATATTTATTGTTTTTAGGGTTGTGTTTTAAAAGCACATTGTTCCATCTTCATTACTCTTTTTCTGTGTTGGGGATGAGCCCTAATGTGTTGTTTTTCGTACACATGGTGCTTTTGGTGAATGCTAGAGTATAAATGATGTCTTTAAGCTTTTAATATCAGTGAAACAAC
The DNA here is from genome assembly GCA_030765045.1 of Tenodera sinensis. Taxonomy (NCBI): domain Eukaryota; kingdom Metazoa; phylum Arthropoda; class Insecta; order Mantodea; family Mantidae; genus Tenodera; species Tenodera sinensis. The sequence continues at coordinate 32,532,064 of CM060969.1, read as the reverse complement.
TAGTGCAACACCCAGTTTTGGTATACTTAAAACTTCTGCATTTGAGAAAGTGTAGCAACGTTTCTGCTGTTAAAAGACAATGTGTGTACCACTTTAATGTTTTAAAAATTACTAGCATATTTTTTATGTAATAAAATTTTAAAAATATATATTTTTAAAACTGTCTTTAAAAATATTCGTAACTTTGTGAATTAAGAAAGGCTCATCCCTTCTTTTACTTTGTTTGAATCATAACATAGAAGCCTTAGAGAACCTGTCTGTAAATATACCTATAAAACAAAGTAGTATTTCAGATCTGACACTAGTTTCAAATATAAGAATCTCTAGTAGGACGGTGCTTCTTTCTTATATTTGGAACAATTAAATAACTGTGTAGTGATGGGATAAAATTTGTATTGAAATTTAAAAATTAGCTACATGATATATTTCCATGTTCAGTATATTTGCATGGAAATATAAACTTTAAACTTTGTATAGAACATTGCACATTATACGTATTAAACATTAATATTTATAATAAAAAAATTTTCTGTTAAGTGTTCTGTGTTGTGGATAAAGGGACATCTATGTGTTCTGTTGATTGCAGTCAAGTATGTGTAGTTGCACTCAGTGCAGAGCATCAGAAAATGATATTAATTCATCTATTTGTACAATTATGAACTTCTGTTAAAAGTATAGAAATATTGTGATGACTTGCTGTACTGTGTTACATTATCCCATTGCTACAGAAGAAAGGAATTAATAATAGTAATTCTCTTTTCTGTGGATCTGCTAGAAAATACTGTATCCCATCTCACACCCAGGTTCTTTCTCAACAGTGATACACAGAAAATTAGAAGCATTCAGATGCCAAACAGTATTAATTTGTAGGTCATGCTAGTAGTTCCCAAAAGCCTCCTTAACAGGATTTGTGTGTAATGTGGGGATCATAGAAGTCAAGTATTTGGATGCATTTGGTGAGATACTTTATTTTGTATTCATTTATCACTTCAATTTTGTTTCATCAAAAATAATTTTTACCCACAGTTAAAAAGTACAAATTAAAAGTTAATATATTGTACTTCATGGCTGCAATATTGAGAAAGCATTAAAATTAAAGTTTGCCAAGGAATCACTAGTTATTAGTTAAACTATGTAAGAAATGGCTAAACATGTGTGTTTTTATTTCATTTCGTGTTTGCTAAGTATTTTGAGACAAGTGTCATTTTTGTCAGTCTAATAAATCCACAAGGAGATGAAAATAAGCTACAGCGTAATTCTTTACTTTTATTCAGTTGGGGGAGCGTTAAAGTAGTTTTAATAGAAATGCTGTTTTGAAGAATTTATCATGAATTTCATGTAGCAAGAAAGAACTTCTGAAGTTAATTTCTTGCAGCAAAGCTTCCAATGTTTGTGTTTTGAATGACAGCATTTTCTTCGTGCTTTTTGAATGTTAGCTTTTCTTTACGGTGCAGTTGTTTTTGTGGCTATTACTTTCATTGATATCTACATTTAATTATTACACACATGAAAATAATGTTCTATAGCTCCCACTAAACTCAAATACTTTCTTCTGTTAAGTGCAGTAGAAACTTGATTAGTTGCTTTTAGAGAGAGAAGAAAACTTAATACAAAAACGAAGTAAAACCAAAAACAAAGATTTATGCATCTTCCACAGAATACCTCCCTCCCTTTATTCAGCTCTTTGCTAACTTTGGAAAGAGTCTTGATTTGGTGTTTCTTAACAGCTGCTTTTCTTTCAAATTGAAAAAAGGAATTTTCTAAATTTAGAATGTTTTATTTCTAGCTGTCATTATGGCACCAGTGTTGACAAATGTATGTACAATTTTGTAAGCCTTCAATGCTTAATGTGGGCATCAATTTATAGGCAGGATTGTCTTCCCCTTCTCATGCACTACTGTGGCATCACATACTTGATACCCTTTATGCTTTCCGTGATCCATACATATTAGCATAACTCACATTGTTATTTATGTCAACAAACTTATTGCTGGTGATTTTAAACACACAAGCCGTGTGTGGACATGTTTGAAGGTAGAATCAGACCTGAAAAATTCAATACCATAGCCAGGATTTGAACACAGACCATCCTCTTTATGTGCATCTGCTGATGTGAGATTCCCTTTGTGGTGTACCGAGAAAAATGTGAATCAGTTGGAGAATTCATTGTGATACTGCAAGTTGTCTCAATAGCTCAGTGGTTAGAGCAGTCACACTTGAAGTGGAAGGTCTGTGGTTTAAAACCCCAGCTGTGGCATTGAATTTTTCAGGTCTGATTCTACCTCTCAAAACTCAAATTGTTTCTAGTTTTGATCCAGTTGGTATAGCATCTTGACAAAGTTCAGATATTGCAGCACAACTGATGTGTTGTGGGAGTCATAGCGACTTACACAATTCAGCCAAAGTACAAAACAAAATTTCATAATATTACAGGAAGAAGTACTATTAAAGTCTTAAGAATGACTGTGCCACCTTCCTGTTCATCTTTTATAGCCAGTAGCTACAAGCCCTTGCTTTCTTACCTGCACTAGGTAAGCATAATCTTTGCCATGATACATAAAGTGACAACTCAATTCAGCTGTCTCTAGAGGTTGCTTTAAAGTATTGACATTTACATAAAAATTATACGAGGGGCGTCTCAAAAGTAACTTGCACTATTTTTTTAAAAAATAACAAAACGTTTAAATATTTTAAAAAGGGTATATTTTGAAAGCTACATTCAGTACCTATCTTTCCACATCATTTCCTTGAACCTAAATCCTTTTTCGATACCGTGGTAACAGTTTTTTTAACCCAATGTCAAACCACTCTCCCGCCAAACTGGATAGCCATCTTTCCACCTCTTGTTTCAGTTCCTCGTCATTTACGAAGCGCCTTCCCCCAAGATGTTGCTGCAGCTCCGGTAAAAGATGGTAATCACTCGGTGCAAGGTCAGGTGCACTAGATGGATGACCGAAAACATCCCATCGAAACTGTTCAAAATGGCTTGAGTTTCACGGGCAGCGTGCGGGAGAGTGTTATCGTGGACCAGAAAAACTGTTTTGCCCAACTTTCCCTTCCTTTTGTTTTGTATGGCTCTTTTGAGTTTTCTCAGCACCTCACAATAGCGAGCAGCTGTCATCGTGGTCCCATGGAGCAGGTAATCGATTAACAGTACTCCCTTCGAATCCCAGAATATCGTTGTGATGACCTTGACAGCCGATGCAACAACTTTTGCCTTTTTTTTGGAGTTGCCTCATCCATTCGTTTCCACAACTTGCACACACTTTCCATAGACACAGATCCCTAGAAATAATCCTGTGAGGCGATGCACGGCTTATTTCAATATATGGAGGAAGTTGAAACAAACCTGCATCAAGTGTAAGGCACTGATCGGTGTTCACAACTGCTCGAACCTCGTCAACAATATCCGGAGCAAGGGAAGTGGAGGGTTGGCCGCTTTATTGCTCATTGTGTAATGTTGTTCTCCCTTCAATGAACGATTGGGGCCAATGAGAAACCATTTGTCTTGACAAAACGTCTTTTCCATAAACACTGCACAACTCGCAATGAATTTCAGTCGCACATTTATTTTTTCCCGTCAGAAAACGGATTACAGCGCGAACTTCGCAATCGGCGGTAGGAACGAGTGGAGTCTCCATTGTTACTGCCGTTTTAATGTCCAAGCAATAAACTTAGGGGCCTAGGAATTTTACGGTGCTGCTACTACACCCATACCTATATACCCTGGGACTTTCAGACTTTTTCCGCCTACCGCGCGGATTTAAAAAAATAGTGCAAGTTACTTTTGAGACAGCCCTCGTATTTATGTCTTCAGTTGTTCCAGTTTAAAAACCATTCATGATAGGTCCTTTGGTCTAAAATTGATTATATACACCACAAAACAGTTTCTCAAGAGGCAGTTAATGTTTGTTGTATTAACATGTGCTGTGACTAAAACCGTTTCCAGACAGCACAATTGGATCAGTAAATCCAGAAAACAGTTGTTCAAGGAATGATAGACCAGGGTTCCACTGTATTTCATGTCTTCTTCACAATAGACTTTAAACAGCTACGGGAACTACGGCAGTGAGCATTGTAAATATAGTATTACTTGAAGTTTTGCAACCATTTGTATAAAGAAAGTTTTGGCATATTGTTTGGCATTGTAGCAAGCTTTATACTCAAACTTTTGCTGCGTTTAGTTTGTTGCATTTGGTTACGGTTAATAAGAAATGGTAATCCAGTGGGTAAGCAGCATTCCTGCTATCATTTGAAGCCAGGTGGTGATGAAGTACCTGAATATCTTGACCAGAACTTAGGTTTGCAATAAAAAGAAACACTGAAGTGTAGAAAGCTCCACTCTGGGATTAATTTAAATGAATGTAATTAATATTATTTATTATAGCAGCCAACTTCTAAACATACACATTGGATTACCATGCTGGTATGAAGTTGTAACATATTAGTTCTTGAAGTTTTGTTAAGACTATATTTAGAAATAATGAATAGATTTTGAGTGATCTTAATTTCAAGATAAAAACAAAAAACTTCACAGTTTTTCTACACAACATAATGCAGTATTTATCTTATAACTTTGTAATTCTGTATTTTACCAGAGTAATACTTTTTTTAAATTTTTTTCCTCTGATGAATTTGTAAACGTGATTGAATCTGAAGGAAAAAACAAAGAGAGCGAGATTTTTTAATAGTTGTGCATTTAATTTCAAAGATTTGATTTCTTTTCCATATACCCAGACAGAGAGTTATTTCCTTTTAGATTTTTCCTGTGCTTTTTACCTTTAAGTGCTTAGCTAAGGTAGATGAAGTATTGCATTTGAGTGAGATATTCAGGATACAGATTTCACTGGAAATGCAGCTTAAATTCTCTGAATAAAAAATCTGACGTGTTGCACTCACATGACTTTCTCTACTCTTGTACTAACTATTCTTACAAACTCTTATTCCTCTATCTTCTTTGTGTTAGTTAAAACAAACATATGTACAAATTATCTTATTACTTATTTCCTTGCATGTGCAAGAGGAATGTTAGAATATAGTGGGCTTTGAGCAATAGTCAAATCTTTTAAAGCTTTGAGATTCAGTTCTCTTTGCACACTTAACATAAAAAAATGAACAACGATGTTCCATTTCACGAAAGTGAAACTCACACACATAATAAGGAGTATCTCCGAAATGGTTCACCCTACAAGGAAATTTATTCAGACATAAATTGTGTATTTTAGCAAGATCTACATTTTTTATATAGTATGATTTGGTCTATCTCTAACGGTTTACCAGTTATGCAAAAGTCGTCCTAAGTAAATACGACTACAGGGGCTATAGCCAGAAAATTCAAGGTATACATTTCATTTGTCATAAAAATACCTCAAACATATGACATTTTAATCAAAATCGTTAGAGCCTTTTTCAAGAAAATCAAAATTTTCCATGTAAAGCGTAGTTTAGGGTGGGGCTATTTTCTTCAAAATCTTTGTTTTGCATCCTTGGTTTTTAACCGACTTTTCGGTTTTGAGTTATGCTGTCTACAGACACACACACACACACACACAGACAGACCTTTTTCTAAAAATGCTTTTTTTGGGTTCAGGGGGTCTCAAAACACATTTCCAGTGAAATCTTGACATCGAATTTTTGGGTGGAATACAATACTTCCCCTGCTTACCACTAGAGAAAGTTGTTGTTTTCTAGTGCCTTGCATCAGGCAATGAAGCCATTAGCATTCGTGCTTTCCAATACTTTTGAACTGTAGTTCCTTCTGATCTTAATGCTTCACAGGTCTTCAAGTGGTCTTCGTTCATTTCTGCTGGATCGTTACACAGGACACATTGGTGAGGCTGAGACACCTATTCTGTAGAGATGACTTGCTAAGCAGTCGTGATTTGTCAATAGTCGGAAGGCTGCAACCCCTGTTTTCCTTGGTCTCTGGGGGATTATATCTGGGTTGGAAAGTAGTTTAATCCATTTTTTATCTTTGGCATTTGTTTCTATTTCTTGTAGGTATGAATGAGAAAATTTTTTAATGATCAAGCGTTTTATTGAGGAATATGAGAAATTGAATTTAGACTTTTGTTTTATTGTTGTGCCTTTCTTTGCAAGTGAGTCTGCAGCTTCGTTACCCATGACTCCACAGTGTGCTGGAATCCATTGGAGATGAACAGTCTTATTAACTTTTTGGAGTTGTGTTAACATTTTGTAGCATTCTCTAATTTTTGTTGACTTCTTTGTAGTATTTGAACATATTCCCTGAATTGCAGCTTTAGAATCCGAAAGAATTACTGCCTTGTTAAATTTATTTAAGGGAAGATTTAATAATTGTCGGAGAGCAATGTATATAGCCTCTATTTCTCCATCATAATTTGTTGTGTCTCTGCCAACAGAATGATAAAAGGAAAAATGTGAACATGTAACTCCAGCTCCAGTAAGGTTTTCCTTCGAGGATCCATCAGTATATATGTGCAGCCATTCTTCTGTGGGATACCTAGTATTGATTGTTTCCAGAGCTAAAAGTTTTTGTATTTCTTTTGGTGTGTCTGATTTACTTATTTCCGCTATTAATTCCAAATTGAAAGTAGGTTGCAATAATTCCAATGGATTTTCTCTTATAAGTAAATTTTCTCTGGTGTTAGGAATGTTCAATTTGGATTTAATCTGTGTTAGCTTTTCTAGGAAACTACTATGAGTTTTAAGGATTGAAGGGGGGAGGTTCTCTTCTGTCCATTTAGAGTTTGGCAGTCGTAACATTTTCTCGTGTTGGAGCAATGCTTGTTCTTCTATTTTTGTTGTTATTAATGGGGTCCGTGTTAAGGCAAGCATGACATCAATAAGTGTGGATTTAACTGCTCCAGTGATTAGGCGAAGAGCCTGATTTTGTATTTGTTCAAGTTTATTGATGTTAGCATTTGCTGCTGTTATTAAAGCTTCAGCACAGTACAAGAGGTTTGGTTTAACATACATTTTGTATGTTGTGTTAAGGACTCTCCTTGAGCAGCCCCATTTAGCACCAGCTAACCTTTTCAGGATTTGCAGTTTCTTTTCAACCTTTTCTGTATTGGAATTGTTGTAATGAAATTTGCCTAGAGATGTCCCCACCTGGAGATCCGATTGGGGGACAGTTTTAACTCCGGAATGTTTATCTTTAGGACTCATATTCATGTATGTGGCTTTCATGTAACTGTTTTCTTAACGGGCACCAGTTTTACAATGTGGCAGTTACATCACCCGACTTAAACCCCCATTTTGCAAGGGGGACCACCTCTATCGTTGGTCAATGGGTCCATCGGACCTAGCCGGGAGAACTAAATAGGTGGTATTTAGATCCACCGACCTTCCCCTCATGTGCCTCTGAGGGACGCTGTTGTGCTGTGATAGGCCAGCACATATGTAAATGACATTTCCTCCATTTTAGATGAAACAGTTATACCGCTGTGATTCGGTCCCCAGAGCCTCATCTGTTAAAAGCAGGGTGCACCACGGGCAGGATGAGGATGGGAATTGGGTAGGAGAGGCTATAGGAGGCGCATCAATACCCCTTACTACCCCCCAGTAGAGAAAGTAAAAATCGATAAAACAGGCACCTGTAGAAAAAATATCTATCCATCTGTTAAGGTGCCTGAAGGAATAGCATGACTCAAATGAAATCATGAAAGTATAATTTCATTTAAGATTTTCAACAAATTCCCCATGCAAGTTTGAACTTCTCCTCTGTGTTTTTAATGAGCTTGCGAGAAAACTAAAATTCTGCCTCGTGCATATAATTTGAAGCCAATTGACCTGTAAATAGGTCATGAATAGTCTGTCATGTGAACATATGCATCAGATTTTTAGTACAGAATGTTCGTTATATTGTGGTACAACAGATCACACATACAATTACTCCTCTTTTGCACTTTTCAAGAGGCCAGGGGAATGTTGGTGCAAAAAGGGGAAAAGTGTAATTTGTGGGAAACTGTTTGCATACAAATTTACAAATTCACACAGATAGTAAATTTACAGTTCAGTTAAATCATACAAGGCTTTGTCTATTAAGTATTCTTTTAGCATACATTTAAATAGTCTTTTTGAGCTGACAACAGATTTTAATTGTGTTGGTAACTTTTTGAACATCTTTATTCCCCTTATGCTAATGTCTTTCTCTGTGATGCCCTTATTAACATTTTGTCTGTGGAAATCAGAGTTGTTTCGTGTGTTAGGTAAAAATACCTTGAAGAGGTTAACGTTTTCCAAATGCACATTGTTAATATTATAGATTGTTTTGTTCTTACTCCTAGCACTTGTCTCAAATATAAGTGTAAACTAAGATGCTACCAGTCATCCACGCAATGGCAGTAGCATTATACTTGGCAAATTTTTCAAATTCTTGAAACACATGAGCTTCTTGAATTTACCCATTATTGGGGGGGGGGGGGGGGGGTAAATTTTTTTGATCAATCAGCATTGACTATTGGCAAAATGTAAAACAAACCTGTTTCGTCAACATTGAAAATATCCTTCATTTTGTAACCTTGAATAATACCCAGCAGATTTTGCTTTCACTCTTCTACAGCTTCGACAATAACGTTTTTGCTTTCACCACACAATTAATTGTACACAGTGTTGTGACAGTTCTTGAATTGATCTATCCATCCATTTGAGGCAGTAAAATATATAATTCCCAACTTCGCAATAAAATGAAGGGCTTTTGTTTGAAGTATGGTACCATCAACTGGAATTCCTGCCACTCATAGCAGCCCTCCATCACAAGTTTGTGCATTTTATGATACATTGGCGTGTGTGTATATATATTTGTGGGTTTTTTTGCACATCACACCACTTTATTTATAATGAAATTTAATTGCTGATCTATTTTTCACAATTCTATTCACAGTTGAGATGGATAATACAAGCTCTTTCAGCAACCGAACATGTGTTCTGACATGTGAATCAACACAATGCAGAATTTCAGATTTCTCATGTAAACAAATACATTTTCTATTGGCTTTATTCACCTCCATGGTACCACAATACAAAAACACTGTTGTTACTGCAAATTATGCAGTATTATAACTAAAATATAATGCATAAATCGTGGGCTTCCACATAGATACCATGTGAATTAATACAAAATATGTAGCAACTGATGTATCTGAGTGCTGGCAAGTTAGTGGAAAATGGAGATCAGTGAAAGCTATTCAATGCAGATCAATGCTGCCAATGTTGAAAATTTATAAAAGATGGGAAATATAGCCTTTCAGAAGTTGTAAACAGGTGGAATGCTATGTATTGCAGATATAGAAATGATGGTACCTGCAAAAAATGACATAAATAGCAGGTAGCAAAGAGATGTTACTGTAATGCTAAAGCTAAGCTAGTTTCCACTCCGGGAGAGTCTGCTTCTTAATTTACAACAGTAAAATATTGGGTGGCAGAGTTTAAGTGAGGCTGCATGAGCTGCCAAGAGGAACATCACAGTGGTCGAACAAATGAGGTGACCATGCCAGGAATTATAAAGAAAATCAGATTGAGCTTTCATTCCCCACATAAAGAATGGTCTCAATTCTCAATCCATTAAAACATCATGTAGCTTGTCTTAATTTACTTGTCCTTGAGCAAGTATATAATAGTATATAATAGGACAGTCATTAGCCTATTCTGATACTTCTACGAAGCAGATACATTGGGTGCCTAAATTAACCTGCCAAACCCTTTTGTATATCCATTGTGCAGTAGTAAGAAATATTTCTTCCTGAAAACTTAATGTCCGTTAAAACTAATAAATGCAAAATCTATTACCACAAATCACAAACAGGAGAAATTGGCTAAAAAGGCAATTTTGGACACTAATAAGCAGAATAGGCACAAACATATGAAATAGGCATTTATAGGTGCCATAAAACTAACAATTTTGGCTTATAATTGTAGGAAAGTTGCTTATAACTTAAAAGCCTATGTTTCTGAACAAAGGAGTAAAATAGGCAAATAGGGCAAAATCTGTTCTCTAGTCATAAAGGTCATCCACAAGTGGAAGGACCAATGAGAGCTAAGATGTTTCCATAGCAATGGCAGATTCAAGAAAAATTCTTTGCATTGATACGAAAACATGCTAGCTCTAATTGGTCCTTCTACCAGTGACATTCATTAAAGCTTTGTGCTATGCAGTTAGCAATTGTCAATCCCTTTTGTGGTTGGCACCGATTGTGTATTGACATGAAGTTACTAAGCAAATCCAGGTTCATTGCACCAAAATTAATGATTTAGTTGAACTTTCGTTACATTTATTTTCAACATTTTTCTTGTTGATTTTACCTATTTGTTATCCAAGTCAATGACCAGTTATTTGTCACAGCCCCTCAGTTGTTTGATTTCCTGTTTATATGAGTGTTTGCGATTATGTTAACTCTTTTAATGAATAGTGAACATTGTCCAAAAATAGTAACAAAGATAGTGCAGCCAAACGAAAAACTGAGCGTACTCAAGAACCAAATAAAACTGTTTGGTAAAGTGGTATACATATGGTTGTGACAAGCGGTAATGTCACCTCTCTCTCCCCATGAAATGTGAATCCCTTTCTAGACTGGCACCGACTTAACTTCTCAAGGAATGAACGATAACTGCAGATTGCAAAATGTGGGTGATTGCATCATCACATTCCTGACCATGGAGAAATCCAGAAGCTTTGTGCTGCAGGTAAAGCATTTCATATTGGCCATTTTACTTCAATTTTTTCCCTACTCAAAACACCTACATGACAACAGCAGAAAATATGTGGATTTTAATACATTGTGAACATAGGAAATCTTAGGGACCAATAAAAAGCATCATAAGGGGCAGAAAAATAGCAAACAGGAATATAAATGTGGGGTAATACTGTTTGCGTGCACCATGTACCATGTGTTATACTGAGGGGTTTTCTGTCCTAAAACTCCTGGATTACTTACAAATGAAAGCAACATGCACTGTGAGTGCTATAATCTTCGCAAAACTTAAAGGCATATGGAGGCAGGGTGTACTGCGGACTCCAGCGAATCCTACGCTTGCCCCTCCTACCAGCGCTGCCGAATGTGGTGCATGCATCTCACACAACCTTATGTACAGACCGTCTGCCGGTACACGCACTACGCTTGGCAACAGCACTCTGCTTGAGCATTGGCCAGCATTCACATGCCTTTAACTTTTGCAAGCGGTATAGCCTTATTGTAAGTTCTGTCCATCTGCATTGAGATGTTCCTGACACATTCTGATGAAATTTTTATTCATGTGAATAAGTTGTTTCTGTATAATTTTCATTATTTCTGTTCTCATATTGTGCTTAAATTTCTCTATGGTGTGGGGATTATTCCTACGAAGCTCATCCCATGAGTGTTGGCAAGAATGTGATATTTTTTGAACATGTGGCATCACTGTGCTGTCTGTATGTACATTTGCAACACTAGCAAACTGCTGAATTCAATGGACAGAAGGCAATTATAAGTGGGAGTGTCTAGATATCAGCACCAGAAACATTGTCTGAGCTTGGCATTCTACAAGATGAATGTAAGCAGATTGGAACAGTCATCATACACAAAAATTGCTGCGCTCGGTGGCCGGATTGCTTCTCAGGGACATGCAACTATAGACTTGCCACAAAGTGAGCACCCTGTGTCTGCTGCATTGACATGTCCACAACTATGATTCAACATTGTTTAACAGTGGACTGTGGAGGAATTAATAACAAAATACGGGTATGTTGAGGGCAACTGTTCCACATTTTACAACATGACTTGAAAGTGCACAAGAAGTGTTCCAAATGAGTACCACATCAGTTAACAGAGATAGAGAAGTGAATGCAATATGAGGCCATCCATATCAACCTGGAGCGATTTGCACAGGAAAGGAATGACCTGCTCAATTGCATTATTGCTATGAAACCTGGCTACTACGAACTGGATTTGAAGACCCAGTCTGCTTAGTGGCACTATCCAGGTTCACCATGGCAGCACAAGGTGTGACAAAATCCATCACCCATGAAGACACCATTAATGCCTAATACTATTACAACTTTCTGTACTACCATCTCAATGTACACTGTGACAAAAACGTTCAGCACTGCTGGATAATGCTATAGCCCATGTTGCCAACACCATCAAGACATGACAGTGTTGGGGGTGGGAAATCTTACCCCACCCACCCTACTCACCAGATCTCAATCCATGCAACTTCAATCTCATTCCCAAACTTAAGAAACCATTACGTGGGCAGGCTTTGCAAACAGGTTGGATATCCTAATGGCATATCAGCAACAAATGGCACACATGGATGGCAATGTCCTTGGTATTCAACATCTTTCCCATCATTGGCAATACTGTGTGGATGCCCTGTGGGACTATTCTGGTGGACAGCCGGTGCGTTGAATGGTGCCATGATGTTTGTTCCATTGTACTCGTGCACAATAAATTTACAGAGTTCCATTGCTTGGTTTTCTTTTCAACTTGTGCCATTATCTCCTGTCCTCTATTCCTATTTTCTGTTGCCATTGAGATCCACAGAGCCTTCAACATGCAATGCACAGTGTGGATTTCCCCTGTTGTCGCATTATTGAACATTACTCCATAGTTGCCAGACAGAATGAGCCTTGTATTAACTTTTAGATTTGAAGTTTTTATACACATAAAAATTCTTTATTTAAACATGAATTTTTGGTAGGCATTTCAGTGGACCAGTAAGAAGTCAACATTAAAAGCAATTCACACAGAAAAGATGTGAATAAACTTACGCGTTTGAGATGCACAATGAACAAACTAGTTTTACAACATGAAGCAGCAGAGCCAAAAGTGGTCAGCATAACAGGTATGTTTTGTTTTGTTGTATAAGTATAGCAAATTATATATTTTGATTAGTTAAAGTAAATACAACAGAGAAGAATGAATTTTAAGAAAACTTGAGTGTGGCTGTGGCATTCACTCCTTATAGGTTTGCTAGCCCTAATTAGAAAATTATGCAGATATGATGGATAGTTCAAGGCTTTTATTCATGGATGAGACTTTGGATGAAAGTAGAGATCCAAAAGCACAGAGTTGTCTGTTATTCAAAAATTATTTTCTCGAAAGATAGCTTTGATTGGGACTAGATGTTCTTCCTGAGTATGAAAAAATGGAGAAGATTCCTGACATTTTGGTGGTAGTAGGCCTTGCCTAAAATGTGAAACAAATCCAGGAGGTTATTAACATGTTTGTATTTCTTGCCATATTGTAAGGTATTCACATATTCCATTTAAGTTGTATAGGGGCAGTGGATTCAGATCTAGAATTCATAAACAGACATTGTTGAATGCATTCGTGATCTTTACATACATCTTGATGAAACAAAGAGCCTGTTCTGCCCATCATATAGGTCAAGTAGTGTAACATATTGGAAGGAAAGGAAGCCTATCAGTTTCTATGACGTCATGTGAGAGCCATATAGTACCATATTGCCTAGATAAAGTGATACGAGTATGGAACTGGAGGATTCAGTCAGTGTTGTGCTCAACAAAACATGGCCAGTACAAGTAAAATGGAGCAGCCAGTTTTTCTGTCCAGCTATTATGAAAAATTGAAATTGAGTGTTATTTATGGACAACCTTAACTGCTGTAGTTCTCAGAGGCCTCTATCAGGCGTGACATTCTTTTACATGCCATAGATCTATGACAGGACCACCATTTTACTTAAGCAATGGTAAAAAATTTTACGCCTTGGAATGAATCCAGCATCCTCTGCCAGGTTTGAATCCTTGACCTTAGGAACCAGGGGCTAGCAGGTTATCCCTAGAGGATGACTATTTTGAAATTAGCTAAGCTCTAAATCCCCAAGCACCTTGATAGCCTAACTGCAGTCTCAATTACAAAGTTTCCAAACATGAGGTCGTAACATTGATATAATAGCCAGTTAAAGAAAAACGAAACAGTGTCAGAAAATGTCCACTTAATTTTGTCCTGTGTGGCTCATTCTTATTTGCACAGAAAATGATATGCTCTGTTCTATTTGCTTTATAACCATTATCCTTCACATAAACTAGAATTGTTAAACAGAGTGAGTCATAATAACAATTTTAAGGCATGATTACTTATCAGTGGAGTACGGATTTTTATGTAATATCAAGGTGCAAAATATGTACACATTTATGTAACAAAAGCATCAAAATATGTAATATCAACAAAATATATAAAATTATGTAATCTAAATGCAGACTGCAAATTACCCAGAATTTTGTAATTTGATGGGTTTGTAACTCCGTAAATTAATTACAATGAGTTAAAATTTACTAAATATAGAATTAATTACAGGGAAAATGTTTTGTTTTATGCAGAATTTACCTAAAATTGATTTTCAAGTAGGTAATTAAGAAATGAAAGATATGTGTTTTGGATTATATTTATTAAAATTTCTCATTTTACTTAAACTTTAGATGATAAAGCAATGTTGAAACACTGAACCAATTTATCAATGAGTGAAACAATCAATTCAAAATAATTAAATTTTATGATGATGCATTTTCAGTTTTCTATCTCTTGACATACAATGACCAACCAGGCATTTTCATTTTGAGTCTTTTGCTTATTTCAACGTGCAATGAATAACTATATATTTTTCCATGTTTTCAGGGGTCATTGCTTGTTTCCTATTGGATAAAATGTTCTTATAAGCAGAGAAGCTTCTCTCCACGTCACATAAAGTTACAGGAGTATATTTTAGCATAGGAATCTGATTTTCAGAGAGAAATGTTTTGGCAAATCGACATTGTCACCATTTAGCACTTTAGATACGGATATAAGTGTAGAGTACCCTAATTCCTGTTTAGCACAGCTTTGAATTTTTCACCTACATCTCCTGCAGCTACACTAAGCTTCTGTGACGCACGTTCCATTAAATCCATAGATTCGTGAAGAAGGGAACCTGATGTTTCCAACTGCTTGATGGTGATAGGCAACCAACCGAAGTTACTCTTGATGTAAGCACAGGAGCTTGCCACTTTCGGATCTTTAAAGATGTCTTGAGATTTGTGTATGGAAACACCTACTTCTGAAGAGAACATGTTCACCATTGACTGGACTCCTTCAAAATATTCACAATAGAAGTTCACAGCTTCAAACCACGTACCCCATCTTGAAAGTACTGACTCAGGACGCAAAGGGACATGTTGGAGATGATTTTTATAGCACTGAATTCTGTGCAGTGCTTTCACGAAGACCTTTTTTATTGCTGATATCAACTTATTCACACAGGGAAAATTTCTTACTACTTCAGCAACACATTGCAATGCATGGGCCAAGCAGGTACAACAGTAAGTTTGTTGGCATAAATATATAATAATTACCAAGCAGGTACATTCGGGTAGAAAACCTAAAGGGCAATAGAAGCTTTAATCATGTACGCTGCGGCATCTGAATACATAATTAAAACCTTTTCCTTACACACACACCCTCTGACCACAGAATCTTCATCCCATCATTTACGAATCTTGCAATTGTAGATTATTTGTTTATTCTAACATCTTGCAACAGATTAGAAATGGTTTTGTTGGACTTTGGGAATCTAGTTTTCCTACTACTAAATTTGCTATGTGCCTACCAACCCATGTCATCTGTAGTTTCATCGACGGCAAACCAAGTACAGGAGATTCCAATTTCATTCCGTATATAAGCAACTGCTTCTGCATAACACACATGAGGATAATTTCTCCTCAGAGTAGAATCGACAGGAATAACTTTCTTGCAGTATTGTTTCTAGAAAGGAGCAAAATTAAGGAATTTGAAATGTATGCCACAGAATATTAGCTGCAAACATTGCACTGCACAGGTCTTTAAAAAATCATTTCCAAACGCTTCCTGTTACATTTGTGTCAACAGAACTTGCTTTCTAGAAGACTTCAGTCTTTGTTGCGCATGTGAAGAGCACTTTTGACATGTTCCAATTGAGATTTCATAGGCAGCCAATTTTTTACCGCATGCTTCGTCGGTTGTAAAGGCGCTATGTAATTTCTCCCATGAATTCAACTGCAGGATAGCGAGGAACTGGTGCCATTTTACTGAGACTTGCAAGAAACTAACTGCAGTATTATCGCCTCGCTATATTGATGGTTGTCCAACAGCTCACTGTGTTTCCTTGGAGCTTCTCTACTAATTCAGCAATAAGGATATGCTACATGTAGGAAATCCCTTACATCACCCGAATAATGTGTAGGCACCCCATTGCACTTTGCCCACCTTGGTAGCGTGATGGTTAGCGTGTCTGCCTCACGTTCAAGAGGTCGCGAGTTCGAATCTCGCTTAGGGTAAGTTATACGGGTAAGGTTTTTTTCCGAGGTTTTCCCTACCCTGAGAAGACGAATGTCGGGTGACTTAAAGCTCCATGGACCTCGGGCTCATTTGAGCATCATTCATTTGTCTGATATGACACAATGTTGGAAGACGTTCATTTAAAAAAAAAAAAAAAAAAAAAAAAAACCCCCATTGCACTGGAATAACTGGGGTATTCCTAAAGGAATATCTTCCAGAAGTTCTGGCAAAATATGTTGTAAAAATTGTAGATAAATGTGGAGATAATAAATAGGGCCCTATGAACATGTCATTCACAATAACAGCCCAAATGTTCACTGTAAACCGATGTCAGTAATTTGTAATTAACAGCTCTGAGATTATCCTGTGCCCAAATGTGACTTATGTGTGTCAAACATGTCCTCTTGTGTAAAAACCTCATCCATCCACAATATGGTTGTAGGAGATGTGTTCATGAAGAAACCACTGAACAGCGGTAGTCAGGATGGAAAGTAATCATGCCCCAGTGCTTGAACTCTAGTGATGATATGGATGTAATTGCTAGTCACACAGAATTCTACGAGGGGCATCTCAAAAGTAAGTTGCACTATTTTTTTAAAAAATAACAAAACATTTAAATATTTTAAAAAGGGTATATTTTGAAAGCTACATTCAGTACCTATTCTTCCACATAATTTCCTTGAACCTCAATACATTTTTGATACCGTGGTAACAGTTTTTTTAACCCAATATCAAACCACTCTCCCGCCAAACTGGATAGCCATCTTTCCACTTCTTGTTTCAGCTCCTCGCCTTCCCCCAAAATGTTTGTGGCATCTCCGGAAAAAGATGGTAATCACTTAGTGCAAGGTCAGGTGCACTAGATGGATGACTGAAAACATTCCATCGAAACTGCTCAAAACGGCTTGAGTTTCACAAGCAACGTGCGGGCGAGTGTTGTCGTGGACCAGAAAAACTGTTTTGCTCAACTTTCCCCTACTCTTTTATTGTATGGCTCTTTTGAGTTTTCTCAGTACCTCCCAATAGCAAGCAGCTGTCATCATGGTCCCATGGAGCAGGTAATCGATTAACAGTACTCCCTTCGAATCCCAGAATATCGTTGTGATGACCTTGCCAGCCGATGCAACAACTTGCTTTTTTTTTTTGGAGTTGCCTCATCCATTCGTTTCCACAACTTGCACACACTTTCCATAGACACAGATCCTTAGAAATAATCCTGTGAAGTGATGCACGGCTTATTTCAATATACGGAGGAAGTTGAAACAAAACTGCATCAAGTGTATGGCACCGATCAGTGTTCACAACTGCTCGAACCTCGTCAATAATATCCGGAGCGAGGGAAGTGGAGGGTTGGCCACTTCATTGCTCATTGTATAATGTTGTTCTCCCTTCAATGAGCGATTGGGGCCAACGAGAAACCATTTGTCTTGACAACACGTCTTTTCCATAAACACTGCACAACTCACAATGAATTTCAGTCGCACATTTATTTTTTCCCGCCAGAAAACGGATTACAGTGCGAACTTCGCAATCAGTGGTAGGAACGAGTGGAGTCTCCATTGTTACTGCCGTTTTAATGTCCAAGCAATAAACTTAGGGGCCTAGGAATTTTACAGTGCTGCTACTACACCCATACCTATATTCCCTGGGACTTTCAGACTTTTCCCGCCTACCGCGTGGATTTAAATAAATAGTGCAACTTACTTTTGAGACGGCCCTCGTAGTAACCCAAGATGGCTTGTGTGCATGACATGTGCTATTGCTCTTGTATTGGTGGAAGGAGAATTGGATCCAGTCTCATCAGCAGAAATCCATATAGGTGATTTTTCCATGTCAACCATATTTTTTTTAATATGTCAACATAACAAGAATCCCAGTAATTCTTCCTGATAGTGCACTTGTTGAGAATGTTGTAGTTGCAGTATTTCTGTAAGAAATGTTTAAATTCAGATACCTGAAGTTTGTTCCTGGCTATGTCCCTTGCAACTAATGCCATGCACAATTATTTGTAAAAGCTACTGTTAGATGGGTGCTGTCCCTGCAAGTGCATAAGTAATACCGGTTTCTTTGAAAAAATCCATTGTTTATTCCTAATGTGTAGATTGCTTCACAAAAGTTGATCAGGTTGAGATTTCGTCACACACCCTATGCATTTATCATAAGCTTGACATAGGATTATTTTACCTTCAATGGTTAAAACACTGTCAATGGAAACCTATATTTTCAGCTTTGATGGCAACTAAGATGCAACTGACTTACAAATTCTGAGGCGTTAAAGAACAAGTCTACAAAGGAAAACGTTTAAAACGAGTCATTATTTTCTGCATTAGACTCGTGCAATTTAGCTTTGAATGTTGTTGTTTTCTAGTGCCTTGCATCTGGCAATGAAGCCATTAGCATTCGTGCTTTCCAATACTTTTGAACTGTAGTTTCTTCTGATCTTAATGCTTCACAGGTCTTCAAGTGGTCTTCGTTCATTTCTGCTGGATCGTTACACAGGACACATATTGGTGAAGCTGAGATACCTATTCTGTAGAGATGACTTGCTAAGCAGTCGTGATTTGTCAATAGTCGGAAGACTGCAACCGCTGTTTTCCTTGGTCTCTGGGGGATTATATCTGGATTGGAAAGTAGTGTAATCCATTTTTTATCTTTGGCATTTGTTTCTATTTCTTGTAGGTATGAATGAGAAAATTTTTTAATGATCAAGCGTTTTATTGAGGAATATGAGAAATTGAATTTAGACTTTTGTTTTATTGTTGTGCCTTTCTTTGCAAGTGAGTCTGCAGCTTCGTTCCCCATGACTCCACAGTGTGCTGGAATCCATTGGAGATGAACAGTCTTATTAACTTTTTGCAGTTGTGTTAACATTTTGTAGCATTCTCTAATTTTTGTTGACTTCTTTGTAGTATTTGAACATATTCCCTGAATTGCAGCTTTAGAATCAAAGAATTACTGCCTTGTTAAATTTATTTAAGGGAAGATTTAATAATTGTCGGAGAGCAATGTATATAGCCTCTATTTCTCCATCATAATTTGTTGTGTCTCTGCTTTGAATGTACCGGTAACAGAAATGTATGGGACTAATGATAGTATATGAGAAGCACAATAGTGAAACTTAAAACTATTTTTTCTTTCTTGCTTTGTAAAGAAAATGCAATGGGGTTGGCAAAAATATATAACTCCATAATAATATTAAAATATGTAAAATTATGTGGTATGGTGTGAAATATGTGTTATACCTCAAAAGTGTAAAAATATATAATTAAAACTTTGAAATTAGGGTCCTTGCAGTCTAATAAATCAATATTTTAGCTTTTCTTTAACTACATATACAGGAGCGGAATATGTAATTACGTAAAATCTGGGTACCAATAATAACACAAAATAATACCAACACAAAGATTAAAACCACTGTAAAGCAGGTGAACGTAATTGTAGAGCAACTGTTCCAAAAGTAAAAACCAACTGCTTTAAACTTATATGTTAAAAGTACCATATAAATGGAACATTAAAAAAAAGAATACTTTAGGTGTTAATGATCTGAGTTTGTGTATCTTTACATACTTTTAGAAGCATTTATATGTTGTCAGTGTGCTTTCCATTGAGTGCAAAACATACCATACCTTCATACCTGCCTTTATATTTTTTATTTTAATTGATAATGTTGGGAAAATTAGTGGGAAATTGTAATAAAATTTTAAATGCATTTCTGATGGTTCTTTATAAAAATCAAACAGTAAATAAAATTGAATTGAATATCAGCATCTGCAAGAAATTTATTATATCAGTGAGCGAAATCCCAGGGGGGATGAGTAGGATTTTCGCCCTATTAATGATTTTATATCCAGAATCCCCCCACTAAAATATCCTTGGGTGGCGGTTTATATATATAACGAGACAAGCAGCGAAACATACACTACTAAAATGCTTCCCCCCACCAACTTTAAACAATTTCACATCCTCATATATATATTTATATATAGACATACACTGCCGCTCAAAAGTTTCCAGACACTCAGTGTAGTAAGTGTAACAAAGACTTAATGTAAAGAAAGAATAGGAAAATGAACATAAAGAAGCAACATTTGTGGTATGGTTTATTGTTTCATCAAAATTTAATGTGATTATAACAATATGATCATAAAATACTGACAATTTTGTTCAAAGTTTGATAACCTTGTAGGGAGTGTTTTAAATTTTTGTCTCATTGAAAATATGTTCTTTCACTGAAATCACTTTCTTTGGCATTCTCTCTATATTTTTTTGAATAGTAGATGCTGGAATGTCAAATACAAGTGTCTTGTAGTACATTCCACAGTACATTTTGAGATGTAGGGCAAGTTTTCTTTACCTAGAAAGCCAGTTCATCTCAAAGTAACTCAGTGGGGTTAAGATATGGAGAATAAGCCACCCACTCCATAATTTTCAGTTCTCCTACCCTCTGCTGCTTCTCCAGGTATTTCCTGCATATTTTTACTTTCTGTATTATGTATAGTAAAGTAGAGGAAGTATTGTATTCCAACCAAAAATTTGATGTCGAGATTTCACTGGAAATATAAGTTTTAAGGCTCCATGAATTTAAAAAAAAAAAAAAAGAAGCATTTTTAGAAAAAGGTCGTCCGTCAGTCTGTAAACAGCATAACTCAAAAATGATAAGTCAGTTAAAAACCAAACTTGGTATTTAAGTTTAATGTCTTTCAAGGATGCAACATGAAGATTTGAAGAAAATTGCTGCACTCTAAACTACCTTTTACATGGAAAATATTTCGAAAATGGCTCTAACGATTTTGATTAAAATGCCATATGTTTGAGTTATTTTTATGGCAAATGAAATGTATATCTTGAATTTTCTGGCTATAGTTCATGTAGTCCTATTACTCTGGGTGACTTTTGCATAACTGACAAACCATAAGAGAGAGACCAAATCTTACTCTACAAAAAATGTAGATCTCACTAAAACATACAGTTTATGTCAAGATGATGTTTTTTTTTTGTAGAGTGAACCATTTTGGAGATATTCCTTGTTATTTGTGCGAGTTTTGGAGAATTTGAACTTCTGTCAAATGGAACGTTTTTCATGTTAACTGTGCAAAGAGAATGAAAAGTTTTCTGTTAGAATGGTCATTGTGGGCTATTAAACCACGATATCTGCAAATCCCATGGCAGTAAGGTTGGGAAGATCAGAACTGTTACTGTCCATGTTCTTTAATATTTTCATCTGATTAGAGTTCATGATGATGTGGTTGGGTCGGTCTGGGTGGCTCAGTTGGTTAGACGCTGGCCTACTGATCCCAAGGTCGCGGGTTCAAACCCTTCCCAGGCCGATGGTTTTTAAGTGTGCTTAAAAATGACAGGTCCATGTCAATAGATTTACTGGCATGTAAAAGAACTCCTGCGGGACGAAATTCCGGTACACCGGCGACGCTGATGTGATCCTGGCAATTGACAGCGTCGTTAAACAACAAATAATAATAATATGTGGTTGGTGTTAAGATTGTATAGAATAGGTAAAAGTGGCAATCCTTGCATTATTCCTTTTTTTATATTAATAGATTTTGACTTCTCTTGTTTAGGCTACATCTGTGTTGCATTGTTTTGTTCTAATGCTATGATTAAGTCCATTAGCTTGGGTGACAGAGAAAAGGCTGTAAGTATATTAATAAGATGTTTATGTCTCACATGAAAAGCTTTACTCTTGTCTAAAAATATGAATATAGCAACACCCTTTTCATTTTTAGCAGATGAAAGTATGGTTTCTAAAATGGAGGAGTTAATTTGATCACCTGATTGTTTTGCAAAATCTCTCTGGTTTTCATTAAAGGTGCCTTTGGAGGCATTTATTAAGCACTCATTCTATAATTCTTCTGATAATTGAACATATTGTTATCACTTGTTCATTACATCCTTGGATCACTCTGTCCTAGCTTAGCATAAACAAGGTGGAATAATTGTTTGTTTTAGCATAGCGATGGCAATGATGGCCAAGATATTACAACACACATCATGTTTTTGAGCCCTCATTAACACGATCTGGTCCTATACTGCTATGCCACTGACTGCAGTGGATATTTCATGTTTTCTGATGCTTGTTTGTGACACAGCAGCTATGGCACAAAGTTACCAGGAGGCTGGAGCCATGCATTCAGAATGGTAAACATAAGAAGCACATTTGCCAAGCAAAAACATAAGTGCTATCATCAGATAATCAGAATCTTCTGGAAATATTCAAACTTTCTGGAACTCTGTGGAAATTTCATATTACTATGTAAGCAAGTGCTCTTGAAGGAGGCAGTCAATCTCGTGAAGCAGGTTAGTGAGAGTTTGTAGTGTGATGAAAAGTGTCATTCTCTGAGCCAGTTCGCTATAACTGTGACAATGAGCAGTGAGTGCTGTTACTGCAAGGGATTAGAGACCTCTTGAGTTCACTCACCAGCAACTGAACCATCCAAAACAAGAGACTCTTTCATGCATAATTCATTACAATTTGAAGAAAGGAGATGTGGTAGGTAAAATTGAATTAGCAAAGTAACAGAGTGAACTAAGAAGTCTTGGTGTTAGTTGAACTAGGTTATTAAGGGGACCAGGTAGTGATTTGTACACAATTTCAGTATTTCAAAACGTAACTTTAGTTGAGGATATCTAAACCTTCACTGCTCAGATAAAAATTTAATTTGGGATGAATATTTACTGATTCATTATGATTACATTGATATAGAGAATATCAAAACAATTATTTAAAATGGCCATGTAATAAGGCACAAACTGATAACGTGTTTTTGAGAAAATATAATATATATGTAATACTAACTGCAAATTCCTTCTACAACATTCAAACATGTGTTGAAACTTTTGTAGTGCACTAGGTAATGTGTATTCATAATTCGTAACCTAAATTTACTTAAATATTTCGGGCTATATTCAAAAGAAAAAATATTTAACTTTTGCAACAAAAAAAAAAAGGTAAATTTTTTTTACACAATTTTTTTTTTTTAAATTTTATGTTTTGGATTTTTCCAATAATACGTTACGTTTGTAGAATACATGCTTCTGGAACTACTGTAAAGTTTCATTCAAATAGGTTCAGTAGTTTTGGGAAAAAAAATTCATCTGAGTTTGAAAAATGTCAAGTTACAGAAAACTACATTTAAAGAAAAGTGTGTCATCTGAAGCCCTCTTTACCCAGAGTGGCCCAGCACGCCACCATATTTAAATGGGGTAATTTAAAGCCTTAAATGTGCCGGTACCCTTACAATATATATATATCATTTTGAAGAGGACAGTTTCTACTTATTTAAAGATGAGAAACAACAAATTGATTTTTTGAGCCCAAATCACTATCGGGTCCCCTTAAGTGACAATGAAAACTAAGTAAAGTAACAATTTAAAAGCTGAACAAGGTCACATTCTATATTTCCTCTAAAACTTCTTTTTTTTTTTTCTTTTTGTGTGTATTGGAGATGTCTCATTAGGTACGGTGCAGGTTTACAAAAATGATGGTAGATTTTATTGATATCAATTTTACATATGCCTTATGTCATGTTGTTTATTATACGTTGTACAGCTTTCCTCCAGTGGTTAGAATGTAGTGATTGTCTCTTTTAATATGAGTATTTTTCACCTCTCTCGACTTGCTTAGTAACTCTAGTTAGTATGGGTTACTCCAGTTTTTATAACCTCTCTGGTTTTTGCAGGCTCTTTTGTGTTTTCTGGCCCCAAAGTATTACACTGTTATGATGTTTGACACTGGAAAATAAATGAATTAATTTGCTAAAAATATAGAAAAATCCCTTACTTTAAAGTACTTATATGGAACAGTTTGTCATCTTGTAAATTATCTTCTGCTAGTAATGGTGGTGATGTTTAAATTGTCTAAAGAGGAGGAGCTTTTAGGCATTCTATGTTCCTGCCATTTCAGTTGTCTTGAAGAAATTATAGATCTGTGTTGATGTGCTGTGCTAACATGAATATTAACTTCATGTTTACCTTTATAATATTTTCCACAAATTGGATATGGCTTATCAATTATAATACTGATATTAGTTTTTAATGTTGGCACATTAGATCAATGAATTGTTATTTTGTTCATGAGAAATACTCTGCATATTGTAGATGTAAGGTGAATCATATCCCAAGGAGTAGTGATTTATTATGTAGAAAATCAACAAAATTTAAGTGATATGTCGCTGTATAATGAACAGTAGTGATGCTAACATTACTAAATAAACACAATCCCCAAAAAATTAACTAGGTAACATGCATGGAAATGTATGTTATAAATCAAAATAGTGAGGTAGATCCACTTAATATCTACACCAGGATACAAAATAAAAGGATAGAAGCAAACACTATCCATAATTTTTTTCAGGACACTTTTGTCTTTAACAATGGTATGTGTAGCTCAAAATTTGAAGATGCTAGAGATTGAAATTAATAACATTTCTGAAGTATAAAAGTGAGGAAAGCCAATATAAAGATTTTCAGTCCCAGTGTTAATACCATATATAGCCTTTTAAAGATGAGTGTTAAATCAGCTAATAGGACTAAAGAAGAGCTGCTAAACTTTTGGAGAATGTTAATTGTACTTTAGAGTATTTTTCACAAAAAGATGTAAGATCTGAAATTTTGGCCAAAATTCACATCATTCTCCCTGTAACAAAAGATCCATATATTATTCCAAGAAGAAAAATTATAGTTAGGTAAGTGCTGTTCCTTACAGTACATTTAGATAAAAGATGGATTACTGTAAACAAATGGTGAAAATTTTATTTTGGGTGAAGTATGCAACATAACACCTTTCTTTTGGAAGGATGACTGCAACATCTGTTCATGTCTGGTGACAACTATTTGAAGAGAAGTTTAGGAGTCTCTCTTCTTGACAAATGTATGCATTATATCTTCCACCACCAGATTAATTCTTAGTAACAGATGATGGTTTTAGAACATTTACCACAGGGGATTCATAAGGCAAGTATTTATTAGGGAGCTGTAGCTCTACCGTGAATTATTTCTGATCCCCCCTCAAAGCATCATCTTTAGAACCAGCTGACTATATTGCTGTAAAAGATCTGGTTCCTCTAACAAAGCACATGTGCACACAGTGAAGTGGCATTCAGGCCACTCTTGTGCTGATTGGCAGCCCATAATTGAGGTTGGCAGCACCATGTTGGATTACGCCTGCATTGGGAAGTCATTCTGGGTTAGAGGGCACATACAACATTTGTAGCTAGCTTCAAGAGTGGTTAAACTAACAGTGAGATGGGCGAGTGATCGGTAAGGTACTTGGGAGTAACTCTCTGCTTTTTCTTAATTTCTTCTTCAGCACCTTTTGTTAAGTCAACCTCAAAATTTATATTTACTTACTCTTTGCTCTGGTCTTGAATACCTTTTGGAAGCAGCGAATACCTTTTGTATTCTGGCAGTACAAAATGCTACAAAAGTGCGTATTAATATTTCTATATTCTAAAGCTTAAAACAAACAGTGAAGCAGAAAATCTAAGTCTTTGTTAAGTTTGTAATGTTTATTGCAAGGGGAAAGATTATATGAAAAGACTGTAATGAAAGCAACAACAAATATAACTCATTTCAAACTTGATTTATATTCATAGTTAATGCAAATATAACAGTTGTAAAGCTAACTTCAAATTAGATAAAGAATAAAATTGCATAACTATACATTCTCACTTTTATTGATTTACATTCTTAGCTCATTCCTTATTGTGATATAGCAATTAACTCCATCTGGAAATGTGTTCCACCTGGAGTTTCGTCATGCCTATTCGTAGACGACTTCGCTGTCTATTGCACTTCTCAGCGCACGGCGTTCTTACAACGGCGCCTGCAGCAATGTTTGGACAACCTTAGAGAATGGAGCGTGAGAAACGGCTTCCGTTTCTCAACTGAGAAGACAATCTGCGTTAATTTCTGGCGCCGTAGGAGACGATTACCACCTTCGCTCCGATTTGGTCCAGATGAACTTCCCTTCGCAGAAGAGACGCGCTTCCTGGGTTTGATCTTGGACAGGAAGCTTAGTTGGTCGTCGCATATTGCACAGCTAAGAGCGAGATGTGACCGTTCCCTAAATATTATGCGAGTACTGAATGGCAAATCGTGGGGAGCGGATCGAACAATTTTGTTGCGAATATATCGTGCATTGGTCCGATCCAAGCTAGACTATGGGTGTATTATTTATTCGTCAGCACGGCCATCTGTGCTGAGAAGATTAGACGTGGTCCATAATAGGGGCATCCGCATTGCAACAGGAGCTTTTCCAACAAGCCCAGTGGTGAGCCTTTACGCCGAGTCCGCAGAACCTCCTCTGCAATATCGGCGTGAGATTCTCTTGGCAAATTATGGTTGTGCGCTTAGATGTATGCCTAAGCACCCAACGTTCGCTTCTTTTTTCACCATCACGCTAAGAGAACGATATAGAAATAGCACCCTTAATCCAAAGCCTGCGGGGTTCCGTTTCCAAGAGCTCCTAGTGAAGCTTGGAGTGGAACTGCCTGTGATGTTCGCCAAGGGCGAGAGACTTTACCTCCCTTGGCTATCTGGTACGCCCCATGTAGATCTTGGGATGACCATACACCAGAAGTCCACGATGCCTATTTCAAGTATCCGCACGTGTTTCTTAGAATTTTTGTCAGGTTACTCTGACCGTAGATATATTTACACGGATGGATCAAAGAACACCAACGGTGTTGGATGTGCTTATGTTTATGGAACCGAACCATATACATTCGGTTTTCCAAATAGCACTTCCATTTTTACTGCAGAGCTTTATGCAATTTATCGAGCCGTTTTGTATGTTCGCCGTCGTAAATTAAGTGACTGCCTGATTTTGAGCGATTCCCTTAGTGCACTGCAGAGCCTTTGTCAGTTGTACAACCCCCACCCTATTGTACAACGTATCCAGGATGCCCTCCATGTTTTACACGCTTCTGGTGTTGATGTGGTGTGTGCATGGATTCCTGGTCACGTAGGTTTGCCTGGGAATGAAATGGCAGATTTAGCAGCAAAGACGGCAACTACAGAACCCAGAATTATCATCTCACGTGTTACTTCGGAAGGCTTTAGGCTTGAAGTGCGGAGAGCGGTGCTGTCGTCCTGGCACGACGAGTGGTTAGCTCTCCGCGGTAATAAGCTTAGAGAAGTGAAAGAACTTCCGATAAACTGGGTAACTTCCTGTCGCACATCTCGTCGCGAGGAGGTTAGTTTGGCTTGATTAAGAATAGGGCACTGCAATTTTTCGCATGGTTACCTATTTAAAAGGGACCCTGCGCCTCTATGTCCGCTGTGTGACAACGTTTTGTCGGTTCGCCACGTGCTCCTGGAGTGTTACTCTCTAGCGCACCTTCGGGATTCTCTGCAGCTGCCTGCCAGACTTGCAGAGGTCCTAGCGGACGACAAAACAGCGGTTGATAGAGTTTTTAATTTTTTAGCGCAGTGCAATATAAATTTCAGGATTTAAAATTTTTAATTATCTGTTTCTGATTTTGGACATATTTATCACCTTGTTTCATAACTGGCTATTGCCACTGCTTTTTACCTTTGTATATTTTTCTTGTTGCTAGTATTTTTATTTTTTGAGTGAAATTTATATCTGGCTATTGCCATGAGTCTGTTAAGGGCGCTGATGACCTAGAAGTTGAGCGCCCTTAAACCAAATTCAATCAATCAATCAATCAATCATAACAACCATGAGCCTCTGGGCAATTCACTTGGGTATACTTAGCTAATTTATTTAACATATGCATGGGTATAGTTACCTTCAACTTCATTCTAATTAGCTCACTTTAACATTGTCAGATTTCCATTATAAGAATGATACAGCAATATGGGAATAAAAAGGTTTAAAATGCAATACCACTTCAATTTAATAATGCAATGCAGTGCATCAATAAGTTTGCTATGAGACCATTAACAGTTTTTCAGTTTGTTCAGCCTTGTTTGAAATTTCTTTGTGTGCTGCAAACATTTCTACCCCAGCCTCCAATGTGGATGTACTTGTCGCAACTCATATGAAGCAAAAACTGATATTTTTTGATCCACTCAGTTTACATGGTTCTCTCTAAAACCACTAAAAGCTTGGTCAATGAAAAAACAAAAGAATCTGGTGGCATAGATTGCTGAAAATAAACAAAATGCAGTCTTTAGTGAGATGTTGGTAACTGACAGCAAATTACTTTCTTTAAGTGAATGTGTATCTGGATTTTCATGAATAATTAATCTCCTAATGGTACTTTGTTCGAAGAATGGTATACTTTGTTAGCTCTTTTTTGAATTGAATGTTTAAAATTCAGTTTTAAGTTACATAAAATAAAGATTTTCTTCTTTTATCCTAATTCATACATCAGTGATTGACAGTAGTTCCTACTACAACAAACATTTATTCAATTTTGTTGTATGATAAGTAGGGCTCAAAAGTTGATGACCCAAAAATTAGAGAAAAATGGCCAGTAAAATGCCCTTAAATTTTGGGGAAAATGCCATTAAAATTAAAAAAAAAAAATTAAATTTTTTGTAATTTTAACATTCAAAATTTAAAAAATATATATAATATTTATTAATTATTATGATTAAAAATATTATGTAATGAATCCCATATATATTGATATACTAGAAAAAATTTATATATTTAGGCATACCTCTTGTTCAGCAGTGCAATAAAGAACCATTGCCATTTGCAGGCTCTCAAGTTGGAAGGCTCACCGGTTGTCTTGAAGAACACTCCTATACTTTGAAAAGCTCCTCGCTACTTCAACTGACATCATGGGCGCATAATTGAATTGACTAAGGTCCCCTGGTGAAAAAACCTTCTTCAAAACAACTAGTCAAAATGTTCA
This sequence comes from Tenodera sinensis, assembly GCA_030765045.1. NCBI lineage: Eukaryota > Metazoa > Arthropoda > Insecta > Mantodea > Mantidae > Tenodera > Tenodera sinensis. The sequence goes on along the minus strand of CM060969.1, from coordinate 32,502,948 downwards.
CCTTGTACAACTTTCTCAATTTTACACGACTGATACCAGATGTTCTTTTCTAATACATTTTTCATTTTCTCACAAACTTCTTGACCAATTTTTCCCACACATTTTTGCAAATGTTCCTCCACACCTTTAATCTTTTTAATAACCACATGTATACTCTCAGCTCTTTTTTCTAGCCATGTTATTGTTTCTGCCAAAATTGAAAAGTTGGCACACATAAATGCCAAACTCCCCTTAATTTGAGGATCATCCAATAAGTCTTGAGTAACAGCTGCAGCATTTTCTCTATGAAAACTGTCAACCACTGACTTCAAAACATCAAAATGTTCGCAATAATAAGCACATGCACTAATCCATTTCCTCAATGCATTACTATCAGTTCAGGAGGCAATGGTAGGTTAGGTGCAATTTCACGAGTATCTTATTCTTGAAGGAGCTTTCAGAAACACTCTTTTTACATTTGACGAGTTTGTTAACTTGCAGAAATATTTCATGCACTAGTTCACAGACTCTATGAAGGGCATGCGCTATGCATGTTACATGAACCACTTTAGTGTCAAATTGTGGTTCTGGACTACACCATATATTTGGCTGCATCTGTTACGAAAAGCAAAACATTTTTGTTTTATACCCTGTGGCTACAAAAGAAACGTGCTATAATCAAATAGTTTGTATATACAGTGATGGTTAACCTTCTCAATTACTTCTGTTGTAACAAGAAATTTTCGGAGGGGTGTCAACTTATAATGTACCTATAACAACACCCCTCTTTATCACTTGTGTCGTCTATTGAAACAAGTGTATTCTTATTTCCCACAAAATTGTATATTCTTGCTAGTGTGTCTTCATAACAACCCTGCAAGTAACCTTTTCTAAGGGTAGATTCATCTGGGATGTTCTGTCCTGTATATTGCTGCAGAAATTGCTGTAATGTAGCATTATTTATTTTTGCTAATGAAATATTGGCAGAAACCAATGCTATATAAAGATCTCTATGAAAAACAGATTTTTTGGGTGATTCCCTCATGCTTTGACTAAGAAGTAATTGGAGTTGTCTTCTTTTCCTTTGTATGTACAATAGCCTTTATGTGTTTTTGGCGTCTGATATGCTGCTGCACAGTAAAATGCGTATCTGCACCCACTTTAATTTCAAACAACTTACTAAACAGTATTTTTCCATCAGTAGAAAACACACTGTCACCAAACTTGTCACTAACTTTCACAAGAAACTTTACTTTCCTTTACTTTTGGCATGTTTAAGGCTTCACTTGTGAGAAGTAAAATGTTGACTGGATGACAGATGCAGTTGTAACAGTAGGTGCAAGTGTTATTTTTCTTAATGCGGGGAAGCACCATCATTATTACATCAATGATTATAATTGCATAAACACTTATCCGATGACTCATTAAGAGACCATAAGAATGCTACATATAGCAGAATTCAGTAAGCATCCTCACCAATGACTATACATGTGAATATGTAAAAAAGTGCATTTAAAAATAAAAACTGAAGAAAATGCAACAAAATGTACATTTCCTGAAAAAATGACCAATATACATTAAAACCCCAAAAATGAAAAAAAAAAAAAAAAGTCGAAAATATTGGTTAATTTTTAAGAGAAATGAATTTATATTGCAATCTGCATTGTCTGTGATGACTTAGAAAAAAGATGACACTTCATCAAGTTCCAAGTTCTAATGATAAACATTCTGGTAACTGCAAACTTACATTTGAAACTACTAACAGTGAAGTGCAAGAATAAATCAACAAACTGACTTGATTTTGATAACCTATCTTCATGTACTTCACTACCTACTAAAGAACATGTTTGAGGAATATTGCCCTTTTCAGCAGATCTAAGCAGCCATATTATAAGTTCATACAGCACCTTCAGCACTACAAATTAATAAACTCATAAGTAAACATAATTTTTATAAAACCATTATGATAGATTAAGCAACAAAATGACCATAGATTGTATTTGAACAAGAGCAAGTTAGTTTGACCAATAAGGACTGTATGACTGTTACATCCTCTGTGTCCCCCCCCCCCCACACAGAATATCATTGGGAGTTGCACATGGTCAGCATGGCAAGTTCCCCAACTGCTTGGGAACAATTTGGAAGGCTATGTGCAATAAGAAGTTGGAGTAATGGAAGGAACCAAATATATTAAAATTCCCTGACAGAAGTTCCTTCTACTATTGCACACTTTATCTGGAGCCCTGGAATCTAGTGCTACAAAAGGTCCAAGAGGCCTGTGCTTTGCCAAAATAACAACTGAGCAGTATTGCCACTCATGCATTTCACTGTATCACATTATCTTTGTTGCCATTCTCTTGGGTTATCATATCGGTTTACTTTTGCCTAACCAATTCAAACAGTAATTTGAAGTGCTAAATACCTGAAGGAGATCCAACATCAATGCTGCAAACTCCTATAAATAGTAAAAGAAGGAACCATGCTTATAGCATTTTACTTTAGCTGTTGGGTAACCTGGATAAAACAATTATTTGGAAACTACTACACATGGCCTTTTAAGATATAATTTAAAGCACAACTGCATAAAAGACATAAAAAACTGTGTTGCAGACTTCAACAAGGCCACATGGAAGCTTAAGATAAAGTGTGCAGTAGTAAATACGAGATTGGGAGAGCAAAAACCTCCAAATAGGCTGTGCTGTGTTTAGCCTGTTTGCTTCCTCACACTTGTCATATGCCGCTATCATAGAAAGGCACGGTTGAAACCATACAACATTTTTAAAACTACCCTTAAAGGCTTTACTTACCAACTTCATGAAAGAAAATGCTGAAATTCTGCATTGTTGTCCATGCATTTTTGGTACTTCTTTAGGAAGTTATCCATCACTCGCCATAGTTCACTTGAGAAATGGTGGCAATCTCCTAGCATATATTTTGTATTAATTCTTCCAGAGTGTGTGAGTTTGCCTTGTATACTTTATGTTTTAAGTTATCCCACAGATAGAAATCGCAGAGGGCTAGGTGAGGGGACCATAAATCTCTACTAATTATTCTGTCGTGAAACACATTTTCAATTCTACAAGATTCTTCCGGGCTGATTTGCCGTGGTCTGCTGGAGTAACTTGGTCCAGACGTTTCGTCCACTACTGCGGTGGACATCATCAGTGGCGTGGTCGAAGTCTTCTTGGTGAAGGTACACTTGTATCTGAGGCGTTGACTGTCTGGGATGCGGAATTTATACACGGAGGGGTCTTCTCTGATTGGCTCGGGGCTCGCTGAGGCAGTGTGGTTGGTGGGAGGGGGCTAGCTGCATCTCGGGCGCTACTAGATTCTGATTGGTTTGTGTTGCTTGACTGTCTGTGTTGTTTAATGTTATCGATGACGGGGTACCAAGTTTTGTTGAGCTTAAGGGCTTCCTCTTTCCTATTGAAATTATTGGCATGTTTATAAATTTCTATGGCTTCGCGCTGTAGTCGAGCATGGTAGTGTGAGATGTTAGATAGAATGCTGGTGTCCTGAAACTTGATGACATGCTCCCCCTCCGCTTCTATAGCATGTTCAGCGACAGCTGACTTTTCAAATTGTCCAAGACGGCAGCATCTCTTGTGTTCGTTTAGTCTGGTGTTGATACTACGTAGCGTCGTACCAATATATACTGCACCACACGAGCAGGGGATCCGGTATACGCCAGCCGAGGAGAGCGGGTCCCTCGGGTCCTTGGCTGAGCGTAGTAAACTGTTGAGCTCTCTTGTAGGCTTGAAAACCGTCTTGATATTATGGCGTAGCAGGAGGCGTTCAATCCTGTCGGTGACGTTTTGAACATAAGGAAGGAATACCGTGCCTTTGTTCCTAGGTGGGGTCGGCTTAGCAGAGATCGGCTGCCGTCTGCTAAGCCGACCCCACCTAGGAACAAAGGCACGGTATTCCTTCCTTATGTTCAAAACGTCACCGACAGGATTGAACGCCTCCTGCTACGCCATAATATCAAGACGGTTTTCAAGCCTACAAGAGAGCTCAACAGTTTACTACGCTCAGCCAAGGACCCGAGGGACCCGCTCTCCTCGGCTGGCGTATACCGGATCCCCTGCTCGTGTGGTGCAGTATATATTGGTACGACGCTACGTAGTATCAACACCAGACTAAACGAACACAAGAGATGCTGCCGTCTTGGACAATTTGAAAAGTCAGCTGTCGCTGAACATGCTATAGAAGCGGAGGGGGAGCATGTCATCAAGTTTCAGGACACCAGCATTCTATCTAACATCTCACACTACCATGCTCGACTACAGCGCGAAGCCATAGAAATTTATAAACATGCCAATAATTTCAATAGGAAAGAGGAAGCCCTTAAGCTCAACAAAACTTGGTACCCCGTCATCGATAACATTAAACAACACAGACAGTCAAGCAACACAAACCAATCAGAATCTAGTAGCGCCCGAGATGCAGCTAGCCCCCTCCCACCAACCACACTGCCTCAGCGAGCCCCGAGCCAATCAGAGAAGACCCCTCCGTGTATAAATTCCGCATCCCAGACAGTCAACGCCTCAGATACAAGTGTACCTTCACCAAGAAGACTTCGACCACGCCACTGATGATGTCCACCGCAGTAGTGGACGAAACGTCTGGACCAAGTTACTCCAGCAGACCACGGCAAATCAGCCCGGAAGAATCTTGTAGAATTTCAAACACCGGCCGTGAAAGCCTACGCCTACTCATCACATTTTCAATTGTTATCATTGAAAGAGTGACTGTATGAGCTGTTGCAGTCTTTTTGAAAAAAAGGCAAAATCATGCTCCCTGTCTGTTAATTCTCTACAAAAGGGTGGCAAAATTGTATTCACATATGTACGGGCACCAACTGTTGACTCAAAAAAAATTGGCCGTGTAACTCATAGTGTAATATTGTTCATGAAGTACCCCTTCATGACGAAAAAATTGGTGTATGGTGCACCATTAACGGAGAAAGGTTTCTCAGAGCTCCAATAAGCGATTTCTATCTCTGGGGTAGCTTAAAATAATAAGGTGTACAAGACAAACGCACACACCCTGGAAGAATTAGTACAAAATATCCCAGGAAATTTCCAGCATTTCTCTACGTGACCTATGGTGAGTGATGGATAGTTTCCTAAAGAGGTGCCAAAAATGTATGTATGGACGATGGTGACCAGTTTCAGCATCTTCTTTCGTAAAGTTGGTCAGTAAAGCCTTTAAAAGTAGTTTTAAAAATGTTGTACAGTTTCATCTAAGCCTTTCTATGATAGCGGCAGACGGCAATAAGTGCTGAGGATGTCAACAGGCAAAACACCTTGCAGCCTATCTAGAGATTTTTTGTTCTCCCGGTATGTACCTAAGTGACATAGACATTAGGAGAAGCAAATAAATTAAAGCCTTCGTTATTTCTCTTTAGCATTAATGAGACATAAAGCAAATGTAACAAATGTTAGTTTTTTCTTTATTTATTTTTATAATACAACAACAAGGTAATCAAATAGCTTTAGAAGTGATTATTAAAAATGCATACCTTCATTTAAAAGTAAAATATAGAATCTACAAACAAGCATTATTGAATCACTCCATATAAAATAGCTAGTCACTAAAATATATGCTTGAATTCTATGCATAGAAATATTTTCTTTTGGCAGCAGATAGGTGCTAAATTGATTGAAACTGTAAGAACCATGTCAATGATTGATCAATATAAAACAATACTGTGTTATCTTCTAATTTTTAGGGGCCTTCCAGGTATGCCATGTTATTTTCCTTATTACTGAAGGCACCAAATCAAATTGTCATATTGATTTTGTGGACAATGCACAAAGACTGCCATACTGCATCTGAGCTGCCCTGTAGCATAAAATGTTCAACCTTGCAAAGGCTTCATTTTCTTGAACAAGGCAATATCAGTATAGTAGATAATCTGGTGCTTAGCAATCCAATGGCATCCATAAGACATTAGCATTATCATGTAATACAGTCAATTACTTTCGCAGGGATTGAAGTTTCTTATTTGAATGTAAGACAGTGCAGTTTTATTGCAGGTGTATGGTTAAAGGAAAACTGCTTTGAACTTTTAGCAATTGCTTAGAGCAATTACTAAGAACAGCTGCTTTCATTTGATGCTGTTGCTATTGCTGCCAAGTAGAAGAGGCACATGTTGGATGGCCAGGCCAGCACTTTCTGATTGTTGAAATGCCAATTTGTTTAACCGTGAATTGGAAGTTACAAGTTATAGATAATTATGACATAGTCCTCTATATAAAGTTTCAGGATTGTAATTTTAGTAATAAGAGTTCTCTGAAATTTTTACTAATAATGTAGTGCAGAGATTACCTTTTTTTAGTTTTGTCAGATTTTCTGCATGGAGTAATTCAGTTAAGTATGAAGAATATGCTAAATAAATTAGTGAAGCGAAGTCCCTTTACAAGGGAGTTTTTCAATTTACAATAGTAATGCTTCTTGATGAAGCTTTGAATATAACACAGTATAAACAGTTTTGTTAAAACATCATAAAAAAAAAAACAAGGAATGTATAATTCCAAAAGTGGGCAGGCTTTTTTCAAGAGTTCTTTTTGAACATGTCATGCATTTAGTAAATGCTATTTTAAAGCTGCTTTTTAAGCAATATATTAAGTATTATCACAGTAGCCATTTCATACCTCTCTGAGCTGCAGCTATTAGAGTATTACTAGGTTCATTTCTTAGTAACGTTCACTATGTCTGTCAGAATATTTTCCTGAATATTTACTAACAGAATAACGATCACTATATCGATCATCTTGATATTTATCTTCAGATTTGTAATGTATCTCAGGAGAGCCAATGCGTTTCTGCCAATGATGTGTCCAATACAGGTCTTCTGGTGATACATCCTTAGGTGACTTGGCATCCTTACACACAATTACGCAGTATATAAGACTGCCAATTAAGGTTAAGAAACCAAATACCAGGAACACAATGCCCAAAATCCTGAAAACAAACATTTGTTTTGTAGCAGCATAACATTTAGCGGAATACTTTATAAACTTAAGGGGATGATAGCACAGGCCTAGGGAACAGTACTCCTAAGATGTCAAGCCATTCCCCTCCCTTCATGACCACCAACACAGAAAACTGGTGGGGAACACCAGTTACACCTAATATATATATATATATTTGTGCCAGTAGCTACTGCAGGTAAGGAGGGGAGGGACTATTGTGTCACACCTTTAGAGGACCCTTCTCCAGGCCTGGGATAGCATGATGAAAACCAACACAATTTAGTCATAATTTTTTTTCAGAAAAGCTACACTAGGCTCATGGAAATAAATGTGAAATTGTTTAATGCTAGAATAATGAATAGTGAATTCTTCCGGACTGATAAGCCATGGTCTACTGGCAATTTGATGTCCAGATGTTTCATCGCAGATGTGGACAAAACATCTGGACATCAAATTGCCAGCAGAACACGGCTTTCAGTCCAGAAGAATCCACTATTCATCACTCTAACTCCGGCCATGAAAGCTTACGATTACTCATGTTTAAAGTTAACTAGACTTTTTAAATATCTGCATCACTTGTTCCATCCTCCTTTCTTTTTAAAGCAATGTATCAATGAAATTTGGTGAACATTTTTATTTTTACTTTTTGCATTTTTTATTATGCTTATAATTTGTACTTTAACAGTACATTTCTCAATATCAGCCATTTTTAAAGCTCCAGGAGGGCATTTAAATGTCCTAGTGTGGGTGAATGTTCCTCGCTAAACTTCATTGCTACAGCTTTGAAATGCATTTTTTCCTCTGCACTGGCTTTGATTTTGTCTCTTGCAGGAAGTTTTGCTTCAGAAAGTTGTGAGTTGGCTGTACTGAATTCGATATATTGAGCTGAAACGCTGTGAATCTGGCACATGTTTTGCTTCCAAACAGAGAAATGCAGTCAGTGTTCTGTAATTCTGCAATCTTGCCAGGTTTATTTCAGTGTTCCAGTTATATACTAGGTATTTAATAGGTTTTAAGTTTTCCTTACTCTATAGTAAAGCAGTAACAAGTAGATATTTTATGAATTTTGTGTATAAATTAGCAAAAGCACATAGTGTAGAGGTTAGCTAAGAACAATAAATTACTAAATTTTGTGAACAATGCAAAGGCAAAAGGAAAGTTCTCATATTAAGAAACAACCAAGCAAACTTAAAATTCTCAAAAACTGCTACTGAGGCGAAGAAGAAATCAAATGAGGAATTTTAAGTTGATTGGATTTAGGCAAGTACAAAAACATACTGTTAAACTTTAAAATCCATTTTTCTCAGTTCTTTTTTTTTTTTTTCAGCATTTTTGACTATTCAAAATGCTCCTTGGACCCTAGTTTATAACTTATTAGCTTTAAATTTTCTGGAGAGCTTCAGAGATTAAGGTATTAAAATTTGTAGTGCGCTAGTTAAAAATATAAAGTAATTGAGCTGAAATTAAATAGTTTTCATAACTCATACTAAAAAAATTGAAAATATTGATAAATTGTATACAAAACATTTTTTTTTCTCTTAAATGAAATTAAATCTAAGCAATTTTGGTATGACAATTTATTTATATTTGTGTACTGAGCTCAAATTAAAAATTTAGGAGAGATACAATAAACTGTAGGGTCCAAGGGTCATTTCATATGGACATATCAAAAAGTGATTTATTTATTATTAATAAATGTATTAATAATTTAAAAATGGTTTAACATATGACATTGAAATTTTGTGTATACTATTTGCTTTATGTTCTGAGTGTGTGGGGAAAAAATTCAAAGCAATCAGAAGAAAACTGTAGATTTTCTTATTTTCATAGATACATTGCCTTAAACACATGGCAGTATTTTATAGAACTAGCAGCCACTTCATGTCAAAGTTTTTGCTTTAGAAATGCAAGATTTGACATTGTGATACATTATGAATTTCAATATTCATTTAATTCCATATGTTTGGTTTTTATCTGCCTATATTTTATTTAGTGATAAGAATATTTCACCTAAATTCTAAGTATTAATGTTATATTTTATTTTTGTTCACCTTCCCTATGAAAAATTCAGAAAACAATACTGGGGTTTAGAGAAATAGATTTTCTTAAACGTGGAGCATGATATTACTCCATATTTTCAAATGCTTGTATAAAATACCCTCCAAGCTGACATAAATTATTTTTAACACTGTTTTAAGTAACCATGTTGAGGCTCATATGGTATATTTATTATGAAAACAATATGCAGTAAAAAGATTGAATTAAAAGCATAAATTGCCGAGATCAAGATTTCACTATAACAGGGAGCATACACACGCATGCACGCGCACACACACACACACACACACACACACACACACACACACACACACACACACGCACGCACACACACAGACACACACACACAGACACACACACACACACACAGACACACAGACACAGACACACACACACAGACACACACACAGACACACACACGCACGCACACACACAGACACACACACAGACACACACACACACACACAGACACACACACACACACGCACGCACACACACAGACACACACACACACACAGACACACACACACACACACACACACAGACACACACACACACACAGACACAGACACAGACACAGACACACACACACACACACACACACACACACACAAATTTAAACATGTGAACCATAAAAATAAACAAGAAATACTAATTTTTCATCATTTACTTCATATTTAATTCTTAAAGAGGTGTACCCACTTAAATTAACCCTTGTATTCTATGGCAACAAATCAGCTTTCTTTCTTTCCATGGGTGTCCGGAAGTATTTGTTGAGGATAACCTTAATAATTTGTGCAGATTAAAAATTGTGTTGACTGCACATTACATTTATTAATTTCCAAGGTGGGGGGGGGTATCAAATCACAGAGCAATGAAAATGATTCCATTAGTGTTTCAATATTACATTCCTGTTGCTGCATCATCATAGACATATTATTGGTTTCAAAATATCACAACAGCTGATAAGAAACTAAACAAATGGAAAGAGGCTTAAGACACATCTATCTGATAGTAAATTTGGAAAATTACAAACTGTTACATTCTATGCAACTTTTTGCTTGAATGATTATATTTATTGTGAACTGATGACATTAAAATAGAGACTTACAAATTCAGTGTAAATAATCATACCGCATTATTATGCATATCTAAAACAATTTCAGACTTATAGTAAAACTTTGTGAAAGTATATATGCATTAACATAACCAGTTTGGCATTTTATATTTTAATAGGTATTGAGAATTAGTTTTAGTGCAATTTGTTACTGGAGAACATTTCCTAAGCAGAACTAATTATTTGTTTGCCTACTGCACCTGTAGCCATATTAAAAAATGCAGTGCAGCCAAATTCTTGATTTTGCTTCACCTAAAACATTGCACCGTGGGTCACACCACAAATCAAGATGATAAGAAAGCAATTCCAACCTCCATTTCTCTATAAAACCTTAACCCCTAACATGCTGACCTGTCATGGCATGTAATACGTCCTCTGATTGGTAATCAGAGGATATGGTTGGTGAATTTATTTTGATAACTCTCCCGGTCAGGTCGGTGAGACCCGTAAACCAACGACAGGTGTGGTCCTCCAGACACTCTGGGGGTTGTGAGAGAGCGATCGTGACCGCCAAAACATAAAAATATGGTGCTCTCTAAAAAGCGGTTACATTTACTGCTAAGTCTCTTCAATATTTATATTGAAAAATATTGGAGAGCAAGAGGATTAATGACTTCATTGTCAGAAATCCAGCATTAGCTAACAACAACAACATAACCAGGAAGTGTAAAATGGTCAAAACTTACAATTTTAAGCCTAAAATAAATCTACAACTCTTACCAAACAATTTGATATAGATTTGAATACCTGCAGGCAAAAAGGTTGTAACAGACAAAACTGAAATTTTTCAAGAAAGACAAAAAGCAATTTTGGCCATATTTTATTGACACATGTTTTCAATTATAAATTCTGTGGAAAACATAGTGCTTCGGTAACAATATAAGGAAATGGAAAAACATCTAACATTGCTGAACTTTTAGCAATTCAACATAATACTAATTTTTTTTTCCATGCAAAAAGGTTGTAACAGCTATTTCCATTACAACCTTTTAACAATTTTTGCAGTAACTTTTAGAACCCTTGAAAAAAGTAACAAATACCTAATATTAAAATAAACAAATGCCAATACAGTTAACCTCATTTGAAACACAAAGATAGTTTATTGAGTGAAACATAAAGAAGATAACACAATAGTTCTTGTCCTCCATGAATATCTAAACAAAAATCACTATTCTGTTTTTGAACTTTCATAATATTGTACAGAGGTATTTTTTAGAGGTGGTGTGTGACGTAATGTTGCGCAGTAGTTCATGGTCGAGTCCACTTGTCTATTGCAAGATAAAAGGGGTGTCTGGTTAATATCTGTTCGACTTCTAACCCACTAGCAAGCAGGCTGCTGGTGGAAACTTACCCCCATCATTGCTTTGCATGATGTCATTCGCGCACATCTGAGCAAGGTCACGTGCCACCTCTAAAAAATACTTCTGTATGTACTTTATAGGAATATACACACTTATGGCCATTAGGCCTTGCTTCTTTCCCACAGACAGACAATTACTTATCATACAGATGTGGCAGATTGTCTACAGTTACACACTGTACAGTACACTTGCAATAACTGGTGGAAGTGTTAAATTCCTTCTCCCTCGGTATAGTTTGGTGGTTTTCAGAATGCCATGGCTGCAGAATATTGTGACTTTTTAGACACTGTAGAACAGTAGGCAAATCTGATGCTATCTTGAGCCATATATAATCTGTCAATCCGAATGACACTGTTTGCAGAGACCTGATTTTGTACTGAAAATTTCAATTATTTCACCATAACCCAAGATTCATATATGATATAACAAAACCTTACAACCTTTATGCACATAACTCTTCATTTGGTATTCTTCCTGGTCTAGGTTTATTTCCATGACCTATGTATGGTTGTTCAGAATTCCTTTTGTGTTTCTTCTCATTCTTCTTCCACTTTGACACATTAACTTTTAGCTTTTTACCTTTATTTCTGTCATCACAATGTTTTGGACTAATTTCCGCACATCCTATGTCAGCCATGACAGTGAAATGTTACGACCTTTATGCTCATGAACACCAATATAACTGGAAATATCAGATATTCAAGATGTTCTCAGGCTTCGAGCCAGGTGGAGTGGTGAAGAGCCATCAACATTTCAGGAGTGTGCATCTTGAATATGTTCGTCACCAGGAAAGCTTCAGATCCTACTTTGGAAATATCAGGTTATCCAGCTTATGCTCCACACATATATTAACGCTTTTACCACTCTTCTGCACCAAAGTATGACTTTGAGAAAAAATGTGGGTTACAGCCTTTTTGCTCGCATGTATTCCTTTATTGTTTAAAAGTAAGATTTAAGACTTTATAGTAATAGAAATTGACAGAATAATTATTGACCTGGACTGTTATCAGTTCCAGTGCTATGAGTTCTGGTTAGACTTCCTCTGTTAAGTTATTTTTATTATAGGAATGTTCTGTTTTTGCTCAGAGAATTGCATACTTACATTTAGCAGAGATGATTAAAATTATCAGAAACTAGGTATATTTAAATTGCTTCAATATTTCACTTAAACATATGAAAATGTATTAAACATTTTGATGAAACTTTAACACTCTTTTTTTAAAAAAAAAAAACAAAAGGCCATAACTAATTTCATATATAGCATGGTTAAATTATTCTAGTTCTTTTATTCATAACTAGCTGAAACGCCTGGCATTGTCCATGCTTTGACAATTTCATCCCTACAAATTTTAGACATATGCTGGATACTATAAAGATCCCAAAATAAACAAAATAGATAATTAAAAACACTGAGAAAACACTATGCAAAAGCACTGTTGAATGATCCCAAATACCACAGGAAGAAACGCAAGTAGAGAAAGCTGTGTGAATGTAAAACATTGCATTTCTATGTCAGTCATATAGAAAATTCTACAAATTCTTTGTAGAAGAGCGATTAAAGAAAGAAATGTGATTGTGTTTTGTTAAAGAAGGGCCCAAATAACCTCACTGTCGATGGCCCTTAAACTCCACTCACATACTCATTAAAGAAACGTGAGATAAACATGTGAATGTAATGCATTGCATTTCAGTTTCAATCATATAGAGTTGTATGAATTGTATTTTGAAGGGCGAGTATGGAAGGATAAGAAGTATAAGAAGCAAAAAAAATCAAGTGAATGTAATATGCTGCATTTCTATTTGGATCATAGAAAAATCTGGCTTAAAAAGTTGAACAAGATTGTACTAAAAGTTTAAAGATTAGCAAGTAGAATGCGAATATCTGTATAACACACTTCCCAATTACCTTAATCTATATAAGGGATTTACTTACCAGACAAATAGTGGCTCAAAGAACTGGATTACAACAACAAAACCAAGTGTGATAAGTATGAGGCCAAGGTTAATTAGGAGCATAAGGCAGCAGATCCCTTTTGTGTTTGGACAGAATGGGTTAGGTGCTGCCATTGTCTCCACCATTAGTCCTCCTTTTCTCGATGTCTTGGTCTTGACAGTGGATACTTCTGATGCTGCTCGACCACTGCGATATGAATAGTGGCTTGGAGGCCTACTGTGATGACTGTAACGAGAGCCTCGGCTGTCAACAATATTAATTAAGTTACATATAGGCAAAATGAAACTAAGAAAACTCTTATGACTAGCCTTTCACAATCTACTGTACCATTACTAAAACATGATTGCAGTATATATATATATATATATTATTCTTCATAAAAATTGTACTATTCCACCCATTTTGCATTAATTATAATAAATTAAAAGCTGACTTGGTCTTTGTCATAAGCAGGATGCAGAAATAACATTCAACAGTTTATATCACAGTGATATATTAGGAATCTGCACAAGAGAAATAATTTCTGTTTTCCTTCAAATTTTTATTGATGGTGAAAATAGACCTGCATTATCTTTAAATTATGGTACAAATATTTCAGAAATGCTTGTCATGTAAAACATTACTTTATGTGAACTTTATATTTTAATAATTCCTACGTCTTTGTTTAGGAAGTTTTGCTTCTTTTATGTTATGAAGAAGTAATAATTCAAATATTTATTGAAAATTCAAAACGTTTGAAAGGTAAAGTGAAATGAAAAATTCAATGCCATAGCTTGGATTTGAACCACCAATCAGTTTCAATTGGAGAACTAATTTAATAAGAATTAATCAGTTAATTTTAGGGGGTACAAAGATTTAAAGGTCCAAGTGCTAAGTGCTCCCTTCACATTTGTTCATACCTCATAAGACAGCAACCCATGTCGCTGTTTATGCATGTATGTTAAAAAGTTGCACATCAAATCAGATGACTCAGATCAGTATCATCATAAGTAAAAGTCTTAGCAGAAAATTGACTTATGAAACCCATAAGGAAATTTCAATTAGTTTATGCAGATGATTTGTTATACTGGCAAATTCAGGAAAAATTTATAGCATAACTTAAATGTATGAAATGAAAAACTAAAGAAAATAAACATGAAAATTAGTTCCAGTAAAACCAGTCTATGGAAATAAGCAGAGGACATAAGATACACAAAATAAAATTAGAAAAAGGGGTAATCAAACAAGTAACAAACTTTAACTATTTGGGATCTCTATTTAGTAACAAGGAAGAATAAATGATGACATCAACAATAGAATTGCAGCAACTGGAAGATTGTATTATGCTTTAAATAAAAATTTTGTTAGCAAGAAAGAAATCTTAAAGAAGACTAAATTAACAGCATACAAAACAACTAATTTACCAACATTGATTTAGGGTGCAAACCTTGGCCATTAACATCTAAGTCTATTAGCAAACTGCAAACAAATTAAATGAGATACTTGAGAAAATTGGAAGGTAAAAATAATGAGATAGAATTAGAAATCAGACAATAAGAAGAAATTTGAAAATTCAACTTTTACAACAACAAATAGAAAATAAGCAATTGAGATGGTTTGGCCATGTTAAATGCATGGGTGAAGAGAGGATTCCAAAACAGGCTTGGTAAGTTAGAGCAGAGAGGAGGAGATTAAGGGAAAGGCCTAGATGTTCCTGAGAAGATTGGATTGAAGAGATTTTGAGGGGATATGAACAGAGCAAAGTAGCTTGCAAGAGACCATGTAAAATGGATGACTTTTAAAACCCTTGAAACCGGAAGGTATAAGAGGATCAACTAAATAAAGTAAAGTACAGTAAAAGTCTTTAAACTGTATATTTTGATAAATTAACTGCTCTGATGTTTAATACTAAATTATTATCCAGGTTTGAAGTGTTCAATATTGTTTTTGGCTCCCCAAATAGACCTTAGTGACAGATATGTGTTTCCATGATAATTCTTAAATGTTGAAGCTTGTTGGCTCTCCCTCTGAAAATTATATAGTGAGAATGCCCATAGTTAAGCACATGTTTTACTACAATAAAATATAGAAGCCATGCATAATGAATGCAAACGTAAAACATACCTGATTTCTGAAGGTGCCTTATATGCAGCACTTGTGACATAGATATCAGAGCCATCATTGTCGTAATGTAAGCGTGGTGGAGGTGGCTTGAGATGCCGAGCTTTCCTGCGATCGTTTGTTGCTGATTGGCGTTCATTGCTTACCATGTACTCTGACATGGTACGATCAGAAGGTGCTCTCTGTACACTCTCCTCCCCATCTGTTGAGTAAGCTCTATGTACATATACTGGATCAGCAGGAGTATTTGCCACATAGTGGCTTTTGTTTACTTTACGAGTCATCCCTCACCTGAAAATAAGATTTCAAAGTGTTAATTACCATAAATAATAAAATAACCTATGCATTTTCAATAATGAGTTATAATACTAGCATTCTCCATTATTGCCTTAAATGTTAATGAACTAAGAATAATTTTCTAGAAATCTAAGGAATTTTAAGTTTCCCAAATTTCCTAGCATATCAAAAGATCTGATATGTTGCATTCATATGACTTTTTCTAGTCGCTCTTGTACAAGGTATTCTTACAATCATTTATTCTTATACCCATTTCATGTTAACAGAGATAAACATTTGTAGAAATTATCTTATTGTTAGGTACACAATTTTTTGGTAGATTGTGAATACACAAAATATGTTAATGCACAATAAAAAGGTTTCAGAATCAGTTCTATTGCAATTGTCTGAATAATTACCAACATTTACTCTTGCAATTAGACACAAATTTTAATGCAACTCGTGAAATGAGTGTTTATTTACAATTTACCACAAAATTAATTTGTGACATTCACTCACAAAATGAACATTTATTTAAGATAAATGTTCATTTATCTTAAATAAATGAACATTTCATTGTAATGTTTCTGTGAAACTGATATTAAAATATTTATTTCAGGAATAAAACAAGATTGTTTCAACTTTTGCAACATAGAAAGCCAGATGCGAGGTCAAGGTGAAGAGTTCAAGCTCTGTGTGCCTGGAAAAAATGCAACTACATTTACAATAAGCAGGAATGGTATATGGGAGTGGCAGGGAAGGTAGCTTGACAGATAACCAATGGCGTATGTGAATGTTCAATGAATACATAGAATAATATACCTTCCATCCTCAGTACTACCAGTGGAGCAAAGTGCCGGAGATAACACCCCCCTCCCTCTACTGGTTTTCTCGCAATCCACAAACATAGCTTAGACTCGAGCGGTAAGTTCATGCGTATTTTATGGAAGGCTGCAATAGACAGCAGATGGCACAAGTTTAATGCCAAAATAAAGGGAGTTTAACCCTGAGTTTGTTTTGTGTATTGATGCACTGTAGAGCCAAGGCACATGATTGTACAGTTACTTTAAAACAAGTCCATTCTGACAGCTAGGTGCAAATGTGTGCTTGAAAAAGTTTCCTTGCCAATGAATGTCATCCTCTGTGGCTTAGGGGTAAGATGCTAGCCTCTGGTTCCCTAGGTCGTAGGTTCAAAACTGGCAGAGGGTGATGAACTTTTACTGGCATAAAAATTCTCAGTATGGCTTCCTTCAGAAGGGAAGTAAAGCTGGTGGTCCCGTGTCATAGATCTATGCATGTAAAAGAACCCCAAGCTTGATAGAGAGGCATATGAGCAAAATTAATTGTCTTTCATGCCCAATGCAGAATGGGACGCAGAGAACCACAGTCTATGTACCTATATTTCAATTTCTAATATGATGGTGAAAGATCTCTTACATGTACCATATTTTGTCAGATAAAAGAATCAATATTACAGCAGGAACCAGAAACCACGCTTACTTCTTATTTCAATGAACATGCTACATGTAACATTTGAAATGTAAATTATAACAGAATCATTTGATGTTTTATTTCATTGCTTTTATCCCACTTTGAGCCTTCTTTTCATGCTGGCAATCACAATTTTTATTCACCATAAAATTGTATCCCTTCTTATTGTTAATTTTCTTGTTGGTACAAAGGGAATAGAGTAGAATTTAAATGATAATCAAATGTTTTAAAGCAGAATGCTATGTGATGATTTTGAAATTCCATTCTCTTTGCATGACCAAGAGATAAAAAAGTGAATAACAA